>OY720675.1:199097487-200347487 GCA_963170755.1 Amphimallon solstitiale
CAGAACTATTATTATATGTAAATAGTATCTAGAAAAATATCTTCCTCCAATAAGGCATTGCGGATCATATTTAAGTATGCAACGACGCAATAATAAAATGGAAATACTGGGCAACTTTCACCAAAGACATAAAAACGATTTATAAGGCGATCAGAAAAAAATATGGGACATGCTTGAGCGCAGAAGATAAGAAGTCAGTGAATACTCTTACACTAATACAATATTCTACAAAGAAAATGAAGAAGGAATATTATAAACGGCAAAGGAAAATAAAATAATACAAACATCGAGACCACACTATCGAAAGCGCCAGTTACAATGACTACTATAAGCAAAGAATTAGTAAATTGAATGCAAAAAGAAAACTTCAAAATCGAAAAAGTTCTGGTTGAAACAAGTTAGCAAAGGAATTCTTTAAGAAGCTGTCATGAGGAACTCACAAATGAAATAATAAAACTCAACATCCTTGAAAAGGAAGAATAAGAGAATACCTATTCCCATATTTAAAAAAGACAATAGAAAACATAACAAAATTATTGAAGAGATAATTCTGCTCAACTCATCAACCAGCAAAGCTTTTCATCAAGATATTGGAAGTCACAATTGGATAATTGAGGTCAATAGAGTACGATAAATCGCATCCCCCTGAAGGACGTCCCAAAATTCTTAAGGAAAAGAAAATCCTAGAAAACTTAGAACAATGGAACAACTTAACATTAACACAAAAAACCACAATATACGTAACAGAGGAAAGTCCTATAGCAACAGGTATAAGCCGAGGGGACTAACTTAGTCCATTGCTATTTAATATGACATTGGATGAATAATAAAAAAATGTCAAAAAAGACAGTGCATGCAGCTTCAGAACAAACAAGTGAGGGACCAAGATAATTTGCTATGCTGACTGATGCTTTCTTCTTGATAGCCATAAGCCATACAATACAACATGACAATCTACACCAAAGACAAGAGGCACTGTCATTGCCAAAGAACTTATTCAATTCAATTCATGCTGGTAATATAATAACAGGCTTATAAGTATAGACGCAATAACACGCAAACATAAATATTGCTTGCATACGCTCCATAATGACATAGCTGCAGATACAAAAGCATACAATAAATTCTCGAAAAAACAGATATGAAAATATTAAGAAATATCACAGGTAACACAGGAAGAGATGTACGAATGATGTAATAAGCAAAGATGAAACACACAAGATTTTCTAAGATGCGCGAGAGTACGCTGATGGCACTGGCACGAACATGTATTCAGAATGTATGGTGACTGGATACTCAATATAGTCAGAATAACCAGTCCACCCAAAACATGAAAGGAAGCACGGACTTCAACATCACAAGACAATTTACAAATGACACGATGCAGCTGGAAAGCAAGTCAGTTATAACAAAAGGATAATAAGAAGTAATTTTATATAAGGCGTCCTATATACCCGCTATACCTAAAATCTACAATTCTTGAGATGTTTTCCAAAACTTCAGGGTAAAATTTAAAATTAAAGCATGCTTTACTAGGTAATATTCAAAACACTCAAATGTATTTATCTGCAGCAAGAGGGTTAGACCATTAAATGACATAACAATAAATTTATAACGAATGTTTTGAAACTCACATTGAAATAATTTGGTAATGTTATCAGATAGTTTTAACTGTCGTGTTTTAAATAGAACTCCTGTATGTGAAGAATTTACGAGGGCGTATTTTTGTGTTATCTACCTAGCCATGAAACAAAAGAGTGACGATGTCAAACAAATTATTGAAAAATTGCTATCACTGTTAGAAGTACATGTGCTAAGTTGTGTTTAGTTTATGCTGTGTATAGAGATATGAGACGGTCCATTTCTCGATAAAATGAGTGAAACTAAAGTTGAACATCACAGCGTAATAAAGTTCCTGACAAAGGAAGGCAATGGTCCAAAAGCAATTCATGAAAGAATGGTTGCTGTATATGGGGGGAAGATACACCATCTTATTTCCAAGTAAAATATTGATCTAAACTCTTTCGATGGGGCCGAGAGTCAATCAATAATGACCCAAAGTCCGGACGACCCGTTGAAGCTCGAACTGAAAACATTGTGCGAAAATTCGAAAATTTGGTACTGAAAGATCGGCGTGTAAAGGTCTCTGTCATTGCCAATGAAGTCTGTATATTCGAAACAAGTGTTCTCAAAATTTTGCATGGCGATTTGGGTATGACGAAGGTGTCTGCACGGTGGATACCCAGATTGCTTACACCTGAACAAAAACTGTGCAGAAAAGAAGTTTCTCAAGAAAATTTGGTCAAGTTGGACAAGGACAAAACATTTTTATCTCGAATTATTACCTGGGATGAGACTTGGGTATATTACTGGGACCCTCCTACTAAACAAGAATCCATGAAATGGGTTCATAAGAGCTCTCCACCACCAAAAAATGCCAAGACACAATTTTCTGGAAAAAAAATGATGGCAACAGTTTTCTGGGATGCTGAAGGAGTTTCGCTTATTGAATATATGCCGAGAGGGTCTACCATAAATGGAGAGGCCTACGGAAACACAAGATGCTGAAGGACTTTTGCTTATTGAATATATACCGAGAGGGTCTACCATAAATGGAGAGCCCTACGGAAACACAATTAAAAATTTAAAAACTGCTCTGGAGGAAAAACGCCCGCATTCTTATCCACAAAAAGAAATGTTGCTGCACGACAATTGTTGGGTTCATAAGGCAAACAAAGTTCAGCAGATAATCAATGACTGTGGGTTTATAGAGTTAAGGCATCCACCTTATAGCCCCGACCTAGCTCCGTCAGACTTCTTCTTATTCAAAAATTTAAAAAAGCATCTCAGAGGAAAGCGTTTTGCTTCTGATGAAGAACTCAAAGAAGCTGTTGAAGAATATTTTGCGGGGTTACCGAAGCAATTTTTTTCTGAGGGTATGGGGCAACTGGAAAAAAGATGGAATAAGTATATTAGTGTTGAAGGGAGTTATGTAGAAAAATATTTTTTTTTGTTCCCTTATGTGCTTTTTTCATGGCTAGGTAGATAACATAAAAATACGCCCTCGTATCAGATGTAAAATGTGATAAAAGCTTCTAGTAATTAGTATTTTATTTTTCACGTGTCCATATTTAAAAAAGTGTTTAAAATCAAGCAGCTTTAGACACAGCACTCGTGTGTTTGTATAAATTTTGTTTATTCATTTAATTCAGGATTAGTTCTCAAAAACAATATCTAGATTTTTATAAAAATGGAATGAAGAATATGTATTATTATACGATTGTAGATGATAGAATAAGATTTTCACCTTGCTAACATAATAAAATAATAATTAAGTTATATATATAAAAAAAGTGTTTCCTATGGTAATACACTACTAAAATTATAATTCACACAATAATATAGTACTGCTTAGTTAAATTCAGTGCTACGCCAGACGTATATCTAGTAGGCAATGACTAATAGCTCAAAAATAATAAATGACCGTTCAATAAACTATTTTTTAATTACATATATACTCGTATAGATCAACAAGACATAAAACAGCAAGAAACATCTATCGATTTTAAGTACAGCAAGTTACCGGGATAGAAACGAAGTTACACAATAAAAACATTCTTTATAGATGATAGCACAGGGAAATGTCCTAATATCTCGGCAAGATACATTATTATTATTAAGTTTATATTGATCCAGTAAGATTTATGATAGGCAGAATTTTCTTACTCACTATTTATCTTTCTCAAATGTTAGTAGCTTATCAATCTCCAGAAATTAGGTTACCCACAGTAAAGTCAATTTATTATAAAAATTAAATCGACATCTAGTTGCGGAAATCATTGATTATAACATTATCTCTATACATAAAAGATTACATGTAGAGGTTTGTAAGTATTTATTTACATTTAGTAGGTGGAAATATAGAAAAACTTTATATTTTCCGAATAAATGGGGATACAAAGGATAAAGAAAACACATAGTACAGAGTTAGAGTGATACACCAACTATACATATTCATGTAGGTAAAATTGCTTGATATCAGTCGGTTTAAATTCCATTGTTATATTGTTTGCAAATACATACAAATATTTTATATAAAGCTTAAGTTGCCTCGTAAGAACTCGTAAATGTTTTCTTCATTATAAGTCTCAAGAAGGCCTGCTATCCTGTTGCACACTCTTGGTGTTTTGTACAAGTAGGGGGGGGGGCTTCCAAGATGCTTACATATTATTTTATCTGTAGCTCATGTATACTTTGTTCTCTTTTAACGACTTCTATAAATTTTCATATATGTGGTGGATCAGCAGTAAGTTGTAACTCGAATCCGCGATGCCATTCCTCGATGGATGTGTTAGTTTTTGATAGGCCTTCTTGTACTCCATCATAACAGTTCCACGTGTCGTGAGAAAATTGGGGAAAATGCTAATGGCCATGCCCTCGTGGACGTTCAATCCACATGTCCTCAAAATAACCGATAATCGGCTTGGCTTTTGGAGATAACATGTAATTTTTACAAATTGCGTCGAATGTGATGACTACGTCTGCTATTTGAACAAATTCTACTTCTGATAATCGATTTTTTAAAGCAAATTCTACATCATCTTCGTATCGCCCTTTCAAACCTTTTGATTATATTTTTTGATATACACCCTGTCCAGTTTAAAATGCAGTACATGGGGATATTGGAAACCGTTGGAGATACAACGTGGGTTAAATGGAAGAAAAGTTGCGTTTTCATTTGTCCATGAATAATCCAACATCAGATTTTGAAATTTTTGTTTCATTGGGCAGATACAGGGTGAAAAAGAAAAAAATGCGTTTTTGAAAATCTTCCATATTTTGTTTCCTAGAAGAGATAAATTTACAAAAGTTGTAAGATAGGGATAACAAGTCATGAGGATTTTAAAAATGATTAAAAAAAAGAATCTAGGTCTACTAGATTTTGCGTGACAATACTCAACTTTTGTTTTTCTTACGGCAGCCATATTGGATTTTGGCATTTTTAATATCTTCAAAAAAAATGCTATTCAATGATGTATAACATGTTTATGTTCAAGATAGCAAAAACATGAAAAATAGAGAAAGTAAGATTTTAACATAGTAGGCCGTGATAATAAATGTGACATTTGTATTAAACAACTCTAAAAGCTGTGAAGTTTATTCTGAACTGTCAGTAATCTTATTGTTAATCTCATTGTATTGTTATAAGTATCTGTACTGTGCAAACCTAAGATGGATCGTTTTACAAATAGTGACAAATATCAAATGCTGGAGTGTTTTATTTTGTGTGGAAGAAATGATGAATTGGCTGCAGAAATGTATTTCGATAGATACCCTTGAAAGGCGGCAGCCAGAAAAAAGCATTTTTCGCCGATTTCGTGATAATTTGATAATGCATGGAAGTTTTGTCAAACCCAAAAATAGGCAAAACAATGAAAGTAATGAAAATATTGTTCTTCAAGCAGTAGTTGAAAATCCCCGTACGTCTTTACGGGTAATTGAAAATACACTTGGCGTCGCTAGGTCAACAGCTGGTAGCATTTTAAAGCGTGCCAAATTCAAACCTTATCGTGAAAGAGCCAGTCAAGGGCTTCAAAATGGTAACGAAATACGGAGAGCACAATTCTGTCATTGGTTCATCGAAAACATAATGAAAATCCAAACTTTTTGCGAAAATTTTATGGTCTGATGAGAGTCGATTTACTCACTCTGGAATGTTTAATCGTAAGAATACTATCTTTTGGTCCGATGAAAATCCACACCTAGTTCGTGGCATTAGACATCAAGTCAGATGGGGATTTAATGTCTGGATCGGCGTTATTTATACCTATGTTATCGGTCCATTCTTTTTCAATGAGAATTTAAATTCTGAAAGGTATTTAGAACTTTTGCGCACACATGTTGCTGAACGAATTGAAGAACTTCCACTTGCCACGTTGCAAAATATGTATTTTCAGCAAGACGGAGCGCCTCCACACAATTCCTTGTTGGTTACAAATTATTTAAATAATCAATATTACAATAACTGGATTGGTAACCGAGGACCAATAGGGTGGCCTGATAGGTCCCCGGACCTCACACCTCTTGATTTTTTTGTATGGGGCTATCTGAAAAACAAGGTGTATTCGATATCTTATGAAAATGTGGAAGAATTACGTCAAGCAGTTGAAGAAGCAGTGAATGGAATGACACTGAAGATGGTTAGACAATCTTGTGAAGCAGTACTAATACGATGTAGATTGTGCATACGAATGAACGGTGGCTTATTTGAACAGTTGTTACATTAATGATTCAGCTACCTAACCACCTTTATTTAATGAATACTAATAAATAAAATGTTAAAGATATTTTAACAGTACTTGGAGACATGTTATTTTTTGTTTTTTATCAGTATACACGTAAGATATCCACAGTTCCATGGCCTACTATGTTAAAATCATACTTTCTCTATTTTTCATGTGTTTACTATCTTGAACATAAACATGTTATACATCATTGAATAACACTTTTTTTGAAGAAATTAAAAATGTCAAAATCCAATATGGCTGCCATAAGAAAAACAAAAGTTGATTATTGTCACGCAAAATCTAGTAGACCTAGATTATTTTTTTAATCATTTCTAAAATCCTCGTGACTTGTTATCCCTAGCTTACAACTTTTGTAAATTTATCTCTTCTAGGAAGCAAAATATAGATGATTTTCAAAAATGCATTTTTTTCTTTTTCACCCTGTATCTGCCCAATGAAACAAAAATTTCAAAATCTGATGTGATATTATTCATGGAAAAATGAATACGCAACTTTTCTCCCATTTAACCGACGTTGTATCTCCAACGGTTTCCAATATCCCCATGTACTGCATTTTAAACTGGACACCCGGTATATGTTTTGTAACTATGAGTTAAATAGTAATAGTTCTTCAGGCTATGTTCTTTTCGGTGAATTTTTGTTTTGAGCAATTATGCTTTCGAGTATTTTCATACACTCTTTCAGGATATTATTATATAAGCAATGAAATCTATTCTACACAGTGATAACACTGACCATAAAAATTTTACCCTAAGACAGTATATAACAGAAACAATTAAACAGAACATGTACAAAGTGCAAAACTAGTTGAAAACCGTTAGATTTGACTAGTTCTGGTTATGGAGAAAAAGTACCGGTGGAAGATGCGATATGACTCGTTCACTCCATTGTTGTTCTAATTTAGTCTGTTGCTACGCTTTAGGGAAAACATGCTAAAGTTATTTCAATTATTTTGGGTAAGCAATTAGGTTACATCAAATACGTTTGCTTTTTATGCCTTTTGGACAGCCGTGACCAAACCCATTATCTTAAGCAGAACTTTATACCGGAAAGAGATAATATACGACAATAGTTCAACACGTCAAACTAGGGCTCATGAAAAACTTTGTTAAGCCAAGTGAATCAAGAAGTTACATATCTTCGGGACAATTTCCCAAAAAAATAAGAGAAAGAAGAAAATTGAAACCCAATTAAAAGCGCGAGAAAAACTACAGAAAATTACAAATCTTGAGTAATGGACATCATACAAGGTATTACACGCTGCTGGGAAATATGTTGCTTCAAGTGCACATTGTCCCATAAACTTTAGTCGTAAAATATTGCCGACGTTAGCGATGAGCATGGCGAGCTTTTCCACCAAGACATTTTGGTAGGTGATGGAAAACAGTGCCAATGCAGATAGATTTCCGTGATGTTAGCAAATTACTGTTGAACGTTAAGAAAGATATATGGATGTTATTCATATACAATGCAACATTTTGTCACATCTCCAATTATAAGAATTTGAAACATACCCTAAACATACATGCAAACGAAATTAGATCTAACTTGACCATCTCCCTTTGTCCATCAGCCAACTAAAATATCTCTCCGTAACTATACAACCAATTACACAAAACGCATTCAAAGAAAATTAACAGCTGCCAATCAAGAGATTAGTGTACCATCCGCTGGGATTTTATTTGACCCAAAAAACTACGAAGGTTATACTGGACACCTTACAAACGGTCACTCTGAAGCCTGTGTTTAATATTCTAGTAAATGTAAATACTTAGTTAAAATTTGTTTCATAGATGGGAGAGGAGGAAAGAATAAGTATTTTTATACATCCTTTTCATCGGAGATGGAAGCAGACTGGGAATCATTTCTTCAAACGTGAATTTCAGCGATTACGCGGATCTCTTAAAGATGATATTGCCACGGCCTATCAAACCTATATTGACAGTATTCAGCATTCTCTCGTTGGTGACCCTAAATCTTTTTGGAAATTTGTACGATACAGACGTGGGAGCTTCAGAATTCCTGGAAAACTCTTTAATGGCGACATCGAATTCGACGACCCTCGGCGAATTGTTGATGTTTTCTCTGGTGTATTCTTGCCAGATGCTGGAAGTTGTGACATTCGAGATATGCATTCAAATTTGCCGTCATTGAATATTGGGAGAATTGCATATGATGATGTACTGAAGCAGCTAAAGAAATCAAAGAATAGCTTTACCTCCGGATATGATAATATACCCAGCTTCCTGCTTTGTGATTGTGAGTCTATTTTTGATCAGCCTCTTTGCAGAATACTTAATTTATCTATGCAGATATCTGTCTTTCCTCAGTCCTGGAAGGTGGCTTGTATATGTCCTATACACAAAAAGGGAGATAAGACCAATATCAATCCTACTACTTTGCCAAGGTGTATGAGGCTATACTATATGAACATGTATACAGCAGTATCAAATCATTTTTGTCGCCGTGCCAACATGGTTTTATGTACAAGAGGTCTACCACTTCGAATCTCGCCACATTATCTCAGGTTTTATATGCAACACTGGACGATGGGGGGCAGATGGATGTTATTTACACTGACTTCTCTCGAGCTTTCGACACCATTGAGCATACCGCTCTCCTGACTAAAATGAGTTTGTTCGGTTACAGCAACTCACTGTTAACACTTCTTGGTTCTTACCTTGCTGAAAGAAGTAACTTCGTTTACTATAATGGCTTCAAGTCAGGGATGTATGTTTCTACCTCTGGAGTTCCCCAGGGGTCCAATCTTGGACCCTTATTATTTAACATCTTTGTCAATTATTTGATAACTTCAATCGATTGTAATGTTTTGGCTTATGCGGATGATTTAAAAAAATTTCATCGTATTGATGGGGCTCAGGCTGCTGCCTTTCTTCAAGAGAACTTGGACCGAGTCACACATTGGTGCTCTTTAAATAAATTGAAGTTGAACATCGATAAATGTTGTTTTGTTTCGTTTCCAGAAAACCCAGTAGATTTTGCAAGAATTATTCTATTGACAACATCGCAATTAACCGCAAAACGCATGTCAAAAATCTCGGAGTTAGGTACATTTGATGAAAGGCTTACCTTCGCCGATCATATTTCCCTAGTCACTACGTCAGCATTTCGAGCATTGGGTTTCATTATCCGCAACTGCAGAGATTTTGACAACATAGCTACACTCAAGTCACTTTATTATGCACTGGTTGTTAGCAAGTTGGAATATGCCGTTGTCGTGTGGTATCCTATATATAATTGCTATATTAATGTAATTGAATCAGTACAGCGCAGGTTCCTAAAGTATTTATGTTATGAAGTAGATGGATCTTACCCTTCTCGTGGGTTTGACTATGAGTTGCTCCTGGCGACACCAAATTAGTGCTAATTTTGTAAAAAATATCCAATGCTCAAGGGTGAATGAAACGCTTCTGCTTCCCACTGCCAGAACAAATATTCTGCTGAGGGCTCCTATGGTGCATTCAGCCAGGAACTTCAATAGCCTTGCTGATGATATTTTACTTTCTTATACGTAGTATAAGGAAGTATTGTAATGACGAACATTTTCGACCTCGAGCTTATTGCAGATGTCCGCGTTTTGAAGTCCCCTGACACCAAAAAAGTGGTTTAAATTTTTTCTCTGTGTGTCTGTGTGTCTGTGTGTGTGTCCGTGTGTGTGTGACCACGATAGCGCTCAAACCGCTGTAGATATCTATTCCAAATTTTGTATTCACGTGTATAATCTCCCTCTTGAGGGCTGTTTAGTTTTTTTAGTAAAATCGGTAGACCGGAAGTAGTAGTTTACTTCAGTAAAAGAATCGAATTTTGCAAATATTTCGTCAATTACTAAGTTTAAACAAATTTATAAAGAATTCAAATGTACTCAAAATCAAATGTGAGAAAAAGTGTATTAAAAATGTTTTTCGAAATTCGTACCGGAAGTAGGTCTTTTACTTTTATCTAAAATCAGTTTTTTGCGAATATCCCGCAAATCATGCTTTCTAGACAGCTACATTACGAGTATAAAAGTATTTAAAACATAATTTTAAATATCTTTTGTATAAAAAAAATTTCAAAATTCGGACCGGAAGTAACACTTTTACTCTTACCGAATAGCGAATTTTTGCAAATATGTCGTAAATTATGCATTTTGTATATATTTATCAAGAGTGCAAAAGCATTTAGAGTTAGATTTGCAATGTTTTTTGTATAAATGAAATTTCAAAATACGTACCGGAAGTAGCACTTTTACTCTTAGCGAGTAGCACATTTTTATAATATCTTGCAAAGTATGCATTCTATAGGGATTTATTAAGAGAATAGAAGTACTTAAAATAGGATTTTGAATAATTGTTATAAAAAAAAATCGAAATATTGTATAATTCGAAACGCTCATACGTATAAGAAAGTCGTGTGGTGGCCACACCTCATTTTTTCATTAGTTATATATATTTTAATGTTTGTTGTTGTCAATTTTCACATATGTATTATCTTTATGATTTGTTTGTATTTTCTGTATTGGGGGTGACCTGTTGGGCAATTTAAAAAATATTATTATTATTATTATTATTTATTTAAATTTGTGATAACTTATGGATTCATATTTTTTCCTAAACTTGTATACAAAAATTAACATATTTTAACTATGAGGTTGCAAGTATTTTATTATTTTAATTTTTTTTTCGATATAATATCCAATGAAGTTCTTTTTCAATCCAAGTGAATAACAGTTGAAGTGATCCACTTTAACCCACTTAATCCCGCGTTTAGAGTTTGCTGCAATTATTCAAAAGATTAAATAACTCCTTATGTGGTATATACTAAAAGTCAAAAAATAATAATTATGTGGTACTTCATTTATTTCTGTAAATAAAACTCACCATTTGTATATTCTGTGCATGAAAATGTTGAGAAATTTGAGTAATTTAAACAAATAGATCGAATTCATTTGCAGCTGTTTTACCGGCTTAAATGAATTACAGACATATTTGTTTTGTGTAATTGCACTAGACCTGCTACCTGCTACATGTCATTTGCAAGCGGCAACTTTCTGTTAAAATTGTAATTTCGTCTGTAATAAGTATGTTATTTGATAATTATTTGTATTTACAAAGTAATTTAAGACATGATTAATCAGCGTACGCATTAATGTATAAATGAAATTACATAGCTCATATTAAAAGTAAAATAAGACCGGAAATCGTTCCTAATTAAAAACGAAAACATTAATTAACAAAATGTTGCCTCGAGTACGACTTGAACGAATGTAGTACTACTAGTACCACGCAATCATTTAAATTCTAAATTATAGCAGGCGGGATTTTTTTATTAGGTTGTCCAGAATGTCAATTATTGATTAATTAACATTTTGAAACGTCACTTTGACAATTCAAATTGTAAATTAGTACTTATATACCAACTTAATTTAAATTTCACAGCCTGTTCTAATTTAGAATTTAAATGATCGCGCGGTACTACACACAGTGAGTAATATTATGTATTTTATTTTTTAGATTAGTAGACATTATATGAACTAATGAAACAAATACAACATTCTTTTACTATGTCTTTTACAACTTTTAGTTTTGCACTGTCAGAAAGTGGTGAAAAAGATAGTAAAACGTGTTTTATTTATAGGTACCATTAGTTAATATGGATTACCACAAAGTACTAGTTTTTTCTTTTAGAAACTATATGCTCCCACAAAAATTAATTGATACGCATATTGGGGATGAAATGAAAAGTTAAGAAGTAAATGTATAAAAACAAAAATTTCTTTCTTAAATTATAATTTAGTGAATAATACTTTTAAAATATCTTTATCTAATCTATCGAGTTAAATTAGCGACAAATTCTTCAATGAGAAGATTAATGTCATTTACTCTTCTGTGCATAAATGTAGCATTTTGCTATAGCAAAATTCTGTATCACCTAATGTTGACCATAACGATATAGTATTATACTCGTGAAAACTTGAGTATTGTCAACATTTTAAAACCAAAATTTGTAAAAACTCTAGTATAAAATAATATCACATAGTCTAGAAAAAACATTTACATCATATTTGAATTTAAGCGGAAGGACAAACATTTTGACACGAAAATGTTTCATAAAAGTAATTTAAAATCTACATGTAGTCTCATAGCTTAAATTAAGGTATGGGACTACATGTGGCAGCGAAGTTAATTTAATTTGTATAAAACTATTAAAAGTAACATTTAAACCTATTACTTCCAAAATTAATACTTTGAGTAAACCTTGGAAAGTATTTATCAATTGAAGTATTTTAGTTTTATTGTCTCTTTGCTTACTTATAGTAATTTTAGTAATTAGTTTAGAATTACTCCATTTCATTATAAAATCGCCATGTAAGTTATAAATTCTTGAGCAATAAATAAAGAAAATCATGTCCAGGCCAGAGCTGTTACCGATACAATAATATATATCAGTTCATTTTCCACAAAGAATCTCTACAAAAATATATGCATCAATATTAAATGACTCTAATAATGAAAACGTATTTTAAAATCTAGCAATTCTGTAAACTTTAGTTCGTTTTGTTATTGGATCAAAAATTCTAATTCTATATCAACGAAATTTCAATATTTTATAAGAAAAACGAGATAAATTGTAGAAGGGAAACAGACATGAGACTATGTTGTTGCTAATTGGACAGGTTATTCAGTATTTCAGTGAGTTACCCAACATAATTGAAAATCTTGCTCTTTATTTCTTAGATTTTCAAATACGAGAATGGTTTGACGAAAGTGTTTGTTAGAGAAAAAAATGTATAATTTTCGACTAGGCCATGCATTTACAAAGACTATTTAAATATTAGTCTAACAGATATTATTGATTAAAAACGAAGTGGTGCAATTCAGCACTTGTTTTTTTAAACAGATGAGACTTTGAAGGATATACAGCAAATGCTGGGCAATGATGCTCTCGAAAGCCACGATTTTCCGGTCGATTGCACATTTTAAGCGAATGCGACATGAGTCTCGAAAATAAATTACGTTATGAACCATTAAAACGTGCTCCTATTCCAGAACTGTTTGAAAAACTTCGTTTGGGCATCTTTATTAAACTTATACATCATATTTTGAATGCCGAATTAGGCAAGTCTAAGCTCCCTACCAGATGAGTGCCGTGTTTACTGAATGCAGATAAAAAACGTGAAAGAGCGCGTTTCTCCAACGACAATCTGATGCATTTATCATCAACCTAGTAGATCTTGTCGAGTCGCTTTGTTACGGTTGATGGAACATAGTAAGAGGTAGTCATACTATGTGGCAGAATCAAAAGGCAATCTCAGTAGAAGTGGCATAGTGGCAGTCCTCCGCCAAAGAAAGCCAAGAAATTTCTTTTGGCTTGGAAGGCAATAGCAACGATATTTTGAGTTTCGAAGGACATATCGACTAAGGGGTCAAACTATCAACAGTGTTATTATGCTGCCCTTCTGGATAAAGAGGAAGTAGCCATAAGAAAGACCCCAGTGGCTCGGAAAAAAAGTCCTATCCCATAATGAAAATGTGTTGTCACATTACCAGTAGCATTGTTCAAGGAAAGCTGAATAAACTATGATTTCAGGTTCCAGACTTCCACTTATTCCCAAACCACAAATTAGTTCGCACTGGAGGATAATTCAAAAAGGACGAGGAAGCTATTGCAAAAATAGAAGTATTTTGACGATCATAATATTAATTATTATAAAACTAGTAATAATAATAATAATAATAATAATAATATATTATCCAACAGTACAATTATTAATTACAGGATAATACAAATGAAAAACAGTAATAGTGCACAATGAAAAAAATAGCAGAAAAATTATACATAGTCAAACCCAAATCTATGTAAATACATACTTATTAAAAATTAATAAACAATAGTAAAGGTAAAGAAATGAAACAATGAATGGGTTCAACTCAGCTTACGCCTCAAGACGGCACTCAGCCCCACACGCGATATATTAAATAAGTCAATATCTGAGCACAAAGCGTTTGCTGATCTACACATTGATATTATAGGTGAAAAAAAAATTGGTGTTGGTTGAGGGTACAACAAGACAGAGTCCACTACGTCACCATTCATTAGCTTGTGCAAGAAATAGTCCTTCTCGAATCCAAGGACATGAAGCCGAATTCTGTACACAAAAGGTCTTAGCAGTAACCATGGTCAAGGTAACATCCATGTTTTTTATAAAATAGTATCTTCAAGAACTTGCGTTGTACATTCTCGACTCCAAACAATAGAGCAGTATTCCAACTTAGACCTGATTAAGGAATGGTAGAAGCAAATAAGTCCGTTATTATCACTGAAATCCCTAGTATTACGTGCCAGAAAACCAAGTAACTTTTCTTAAACATTTTTAATATTGAACATATGCGCATTAAATGTCATCTCGGTATCAAAGGTTATTCCAAGGTCCTTTACTGTTTCGTAATGTGGTAGTTCAATGTTGTTAATCGAATACCTGTATACAGT
Source organism: Amphimallon solstitiale (assembly GCA_963170755.1). Taxonomy (NCBI): domain Eukaryota; kingdom Metazoa; phylum Arthropoda; class Insecta; order Coleoptera; family Scarabaeidae; genus Amphimallon; species Amphimallon solstitiale. The sequence continues at coordinate 199,112,286 of OY720675.1, forward strand.
CGAAGAATGCTTTCCACTGTACAACACAACTCTACATTTGTCAATACCTAAATGTAATTGGTTTTTTCCACACCTGTCACAAATGGTATCCAGATCTCTTTGTAAAAATTCGCAATCCTCCGTGGATTTAATGCAACGAAATTTTTTTAAATCATCTGCATACAGCAGCATTTCGAAGAGATACCATCGACGATGTCGTTGATAAATACAAGGAATAGGAGAGGTCCCAATATCGAACCCTGAGGTTCTCCAATACTAGAAATGTAATCAAACGACCAGACGCCCCGATACTCAACATGGTGTATCGGTTAAATATGATCGATTTAATTCAATTATGTTGTCCGCAATACCAAAGTTCTTCAACTTGTTAAGTATGAATGGGTGTTGAACCTGGTCAAAAGCTTCGGAAAAGTTAGTATATATGGAGTCCACTTGATCGCGCACATCCAGACATTCGAACACATAATGTACAAATGAACACAAATTGGTGGACGTGGATTTTCCTTTAATAAATCCATGCTGACCCGTTGTTAAATAATGCGATACGTGGTTGTAAATACGCTTGAACAGCATAAATTCAAAGACCTTAAACACGTTCGATATAATAGAAATAGGGCGGTAATTTCCAATCTCGTTTTTGTTACCATCCTTAAACACTGGTGTAACACGGGTAGCTTTCGAGTACTTAGGATAGACTTTGTGTTTCAAAACCAAATTAAAAATGTGCAGAAGTGGAAGTTGTAAGGTAAGTCTACAGTCTTTGATGAGAAAGGATGGAACAAGGTCAGTACCCATGGTTACAGTAGATTTTAAAGACGCAATAGCATCAAGAATATCGTGGGCGTCAAATTCGACAATAGACTAGTTACGCTAGTATAATAACATTCCAGCCCTGTTTGCCTGAGTGTTATTTTCACCTTCTGTGAAATTATTTACGCATTTCACAAATAGCATACTTTCACATATGTATAGATTTTGATTCTGATGAATAGATATATTCACTTGTTAATGGCATTATTAGCAGATATTTATTGCTAATACTATAATAATTAACGATTATAATAATCCACCCCTCAATATCTCAATTTTTGAAAAGGAAATCTTCATTGCATTAAAATTATTCATTTATATCAGCACATTTGTTGGAACAATCTGTACATTGCCCACTCACGGAAATGAGTTTTTTATCGAAATATATTTTTCATTTAATTACTTGATAAGCAGGTATTTGGGCGTTTTAAATTTCAAGTACATGTAATTGCTCTTCATTTAATCACATCAGATAAACAAGTGTTTATAATATTTTCTCCATTTAACAATTAAATTCTTTTGTATATCGCGTTAGTACCTAAAATAACAGTTTTTACAATGATAAATATACGATTAAAAATACTGTGATAAAGATAATATGAATCATTGGATAACAATTTCGAAAACATTTATTTTTGGTTTTTATGCGTAAGTGATGTGAAAAGTTTCTGTTGAGGAAGCTAAAATGCACGAGCTTTCTTTAGGTTCCTTTTTATGTCAGTTAATTTTTTCATGTCTATGTAAACAAGTAGATTATTTTTGTATATACCAATAAACTAATATAAATTAACGCTATTTAGGCTATACTAAGAATAAAATCGCGTGAGCTGCGGCCACCATTCAGATATATACAGCTGAAAATGTTGTGTGGAATTTTAGGAAAACTCCTGCTTAATTTCAATGTACACAATAGTTTATGTGAAAATTTACTTAGTTAAAGTATAAGTATCTAACCCGAATTCTGAGTAACTTTATTTTCATAAACATTTTTAGAAATCTTAGTATAAAATGTACTGGACTACGTGACTTTTTTAGCATATGCCCCTTCTTTTATCCCACCTGTCATTTTTTAACAGAAAAGGATGTAAATTTTAAAAAAATTCTGTGTGAATTTTGTTTCAGACAAGCTGTTTAGTAAGCAAATGTCTTATGCTTATGAGTATTTTATATATCGACACAAATTACGATTAAAATTCTCAACAATGTACCTACATTTACGCTGGTAACGCAACAAAGTAAAGCTAAAAGTGCTCATATTTGATGACAGGTAGTGAAGTCTAACAAAAAGCAAAATCTGTGTATAAATGATTAATTTCAGGTAAGCTCTTTAGTGTTGATGTGCCTGATATAAAGTTCGTTGTAGGTATGTAACACCGAACTCTATAAAGCAGATGTTCACAGATCTTGAGCAGCCTAATAGTAAGCTAATCTGCGTTTCAAATGATCGATTCGCTTTCCCTTCAAAACTTAATTTTCCTTATTCTCCAACACTCTAGGTAGGTATGTAGACGTGATGCAAAAGGACCCCTTTATCAAGTAACTCAGTTATAAATGTTTCGGTGTTATAGTAAAAAGTAAAATAAATTGGTTTGGTCACCACACGACTTTCAAATATGTCATCCATCCGGTACGAATATTGTCAACAGGTACAAATTTTGAAAAAATATCTGGACGCAAATCATTTCAAATCCGCTTTCCGACACTTTTATATACTTTACAAAGTTACCTGCGACTTCTGCTTTCACCGATATTAGAAAATGACTAATTCTCGGTAAGAAGAAAAGACAGGTAGGAATTTAGAAAATCTTTTTTATAATGTTGTTTTCAAATTCACTTTTGAGTACCATCACAATATTAGAAATGTGTCTAAACTTTATAGTAGTTAAAGAAATATATGGAAAATTTGAATCTCTCATTGATCTACTGTTACTATTACCTACTACTTACGGTCCACTGATTTGAATGAAACCTAATCAAATCTTGAGTCCAAAATATAACGCTTAGAACTGATATCTTTAACCGTTTGGCCGCTACCGTGGTCACACAAACAGTCTCACACATCCAGACAGACACATAAGCATGATTACAAAAACAACATATTCGTTATCAGGGAACTTCAGTACGTGAAGCTAGGCAGCCATTTACAGTTATGTCAATTTCTGTTATTTATCATAAATATTGTAAAACTTGTTTTTATATGTCGGATGTGTTTAGTATGTGCTATAGTCTATTTTTTAATTAGGAGGAGTGTTTTTAAATTGAAGCGCCAAAAAGGAGGCTTGCTATTTGTCAGTTTTCGGGAAGAATTACAGTATGGAAATTTTACATGTTTACGGCCGCCATACTGTTACAACAGCTGTTGTATACATCGTTAATTTTTGTGCGTTTCTGTTCAATTTGCGTTATAATAGTAAAATAGTTCTTTTAAGAACTGAATCGACTGATATATTCTCCGTGTAAAACATTTTCATAGCGTTTTTCTTGGATATGGAGGAAGTAGCAAGCACTTCTTGATCGCAAATATCCCCGTTGAGAAGGCGAAAATTTGTGATCTTAGGACATCTATCTGTTGTTGTGAAGCTGAATATAGTAAATATATTCACTTATAATACCATGAGTAGTCAAAGTTATGTCGATTATTTTTGTGGTGGTTACACGAATGTCTTTCATGATTGCATTTAAATACTACGAGTGCGGAGCACGAGTAGTATTCGCAATTATGAAAGACATGAGTGTAAAGCACCACAAAAATAGTAGACTCAACTTTGACTACGAATCGTATTCGAGAGACTATTCAATGAACCAAATCAATTTTTCATATTAAAATGACTCAAAATTTAGTTACACATGATTACGTTTCCATGTCAACAAAAAAATTTTTGGAATCGTGTTCCTATTTAGTTCGTTTCGTTGAATAAAAACTGGTGTTTCTAAATAATGGGAACTGAGAAAAGATTTGGCACGAAATCTGAAGACGAAATCGATGCTGAAATTTGCGAAAATATCCCTTGGAACACGAAGAAATCCAAAGATTCAGTATGGAGACAATTTAGTACATTTTTAACAGCAAAAGGCTATAAACTGGATCAATCTACTTCTCCTGTGGACTTAAATGTCATCTTAAAGTCGTGGGCATGTAATATGAAGAAAAAAGATGGGTCCGATTATAAAGAAGGCGTCATCAAGCACATGTGGAACGTGACGGCGAAAATGGTTCAAGAAATGTTCTTCAATAAGTGGAAAATAAACGTAAACCCGTTTTCTGATGCAATATTTAAGTCAGCACGTGACGCCAGGGATGCTACAAGAAGAAAACTGCAAGCGTGTCCTGAAAAAAGAACCAGCAACGCGGCGGCACTTACAGAACCAGAATACTTAAATATGATACGCATATTAGATGAGAGTACCCCAGACGGTTTACAGAAAAAGTTTTTCTTAATAGCATCTTACGAACTAGCTTGGCGGGGAGGAGAAGGGAGCAACTGTTTCACCTATTACTTCAAGGAGGAACTCGATAACAAGGGAAGAAGAACTGGTAGAATTGAGTATAATCCAGTATTTTCGAAAACTGCGCAGGGGGGAACTAAATCATTGACAGGCAGCAAGTGGTTGATAGAGAATAAAAGCAATACCGATATGTGTCCAGTTAGGTAACCTATTTATATTTAATTTCAAGACGGTATAATTAATATTCTTCTGTTATTTAGATTGTATTATCTACTGAAATCGAAGAGAGGAAAAAATGTGAAAACAGAAAGGATGTTTTTGACACCGAATCCGTTTTGGGATAAAGTTGAGAATGCGGTGTGGTATAAGAACAGTCCAGTTGGTATATGTGAGATCAGTAAATGGGTGAAGTTATTAGCTGAAAAAACTGGATTAGATGTTAAAAGAAGGAAGATATCAAATCATTCGGTACGCTCTTCAACTGTATCATCTCTGGCGAAAGCTGGAGTCGGAGAGCAACAACTGATGAAAATAACGGGACACCAAAATCTGAATTCCATAAAATCGTACTTGCAGCTTGATGATGAGCACCACGAGTCGATTATCACCAAAATGCGAAGAAATTTTACAACAACAAATGTGTCATGTACAACTTCGACATCTGTCAGTAATAGTGACGGTATTAAGCTACAAGAGAAAGGTACTCCCTCGGGTACTCCCAGTGATAGCTCTGTTCCAGAATGTCTGCTGCAGCACTGCAGTAATGTTAGTTTTTCTAATTGTACCTTCAATATTGTTAGTAAATGAGTTACATTAATAAAAACTTTCACTTGTTTAAAATATCCACTTGAATACCTTCTAGGAAGATATAATCGCTGAAATTTCCTGTTGCTATGATACGAAAGTAAATATTTGCTATTTTATTGGTTCATATTTGAACAATGACAGGTGAATTGAATAGTCAAAAAAATATGTGCTGATAACCCCAGAATGAGGATTACTGCTATTGTCGCAAGAATATCGAGTATGATAGGTTAGTATTATAATACATTACCATCATTAGGTATATATTATTATGTTATCTTGTTTTTAGGAATGGCACGGTCTACTGTCTTTCGTACTTCGTACCAGAAAAGAATATAAGCAGAAAGGACAAGTTATCCCACCCAAGCAAAGTTCTGGAAGACACTCTTTAATTGCTAATTATGGTGAAACCGTCAAGAATTCTATAAGGCAAATAATGCACAATTTCTTTTTATAAAAATGAGCTTCCTACACTTGATAAAGTGCTGAATGAAATCAAACAGCATGATGATTTGCCACAGATGAGCTGTTCAACATTATACAAATTGATGAAAATGATAAACTTTAGGTCAGTGCCAATGTTCTAATTAATATGCAAAAAAAATTCAGTATATAAGTACTCAAATTTATATTTTACATACCTTGATATGTTAGAATAAATATGATATATTATTGTAGGTATATGAAGAGAAATCGAAAGAGTGTTTTGATAGAACGTGATGATATAATTAGGTGAAGAAGAAGATATTTGATGACAATTAAAGATTATCATCGTCAAAATCGGCCAATTTATTATTTAGATGAAACATGGCTAAACGAAGGTCATACCAAACAATGAGTTTGGGTAGATGGCAATATAAGAAGTCGAAGATACTTTTACTAAAAGCAATCCAGAATATCACTACGGACAGAAATGTGTAGGCCATGTGATTAATGAAGAAAGAAGAATGTGTGAGTTAGATGTGGGTGAAGATAGTTCAAGTGAAATGGAAAGTGATAGTGAATAATTATAAATTGTTACTGTTTCATATGTATATGCTATAATTAACATTTGTCTAAATTGTTGTTCACTTGTATATAATAAAAAATAGTAAATAATTATATAGTTGTTTTATATGTATATGCTATAATTAATATTTATCTAAATTTTTGTTTGCTTGTAAATAATCATATAAGAATAAGAACCATCTGTTTTCTTTTTAAATTTAAAAATATACAAATCATCTTTAAAACTTTTGATTTAAGCATTTCACTTACGATGATGATTCCTTTTTATTTCAAATTAAAATTATCTAATTTTTTAATTAATCTTTAATTAATTACTTGATTACAATTTATGAAAAGTCGTCGCTAGTTTTTAAACTGCCGCCAAAAAGTAATTTTCCAAAATTCCACTGTGTAAACGCGCCTTTTTATTTTACTCCTCCGAATTAAAAAATAGACTATAGTACTACTGATGTCTATTTATATCTAACTGAAAAACAAAGAAATGACAACTAAATGCTCATTTTGGGAGCAAATATAGAGCAAACACGAAAAATCCGACACAAAGTTTTGAGTACCAATCATTACATAATTTTCCATCTCCTTCTTAGTCCTCTGGCTTTGCATAGCCTTTCTTCTGCTTCTTCCCTAAATGTGCTTACCCTCCTCAGTCTTCCCGTTTTATTCTTTCCTGTGACTTTTGTCTCAAATACTCTTTTACGAAGTCTTTCGCTTAGGATTCGACATAATAATATATTCCTAAATTACTTTCGTTCGTTCTCCATTATCTCTTTGATTACATATTCTGTCTTTAAATTCATAATTTATTTATATATTTAAATTATTTTTGCTCTGTTTTGAGGTAATAATATAAAAAATGAACATAATTTTTAACGGAGTCAAAATGTGTTTTTAATGATTGTGTTTATGAATAAGATATACTAAAATGATAGTAGTAACCTTGAGAGCCATAAGTAGAAATATATTAATGCTATATTAATATAATAAATAAATATTGTATGCCCATATTTTCAAATTTACATTTAAAATATCCCAATAACACTTTTTCCCTATAAATCTTGACCTAACTGCAAATGGCGTCGGTGACTAAATCATTTTTTGTAATTACTATGGCAGTACGCACAGAGGAATCGTTTCATGAGGTCACTACTAAGAATTTATGAAGGCTAGTGGAATGGGCCTCTAGGTCTGCTGGAGGTAGATCAATAATAAGCAAGGTACTGGAAGAACCAAAAATTCCAAAAAAACGGAAATTGGGAAACATAGCCGAGGCATGGAAAAAGCATCCCGCTTCCGTCCGATATAACTCTTGAATACCATGGAACATTTTGTAGAAAGAATAATAAAGGAATGACTGGAGGAAAAGGTTAGAGAAAAAGGAAGGTTCTGCTCCAGACTTGGGTGAGGGAAGTTGACCATAAAACCGGCGAAGGCAGCAATAGAGGTGGCAATAGACTCAGATGAGTGTGTGTTGAGAAAGGAAATGGTGGAGGAAGCGAAATGCATTGCACACGCCGACAATCTGGTGGTATTCGCAGAAGATCATAAAAATCCGCTCATTGACATCGAAAATTGAACATTAAGCATAATTGCGAGATTAATTAGGGCGCATAATCTGGTATCGTCGCTCTATAAATCAGAGGCTATATACAGTATAATAACCAAGTTAAGAGGGGAGAGGCAAATGGAAATCGGAGAATATCATCTGACACCCCGCAGAATTGAAGTAAGACAGTGGATTCAGGGTACGAGGGTTTGGTCCAGAGATAGTTTTAGTGGGAAAGCGGGCGCGCTGCACAGCATGGTTGCCTGGTTGAGTCCAGCACTGCTTAAAGCATAGATACTCTTAGGCGAGCATAAGCGTTCAACCCGTCAAATAAAACTTACTACCATAGTTTTATTTGACGCTGCCTACTATGATTAAACCTTTTACTAGGACTGTTTACCATTTCCACTTTATATTAGCAATACCAGTCGAATATTTGGTTATTAAGTCGACATTTTGTTTGAATTGTGTTTATCAACTTCTATTTATCAAACACACTGTGTTTTGTATAATTTATGTCCTCCAGCCTTATATATATATATATATATATATATGTATATACATATATAATTATTGACACTTACCTCAGTAGTTTTATTTGTGTTTATACGTAACTCATGAATTTGTATCGTAAATGATCGAATATTGTTCCTACATACAAACACAATATGATACCTATGTCTTAATAGTACTGACACGGTGGCTTCCATTCCATGTTATTAACAAATTGTAACAAAAATATGATATCAAGTTAACAGATGTTATTTTATTCTTTATTATTAATTTAATTCTTTTATTAATGATTAAGTCAAATTTAGATTGATCAGAGGATGAATCTTATTAATAAAAGAATATCATTTCTCCTTAAAATTTTCGAAAATTTTAAAACGCGTTTGCTGCTTTATAAGTTAGAAAATTGAAAGTAGATAAAATTTGCCTAGAAGAGGTCTGTGGCTAGACAATAATTGTAGGTATTTTGGGCGCATATGCAGAATGGTAATCGAACGTTGCGGCGGCCATATTTCATAACGGTACTTACATAAAAAAAAAGACACTCCACGTATATATTGATAATTGTAACTGGTAGTATTCGCAGTTTTTCTATGATGAAGGGACATTGTAACGTTAGTCTTACATTTATTGAAATTAAAACATGGCGATAAAGACTAGTTATTTATTTTATTTTACTACTAAGGTTTTCCTTCAAGTAAGAGCTGAAACTATTCGGTTATTAGAATATTATTTTATTTTAGGGCACTTCCCCCCGTTTGAATGAAGATTGCACAATACTATAGTGATGTAAGTAGCCAAATGCTGAATTTGGCTACTTACAGAACTATAGTTTTGACTTATATAATCAATGTAATGCTTACGGACGGGCTTTTTCCCAACAGTTTAAAGGAGGCTAAAGTGGTTCCCATTCATAAAAAGGGGACAAGAGCTGAGATTGGTAATTACAGGACGGTATCTGTATTGCCTTCTTTCTCGAAAGTCTTTGAAAGAATAATTTATAAGAGGTTATTTACATTTTTCATGCGGTGGAGCATGTCTAAAACTCATTACGGCTTTGTGCCTCGTTCATCTTGTGAAAAAGCCTTGGGTCGCGCTATTACGGATATAAATGGGGCACTTGACGAGCATAATCACGTGGTGGGGGTGTTCTTCGATTTGTCTCGCGCGTTTGAACTAGTGAATCATGCTATTCACTTAGAGAAACTTAATCAAATTGGCGTCAGGGGGTTTGCTACTAATTTGCTGTCATCCTACCTTGGGAACAGAAAGCACGTCTGTGTCAGGGGATCTTCTGGGGACACTGTAGCGGATTTCTACTCGAATTGGTTGCATCTGGGGGCTGGGATTCCTCAGGGTTCACTGCCTGGTCCCTTGTTGTTTCTGATCTACACGAATGACTTGGTGGATGCACTGCCTCCGAGACTGTATCAATATGCAGATGACACAACTCTAATTTTATGGGACAAGGACATTATCGCAAATGACTTCGAATGCCTTAGATACGATGCATCAGTGGTGTGTGGCCAATAAAATGGTTTTAAACTCGGAAAAAACTAGAGTTATACAATTTAAACTGTCTCGTCCAACATGCTCAATACTAATTAGAAATAAAAATAAATCGGTGGAGTTAGCCGGGGAGGTAAAGTTTCTGGAGGTTTGGGTTCACTCATTCATGAGGTGGCAGTGTCACACACTGTATTTGCATTTGTCTACTTTTCTATATATAAGATGCGAAATTCTGTAGCATGTGAGACTTTGAAAGCGTATTACTTCTCGTGTGCGGAGTCTTTAATGAGTTACGCCATAATTGTGTGGGGTGTTTCAAATTATGCTATTAATATTTTTCGAATGCAAAAAAAGATTTTGCGCTGTATGCTACGTTTGAAGAGACGTGACCACTGCAAAGTTCATTTCATACAGCAGCGGTTACTCACGCTACCGTGTCTGTATATTTATCATGTTCTTTGCTATGTGGTTGATAATGCGGACTTATTTATAAGAAACGCTGATGTTACAACGCGTACGGTCGGTAGACGAGGCGTCAACCTTGTGGTACCAGTACACAGCACTACTGCCTTCGAGTTTACACCATTCTATATGGCAAATATATAATTCACTTCCGAGACCCCTGAAAGATTTAAATGAAAGACACAGATGTTCTTTGTTCAAAAAATCATTAAAAGAATACTTATTGGAAAGAGCATACTTCACAGTATATATGTTTTAAACTGTAGACATTGTTATTTGCATTTGTATACTTATGTATAATCCAGATATTTATAATGACAATTGTCATACCCTACTGGTGTCAAGACAAATAAATGAATTTGAATTTGAATTTTTGAATTTAAGATTATTAGGCCCTACATTTTACAGAATGTGACGACTGTACAAAACAGGATGTCACTCAGACTCAGATCAATATGCAATATCATACTTGCCATGAACTAATTTGGTATATGCATAATCTACTCTGGTCAACTGATACGAAAGCGGAGTTCCCAAACGTAGATCTAGTCATAAGTTTACTATAACTTTTAAGAAGGATTAATATGCTAAATTATTATATAAATGTTCAAGTCGAATATTTCACGAACTATCAAAATGCCCCTGATATTTTAAATGTAATTATTAACAATTCGGCTGACCCGATACGACTTAAGACTACACCAGAAAAAAATCAAATTCAATGTTAATAAAACTATAACAGACTATAAAAACAAATGACTCTTAAAGGAAATAGGAAAGTTTGAACCACATTAAATACAAAAAAATATATATTAATTTAATAAGTACTTTACTAAATTATTTATTAGTACATATTTTTTCGGAAAAACTCATTCAGAACGTATTTATTAATAGAAATTCAAATCTAAGTATTTTATTCCATAAATACTTAGTCTATTTTTCCCCCATTAGCATAGTTTAGCGATGGAAATACTTTTTTAAAACTGGCGCCGCCTTTTCAATTCCAAATTTATAACAGACAATTATTGGAAATATTTCGCAATTTGCACTGGTCCTACTGCCAATAAATTCCGGAATCTGATTGCTCATATAAAACTTTGTTTTACATAAATAAAATCTACGGCGCCATGGCCACATCAAAGTAGTCACGGTACTGGAGAGCGATTTAGCTCTTTGTCGCATGATGACGTATATTTACAATAAAGTTCTCCCACGTTTGTGTACTCTTTACGACTATTATGGTACTGAATACAAACATTCATTGCGTTTTTTTCTGAATAATATACAAAAATATTTACATCTATGTAATTTAAAAAGTTGAAAATCTTTTCAAGGGTATGTAGGCAGAATCCTGAGAGTATACATATCATGCGTTCAATTCCTGTGACAAGAGTATATTTATTGCTCCAGAATTTACGAAGGAAAAGTGATCCTAACTTTCCAAAAGTTAAGATTACGAAGCTACTATGTGCGCAATGTTGTATCAATTTGAATTAATTAAGTTATATATTAAATAATACAAAACTAAGCGAACCTAAATATGCAAAATTGCAAATACATATCGGCAAATCATCACGGTAGTGCGTACATTTTATGCCGATTATGAAAATTCGACCATAACAGAATTTTGAGATATTTTGCAATAATAACCTATACCTAAATGATATAGGTGATTCTTTTAATATACTTTCATATTTATTGCATTGCATTCACTTTTCACCTCCCTTCGTTGAACTGGGAGCCGTATTATTTACGGTACACTGTTCTGGTGTTTGATTACGAGAACTCGGATGAATTTCGTTGAGTTGTTTCAAAAACGCATATTTCATATGAATGATTGTCTCAGCTTTCACGTTTGTTCGGAGCAAACTATTCAGAATAGAATAGATTTTAATCGACGTGAGTTGGAACCACTAGAATAGACCCCATCAGGTATCCCAATCCATCGTCTGCATTAGATAGATTAATATACCAGATATTGACAAGCATAAGAAGTCATCTGAATACCACTTCCAATATTAAAATTCCGAAGATGCGGTAGATATAATCTGAATCGTCCAATGCTGCATGAAGCAAAAAGGCTTCGAGTGTTTTGCAGAATCTCTTTTAAATATTATGTATGCATATAAAATGATTCAAACAATTTTATTATATTTAACATGAATTAACTACTGAGCAAGCACAAGTAAAATACACCAGCAGAAATTCTGATTTCCCAAACTTTTGTCCTATGCATGCCATTAGCATAAGTTATTGGTTGAACGCTAAAAAGTCTCATATGATGGAGTTTCTATGATATAGTGAGAATAAACTGAGTGTACGATGGATTGCTAGATTTTCTTCCAGGAAATCTCCAGCTTTGTGTTACTTAGTCGAATACTGATATAAAATCTTCCGCTACCAACATTTCACATGACCATTCCATATAATTACTGTAAAACGTTTCGGTTCTTTCCATGGTTTGCTTCCTATTATCATTACTGTTAATCCTATTTTAATTCATTTTAATAAAGTCTAAAAAGAATAATTCGTGATCAATTAACTCCTAATACCAAATTTTCATCGTATGGACGCCATCATAAAAAAGATCTAATGGTGTTAGAATCTAATATGGTACCTATAGGAAATTGAAACAATTGATGGTATACAGAATGAATAGGAAAATATTGTAAAAAATTTTGAGTGCACCTTGAGATAGAAGACCAAAACTGACTTCTTTAATATGTTTATAGTTTTTCTTTGCAAGGCTAAATAAAGGTGATGAGGGCTAAAGACTTTTGTCTTTAGCCCTCACTGAACTTCGCCAGGGTTTAAAATGTATCAGGCGGTATAATAATAATATACAATGGCTATTCAGGCCTGAAGGAATGGTGGTCCGTATAAGTAAGCTTTTTTGATTCACTTATAATTTATTGTGTGTTTTAGCCTGTTATGTTCTCTCATGCCATACTAATAATGATATTTAATAGTTTCTGGACCATACAACTAGTATAGAACAAATCGAGTAATATAAAAAGCAAGTAATATGAAATAAATATAGTAACTAACTAACTAACTAACATGGTAGCAGATAACAAACATAATAATTATGAACGAACAATTTAGCACTGCAAATCACTGAGATATGCTGTAATAGCATTTAGCAATCAATAATTTTTCTATTTGGACTTAAAATTTCGTCAACGTTATGATTTTTGATATTTTTGGAGATATGCAGTTATCGTTAAATAGTGTGGGCTTTATTAATAAAAACATAATCCACGTTTTGGAACTCCCAAAACATCACTTCGCTCCATAAAATATTCATGGCGATCATCAACTTTTACAAATCGATGTAGATTTTGCTTGGAGTAGGTTAGTACGTAGATAAAATTACATGGAGCCTATGGGTGGATCATTATTTTTATGACTTTTTTAATTTATAAATTGAAAAGCGACACTGCTCCCATGAACTACTATCTGTTATTAGACTAATGTCAAAGTTCGAGAGAGCTACATCATTTAGTTAAAGTTAGACAGCCACCAAAAGCAGTCAACCTGGTGCATTTTGGCAAAAAAAGAAAAAATGATTTTTTGAAAAACCATCACTTAAAAAAGGCCAAGCCTGATAAATACTATGAAGACTCTGTTCCATCATAAGCAATGGTAAAGAAGTGGTTTAGTGAGTGTTGTTATGGTCGCACAACCACGAGTGATCGTTCTGGACGCCCAATGGAAAAACTATTGGAAAATGTATAATATGTTGTTGATCTATCGGAGATTAAAAGTGTGCGAGATTGTGAAGGTCATAGGCATATCACATGGCTCAGTGGTTTCAATATTGAATACTTGCGAGAAAGGTTTCCACAAGATGGGGCCGTGTTTGCTCACAACTGATCACAAACGACTTTGGCGTTGTTTAACTGCAATCGGGCCGAAGTTTTGCGCTGCTTCATTACTGTCGATCTACCATAATACACTGAAGAACAAGTAGTAATTGAAACAGTGGGGTTTTCTGGGCAAATTAGCACCGAAGAAGGTCAAGGTGGGTTGTCGATCAACAAAGTTAAGGCAAAAGTTTCTTGGAATGCACACGACATAATGGAGATCGATTACCTTTAAAAGGGAAAGACAATTAATGGCGAGTATTGTAGCAACTTGTTGGACCGGTTCAACGGCGACTTGGAGAAAAAAACTTCCGCATTTGACCAAGAAAAAAATGCTTTTCCAGCAGGATAATGCACGCGTGCGTTGTTGCCATGTCAAAATTTCATGAATTGGGCAATAGATTGCACCCCCATCCCTCGGCCTTCCAGTGGCTATTTCCTGTTTCCAAACCTGAAGAAATGGATCAGTGGAAAGAGATTTGGCACCAACGATAAAATTATTGCTCAAACAAATGCCTATTTTAAGAATCCCGATAAATTTTATTAATTGGAAGGTATAAAAAAATTGGAGAAACGTATGTGGAAGTATATTAAGCTCAATGGAGACTGTGTTGAGAAATATTTTTTTTTACCGAAAAAACTGTTTTACATTCAAAAAGTCAAAGAAATAATAATCCGCCTTCGTATGAAGAACTGCCATTAATTCAAATTTCAACATCCCATTGCATTGAATTCTAGTTGCATGTGTAGATTTCAGTTATACGAAATGAAATGTGTCCGATCAGTGACGGACGAAAGAGAAATGTGCAGCCAAAATACAATGATCGTGTGCATTAGCTAATCGACACGGAAGACTAATATCGATCACTAAAACATTGAAACTATGTAATTTTTCAACTACATTTAATTACCTTTAATAGTAGTTATCAATAATAATAATATTCCTCAATCAAATATTACTTGTGTTCCAGTCAAATTATTATATCCCTGTCTTATTAAGTATGTAGTTATAGTGACACATACTGAACGTTCACAGACGGATAATGGAGTTATTTAAATAAAATTCTCTCACCAAAGACGCACTATTTAAAAACAACAACTAACCTGGACCTGTCCGTGATGAATGTCATCGAGAATGGCATGGTCCTGTGAAAGAGATCGTGTGGTGAGCTTTTTGCGTCGCCGCTTGTGCATTGTGAGAAACCGGCCCGAACATCCCGGCGACGGACTGCATCCCATAGCGTCCAGTAAGATCCAGTCCTCCGGGGAAAAGCACTGTTGATGTATCGGCACTTCCACAGGGGCTGAAACAAACACATCCATAATTCACTAAACACATACGCGAACGAAAACCACGAACGCAACATTGGGAATTATAATAGATTCGCGCAGTCACCGATATCACATCAAATACGTATACGTACTACGAAGTAAAAGATATATTACCGTAAATTATTGATCTCCGAGTTATATTTAATGGTTAAAGGTACCACCAGGGACCATAATTTCGTGTTCTTAACGAGGGTTGCTTTATAAATATGTATAAGTTTAAAGAAATGCCAGGCTTCGTGCGACCAGATGCCATGAAGTCATAAATAACTTTTATGAGACCGCCGTATTATAAAAGATTATGTTATCAAGTATTTATTTGTATTTTATTCTTGGACTTCTAAAGATTTTTAATTTATGTTTTTTTAATAGTTTACCTCTATATTTATCATTTCGTGAATGAATTCTGCTATTGTTAGTCATTCAAGTCAATACATACATCCTACTATGCGAAGTAATGTATGTCAAGGTTTTGAACATTCTAGATGTACGATTTTGTATTAAATTGGTTTATAATTATCATTAACACAAAATAGTATAACATTAAAGACTGTTATTGAGAATACAATAATGACAAAGCACTATTTATATAAGCTAAATATGGCAAATATAAGGTTATTCATCAGGGAGTTCCATTTTGAGATTAGTACAAAAAACTGTAATAGACAAGCAAACCTAATTCATTTGTAAACGTACTCCAACAACAACTTCAGTCTATTTCGTACATTGGTTCGGAGATTTTTATTGATCTTTAAAGTACAAAGATTGCCATTTCGTGGGAAAGAGAATATTTGGATCCACGACTTCACTAGTAAGTGTTCACACTCTTTCAAAATGTGTTTGAATACATTTTGGCATAAAACGTCTCAATTGCAATCATGCGCCATTGGATTTCATTCTTTAAGTCTTTTTAATATTTTGAAAATTGTTTTTATAAACCTGTTTCTTCATATACCCAAAAAAGTTCAAAATGGTCAAGTGGGATAATTCTGGTTTTCAAACTGAGAAATTATCCGACCCAGAAATTTGTTTTCCCATAATTACATAGTCTCAATCAGTGTGAGCCAGGTCGCACCATCTTGCTGGAGTAAACATCTTCCACATTAACGTTTTCTAAATGATACCAAAAAAGTTTGTTATCATTTCGCGATAACGAACATCATTAATTGTGACTGACCAGCGTCATTTTGACCAAAAAAATATGCACCAATCATGCCCCCGGACCAAAATCCACACCACGCTGTCAGTTTTCGGTGATGCCTAGATAGGTTATGTATGACATGTGGTTGTTCTTCTCCCCAAATTAGGCAGTTTTGCCGATTTATGTAGCCACCCAAGTGAAAATAAGCTTCATCAAAAAGGATTATTTTGTGAGAAAAAGCAGTGTTAACTCTTTTCATTTCCAACATCTATCCAAGAAACCGTCTTCGTCCAGCATGGTTAATCGGCCTCAATCCTTGCATCAATTAGATCTTGTTGGCGATCTTTATAAAAAAAGGTTCTTCATTTTAAAGAGGACCCAGGGTAAGAGAATAGTGTGTTATTTTGTAAA
The DNA here is from genome assembly GCA_963170755.1 of Amphimallon solstitiale. NCBI lineage: Eukaryota > Metazoa > Arthropoda > Insecta > Coleoptera > Scarabaeidae > Amphimallon > Amphimallon solstitiale. The sequence goes on from OY720675.1 coordinate 199,129,126, forward strand.
TGGGAATGTTTCATCATGACATTTAACCAAAATCATCGCTTGACGTTTACCATTGACCATAGACCAAATAGCGGGATTATAAAAAATAAGGTTGTTGGAACAGCACAATGAAGCTGAGTAGAATTTACTTATTGAATAGGTATTTTGTATTCCGACAAGCAAAAACCTGTATCAGAAAAAGATAATAAAATGAAGTAAAAGTTGCTTATCGCTTAAAACGAGGGCACCTTTTATATTTTTACGAAATCTGGGAAGAAAACAAAATTTTTGGGAACAAATTATTTTATTGTTTTTCAAAATATTCGCCTTTATGGCCTATACACTTTTGCATGCGTACGAACCAGTTCTCAAAACATTTTTTCCACTCTGAAGGTTGTATCTCAGAAATAAGGTTGTCAAAGACTTCGAGTGCTTCTTGAGGTGTTGAAAATCGCTGTCTAAGCATTTTTATTTCACAGTTGGGAACAAAAAGAAATCATTCGGCGACAGGTCAGGTGAATATGGGCAATGAGTCATTATTTCAACATTTTTCTCCTTCAAGTAGTCAATTGTTGGACGCGCATTGTCGTGATGAAGAATAATGACGTTTTCGGCTGTTCTTCCTGATTTTATAACTTTTGGCAAACAAATTACTGTATTCCATTCAGCGTTAACAGTTCTTCGATCCGAGAATTGTTGTGATGTGTCCTGTACAGCCGAATAAACAAGAGATTATTTTCTTGGAAGTGCCCCTTGCACGAACAAATTTTATGGGTTTCGATTCATCTTTGAACACCCATACAGTAGATTGTTGCTTGGATTCCGGCTGATACGCATATATCCATATTTCGTCACTGGTGACGATGTTGTATGCGAATTTTGCGGTTCCTACGTTGAATTTTTTGCGCATTTCTTTACACCAATTGACACGAGCTGCTTTTTGTGCTTCGGTCAATTTATGTGGAATCCATCTAGAACATATTTTTTTTACAAATAAATGTTCGTGTAAAATCGAATGTACTGCAGTCTGCGATATGCCAAGAGATGCCTCTCTCTCACTATAAGTCACATGTCGATCGTGTTCTATCATTTTCCGCACAGCATCGATGTTTTTTGGAATCACAACAGATTTTGGTCGACCTTTACTGAGGCACGACCATAACGAAATTCTGCAAACCAATTGTAAACTGTCTTCTCTGATGGGGCTTCATTACCAAAAGTTGACTGAAGCGATATAATTCATTCTTGTGAAGATAGGCCCCTTTTAAAATCATTAAAATCATTTAACGAAAACCTTCACGAGTAATCTCCATTATTTTACAAACTCACTGTCTTAAAACTGTCACTATCAACAAACTACTGACTCGATGTCAAAACTATCGCGGATACTTCATTAACAAATGTCAAGCTTTAAGAATATAGTGTTTACATTTGTCAAAAACACCATCTAGTGGTCGATTGTGAAAATATAAAAGGTGCCCCTCGTATACATGACTTTCGACATATATTATCAAATATGTTCCAAATTTCATATATACTGCTTACTAGAACTTGTCGATGTCTAAATTATTACAGTTTCAATCACTCCAAATATTCAGTTCCTATGATACCCGATCCTAAACGTAACTAATCAAGGCTAACTAACCTTCTGTCTGCAAAAGATATTGATATCTTATTATGAAATACCGACTTAATTATTTTTCCTATGTATTATGATCTGTAATAGTCTTGTGTGTGTGTGTGTGTATGTGTGTAAACTTTGCAAGTTACATTTAAAAATGTTACAATTATAAATTATTAACATTCATCTAATAGGTATCCTCTTAATTATGTCATTAGCGGTACTGATAAAGCGCGAGGCCGAAATTCTGAAGATGAGCGTTGAAATAGTACCGTATAATAAACGTAATTTGTCTTGTCATTAGCAAAGAGTTGTTTGTTGATATGGAATATCTTAAACTTGTTTAGAAATTGACTGGTTTTAGACTGTCACTAGTTGCATCAGTGCTGACAGAAATCTTGTTTAAAAGGTAATAATAAAATCGTATAACTAAGATCAAGTGTCCCACGTTTTCAGGCTGCGCAAGCGCCTGTACCATGGCCTACCGACTACCGAAATAAGCGCGACCGACGGCTTTCCGAAACACGGTTCAGGCGATTTTTATATATAAATATTTACAGTTCGTGTTGTCGTAAATCGAGCTCGGGTCATATAGCTTGACAGGCTAATATCGAACATATAACTAAAAGCGGTAGATCAACATTTATACACATTTAAAGCTAGGATAAATAATTCTAATATGAAAAATTGTAAAATGAAGATTTTATAAGAAAATATATTTCTATAAAAGCATTACATTTGTATCAGTAATACACTCTGAAGTATTCTACATTTTGTTATTATATAGACTTGATTTGTGAATGCAATATTATCAGTTATGGTACTGCGATAGCGAATGCTTCAATTTAAAATTCTTATTTCAGGATTAACTTTATTTATCGATTTCGCAAGTTCATTTTAAAAAGTGGATATTTTTGTAGTTTATAATGCATCCTCAACAAATCTCCAATAATTGTTGCTAGCCATTTATAATTTTGTGCATTCTTTCAATTTATTATACAGCAGAGTTAAACTAATAGAAGTAATTGTAAACAATGTTGAAATTTTATTATACAATTTATAATCGCAAGGTTTGCATTTTCTTAGTTAAATTATTAAATAATAAAAGTGCTTTAACGAAAACATATACATACAATAAAAAAAAATCTAATTTTGATTAAATGGCTAAAATTGTACACACAAAACTCTTGAAGCACAGTCAAAGTAAATATTTCATGATAGAGTACGCGACAGATAAGTAGTAAAAGTAGTTCTTCTGCCTCAAGATCGCTAAATCTGATAGCATTGGATAGTATAGTATAGCTTCATTAATCAATTAGACTACAGAGGTAATACAAGACAGCCATAAAAATATCTCATTTTAAATATATTAAACATTTAGCTGAGATAAAGTTTCGAACACTTCTATTCTATAGTAACATTTTAAAAGCAAATAGAAGACCATTTTACCTAACATTATCATTTAAAAACTTAATTTAGGAGTAGTAGCATTTCTATGACAGTTATCGTTAATCGTTTACCTAAAAGTATTTCCCGATCCAGATTTAAGATCATCAGGAAGTTTGTTGGAGGTGCTTATAGTAAGCTAACGAAGCGGAGTAATTTTTACACAATTTGTTGAATGTATTAATATTTTCTTAAGCGTATAACAATAATTTCTACATGTCAATGATCGACAGTGGCACATAGAAGTTATATGTTTTTTACAATTTTTTTGACAGTCGGGATCTGTCATTGCACGGAATGCGCATTTTTGCATTCAAAATATCGTTGGGTAATGCGCATGATACCATTTAGTAAAAGTTACTAATATATAGAGAGGTAAAAGGAACCAGTTTTGTCTTGAACCTAGTCTACTACATAAGTTGTTAATATGAACCCTCCATATACAGGGTGTTTAAAAAAGATGCGGCAATATTAAAGGGGTTGATTGTCCAGGTCATTTTATACAAAAACGTTTATAATAAACAAGGTCCGCAAACGCTTCGTTACCGATCTACAGCGTGTTGAAGTTTAATCAAAAGAAACAGTAAAAATTAGATTTCTCCAAGACGGCATTAAAGATCATAATGAAATTTTAGCCGTGTTATTTTTCAAGAAAAAAATAGGACGCCGCTGATTTCTCTAAAAATAAAAATATGTTTCTATTCTTTGTTCAATTGTGAAGAAAAAAGCTCTCTTAACTTTTTATCGTACGACGTAACGTTTTTTAGTAAAAAAAAAACAGATTTTAGTGCATGTACATTTATCATGCTTACAAAAATATTTTTAAACAGTCCTGTTTTATTCACTGACATATTGAATGACATATGATTAATAATTTTGTATGTGTCGAATTTGTTGAATTTCCTTATCATGAATCGCTATACTCGTACAAATGCAGAGATGACCGACATGCACTACATTTATGGACTTGCTGATGGAAATGCATTAGAAGCTAGGCGGTTGTATACTGAAAGATTTCCTGGCCGTATTGCTCCTGATAGAAAAACTTTCGAAAGTATTCATCGGCGTCTTTATGAAACAGGCACATTAAGACGAAATGGAGGAGCAGGAAGGCCAAGGACTGCAAGAACGGTAGAGCTGCAAGAGGATGTGCTAGACATGATTGAAGAAGATCGAGGTACTTCTACTCGAAAAATTGCTGACGCTTTGGATGTAAGTAATGGGACTATTTGGCACATTCTGAAGGAAAATTTGTTGTACCCATTCCATATACAACGCGTTCAAGCATTACTTTCTGCTGATTTTCCTCCTCGCATTGCATTCTGTCAATGGCTTTTGCAGAAAATGGTTCAAATCCCTAAATTCCTGATGTTGATTCTGTTCACCAATGAATCGAATTTTTCAAGAAATGCAATACGCAATTTCCATAATACCCATGTATGGTGTGACGAAAATCCACATGAAATTGTTGAAAATCGTTTTCAACATCAGTTTTCTTTGAACGTTTGGTTTGGGATTGTGGGTGACTACCTAATTGGACCGGTATTTTTACCAAGGAGACTAACCGGAGAGGTGTATCGCAACTTTTTGGAAAACACGCTCCCTGGATTTCTGGAGGACGTACCATTAGCAATTAGAGATGCAATGTGGTATATGCACGATGGCGCACCAGCCCACTTTAGTCAAGTAACTCGTGATTTCTTAACACAAGCATACGGAAATCGCTGGATTGGCCGAGGTGGGCCACACTTATGGCCTGCACGATCCCCGGACTTAAATCCCCTGGATTTTTTCCTGTGGGGCTATTTGAAGTCATTGGTGTACGCTACTCCATTGGAAAATGTAGAAGACTTAAGAAATCGAATCATTGCTGGGTGCAACTCAATTGAAACCGATCCTGTTGTTTTTCAGAGAGTTCGCCAGTCGATGAGGAGAAGATTGGATTCTTGCATCCGAGCTCGAGGTGGTCACTTTGTACAGTTATTGTAATTTTTGCTTGCTAAAATTGTTGGTATGGTAAAATATTTGTTTTTGCCCTTAAATAAAACCCTTGTTATTTAAAAAAAAAATTCTGTAATAAATGTACATGCACTAAAATGTGTTTTTTTTACTAAAAAAACGGTACGTCGTATGATAGAAAGTTAAGAGAGCTTTTTCTTCACTATTAAACAAAGAATAGAAACATATTTTTATTTTTAGAGAAATCAGCGGCGTCCTATTTTTTTCTTGAAAAATAACACGCCTAAAATTTCATTATGATCTTTAATGCCGTCTTGGAAAATCTAATTTTTACTGTTTCTTTTAATTAAACTTCAACACGCTGTAGATCGGTAACGAAGCGTTTGCGGACCTTGTTTATTATAAACTTTTTTGTATAAAATGACCTGGACAATCAACCCCTTTAATATTGCCGCATCTTTTTTAAACACCCTGTATATTTATAATAGCCGCAAAGTAAATAATTGGCCTGAATGGTATAAAGCTCTTAGAAAAACATTTTTAGATTATGCGTTTATTAAAAATGTTAATTTATTGTTGCTAGACTAGACTACATTTATTTTGAGATTCTTCTAAAGGTGGGTACAAATACAGCGAACGATGGCGAGAGAACAGTTACAAACGGATTCATTTGGTTAATGTTTACGTAGGAACAAATGACATCGAACGCGTTGGCTTGCTTTCGCTAGCGTTTCACTTATGGAGCAGTAGTACATCAAAGGAATTTAAAGACAAATTCGTTTGACCTAATTCTGGTGTGTACGGGATGTAAATTGTAATAGCATTCAGCCATTCGGTATTATATCAATCAAGACTGATTCTATTCACATTTTTTCTTATTCCATTCCAGGTCCTAGATTATTCATTAAGTTACTTCCGTAGAACAAAGTGATACAAAGATTTATACTCTCCGTTAAGATTCATCTGAAACTGAATTTTATTTTGAAACTTTTGTTTTAGTGAGTTATAGCAGGATAATTCCAATTTTCCTTTTCATTGTTTGTCAGATCAAATTTATCATTTTAACTGTCGATTAGCGGATTCTGAATGCACAATTATTGAGAAATCAAGGATTATGAAATAATTTGAAAAATTTGCTTCGAGCTTTAGAGCAGAAATATGAAAATATGTCCAACCCATTCTTTCGTGAATTTGATTTTCATAACTTTAACTTTATACTGAAAACATTTACTTTGTCTTTAGCATCTGGTGTATTCTTTTTAGCTAATTCGTGAGGACCTGCGTTGGGTCCGTGCATCTCTGTACACTACACAACCCAATGCATCGTACTCAAAATTTCAATAGATGTGGCAATTTCAGGAATAGGCGTGAAAAATAATTTACTTTACATTTTCTAATATATTATTTTCCACAACTTATCCAGCATATGCAATTAAGTGCAGGTATGCAGTCGAGAAACTAATTGATTGTAAATATCTTCATATAAATAAATCCTTGATTCTTTTTCAGACTCTATTACCAGGAAACAGAAATTTACCACAAATTCCTGTTTCGAACATTATTCGTATCATATCAATAGCTGATGGTGACATTAGAGTTTCTTCTAATGTGTGTGGTTTCATAAATTTTGTGATTCGATAAAACATATATGAAGGCGGCGGAACAGGACATATTTTTGACCATTTACGTTACCTCAAAGGAATTTATGAACAAATTTGTTTGACCTCTTTCTGGTGTGTGCAGTATTTTTGGTATTATGTCAAACAAGCCTGATTTTATTTAATTTTATTCTTATTCCATTACAGTTTCTAGATTATTCATTAAGCCTGTTCCTCAGTGCCGTTTTCTTCTCTGCTTTGGAGGCTATTCAGGTTCGTCAGCTTCGCTAATAATAGCCTATATGGTGCACTTGTTATAATTAAGTATATTCTTTGACGTAATTTTTTTAATAAAAAAAATGAGAGCAAGCCATTATCTGTGAAAATGAGCGACTGACTGAGGAAGGATACGTTCGCACTCATTCGCTATATGTGAACGTCGAACAAATTCCAGCAAATTCATTCTCCCTAATTTGTTCGTTTTTATTCACTTTATGAGTAGGCACCTTAGAAATTCGCCAAAACGTTGTATAATTTGACGAGAACTTAACGTTTAAAAAACCAATATTAGTATCACTCCACGAATGTCTGTAAACTTATAGCAACTTCAAAATATAACTGTCTTATAAAACATTTATTCTATTGCAACACGAGCAAATAATGCATGAATGTTCTTGCTGTTCAAAATATTTACTAATACTCTATATTTAACGCGATATTCTTTTTTAAATAAATACTTGATTAACGCCAAATGTAAAAATATCAGATCAGATAACAGTTGTTACAGCAAAATGTTCATCGCTTTAGACATAATACATACAAACATATGTATGTATATACAGTTTTAATATAGCAATAATTTTGATATTCCAGGAATAGCTACGTAATCAAGTAATCGATGTTTACTACAAACACATTTATCACTTTATTAACATTCCTGATCCGGCAAAACTATATATATTTACGTTTAATTAATTATTGCAAAAGTACTTTTACTAATACTAATCTATTTGAATGACATTAATTAATTTTGAAACCTAATGACTCAACTCCGTTTATATATTTGGACTAGAAGTTTTCCATATGTCTGAGATTACTAAATGAGGTTTATATTTTTATTTATCACTTGGTGAAAGAATGAAAGATGATAATTAGAAAACCCTATATAAATATTTTGTCAGGTTTCATAATATGCATGTACTAATTAATGTTTAAAAAGTATTCCTTAAAGTGTTTATTTGCAAGACATATTGCTGGATGTCTTTGTGTACTTCACAGATGCGATTCGCTATTTGGTGCATGTGGCACCAATATAATGTGCTTATTATCACAAAGCAATAATGCTACATCACTGGATGTTCAGTATAAAATAGTTATGCTTGATTTGTAAGATGTGCCTGTAAAGGAGACAAACTTGGAAGCTCTACTAATTATATTCTTGAGTTCTTAGTGTCTCTTTCTTAAGAAGTAGTAAGTAATTTTTACTTTTGATATTATACTGTTGGCCAATATTCATATAAGTAAGTAAACGCATGAATATTTAACTTATATTCTTAGAAAACAAAATTGACCTTGTACTCGTAGAGCACTTTCTATCAAATCAAAATAGTGATGAACATATTCTGAGGTAGGCTACACATCTACCACGCCTCATTTTCTTCAAATTTCATGTTAAGATCTTTCTCTTTGTAAACAGGTCCTGGAAAACTCAACCACCTGGTCATTGCTGTAGAACTTTTAAAGTGGTAATGAGGATTTGTAATTTAAGACCCTTTAAAATCGAAAGAAATACAATTTCATATTCAAAAAATATTCGGTTTCACCAGAAATGTTTCTCCAAGAATTATATCAGTTTTTCATCTTTAAATGGAGCAGCCTGTATATTTCATTTTAGTCTGTCACAGTGATTTACCGGACATTAACTGATGTTACACTTTTACTTTCTTATACATAGTATACTACAATGTTCAACATTCCGTATACATATTTCGACAATTACTTAGAATCATCAGTGTTTAATAACTATAATAATGCACAGTGAGCCATACATGAACACAGTGGCGGCTCGGGGTGGTTCACATAGGGAGTGCATAATTTCAAAATTAAAAAGTATAATACACGAACGCTTACCCAATCTTAATAAGTTTCACCGACATACTGTTCCAGGCAGGTACTGTTCATTGTACAGTTTGTTTTCGAAGCACCCCTACATATATTTTATTTAGCCAATAGCATATTTTATCTAAAATTCTTCTCGAACTGTTTTTTACACAAACTGGTACAAACTCAAGAGCGAGAAAGGTAATACTATTCTGATGTTTTCGAATCTACTATCGTTAAGAAAAAATGAAGTATTAAATTTAAGACCTGTTCAATCACGCTTCGAAGAATCGCCAAATTGAAGACATAATAAGCAACCACAAACACTCCCGTATCCAAAATTTCACATTCATACGTCAATTTTCAAAAAACTGTTCCGCCATTTTGTTTTTTTTTAACATTTTCATTTTGGATTTGTGATCGGCGACCTAAGACACCCCCGTATCTAAAATTCCACATTTATACGTCAATTTTCAAAAAATCTTCCCCCATTTTGTTTTTTTTTGACATTTTGATTATGGATTCGTGATCGGTGACCTAAGACACCCCCGTATCTAAAATTTCACATTCATACGTCAATTTTCAAAATAATCTTCCGCCATTTTTTTTTTATGACATTTTGATTTTGGATTTGTGATTGGCGACCTAAGACACCCCCGTATCTGAAATTTCACATTTATACGTCAATTTTCAAAAAATCTTCCGCCATTTTGTTTTTTTTTGACATTTTGATTATGGATTCGTGATCGGTGACCTAAGACACCCCCGTATCTAAAATTTCACATTTATACGTCAATTTTCAAAAAATCTTCCGCCATTTTGTTTTTTTTGACATTTTGATTATGGATTCGTGATCGGTGACCTAAGACACCCCCGTATCTAAAGTTTCACATTCATACGTCAATTTTCAAAAAACATCTTCCGCCATTTTGTTTTTTTTGACATTTTGATTTTGGATTTGTGATCGGCGACCTAAGACACCCCCGTATCTAAAATTTCACATTTATACGTCAATTTTCAAAAAATCCTTCGGCCATTTTGTTTTTTTTTTGACATTTCGACTTTGGATACGTGATCAATGACACCACAAAAACTCCCAAGTGCCGAATTTTACTTTAATCAGAAGAGATAAATTAATTTGAGCTAGCTCCGCCCACTCTGTATGTATGCGTAATTGTTTAAATAAAATTATTACATAAGGGCACATCAGTGTTAAAAACAATCCTTTTCCCCATTAAGGACACGGGGCATACGCGTTCTGGAATTATAGTATTTTAATTCAAATCATTATTAAAATATTAATCAACCCCTGTACATACATAAAAATATTAAATCAAGCGGGACCGTTACGTATTATGTGGAGATGCAGAACCAACAGCGGTGAGCAGACTGGGAATCTTGCTCACAGGCTATGTATTATACGATATGGAAGTAGAACAAAATACAGTTCTCCCCACCTTCAATGTAATGTTAATGGCTTAACGGAGCAACGGTAGGGCTTAGCTCATGGATATGTTTCTCTCGGTGGAAGGGGTAAACATTCGAATAGTTTACATCCGTGCGCTGTTAGTCGTCATTATATCTGTGACGACGATCGGTGCATGTAGGTTATTACGCGTGCCGCACACGCCACGTTCCTGTTCAATAACTATGAATACGTAATAAATATATACTTTCAGAGTTAGTCGCCGCTTGGTTTGTTTTGTTTCAAAATTCCAGGGGGTGCAATTGCTCACTTGCTCTCATTAAAGAGCCGCCACTGCATGAACACCACATCACCACCTCACTTCAACATCATCATTAAAACACGGATACTGATGCCTTTTACAGCACTCATGGTACAGCAGAGATTTTAGACTACTATGATGACAATTCGGTTAGCGAAATATGTTCCATCAGTGTGCTACATATTGAGGTAATAGTATTTGCGTTTCATTCAATATTTATTTAATTAGCCACAGTTCTCCAATCATTTCAAGTGCAACAAAAGAAATGCAGTCTTACAAAAGGCCGATAAATTATATTATTAATAAATTGTTTCCAAATTAGTTGCTAATACTTTTGCTATTAAATTATGGTGATTAATCGAAAAATTATAGCTTCTACGTAGTAGCTGCAATGAAACTGCACAACTAATTATTCATAGTTAAATGATGTACAAGTAATAATGCTTTGATAACGTTTCTAATCTTTTAAAATTGTACATACTTTGTTCAAAATATGAAATTTAAACAAGATATAGTATCTAACAAACTTTCAACGAGTAAACTTGAAAGGGTTGATAGATGGTATATATTAAATTATCACACAACTAGATGCAGTAGTAATGTTACAGGAGAATCAAGATTTGAGGACTGGTCCTGTGCTAAAGTAAGTGAATTCCGTACTCATAACGAACGCCACCGAATGTAAGCTATTTCTATTTGTATTATGTATAATGCTTATGGAATGTCACTTTTCATTATATTCATGTATGAACACAAAGTTAAAAGGAAATTCGTTTTTTATACTTACTCAGTCGGGCTTACTAAGTCGATGACTGACATGACATGTTCATTGCGCTTCTGTCCGAATAAACAAGGGGAAATTTTTAATTATTTACCTAGCAATGAAGAAAAAGAGTTTTGAGGAAAGTAATATTTATTTTTCAAAATGTTGATGCATTAACAATCACACATTTACTCCAGTGGTTTTGTAATAAGCCTATTCTTTTGATAAATCCTCAAAAAGTTCCTCCAACGCTTTTCAGGTATTGATTCGAAAAAAAAAAACTATGTTCTTCAAGTGTTTTTTTAGTTTAAGAAAAAGCCGATAGTCACTCGGTGATAAAAAGTCTGGACTGTAGAGTGGATGTTCCATCTTCCAAAGATGCACTCGTCGATACCTAAACGGACTTGGTGAGATTCTACTAATACACCCACGTTTCATCACCTGCTATACTTTTTGAGAACAGGTCTTCCTCGTCAGCCAAAGGCAACAACTTTTCTTCGCAAATGTATTGCCGTCACAGTTTTTGTTCGGAAGTTTATTCTTCTTCTCTTATTTCTCGATCTGCTATGATCAAAATTACAAATTCCGAAATGTTTTCGTTTGTTCTTGCTGCACCAGGTCTTGTGTGTCGTCTTTAATTGATTCCCTACCCCCATCAAAATTGTTTGGACCAAAATTTTATTGTAAAATGTAACTGCGCCTCGTCCCATACACACTAACCATCCGTTTATGAAGATTCTTGGGTTCGTTCTGTTTACTCCTTAAGAATTTAATTACGCTTCTACATTCTTGCTGTTGTTTATTCATTTTTGTTAGTAGGTGTACACCAAAGCAATAAAACCCTTTGGATCGGAATCGAATTTGATAATTAAATATTAAATTTGTAACACAACAACTTGACAACGAAAACGTAGAATTGTCACTTGCTTTTATCATGGCGGTAGATAATATATAAATCTCCCCTAGTAAATCGTTCTAAAGACGATTGTTACTTGCTTTTATCATGGCGGTAGATAATATACAGGGTATTCCACGAGAGCCGTTCGTTAGAAGTTTTCGTGGTTAGAAAAAACTTAGAATTCTGAAATTTTGGGTTCCAAGGTTATTCAAGATTCTCTTTCATTTTAAAATATTTTCAAGATCATACTACTTCCGGTTATACCGGAAGTCGCCATTAACTTCCTTATTTTAAATGGAACACCCGGTATATTATTTCATTTTTGGATTCCTGAGAAAATTTCATAGTGGGTTTTCATCAGGTTTCCCTATACCTATTTTCAATTTTTTCTTAGATATCTTGATTTTTTTGAAAATTTTGACAGATGTAGCCCTGTTTTGAGCATTGCGCCCTTTAACCAATTTCGATTGGTGGAAAGCGCTTCTGGGGTAGACGGAAGCACAGGAATGATACTTTCGAATGCCATATTGACAACTGATTTATCGCATACAGGGTATCCAAAATTTAATGACCAATTATATCATTTTAAAAGTTGAAAAAGTTGCTATAACATTCCCTATACCTATTTCCAGTGGTTTTCTTGTTAATCCAAATTTTTTATTTTAATGTGGTTTTTTGGCAGAAACCGAAACATCGCTTGCCTTTCGAAGCCAAATAAACATCAATGAAACGGTAAAAAAAATACTTTAATTAGAACATGACATTAGTACATAACATTTAGAACGTAATATAAAATAAAAACAAAAAATTGGAACATAATGGCAAAAAATAATAAGAGAATGGAAAATTACAATAATTGTTCTATATGATCTCCATTTTGGTTCAAACACTGAATAACTCTGTCATATACTCCTCGCGAAACAGATCTCCGAAGTTCGTCTGGACTTACATTAGTAAACGCATGGTGAACACGGTTCAATAATTCCTCTCTAGTTTGTACCGGCCTAAAGTACACTAGTTCTTTTATACGACCCCAGAGGCAAAAATCCAAGGGGGTCAAATCGGGTGATCTGGGTGGCCAGTTCCAAGGTCCCCGCGGGCGAATCCACCGATCCTCGAACATCATTGACAATTGCCGGTGTACAGCTATAGTTGAATGTGCTGGAGCACCATCAAGCTGAAACCAACTGTTTGCTCTACCACGTGGAGGTAGGGCATTTAGAAAATCACTAACAAACCCTCTCAGAATCTCCAGATATCTAGCCGCATTTAAATTTTCATCGTACACTTGATAAGCCACTCTGTTGTCCATAATTAAACAAAAAACATTGAAACTAAAGCGGTCTTGGTGATTATGTTCCCTAATAACATGTGGATTATCTTGTGCCCAGGGGCCTGATTCTCGAGTCGAGAGAACAGAGATTTCGAGAGAATAATGGAGGGGATTCTCTTGAAATGTTAAAAATCGTATTCTTGAACTTGAGAGAAAGATCCCTTCCCTCAAGAGTTGGGAGAATTTACATCTATCGGTTCAAGTCAAGCGAACATATTAAAAGTTAAGAGAAGCATGCGCATATCGACTTAAATTTTGTACATATGACCGATCAATGGGAGAAATATCATTATTCAGCAGATAATTTTTATGTTTTTTCATGTATATGACTTCCCACATATCTAAGTTTCTATTGTTGCTTTGTTTAACTAAACTAACATTTTCTAGGCTGAAGTTGTGACTTGTATCAATATGATGTAGAGCTAATGCGGATTTTTCTACATTGTGTACTTTGACATGAGCCATGTGTTCTTTATATCGTATTTGAACGTTTCTTCTGGTTTGTTATCTTGTATACCGACATCGGATAACACTTAAGACACTCTTGAAATATGTATTAAACTTTTGAGTAATATCTTATCTAGAATTGTTAATCCATAATCCTGTCACTGTTAAATTAACCCGTTGTCTTTCTCAGAAATATTTTGTATTTCCCATTGAACTAATTCACAGAATGATATATTGTTAATATTCGTTGTAATTTTGCTTTAATCGTTTTTCAGCTACCTTTAAAATTGTTCTGTATAACATGTATTTTTATTATAAAATGTCTCTTAGATAATAGGTTTAAATATAAATATAAATTAAAAAAAAAATTAAATTAAACTTTTCATTAATATCTTATTTAGAATTGTAATTCGTAATCCTGTCAGCGTTAGTTTTACCCGTTCTTTCTCATTAATATTTTGTATTTCCCATTGAACTAATTCTCAGAATTTTATACTGTTAATATTCGTTGAAATTTTGCATTAATCGTTTTTTCACCCTACCTTTAAAATTTGTCTGTATAACATGTATTTTACTTATTATAAAATGTCTGGTAGGTAATATGTTTAAATAGTTATTAAACTAATTTTGTGAAAAAGGTGTTTTATTTTATTTTATTATTTTTATTACTTTAATATATGTTACATTGTTTCTACATGTATGATACGTAGAAAACAATATTCACATTTCGATATTTAGCCTAACACTTTCCGGAAATCCAACTGATATAACCCATAAAACCTTTCAACATTACACACGCTATTTAAAAGAAATAGTTTTCGTATTACATATTACCTAATATACACTGTTCTATACAACAATTGTCCTAATCCGCCTTCATTTGCAACCTGGCAACATTGCACTGCTATTTCCTACACGATCGACACACATCCCTACCTAAAAACAGCTATTCTTGAAGTTAGGAGAACGAGGGATGGGAGTGTGATCTATCACTTCTCTCAATAGAACGTTCACTTCTCCTAAGTTCGAGAGTCGGGCCCCTGTAGTGAGTATTTCGGCGATTTGTAATTCCTTGCCTGCTGAATTTCGATTCATTAGTCCACATAATCTGATGAAGAAATCTCGGATCTTCGGTCATTTTCAAAATCATAAATTCGCAAAAGTTGACACGTCTTGTCTCATCACCAAGACGTAATCCGTGAACAGTTATCTCACAAAAAGGATGCATTCCATGTTTTTTTAATATTCTGTGGATTGATGTTTTTGAAATACCCAAATCCAGCGCTGCTGTCGAAATTGAACTCCGCGGATAAGCTTGAAAAAACGCCAACACATTCACCACATTATCTTCATTATCAGTTACGGGCTTTAGGTTATTTTGAGTTGCCCTTACGTTTCCAGTTGCTATAAAGCGAGTTTCGATTCTTGCGAATTTTCCGGGAGTCATTGTTGGTAGGTCCGGATATCGTTCATTAAATAGTCTGCATGTTCGTCGAACAATTCGTCCACATTCACCGTGCGTGTAAAACAAATTTAATAAATCATTATTATATATATTTTTGTGGTAAGGGATTTTCCTTTTGCATTTTATTTCAAATCATTATTGGAATATTCTTCAACATTCTCCATTATAAACTGTACTTAAGCAAGTTAACAAAATCCCTAGAACTGTAAGTAGATACCTCACGAATCAGTACGATGATACTGCTTTGACATTAAATCAACATTGTTTCAATTCCTGTCAAAATCAAGGCTTACTAGGTAGAACTTTTGGAGTTTGATCACCTTTTGATAAAAATATGGATTAACAAGAAAACCACTGGAAATAGGTATAGAGAATGTTATTGCAAATCGATGCAGAATCAAATTCTGCATCCGACCATCCAATAAAATACAGGGTGTCCCATTTGAAAAAACGATCTTTTTCAACTTTTAAAATGATGTAATTGGTCATTAAATTTTGGATACTCTGTATGCGATAAATCAGTTGTCAATATGGCATTAGAAAGTATCATTCCTGTGCTTCCGTCTACCCCAGAAGCGCTTTCCACCAATCGAAATTGGTTAAAGGGCGCAATGCTCAAAACAGGGCTACATCTGTCAAAATTTTCAAAAAAATCAAGATATCTAAGAAAAAATTGAAAATAGGTATAGGGAAACCTGATGAAAACCTACTATGAAATTTTCTCAGGAATCCAAAAATGAAATAATATACCGGGTGTTCCATTTAAAATAAGGAAGTTAATGGCGACTTCCGGTATAACCGGAAGTACTATGATCTTGAAAATATTTTAAAATGAAAGAGAATCTTGAATAACCCTGGAACACAAAATTTCAGAATTCTAAGTTTTTTCTAACCACGAAAACTTCTAACGAACGGCTCTCGTGGAATACCCTGTATAAATCTCCCCTAGTAAAGATCTAAAGACTGCATTCTTTGACCTTCATTAAATTGCATATACCTTAAGAATGAAGCGAAAGTTTCGCATGCATATTTATATATACTGGCTAAGAAACTAAATCGGAGACTGTGGTTCTAATAAGTGCTACTGATGAAGACAACATAGTTGTAATATGTATTTATCCTTTTAAGCGTTCTTATGGTGTTTTACAGTATTGGGTGATACTGGACTAAATTAAATTATCTACATTGCTAATCTTCTTAGTTTTCGTTTGAAACTGAATAAATTGTTGAAAAGACGTCAAAAATATGTGAGAATATACTTTGATGTTGAACTTATAGCATTAGTTTAATGAAAAGATTTGGTAAAATATATCATGAGCATTTATCAGTAGATAGTAGTGGGGCTTTTACAGGGTTCCATCTGGTGCTCCACATTAATTTTAATTTATGTAATAGAATAGCCATAATAGAAAAAAAATTCTTTTTCAATTTGTGGATGATACGTCATATCTGTATGTTTGTTCAGTTCAGATAAAATTCTAGATCTACAGATTGGTACTCAATACCGAAAATTATAAAGATCTTGGAATTAGTGTACACCTAAATTTAATGTTTTATTAGTTTATTATTATGAGCCACTAAGTGAAGATCACATTTTAGGTTAGTTTCATACGTCTCTTTAATATGTTGGCTAGGAATAATTTAACATTTCCATTAAAATGCACGGGTAAAACTATGACATTTACACAGTACAGTAAACATTACTATCTACTGTAGTAAACACTGTGGACATATATAAGGTTTTTGGAATATGGAGTTTATACTACACACAGTATTCAATCATCATACATTATACCACGTGGCAAAGTTGATTGTTATCCCCAATAAATTGAGCATCTTCTGATAGAAAGCTACAAACGGCAGCCCACCTACTTTTGTTATTAGTTTACTATTGTTACCAATTCGAAAGAATTCACCCACCGTATTTAAAAAAAAAACAAAACAACAGTAACTTTCACTTAATTTAATCAAGATAAATTAATAATAATAATAATAATACTGATTAGATATAAATCTGTCATTGGAAATTATATTTGACTGATTGTCAAAGATGACAATTTTTCAATTAATCATATTGTCCTGTGCAAATCATATTTCGACCATTTCCAAATAAACGTCTTTTCTCACGCCGAAAAAAAATGGTCTTAGTAATAGGTAACACTATGTTTGTCAACGAAACCACTAAGTCAAAATGACATTTTGGCCTTTGCTCATAAGAACACATTATTTCAGTAAAAAGTAAAGTTATCTACTATTATTATTATTACACCTCCGCATAAAACTGTCTTATGCCAATATAGACGCCACAAAACATTAAAATTCAAGGAACTTCATAAAGCTTTGTCATATTTGAAATTATTAGCTCAATAAATTTAATGTTTCTCCAACTTTCAAGACGCTGAATGAGTCATGTGACTGTGGTTTACTTGTATTGTATGTAGTAATTAATATGTTTTAATTTTATCCGATATCTTTTTTTTTTTATTAATGTCATTTTCTAAATTTTTTTACATCCTATGCGAAAGACAATATCAAGACAATAATTTCAGTTATAGTGGCCGTTAATATGGGTAACAATTTTTTTTTTGGTATTATATTGTGTTAGTTACAAAGAAAAACAGCAAATTAAGTATTATTGTTATTATTATAGCGATTAGCTTGCAAATAAACTCGTCGCTGATTTACGAGCCAAATATAGACAATGCTATCACCATAAGCCAAGCAAAACCACACTCCGTGCTGTATTAATGATGCTTATAGTTACACATTCATTGGTGATTTAGTTATATATTTTTGCTAATATATTCCGTATATCGAGACAATTCAAGATTACTATGATTTACATTTAGTTGTTTTAGTCAATAGAGTTGATTTAATGTCACATAAGACACTGATACTGCGCAATTTATTTTTTTTAGAAAGTACTTCTATATACTGAGCTTTTATATACTATGAAAATAATATGGAAATATTGGATATGCGAAGTAGTTCTAATTTGACATTGAAATAAATGAATAGTGAATACTTCAGACATTAATAACAATGAAGAATTAGTGCTTATTAGTAAGGTAACATACGTTGAAACAATGATTTACACTGTAGACCTTTTAGTGCTAATTTATGATAAACAGATTATTTACTTATATAATTAAATCAAGTCTTTTTTAAAAAACATGCTAATTAAATTTTCTGAATATCATTTTTGATATACCGAATTTAGATTTTTGATATACCGATTTTAGATTTACCAGACAAATCGAATGTAGCAATAAGCTCTAAGTTTAAAAGTGTTTTTTTTTTGTATAAAATAGGTACTAGCTTTATTTAAAAATGTTATTGCAACATGCTATGCGCATAAACATTGCTATTGAAACCAATTTTCTCACCTATGTTCAGCACACTTTAGCAAAACGTTTCATGATTAAAGTTGATGTTATATATATATATACAGGTTTGGCCTACGATTATCTTGCATGCGGCTTTTCGTATATAACACGAAAAGAGTTGCCAAACCGTACCTACCTAACAGATAAACATACGCGAGCCGACAAGTAGACCTTCAGCGAAACCATATTAAATTCAATCATAAAAATAATAAATCTGATGGGAATAGTATCTAAAAATGAAGATAACAACCCCTGCAACATGCACACATGCATTATATTGTAATCTTATGATCGTATCGGCCAGTTGTCGAGGGTCGAACAGTATGTGCCCACTGCTCACATGTGTATAAATACTGGCAACAACATTCGTTTCAATACATGGATTTTAGGTGGCATGCAAGGTAAAAACAGACCGAACCTGTATATGCTGCGATCCGAACATTTTACGGCTTTGCTGGTTTCAGAAACTGCAACATTGACAGTCATACCTTTTTTCAAAAAAGTAATTAAACACGTTATTTATTATCTGCTTTTCTTTCCGACTAAAGGTTTCACCTTTATGTCGTTTTGTTGCCGACTCCATCAGCGCCGCTCTATGTAGGTAATCAGTAAGAAATGCTTTTATTTATCGCTTATAATTACACGTATTTAATGCTCACTTACCACTACTAAACTTGAAAAATAAGTGCGTTATCAAAACAACGATTAATGAACAATATCAGAAAACTTTAAATGCACAAACGAAAACCAAACAAAGCACGCAACGAAATTGACAATTGAGAGGCAGGTTATGTTGCGATAGTTCCACCACACCGACAATATCAACCATAAATATAATAAATCGAACTGACAACATTGCCTTGAAATAAAAAAAGACAGTTTATTACAAATTGCTTACGATAGTAAGAGAGGTATATATCCCATAAGAGACTGAACTGAATACTAAGGTTGAGACGGTCTATAGTTATATAGCGAGTTGAAACTAGTTACGGACAAGTGAAAATAAAATGATAAAAAACATTTTATTTCTATCAGTTAATAGCTATATATGTTTGTGATGTGTGTATATGCCTTTATAATATTATTTTAAATGATGTCGAGACTGACCCTGGAGTATTGTTAATTGATTCAAAGTCAATGTTTAACTCTCGTGTTGAATATGTAGCTGAGAGTCTTATAAAAGGTTTGATTTTCTTTTTTCTTTCCTGCAGTCTTCAAGAATACTCTTGTGTTGCATCATTATTTTTGTTTACATCAATAATATAGTTTCGGCTACATGTCTGTTATGTGGTGCTCAATTTGTGTTACGTACGTGAGCATTAACGCAAGTGCATAAAAACTAATTTTAGGGTTTACAGATAAATATGTTAATTTACATAGAATCTGGCAAGTATTTAAACATCTTATTTCTGTTTGAGGAGAGAAAAATATTCGCTGTGTTGTTTCTATATAAATTAGCTAATAATTTACAAAACGTTTTCAGTCTTGGAATGCTATCGTCACGTACCCTAGATTTTACATCCCACGTCACTATAATTAAATAATTTTTAGATGTATACAGACGTATATGAGGATCAGAGACTGTTCTGGCCCATCTACGGTGGGAACGAAAGTGTCACGTGACGGGGACTACGGTGTCACGTGACGGGGACTACGGTCCCACGTGCCTAAGGCTATTTTTCACGTCTCCGAAGAGAGAACGAGGGTCCGAAAGGAGTTTTTGAAAATTTTAGTACTTGCAGAAAAAGCCTGTGCATCATAGAATTTTGCCATAAGGCCTACCTGTAAAATATAAATTATGGAATAGGTTCGATTTTAAAATGGCGGTGGATCGGCACAGATGACCGTGACACCTCAAAGTTGGGATAAGGTTAAATTAAATGCACGAAAAATTCAATTTCAGGTTATAAATTATCAAAATCGTCAAATCAGCTTGAGTTCGCGATATGGCATTTGCTGGGAAACGTCAAAATTGGCGGAAAGCACCAGTCGTGCAATACACACATAATGACTATATATTCACGTTCATCGATCGGTTGTCAAGTTTAAATGTCAGAAGGCCGACAAATAAAGAGATTACGAAGGAAAAGTGCATTTTTAATTGAAATGTGGTACCTTTCAGATACGTATTAGTATTGTTATTATCAATTGTTACTATTTCTTTTCTATATGAATATATGAACAATGCCGACGGATATGATAAAATAAACTTAGTGTATTATCGCACGTAAGTACAGTAATAAATATAACGATTTTTCTATATTTTATTAAGATATATTAAATACAAAGACACTCTATTCATTATATATGTCATCGAAATGTCGCCACGATGACAGCTCGCCAGAGCTTAAAACTGGACGCAAAAAAGTCAGGCCAATTTCATACAACGAAGAACTTGAAGCAAGACTAAATAAAGAAGAACCATCTGAGTTTTGCCTTTTGAGCCTGCCAAATTACGTTAGATGCACACGAATTATACAAAACCTAAATGTCAACAGAATGTTGGAAATATATCAATGTTCAAGATGTAGTTATATAAATTTAAGCCATTCTACGAATGGGATCATTTAATAACATTTCTCATCGATCTTTCTACATACAAATAATGGGGTGAGTTTTATTTATTTGTCAGATATGTCCGACACACTTCGAAATAAAATAAATACATTAAATACAATTCCCATAAGCATTTATGGAATTTCGTTTACCAATAAGTTATAAAGGCAAGCATTTAAAGTATGCGACTCCGGGTTGGTACCAACTAATCAGAAGTACATTTTCGGTTAAATGGTATTAGGAGCCAGCAAGATTTTCGATTGGGTTATACACAGTATATTATTAAAGCGTAATATGAAAATTAATTAATTCTCTCAATGACCTGTAAGTTTAAAACATGTTTTGTTAAAGTTCATCATGTTATGTTGGTAATTTCATTTGACAATTGGAAATACAATTTGGTTAAGCACACACAAGTTCTCACAAGTTTATGTGTGAACGAATACACTACAACGAACTATTTATTGTCACGATGACAGGTGAAACGACAATTTGGTTAAACATCTTGACGTCACCAGTCTGACTTTTCATTTTCGTATAAGTGTCACGACGACAGTCTGTCAAAAAATTTGAAGTATGCACTATTTTTATCGTAAACTTGACACAAAGCGAAGCATAGTACTACCAATTTTATAGAACGAATAACTTGAAACAACATTTAATTGCCAAACCGTCTTGGTTTTTTTTTTTTTTTGGTCTGTCGACGTTCACCTTGGGCTAGATGCACACAACTGATACAAAACATGAATGTAAACAAATTTTTTCTAAATATCAGCGTTCAGTAAATTGTATAGAAATGTTGTTCGCTTTGTGGGCAAAGTCTTAATAAATGAATTAATTTGCCACTAATTATAAATGTCACAATAATATTTAATTTATTTCTAAGAGACATTTTGTTTAATATGCGCGTCTTCATTCATAAACAAGAAGAAACTGAACTGCTGTTGTAATTACTCTACATTGTCGGTCATTCAGGTACAGTTTACCATATCGTAGTCATAAAAATTAAAGCAAAGGCGTCGTAATGCAATGATTAATAACATTTAACGTCCACTGAAAGAAATATTATAACCGTTAATATTTACAATTTATTATTGCATTATCAATTATTATTATTATTACTATTGTATCGGTCATTTATCGTATCTTTAATGCCTTGGACACATCTCTGTCATCTTTCTACATACAAATATACATACTGCGTCTTTAATTTACATTTAGAGTAGCTTATGATATCAATATTAATTTATGCTACAGTAATGTTTTTCATTTTGACTACTGTCATATGCTGTCATAGTTAAGTCAATTTATTGAAAAGTTCCACAGTGATCTCAAATTAATATTGAAATCGTAGGTTATTCTAAAAAAAATTAATTGAAGGCATGGCATGTCTACAATGACATTCAACGCAACGATAACAGTTTGCAAGAAAATTTAACGTATGGGCAACTTTTATCATAAAACTTGAGACAAATAGAGTTAGAGTACTACCAAAGTATGGGCAGCGTTCAATCATTTAATAGGATATGTTTGAAAATACACCATTAAATCAAATTGTTAATCAAACATTCTGATGATGGTTCATGATGATCGTGTCCTAGGCTGGTAGCTCTTATTTCGATGGATTGGTTATAATCATGAACTACCTTTTTGTGTTATTTTTCCTTAAATACTTAATAAGAATCACAAAATGATCCAACAATTACGAATTATATTCTTTTTACAGTGTGTGTAAGCAAAATGTTTACACAGATATTCCCACGTCGGTCTGTATTATTTTTGGTTATTGTTTTTAGTTCAACTACCAGCGTCACTACTAAATATTTAAATTATAATAGGATCGTCTCAGCAACCGACATAGCCAGAGCACGATCTACAGGCGACGACTCAATGCCACTGAAAACTCACTTTGACAGGAACAATTTCAGAGCAGACAAATGAAACTAATTTATTAATATAGAAGCCAGTTATAAATTCACTATTATAAATAAAATTAATAAGTCCTACTATTCTATACCAACACTTTATTTAAAACTTGATTCTTCTGTGTAATGGGCATGCATTGTTCACAAATTTGCATTATAACATAGCTCAAAAGGTATGTCAAAAGATGTATGATTATTAAATATTACAGTCCAGAAATGACGTTTGTGGGCCATTATAATTGACAGGTTAAATTATGCAAAACTAAAATAAATCTGATATTACTTTTTTCATTAATGATTTAGTCCTTTCATTGTGTAAAACTAATAACACTATGAATCTTTTAGTGTCAAGTATTAGTATTACGCTAAATAGCATCTAAATTTCAAACTTCAACAACGAAAAGTCAGACTGACGTTAATATGCTTTAAATTGCCGTTCCACCTGTCACCGTGACAGTAGTTCGTCGACAAAAATATACGTCTATACAAGGTGTGCCAATAGTTTAGAAAATCAAAAATAATTTTTTTGGCGTTTTACAGGGAACTGTAATAAAACTGTAATCGGGCGCGAAAAGGGGATTCAAGCTCGAAGAGATTGATGGACAGCTAGTTTGTTTTCTATTGACAAAATATTTTTTGCTTGTCACTCGTTAACAATTTTTTTTTATTTTGAAAACCATGATATACCAAAATATACAAACTTAATACAAATCATGTGAATTGTTTTTTTTTTTTATTAATAAACTTAAGAAGAAAAAACAAAAACTACTTCTACAATAGTTCCTACACATTGTACTATTTACACAAAATTTTCTTCTTCAATTTCAAAACATTCACACGTTTCTTCATCTAAATTATCTTAACCGCCATTCTGAGATATTATGAGCACGAACCATTTTAAATCAGGATCATTCATCTAATTCTCTCGACGTTTTCGAAGTTTTCTTACCCGTTATGTCATCATTGCGGTAGAGGATTAGTTTTCATAACAATCTTATTAGAACCTGAGTCTCCTTTGATTTTAAACCTTTTACATAAACTTATCCCAAATGCTTCTTCAAGCAAATTACAGAACTTTTTATGTTGACCAAATGCTGACCTTTTCCAAGTATTCGAACTTAGTCGTGTTTGAAATACAAGCCCCAATTTTTCTCCGAAGTTTGATAACGCTATACCGTCCTAATACTTCTTCCACTTGATCAAAAATGCTGTTCACATAGGGAAACGAAGGTTTTCTAATAGGAAATATCATTTCTATAGATTTTATTATGTTCGAAGCGAATTCATGAAGCCAATGCATTAATAGATGCACAACAAAATTGTTTTTATGTTGGCCGACGCATCTATTGGCAAAGAGTAAGTTTTCTATCTCAGCTGGAAATTCCGTTGACAATAAAAAAATTAAAAGAGCAGAGCAGAGCATGTTTCAACAGTACCTCTTCACCCCAGGTGTTCCATCCACGAATAAAAAGTTGGCGACCGACGGTCAATGCTTGTTAGGCAAACTTTGGGAATCTGAACTAGCTTGTGGAATTGATCGGCACAAGTTTAATGAATTTTCTACTTTCTTCGCTATCACTTTTGTGTTACCTATTAAGATTAGTATTCTTACGCAAAAAAGAGAACTCATTGGTGGCGGGGCTGCTAAAACCAATATTAAAATGACGACTAAATACTCCTGACAACAAAATTATAGTTTACTTTTAAACTTGCTTTAACCTTCTCAGTGATCAACCTCCAAGGTATATCAATATTGTATTCTAAGCCCATGTAAGTTCTTCTCGACTTATTTTAATATACGTGGTAAACAACAGAAAATATATGAGATTTGCATTCCAGATGTCGGGTTCTGTTTTGTTAAGGTTTGCTTACAGTTAATAAATTAGCCAATTTATAATTCTGTGAAATTTTATCTTCATTTTGAAAAATATTTTTCTCATTGCTCATATATCTTCCTTTGTTATTGTTTCACATGCAAAATGTGCTTCTTCTTTGATTTGTATTTTAGGTTAAAATTATCAAGGTTTGGATCATGGTCTGAATACTTTAAAACATAAGCATTTCAAATACTTAGTAAATTACAAGAATATATCCTAATGTTATCATACCTGACTTCCTTTTTTCGTTGTCTTGAAATAATATTTATTGGTCGTTTTCTACTTTCACGGTCGTAATCACCAACAACATGTTCACTTTCAATCTCATCCATTGTCTTTTTTAGATTCTATTAAAACAATAGCTTAGTAAATCAGCCTACAAAGCAGAGGAAGTGCGAAATCCAGAGACAATTCTGAGCAAGTTCCCAAACAAATCGTCTTATGTCAAAAAGCATTTGACAAAATACGGCTTGGTTGTTAAATGTCGAGAGACAAAATATGGTTTGCATATCTATGTGATATATCCTTAGTATTTAATACATAATATAACGTGATTGTAATGTCCAAATTTGGATAAAACAGTGAAAATAAGCCTATAGAATCCAACGCCATCTATAAGTAAAAACGTGAAAAATTGACAATTCAAATTTTGCAGATATGCTCCTATGTTTCAAATATACAGGGTCGGGCAAAAAGAGCGGAACACCGAATTTATGGCTTAACTAGCACTTTTTCGAAAATTTAACCTAAATTAAAGTTTTTGTATACTTTATGTATTATTTATTGGTGTTTGCAGATTTTCCGTTTTTGTCACATTTTTGGAGATATGATGTCACCGGATAGTATTTTAAATGAATCACCCTGTATTTATATTTTTTTTTGAGTAGATATTTTTTTCCTGAATTCACTAATACCAGGTTTAGTGGGTCTCTGACTTATGGTTTCATAAGAAAAAAATAAAATGTAATGGCACCTAAATATTTATTTAATAAAAAACGAACGACAATAACTAAAGATTCTAAAAAAAGTTAATGCTGCATTAAAAGTTCATGTCATCTTTAAGCGAGAAATGAATTTCATAATCATTTGTTAAAGTTAATGGACGTTAATGAATAGAATCTTTAGTTATTGTCGTTCGTTTTTTATTAAATAAATATTTAGGTGCCATTACATTTTATTTTTTTCTTATGAAACCATAAGTCAGAGACCCACTAAACCTGGTATTAGTGAATTCAGGAAAAAAATATCTACTCAAAAAAAAATATAAATACAGGGTGATTCATTTAAAATACTATCCGGTGACATCATATCTTCAAAAATGTGACAAAAACGGAAAATCTGCAAACACCAATAAATAATACATAAAGTATACAAAAACTTTAATTTAGGTTAAATTTTCGAAAAAGTGCTAGTTAAGCCATAAATTCGGTGTTCCGCTCTTTTTGCCCGACCCTGTATATTTAAAGTGCATATATTTCTGAAATAAGCCCATAACGTGCTTGTTTAAACAAATACATAATAAGTAGTTATATTCATACACAAAGAGGACCAGTTAGATTCTGATGGCTGCACTTAGCAAAGCGCAGAAGTGAAGTTATTCATCAGTTTTACCACTTTACTAATCCATCAACCAATATTCTTAAGACGCTCCATGGCCTTTATATTCTGTTATTTGTTTCATCCACATATGTGGAGGTAGGCTGTAAAACCGGAGTAGTCCTGGGCGTTGGGCGGAGTGGGCTGACGTGTCATTAACGCGATTTAGAGCAACCAGGAAATCACCAAACTGAGTCAAAATTCACAATGTTGACAATTAAGATTGTTAATAAAAGTTTTAACATTTCAATGTAAGTTGTTATAGATGCGAAACGCTATAATGAAAAGGACTGAAACTTTATAATGATGACAACAGTTGCAAAAAGCTGTTGGAGAGAATGTCAGAGAACAAACTACCAATTTTTTTATAAACACATATTGCCTGTATCGTAACGTATAAGACAATATTTTTGAAGGAGTTGTATGACGATGATGTTAATCATAAGAGAATACTTGAATTTTCATAGATTAACGAATCACCTAATGTGCCATTCTCTGAGGTTAACTCACAATATTAAAAGTTTACATTTGAAGATTGAAGATACATTTTAGTGAACTACCTCAAATATATAGAAGCAGAAGTAACCACCGATCGTCTGCCAGAAAATACTGGGAAGAGTCAGTCGTACTAACTAGGAATCTATTGAAATGGGTAAACAGTACTTGAAAAAGTGCAAGATTATTTTTATGGTAAATCGAAACGGTGTAATCATTTCAAAAACGTCTATGTCTTCTGGTGGAACTTGTAGTAATGCTTTAATTGATACTGTCAAGTACAAAACTAGCGTGAAATTATGTTCGAGATTAACATCAACATTCTTATTAATACTTTTCAATATATGTTAGTCATATAAAGTCCAGAGAACAATAAATTGATATAAAACAATTAAATTTAATATTTTTCGTAAGTGGTGCAAAGACCAAATATAAATTGGAAATACAATTAAAACGATTGAACAGCATTCCCACTCTATATAACATCAGATACCGTATCTCCGAATTTTTTCATAGATACAATCGACATAGTTACATTTTAATTAATAAAAAAATCATCTCATATTTGTTAATAAATGATCATCTCATATTTGTTTAGTTACATTTTAATTAATAAAAAAATCATCTCATATTTGGATTACTATATTTGACGATAGAGAATTTATAAAATCATTTCAAGGGAGAGTTTAAGGGCGAACTGCCGCCGTCAGTAAGATTCTTGACGAGAGTTGTAATTTTCTGTTTTCTGGAACATATACAAAAAAATGAGGTGTGGCCACCACACGACTTTCTTATACGAATGAAAGTGTTACTTCCGGTCCGAATTTTGAAATCTTTTTTATAGAAAAGATATTTAAAAGTACGTTTTAAATACTTTTATACTCGTAATGTATGTGCCTGCCTAAAGCTACTATATTTAGGACAGCTGACTCGTCGGCCATTTTGGAGATAAATGTCAGTCATATTACGTACTTATTTTTAGTTAATATTATATATTCTGGGTATTTCTTAAATATACGACTATTGTAAAAAATTATACCTACATTATTTCACGTCCTAAATTGGCTTAATAAAGTTAATTATTCGAAGTTTTATTCAACATTTGCTATTAGCATACATATTTACCGCCTTAAAATTATCTCCAAAATGGCGGACGAGTCAACTATGCTTTATATAGTAGTTGTATACCTGCCTAGAAAGCATGACTTGCGAGATATTCGCAAAAAACTGATTTTCGATAAGAGTAAAAGATCTACTTCCGGTAGGAATTTCGAAAAACTTTATTAACACAATTTTTCTCAAATTTAATTTTGAGTATATTTGAATTCTTTATAAATTTGTTTAAACTTAGTAATTGACGAAATATTTGCAAATTTCGATTTTTTCACTGAAGTAAACTACTACTTCCGGTCTGCCGATTTTGCTCAAAATCTAATCAGCTCTCAAGAGGGAGCTTATATTCGTAAATACAAAATTTGGAATTGATATCTGTAGCGGTTTGACCGCTATCGTCACAGACAGACAGATACAGACAGGCAGACACACACACAGACATTTTTTAAAAACCACTTTTTTGGTATAAGGGGACCTCAAAACGTGGACTCCTGCAAATATGTCGCGGTTGAAAATGTTCATCATCACAATACTTCCTTATACTACGTATAAGAAAGTAAAAAGTAATATATTCGTGTGTTTTAAGTTAAGTATATCTTAGATTGACTCATTATGAGAGGAACACTGAAAATTTAGGCTATGTGTATTCAGAAATAGGGCAAAACTTACGTTTGTAATTCAAGTTTCTTTCAATAACTATTTTGTAAATTAATTTGAATTAAGGCTGTACGTTTACAGTAAGATTTATTGAAGGTACCTAAAGGACGTTTTTTTCCCTTTGTGGAAAAATAATATAGAAAACATATGGTAAACCTGAGTCACTTTCTAGACTCAATCTATAAATATTTTAATAAGTTTTATAAAATTTAATTCTTTAGGTACCTCAGAAAAACCTTAAAATATTTGTTGGTTTTTGTTTAAATAACATCGCTGCAAAAATAACGGAGAAAAACTTGAATTTCCAACCTCTTGATTTCGGTAGTCGGCAGTTCCCCCTTGTTAAAGAGCGCAGTAAGCAAGAAACTGCATTTATATTTATAAAATTGTTGTTAGGCAAAAAGAAATCTTTTGGAAATAGAATTTACCTGTAGGAATAAGATATTTCGTGTTGATAACGTGGCTCATCTGAAGATAGTCTTAACTTAATGTTGGTCGTTGTTGGTGTGAAATTTAGCATCCCAATTTTCACATCAATGTGTACATATATGTTTTACAGTTTGGTATGTATATTTAGACCCCCTTGTTAAAGAGCGCAGTAAGCAAGAACCTGCATTTATATTTATAAAATTGTTGTTAGGCAAAAAGAAATCTTTTGGAAATAGAATTTACCTGTATAATAAGATATTTCGTATTGATAACGTGGCTCATCTGAAGATAGTCTTAACTTAATGTTGGTCGTTGTTGGTGTGAAATTTAGCATCCCAATTTCACATCAATGTGTACATATATGTTTTACAGTTTGGTATGTATATTTAGACACAGTGAGTTGAAATCGACTTAAAAAAAATTATTATTCGACGATGACGACTAAATTGGTAGTACTAAAAAAGGTGGAGTATCACTAACCTGGTGCAACATATTATTGTACAGGCATATAATTAAAGAAAGGCAGGGTAAAAGCGATCACAAAATTTTGCAATCATTGGAAAATTAAAAATAAGCAAAGACAATTAAGCCAAAGGAAAGCACTCCGTTAGGTTCGATAATTTAATATATTTGTTAGAGAATAAAAATTTTCGACATGAAGATTAATTCATGCTACAAAGTCAATGCTTTTCGTTTGACATATACAAAAAAAAAATTAGATCTGCTAGCGTGTTTCGGAGGTCACGTAGAGCGGCCGGTAATAGCTGTTTGGGTGTCTTAGGCTATGTAGAGGTGCGTGGGCAGCTTTCAAACGTCTAGCACTTGACCAGCCGAAGATATACATTATTATTATTATCGTTATTATTATATAGGATAGGTATAAATTTAGATTTTCACATAAATTCGAATCTTTAGTTTAAAGATCTCTACGTAGTTTACTAGTTTGAAATATATAAATAAATTTGTTAATAGAAAATTTAAATTACAATCTCAAAATTAACACAGTATTGTCGCATTTTATTTATTGTTATTTTATACGCAGCTTATACGGTATATAAAATCCAAATTTTACAACGTGTTTGCATTAGATTCATACATGTTATTCCGAAGATTATTTATCATGATTCGCCCAAAATCTATAGCATAAGATGGTTAAACATGAAAGATTGATGTCGTTTTTATATGAATTGTTTTTGCACCACAATTATTATCATCAAAATACTACGCTAATGTTTAGGATTTCGTATTGACATACAATAATATCAATATTAATTGTCCGCACGTTATCATAGCCCCATTTGTAGTAAAGTAGCTATACTTTATTTCAAAAACTATTTATCTATAAAATAGTTCACCATTTGGCCTGTTCCAAATATCAGATAAAGACCCCCTTATAAGATCTTGGCGATGGTTTCTTGACTCTGGTGTCTACATAGTATCAGGTCCCGTTGCGCTAATCTACAAAATAACATCCGAAAAAAAAGATAATGTAGCATTTAAAGATGTTAGCTAGATACAGGTTGATAAATTTGGATTAAACAAATATAGATATTTATTTCATGATAAATCTAAAATTTAGAAATCATGTGCATTAATAACAATATAAGTTGTCCGCACATTATTACGCCTTTGAGGTCTACCAAAAGTAGTTATATTTTACTTCTTAAATGAATTACCTGTAACATTACACATTCCAGATATCAGAAAAACTAAAGACCTCGACCTGGAGTCTGGACTGCGATAGTTTCTTGGCTTGACATAGTATCATGTTTCTTCGACAAGACTGATCACCAGCTATTGCTTAGTAAACTCTCTACAATTGTAGAGAATTGCAATCATTCGATTAAGATTTTGGACATTGTCATTTATTCGGACCAAGACTAAGATGTTTTATGCTTTCGTCGGGTGTCCTATAGGAAACTAATCTAGGCTCCATACTTTCTCAAATTTTTATTAATATTCTGTCTGGTCAGTTGCTTGGGCAAAAATTGCTTTTCGCAAAGTTTAAATGTAAATACCTGGTGAGGCCGTTCCTTTAAAGGTTCTATACTCGAGAATGCTTTTTTGTTCGGTCCTTAATATAAATAGAGGACCGAACAAAAAAGCACGGCTCCTCAAATATTTGTATTTGAAAATTAAATGATTGCTATTCTGTCTGAGGTTTTTCTCACTATCTTTTGTTACTTTTTGGTATGAAGTCTATGGCTACACGCCGCGCGCCGTGAACAGTGCATGATTCGCGTCATTATTGAATAAATTAAACTAGTATGTTCCCAGAGCTTCATCTCGACCATGTGCAATGGTTTTTATGCTATCCTGCGTATACTAATGTAATGCCTAGGTGATCTACGTATGAAATGTCTATATATTCAATCGTAACCTCCGTGATATAGAGGCCTGGAACAAAGCTTGTGTCACGTAATCTGACGTCACGAATGCCGGCTGACGAGCATTACAGTTTAGATTTGCCGTGGTCGCACATGTCAGTCGCGTGAACTAGATTTCGCAAGTTTTTCTTTCAAAAACCCTCATAAAGAACTTCAAATAAGTTAAAGTGATAAGTTAAAGGTGTAGCATTTCAGATTTACCTGATTTATGTGCAGATAATTTGTAAAATCAGTGAAAAGAGAGTGTTTCTCAATTGTGGAGTGCCGAGTTTGTGGGTTAGCAAATATGGCCGCTGGTAAATTTTGTATGTGAACGTTGTTTTATTACTTATAAATAACTTTCGGGTGGTGTCGTTTATATAAAATAATTAGTTAATCAAGAACGCCAACAGTTTGACTAGATACCTGAGTGAATCTTGTTCATTTAATTAAAAATGCCTGATAAATGCTGCGTGCCTAATTGCACAAGCAATTACGATAGTACCCATACGTATGTGTCCGTCTTTTCTTTTCCAAAAGATGAAGAGTTGAAAAAAACGTGGATTAAATGCATTCATAGAGAGTCATTTAATCCAACAAAACATTCAGTAGTATGTATTAAACATTTCTCAGAGTCATCGGTTATAACAATTGATAAAATAACCAGAAACGATGGATTATCTGAAAACGTCTCTTCTTTTTCAGATATATTAAATAATTCATTTGACATTGCACTGAATGCTTCTGTATTATCATCTTTGTTCTATATTGCCGGATACTGTGCACATTCACTAATTAAGTTTGTTAATGGTTGTGACAATTGTTTAACATCCATTACTACCAATTCAGATTTTGTTATAAATTTTACCAATTGTGGTGAAAATGACTCTGCAGATATTAGCAAATATTTGAAAAATTTAACAAGAGGAGCTCTAAAACAACCATCTGAATTATCCTTTGAAGTCTCTATTCAGGCGTATCAGATATTTAGTGAGCTTATTTCAGATAAATATGAAACTGAATTTCTAAAAACAGGTAAACAAAGGATTATTTTACGGGAATTGACAATGTTAAAATTGGAAAAATATGTAGAAGAAATCAATGAGAAATGTATTTTATGCAGCAAAACGTTGAAGTCGATATTGTTAAAAAATAGTCATGTTCTTGCCAATATATTTCTTAATAACTATTCAAAAATAATCAACGACAAAATTAACACCCAAAACATGGATCTATCCAAGAGAAAACTGATTAAATTTAATAGTTAAGTAGTTATAAAACACATTAACGCATGGAGATAGGGCTATTGGCGAGGCCTCCATAAGAGCCAACGCGTGTATTATGGGTACCTCAACGGTGACGTGAAAACCCTGTTCATTGTTTTTTATCATAATAAGTTCCTTTGTTGAAATAATATTCAGTTTTACTCACAAATATAGAATTGTCTCTATGTTGGGTATTTTACTTTTCGCAATTGTCAGCCGGCTTTCGTGACGTCACGATTGCTTGTTCGCGGCCTGTACTTTCTCGTAGGTTACGATTCAATGTCAAACGCTTTAAGGCTGGACGCCCGCTTCAAGCTGAGTTCGATTTGAAAGAGGCGTACCACTGTTTTCTTCGTGCAAATGTAATAAAAGACAAATGTTTAAGGGTCCGCGTGCTCTGTCTTATGCTGAGGAAAAAGATAGAGAAAAGAACTTGTCACCTAATCTAATCTGCCTGTAATTTATGGCTGCGTTGTGGTCTCAGATAATCGCCGGTTGGCCGACACGTTTGCAGTCGGGAAGCAACCCCCCCTAAATTAGACAATCTATATTTTCTCAAACACACAAAAAAGGTGAAGCTGAATATGTAAAATCACCTGCCGGATTCAAATTTTGAGTTGGAAAATAAAATCGAAATCGCAAAAAGGTCGAAAAATCGTTTTTTTGTGTAAATTTTAAAATTTTCATTTTCTTCAATTTTTAATACTTATCTCGTGATATCTTAGCAATGCAGAGAGCTAGGGATCTGTTTTTTTTAAAAGTTATACCCTAAAGTATTTGGATGATACTAGTGTTTTCGATTTTTCTTTATGGTGTGTAAATTTTATAAAAAAAAAAAAAGTTTTAGTAGACGACCAATTTGTGTAACGTATATTTCAGCTATCGAGTAACTAATCTTATTTTTCAGAATTTACCCATATATATGTGAAACAAAATAAAGCCAACATTCCAAAATTATTTTTTGTGCAAGAAATAAATTTCTAGATCGTTCCAGAAGCAAATTATATTGCGAGTCAAATATAATAATTATAATCACTGCGCGCAAGCCGTATGAGTCCTAGCATGCGCTTCTAGCAGGTATACCGTTAGGGACGGGAAGAGATGATATTGCTTTTACTTTCTGATACGTAGTATAAGGAAGTATTGTGACGCTGAAAATGTTCGACCTCCAGATTTTTGTATTTTGCAAACAATGGCTCTCTGTGTCTGTGTGTGATCACGACAGCGATTTTTTTGTATTATCAAAAAACAGTTTTTTGCTAATATCTCGCAAATTATGCATTCTATACAGATGTATTAGTACAAAAGTATTTAGAGCTCGAATTGGAACAATATTTTAAATACAAAATTTCAAAATTCGGACCGGTTACACTTCTACTCACATGTTTATTAAGGTTATGAAAATATTTAAAATTTAATTTGGAGTAAATTACTTTTGTATTACTAATTCGAAATATACATACGTATAATATGGTCGTGTGGTGCCCACGGCCCAAATTTTATACTTATGCAAATATTCTTTTTGATTTGATGCTATTTCTTCTTTACGCAATGATTTACTTTACTTCTACTTTAAACAAATTATTTATTTTTTGTAATTATATTATTTTGCATAATAATAATAGTTTTTTGTTTGCATCGTAGAAGAGGCTTGTTTGTTTCCAGATTCACGTGGAGTATATATTTTTATAACTCACACCTTTGGTAATCGTCAATATAATAATGAGATGTGGCCACCACACGACTTTCTTGTACGTATGTGCATTCCGAAATGTGTATACAAAAGTTGTTACAAATAAATACATAAATTTTTTAAGTCTGTATAAGTAAGTGTTTCTTCTGGTCCGAATTTTGCAACATTTTTTATACAGATATTATCCTAAATACAACTAAAAATTATTTTATTCTCTTAATAAATCTCTATAGAATTCATAATTTGAGAAATATTTGCAAAAAACTGTTATTCGATAAAAGTAAAAGTATTATTTCCAGTCCAAATTTTAATTTTTTTTATATACAAAAATTATTCCATATACAGCTCTAAACAATTTTGGGTTCTTAATAAATCTGAATAGAATGCAAAATTTGCGAAATATTTCAAAAAACTGCTATTTGATGGTCCAAATATTAAAATTTGCCTTATACAAAAATTGTTCCAAATCTAGATCTAAATACTGTTGTACTTATAATAAATTTATATAGAATGCATAATTTGCGAGATATTCGCAAAAAATATTATTCAAAAAGAGTAAAAGTGTTACTTCAGGTTCGAATTTTGAAATTTTATATTAACAAAAATTGTTCCAATTCGGGCTCTAAATACCTTTGTATTCTAGATAAGTCTGTATAGAATGCTTAATTTGTAAGAAATTTGCAAAAAACTGATGTTCGCTAAGATAAAAAGACTTACTTCCGGTAGAAATTTCGAATTTTTTTTTTATAAAATTCAATTTTTGGAACTTTTGTATTCTTTAGAAATTTATCTAATCTTAGTAGTAGACGAGATATCAGTAAATTTTCTTTTTTTTTCTGAAGTAAACTTCCGGTCTGCCGATTTCACTGAAAATCTAATAAGTTCTCGAGAAAGAGATTATATTCATAAATATGAAGTTTAGTATTAATAAGTATAGCTGTTTGGACGGTATCGTGGACACAGACAGAGACAGACACACAGAGAGAGACATTTTTTAAAAACCACTTTTTTGGTATCAGGGGACCTCAAAACGTAGACATCTGCAAAAATCTCAAAGCCGAAAATTTTCGTCATCACTATAATTCCTTATACTACGTATAAGAAAGTAAAAAGCATATGTAAAAAAACATAGAATTATGTATGTTTATGTTTGTGTTGCATCACGACACTAAATGAAGTAGTAGTTTTGTTATTAGTGAACCAAATTTTAAAGTAATGTTTCATAAGTAAAAACATTCGAAAAGTAAAAATTAATTTTTAAACAAAATTATTTATTTTTCTTTTAATGCTAATAAAGGTAACATGTAATTAAAATAAAACACTTCTAGTTTTGGTTTTATGTTGTGCCAAAAGTTCTCGTCTTTTTCAATCTGAAAAAAGAAAACATTGTATAAAATAATATCCATACGGTCATACGGTGAGTAAATGGCATACAATAAAGGACAGGTATGTTTTACCTTTTGGCAAATCATTCCCAGGGGAGTCCACACGACGAAATAGCAGAGTCTTCTCCCTGTTATTGCTAGCTGACCCTGAATCTGATAAAAGTAGTCGTGAGTCTTTCTTAATTTTAGATTATTTTCCTCCAGCAATAAATACGGCACAAGTTTCTTTTCCGCTGCCTCTTTTGGAGAAAGTTTCAATTTAGCTATTTTGTGAGGACATTTTATTTCAACTATGGCGTCTGCGCCAACTAGGCCGTCAGGACTAGCTCCCAGATAAGGAGTTTCGGCAGACACAAAGAGTCCGCAATTTTGAACTTCGAGTCCATATTCTTCTGAGAACTGCTTCTTTGCCAGCTCCTCGTGATCTTGGCCCCAACTTGTTGCCACACTGCCGATAAAATTTGAATAAATTAATCTTTGTGCTACTTTTTTAGCGTCTGTTGTCTGTCGTCTCTTGCACACCGTGCCGAAATTTGATGCTGTTAGCCGTAAACTTCGTTCTCTTTTCCATATTCCGTTGCTACTTTGGCCAATAGTTTGTTTCTGTAAAATTATTCCATATACAGCTCTAAACAATTTTGGGTTCTTAATAAATCTGAATAGAATGCAAAATTTGCGAAATATTTCAAAAAACTGCTATTTGATGGTCCAAATATTAAAATTTGCCTTATACAAAAATTGTTCCAAATCTAGATCTAAATACTGTTGTACTTATAATAAATTTATATAGAATGCATAATTTGCGAGATATTCGCAAAAAATATTATTCAAAAAGAGTAAAAGTGTTACTTCAGGTTCGAATTTTGAAATTTTATATTAACAAAAATTGTTCCAATTCGGGCTCTAAATACCTTTGTATTCTAGATAAGTCTGTATAGAATGCTTAATTTGTAAGAAATTTGCAAAAAACTGATGTTCGCTAAGATAAAAAGACTTACTTCCGGTAGAAATTTCGAATTTTTTTTTTATAAAATTCAATTTTTGGAACTTTTGTATTCTTTAGAAATTTATCTAATCTTAGTAGTAGACGAGATATCAGTAAATTTTCTTTTTTTTTCTGAAGTAAACTTCCGGTCTGCCGATTTCACTGAAAATCTAATAAGTTCTCGAGAAAGAGATTATATTCATAAATATGAAGTTTAGTATTAATAAGTATAGCTGTTTGGACGGTATCGTGGACACAGACAGAGACAGACACACAGAGAGAGACATTTTTTAAAAACCACTTTTTTGGTATCAGGGGACCTCAAAACGTAGACATCTGCAAAAATCTCAAAGCCGAAAATTTTCGTCATCACTATAATTCCTTATACTACGTATAAGAAAGTAAAAAGCATATGTAAAAAAACATAGAATTATGTATGTTTATGTTTGTGTTGCATCACGACACTAAATGAAGTAGTAGTTTTGTTATTAGTGAACCAAATTTTAAAGTAATGTTTCATAAGTAAAAACATTCGAAAAGTAAAAATTAATTTTTAAACAAAATTATTTATTTTTCTTTTAATGCTAATAAAGGTAACATGTAATTAAAATAAAACACTTCTAGTTTTGGTTTTATGTTGTGCCAAAAGTTCTCGTCTTTTTCAATCTGAAAAAAGAAAACATTGTATAAAATAATATCCATACGGTCATACGGTGAGTAAATGGCATACAATAAAGGACAGGTATGTTTTACCTTTTGGCAAATCATTCCCAGGGGAGTCCACACGACGAAATAGCAGAGTCTTCTCCCTGTTATTGCTAGCTGACCCTGAATCTGATAAAAGTAGTCGTGAGTCTTTCTTAATTTTAGATTATTTTCCTCCAGCAATAAATACGGCACAAGTTTCTTTTCCGCTGCCTCTTTTGGAGAAAGTTTCAATTTAGCTATTTTGTGAGGACATTTTATTTCAACTATGGCGTCTGCGCCAACTAGGCCGTCAGGACTAGCTCCCAGATAAGGAGTTTCGGCAGACACAAAGAGTCCGCAATTTTGAACTTCGAGTCCATATTCTTCTGAGAACTGCTTCTTTGCCAGCTCCTCGTGATCTTGGCCCCAACTTGTTGCCACACTGGCGATAAAATTTGAATAAATTAATCTTTGTGCTACTTTTTTAGCGTCTGTTGTCTGTCGTCTCTTGCACACCGTGCCGAAATTTGATGCTGTTAGCCGTAAACTTCGTTCTCTTTTCCATATTCCGTTGCTACTTTGGCCAATAGTTTGTTTCTGTAAAAGTACAAAATCTTCCCGAGTCCTATTCAAATATTTAATTAGTGACGATTTCTTTTCCTCTAGTATTGCAGCCGGAATTATGTCTTCAACCAATCCGTAGTCTTCGTCGGCTTCTGCTCTTGTTCGTTTTCTCCTTCGACCAGAAAATAGCTGTACTCGGTTCTTCAAGTAGAGTCTTCTTCTCCGCAATTTTGATATGTACAATTTACTGTGTTTGCCAGGGCTCCTCTGTACCAGTTTTTTGTGAATAAGTCGATGATATTCTTCCCTCCGATTGTAGGAAATGCATGCAGCATGACACCTCACTTCGTAACTGTTCTTCAAAGCAAAGTTGACCCTTTTACCGCCAACAAATTTCGCCACCACGGAGTTATAGCTCTCCGCCGCATTGTTATTCATGTTTAAAATTAAACTATGTGCATTATGAGTTAAACGGTTACAGCACGCGATAATATCATCAAATAATCCACATTCTACGAAATTGGGACATTCATTGACTTCGTTTTGTTTGGATCCATTGCAAAAATAGGGTTCACAATCGGAATGTTCTCCAAACACATGCTTAGGACAATTTATAATGTCCTTCTTGAGAGCAGATAGTTGGTCTGTCAACGTTATTTCTTGCTTTCGTCGGTACGTTACAGCAGCATTGATCCCTTTTCTGAGTCTTTCAATATTTGCTTTTAGTAAGGTTCTTAGTCGTGGGCTTACTTTTTTTAACTTGGAGCTGACATTTTTGGTTGTTAGCTCTCGGAGTTTTGTACAGAAATTCCGCAAGAGATGATTTTTACATTCCACTTTTTCTATCAAAATTTCATTGCCATACGGTTTTTCTGTACACAACTTCTTGTATACACTGCTGTCGCCATCCCCTACAAGTCGGGTGTACTTTAAACCGTGCATTTCCATACTTCTTTTGAATCCCTCTGATATAATATGGGATTCCATAGCGGTAGACGTCCCCGACCAATTTTTGTAGCATCTGTGTTCGCTAACTGCAATATTTTTAGCTTTACTTCGTTCGCATATTGGGCAGTACTTGTTCCTAACGGCAACGAATAACAATTTGCCTGTTTTAACACCAACAATGCAGGCTACTCCAGAGGAGGCATCATACTTCGTCTTGTACGACCGTTTCGACCATGCTCCATCAGCAATAACGCTGATAAGAGGACAACCGTCCTTGTCGACATCCCCAATTTCCCGAGCTATGCGTCCTTCTTCGACGCCTGCTTCCTCCATGGCTTCCCATGATGTTGCCAAAATTGTCTCTGAGACTTTTGCGAAATGTTTGTCAAACTGCCTCCTAGACAGATGAGGCATATTCATCGTACTGACAATTTGCGTAGTTTGGGCGTAACACAATCCTGTCGATATGGTGGCCAAAACTAATGCCGAATTAACATTTAGTTTGTCACCTGGCGCTTCAGTTCTTACACTCTTTTCCGTTTGACACATTCGACACTTTAGTTTTATGGAACATATGAGACCATCGTATGATTCTGAACACATGTCCATATGGTCCAAATTACAGGTGTAAGGAGAATGATCATTTGCTTTCTGCATGTCAGTAAAAAAATCCTGAATATCCACGATTCGTCGGCCATTTATCTGATGGTCAATGTTTTTGGTTAGATGAGTGTCAGATGTGACGATCTCAACAGAATCGCCTAGGTGACTGCAAATTTTTAAAATTTGTAATAAACAATTTCTGTTTAACATTACGACATTACCTTGAGCAATTCTTTAATTCAGTGGAAGTGGATGGTGTGGGAGTCACTAATTCGACCCTCAGTGGACTAGAGTCAGACCTGTGCGAAATGAAAATATAACTAAGTTTCTATAACGCCTACAGTATAATATGTTATATCTAAAGTTCGGATTTTTATGCACAGGAAATGCATCAAACTGCACATAAATATGTCACGTCATATAATTTTCTAAGTTCTACTTGGAACCTCAGTAATAATGTTCGCAGTTTTCTACAATTGAAATGGACTGTAATAAAGACATTTAATAATTGCCATTTGGTAATTATCCGAATAGTTAGTTAAAATGAAATTGTTAAAAATGTATATAGGAAAAAAACAAATTTCGCTTCCGGCTTAATCATATGCCAGAAAAAACTAATAAAATAATTAATGAAAATATTCTCTTTATGCACCAAAACTAAAAATATGCACTAATGCTTTTTTATGCAAAATATGTTATTTTTTTATGCCACTAATCTCATTAATTCGGTGTAACATGGATATATTCTAAATATTTGGTTGATACTCGTAATAATTTAGAGAGCGGAATCGACCGAGCGGAGCCACAACCGTGAAAAGAAATAATGTAAACAATTGCGTGTTGTTTACATTATATCTGAATAGCACTAATTCATAGGGCGAACTGTAATATCTGTTTACTCCAGAGAATCAGAGAAAAAACTGCCATAAAATAAGGAATTTTATGAATAAAATCCTTTCTTCATCGGCGTAGGTACAAGGGTGACGAATTTTTAAAACTTATTATATTTACCTTATATTTCGCAATATAATATGTATGTTTCAATAACATACGCGTACATTTTTAGTTATCATTTATTTAGATCTAGAACGTTGTTTATGTTACTTTTTCTGAAATAAAAATTAATTGTCAGTGATTCCGAAATTTATTGCAAAGTCTGTAAAATATCGTCACTTAGCTTTGCTAAAACATACACAGAAATAGTTGTCATGCAGACAATTTCGATAGTTTACAAAATTTCGTTACATGTTTAAATGACGATGCTCGAAGTATTTCTGAGTGCAAGGAACTAACACAAATCCCAAATTTAAAAAATCAGTTGTTATTCCTTCAGGAACACTTTGCAAATTTGCCTAAACTAATGACATATTTTGAAAATCGAATCTCAAATTAAAAAATTAGATGTTAGCAAGATATTCGAAAAAAGTGTTACTTCCGGTCCGAATTTTGACATTTCATATATTCAAAAAATATTGCAAATCTAGCACTAAATACTTTTGTATTCTTGATAAATACATATAGAATGCATAATTTACGACATATTCGCAAAAAATCGCTATTCGATAAGAGTAAAAGTGGTAATTCCGGTCTGAATTTGGAAATTGTTTTTATGCAAAAGATATTGAAAATTACGTTTTAAATACTTTTATACCCGTAACGTACCTGTCTAAAAAGCATGACATGCGAAATATTCGCAAAAAAATTATTTTCGATAGGAGTAAAAGACCTACTTCCGGTAGCAGCTTCCAAAAACTTTTGAAATAAAATTGTTCTCAATTTTAATTTCAAGTACATATGAATTCTTTATAAATTTGTTTAAATTTAGTAGTTGACGAAATATTGGCAAAATTTAATTTTTTCACTTAAGTAAACTGCTACTAGTTTTTCAGTAAAATCAGTAGACCGATTTTACTGAAAAACTACTCAGATCTCAAGAGGGAGATTAGACACGTAAATACAAAATTTGGAATTGATATCTACAGCGGTTATCGTGGTCACATAGAGACACACAGACATTTTTTAAAAACCACTTTTTCGGTATCAGGGGACTTCAAAACGTGGACATCTACAAAAATCTCGAAGTCGAAAACTTCACATTACTTCCTTATACTACGTATAAGATAGTAAAAATGGATTAACCACATTAGATGTGGCTATTAATAATTCCAAGTGACTTAGACGCACTTTTTAATAGAAATCCAGGTTTAATAACATTGCGGCAATTGTGTATGCTAAATACGCTGAAATAAAAAAAATATTTCCATTACGTAAATATAACCAGTTGCGATGTAGAAAAGACGTTTTATATCTACAAGGATGTACTTAATTCAAAGAGAACAAGTCTTACAGAAGAGAAAATGAACAAATAGTAGGGTATTTTGTATTTTATAATCACCAGCCACTTGTTATTCAATTATATAAATAAAATTAAAACCTCTTTAAAAATACAACATTTCAATAGCGCGCCCATGGGTGATGAGTCATGACTCGCTCGATTCCGCTTTCTAAGTAATAATAAAACAGATGTTTTTTTTACATAAAATCCGAACCTTATTAGTCGTGTTTGTGATCACGTTTGTACCTATTATAAATAACTATTATTATTGCTCTACGATGTTCTTTATTTCTCATCAATGATTCTGTACATACCTGGGAATTTTACATCTTTGGGCATCTGTGGTCGGTGGTTCATCAGGTGCAGAACTAGATTTTGAACGTATCCTGAAAAAATAAATTATTTGTTACGACAGATAGATACTACATAATTATTCACTATAGCTCTGAAATTCTATAGCGTATTCTCACAATATGGATCATTATTAGATACAATTTTAATAAACGCTAGCCTTTTGTGTTGCAATCAGACAAAATTTCATCTGCAACAGCATAAAAAATAAACTTTGCTTTTCTTTAAAAATATGCAAATTTATAATTTTAATTTTAGAAACTGGCTATTGATTGGTAAATAAAGGAGTAGCTAGCGATTTTGATCCAATTGCCTTCCTATCACACATGTCGGTAACTTACCTTTTCATCTTCAGGCGAACACTTCTTTTTTTATAACACTTTTTCCTCTGTTTCGTTATGTTATCACTCATAGTAATTGTTTATGTTCACACCCACTCACACTGTATATGTACACTATATTCATACACCGATCTCAGAAGTATTTTACAAACTGCGTGGAAACTGCCCGAAATGGTAGGCGGAGCTACCTCTCGACACAATGTGCGAGCGTACCACATACTCTATTTAATTTCAGTGAATTTCGCCCAAATTTCAAAATTTTGTTTTCCGTTTCGTGACCTTATTTTTAAAAATTAAGAAAAAATAAAATTTATGTATTGCTGTTGAGTGTTACATAATTTTAAATAAAGGCTTGTTTTTTGAAATTTCTTACATTTTTATTTTTATTTAGGGCCCTTTGGACAATTTCGAAGAAATTACGATTTATCCACCGAAAGGCATTGTTTTCTTAAATTAGCGTGTAAATTCGGTAAGGTTTTCATGAAAAATACGATTAGGAAATGGGAAAAACGATTTCGAGGCCGGGCGTACAGCCTTAATGTTGTTTTCTACAATAACGTATACTTCTAACTTCTTTTGTATTTATATCTTGTAACTGGATATGAACAATAAAGATGATTAATACTTTAGCCGTGTCGGTTGCTAAAACGATTCTAATAAAATATATGT
The DNA here is from genome assembly GCA_963170755.1 of Amphimallon solstitiale. NCBI lineage: Eukaryota > Metazoa > Arthropoda > Insecta > Coleoptera > Scarabaeidae > Amphimallon > Amphimallon solstitiale. The sequence continues at coordinate 199,172,688 of OY720675.1, forward strand.
TGCTAATTTTCTATGCGGATAATTTGAGAAAAACATGGCAATCAATATATAAAATATTTTTTTGCTTTGAATTTTATTTATGGTTATTAATTAATATTTATTTTTTGTTTATGTGGAACTTGATGGTTGAAGGTTCTATATACTAACCTAATATTTTAAATATGCTAATTGTCATTTAAACGCTGTTGATTTAATAATATATTATTATTCATAAGATGCCTGGGTTTTAGAGTTCTTATAATTTTAAATGCTTTGGGCAACATTGTTATGTCTAATTTTCAGTACAAATCGATTTCACTTTTTTGAATGTAAAATACCGGTCGGACATTTTCCTTCTTCGTTCGTCTGGAGACAATTTATAAGTGCCATTTAACTTCATAATTGTATGAAAATTCCCCGATCAAAGATATTCGCTATTTATTGAGCGCAAATTAATACCTTTCACTTAATTAGTGACTTATCAAAGAATTAAAATTAATTTATTATTAAAGAAAAAACAAAATAATCAAGAGCAGTATATCGTATAATGCAAAGTAGTTTTTTTTCAACGCATATCGTATTCTAATTAGTTTATTTCTGGCGACGAGAAAACAACAAATATTTCACTGGTGAAATCAAACTTCAGCTGTAAATATTAAAATCCGGCATGAAATGTAACATCCTTAATTAATATTATTACTTGATCTTATCACAATAATCATATTAATTCCTATTCTAAAATGATATGGTTATATTATAACCAGTTTTTATGAAAAGAGAAAAAAAAATAAATAAATTCTCGAATTTCATTTATGTTACAGCAATAGCGATCTATTTTTACAAGGTTAAGGATATTCTGCATACGCGATATTGACAGCAATACGATAACATTTATATAACTCATATATAATTAAAAGATTTAAGAATGTATTTTATGAGGACTTACATTTAATGTCCTGTCTTCTTTTCCAAAGCATGTTGGCTTGGATATCCAAGTAAAAATGTAAGAGATGCATAAGAATAATATTGCACTTATCGCATGTGTTGTATGATGTTGAACCTTGATTAAAAAATAAATTAAGCATAGGCATATATGCAAAGCTAGTAGCAGTTATCTATAGTGATTGCCAGTGTATGCTTTAATACAATGTCGGTAGTGAAACGACGTCTGCTAGACTGATAATGCAACATCGATATACCTACCATTATCTTTCTGTATAATTTACTATATATGAGTGTAAATAAAATCAATAAACAGACGTAATATCATCATTATTAGAAGAAAAAGAAACTGCGTACACGCTATGCAGATACTAGTACCAGATAGAAATTGTATTGACTTAATATTAAATTTTTACTAATTCGTAAGTCAAATTTATGCTTTAGTATTTCAAATATTTGTCTCATTAATTATTGTAATTATTTCTTGTGCACAGATAAATTGTTTTTTGTTAGTAGACAAGAAACAATAGAACATAAATTAATAAATCTTCTTATTATAGACACATCCCTTTATGTAACAGAAATCAAAATAAGAACATGATACTAGACATTTAAGGCCATCTAAGATTCCGTTTTTATTACTTACAAATATTGATTATTTTTAGGAATTCAAATTTGTTTACGGACTGTATGACTATAGTAAGTTTTAATGAATAAATCAGAATAAACTTTCAACGTTTCAATTTGACACAATTTGTTTGATCACAGAAAACTCTTGTAGATATAAGAAACAAAAGAAACACGGATAGGACTGACAATAATACACAAAATACGATATTAACTACAATCGATAAAAATCAAACAATTGGGGCCACTAAATTCCAGTGGCGGCCCGTGATTTTTTGGGACGGGAGGGCACCGGGGTCTGAGTGTTTAATATCAAAAATTAAGTACATACAAAAAACAAACTCAATATGCTATTTAATTAACTTGTTTGAGAATAAAATCCATCCGCCGTTCCTTACGATCAGCAAAATGATTAATAACTCATTCATTGAAGTTTGGTGTTGATGACAGTAATTGTTTTTCAATGGAACACATTGCTTAGGCACATAGTCTGCTTTCCTGCATGGTATTTCTAGAAAATGTTTTTATTCTCTTCAAAGTAGAAAAACACCGTTCGCTTGATTTTTTCTATTTTGCACGCCCCCAGAGATTCGCAAAATAGCAGAAGACAATTTACAAAATCTTTCGCCAACATAGTCTCGACATATTATCAAAAACAAACGTTTATAGCAGTTGTACTATTCAACCTTGGAAGTAAATTACAATAGTAGCATCAGAAAACTTATCATCCAACTCTGCTTAACAATTTATATTGTTAATTAGTAAATAAAATGTTAGCATGTGTGCTTTTTATTCTTTGTACAACTTCTATTGCACATGTTTGTTACATTAAAGGCTTACATTTTGACATTTAAATATAATTTGGTTCCATTTTTTTTTGTTACCAACGTCAAAATAACAAAATTAGCGTGCGATAAAGAAATACTTTTGAAACCAAAACGGGTGTCGTAAAGTGAACTTTATAACACCGAAATAGAAAAAAGCATTTTGCACATTACACCCACACAACCAGTCTGATAAACTGTAAGAGCTTCTGTTGAATTTTCTCGTCACGGTTTTATTAGTTTTCTAATTGTGATCTTCTAGTTTAATCAATAAATCTGGTCTAGGGAAACCTAGATTTTTTAATTCTGTCTTAATGTTACTAACGCAATTCATAGTTGCATTTGCACCGATAGAAATTACAACAAACACTCACCACTGTATATTACATACTGGACCGCCACTCGGACCCGGCACCATAGAGTAGTGCCCCGCCGCCTACATATATACGCGCGCTACCCGCGCCAGTTTCTTCGCTCGATTTCTAATGCAGACGGGGCAGTCGCGCGAGATGCCCCGGAGCCTACGTCAGACTGCGATTTTTAAACGCGCTGAAAAGACGGACTGTTACTTCCGAAAGCATATTATTTGTTATCAAACAAATCAGAAAAATTACAGACAAATTAGGTATTTATAATTAATTTATCTGTTAAAAGAAATTTGTTACGGGCAATTTGTCACGGGGGGGGGGGGGGGGGAGCAGTGCCCCGTTGCCGCCACTGCTAAATTCTATAATATTCAAAACCATATTCCCAAAACCTTCAGGGGATTGTATCATGATTTGAAAAATTCGAACAAAATTATCTATCGTTTCACGAAATTAGTTCTTATGTTTCCGTAGTTGTATATCGCTCCAATTTAATAAAGAGTTTAGTCAATTAACACTTTTTTGATTATCTGTGATTTGTATCAGTTCATCCCAATAACTCTAGAAGAAGATCATAATTCAAATTTGCGAATGTGCATCATATTTTAATAAGGATGGGGCACATTTCAATAAAATGTAATTACAGGAATTTTGAATATATTCAACTGCAAAATCATCAATAAAAATAAGTAAAATATATATAGAGAAAATGTTCCAGACAATAAACTTTAATGGATCTCGAAACTATACATGTCGAACCTATACCTTTTTTGTACCTAGGGCTTATATGTACTGTTTAGTTAGACAAAATATCTACACGTGTAAATACAACTCCAAATAAAGTTGGGAAAATAATAATACATTGGATCATATTTAAACCACTAATATGCCATATATTAGGTCACCTTATCTTTACATATATAATCGTTGATACGTCTGTTTATGAACGTGTAACTTCTGAACAACTTGACTGATTGAAGTCTATTCAAACAATATGCTATATTTTGTCGAGATGATAGATCATAGCTATGCTAGGATCCGATAGGTGGCGCTGTAGTCAAGTTATTAACAAATACTATATTTATAGGCTGCAATGATTTAGATATACACAATATGTTCGCGTGGTCAACAAAATTGTGTTGGTATATGTTGCCGTCCCCTAAATAGAGCATTTTTTTGGTAGAATTGAATTTTGACATATGAACATCATATTTCTTTGGTTGTCTATGTTAAGGACTTAGCCAAATCAAACTCATTGCACCACCTACCTACTGGAGAAGGTAGAACAACGTCTGCCAGACCAGATAGTACTATAAAATAAAAGGATAGTTTTTGACTAATGATATAAATAAAATTCAAGAATTCTTTAATAACTGACAATAAATGTTGAAATAAAGAAATTTCTAATTATACAGTACCCGTCAAAGACAACGCATTATAAAAAAAAGATTTTAAATTTTTGACTTTGGACATCTCCAGCGTTTTTTTCCAAACTTGAAATTTTGTAAACGAATTTTGAATAATCGCAAATTATTGTTAGTAAGCATTGTCAAGACTCATATTTCGTCAACTACAATGGTTAGACAAATATCTAAAGAAATGAAATGTACTAAAAAGTGTATTTTAGAAAAATTGAACCGGAAGTCACGCAAAGTATATATTCTACAGGCATTTACTAAGAGTATAAACGTACTTAGACTATGATTTGAAACAATTTTTGTAAAAATAAAATTGCGTAATACTTTTACTCATCGACCAAGCACTTTTCTTGCAAAATTCGTGCAGATTGTGTATTCTAAAGAAATTTATTAATATTGTAAAAGTATTTAGAACTTAATTTACAACAAATTTCGTATACTATATTTTCAAAATTCGGACCGAAAGTAGCACTTTCACTGTTTATTCTGTTTCTTATAATAACCGAATAATGAAAGAAATCCAGACTTTTGGAAAAATTGGACCAATACTCCTGTTCAATACGGTGTAATATTGTATGTTTCTAGACTTTTGTTGTGAGATACTTGGATGTTTCTTTCATAATAATATTATATGTTAAATCATATCATTTTAATTATATCAATAAGATTTGTAGATTATTCTCTCCTTTCAATTCACAAAATATACATTTCACCGATTATGTGTACATCCATCCAGAAAGAAAGAAATCAGCAAAGATAATTCGGAAAATCTAGCTGACTAATATCATGAAGCATTACTCTTATCTGTCTTTAAATGTACTCAATTATTGACAATGCACTTCCAAAGCGAATATGTATGTACGCGAGGTAAAAAACAAATGACTTTCATATCGTTAAACAATAGACAAACCAGAACAGCAACTATGAATGTTACACAATCATCATTACAGTAAAACAAGCATATTATCTAAGCGTTTTATTTTTCTATATTGGTATTATTATTACTGTCTTGCATACTTCCTCCTATCCTCTTCATAATCACTGCCTTTTAAAGTTGTTTTTTAAGCATACTTTGTATATCTCAGTTACATATTTAGTTCAAGGATTCTTCAACGAGCAATTTGAAAGTATGATATTCAGAAATACCGTTTCTGATAAGCATATTTTTGTTCAATATTTCATGTCAAAACATTCAGCTTTTTGAGTCCTATCAAATACGTAACAATGGTGCCATCTTTCTATTTAAAAAATGAGGTGTGGCCACCACACGACTTTCTTATACGTATGAAAGTGTTACTTCCGGTCCGAATTTTGAAATTTCATTTACACAAAAAATATTCCAAATCCAGCTCTAAATACTTTTGTACTCTTCATAAATATATATAGAATGCATAATTTACGACATATTTGCAAAAAATCGCTATTGGATAAGAGTAAAAGTGGTACTTCCGGTCTAAATTTTGAAATTTTTTTTATACAAAAGATATTTAAAAGTATGTTCTAAATACTTTTATACTCATAATGTACCTGCCTAGAAAGCATGACTTGCGAGATATTCGCAAAAAACTGATTTTCGATAAGAGTAAAAGACCTACTTCCGGTAGGAATTTCGAAAAACTTTATTAAAACAGTTTTTCTCAAATTTAATTTTGAGTACATTTGAATTCTTTATAAATTTGTTTAAACTTAGTAATGGACGAAATATTTGCAAAATTCGATTTTTTCACTGAAGTAAACTACTACTTCCGGTCTGCCGATTTTGCTCAAAATCTAATCAGTTCTCGAGAGGGAGATTATATTCGTAAATACAAAATTGGGAATTGATATCTACAGCGCAGCGGTTTGACCGCTATCATGGTCACACACACAGACACACACAGACACACACACACAGACAGAGAGAGAGAGAGAGAGAGAGAGAGAGGAGAGAGAGGAGAGAGAGCGAGAGAGAGAGAGAGAGAGAGAGAGAGAGAGAGAGAGAGAGAGACATTTTTTAAAAACCACTTTTTTGGTATCAGGGGACCTCAAAACGTGGACATCTGCAAAAATCTCGAGGTCGAAAATTTTCATCATCACAATACTTCCTTATACTACGTATAAGAAAGTAAAAGATATGCAAATTCTTGGATACCATCAAGTATAGCTTGAATTTGCAAGTAATAAATAATTTATTTAAAATTATCGTGAAACCCATATTTAAAATTTCATCTGAAATATACTATATCATTTTTTTAAATATTGACCAAAATAATTCGTGAAATATTGGAAATTCCTGTCAATAGCTGCTGAATTAGAAGCCTCTGTAAGACATATTAATATTAGAATTAATATAGCAAAATTTATTCGAGTATCATTTATCATACAAACCGTACTGTTTTTTCCCGACAATTACAAGAAGTAGATAGTCAATATGTTAATAAAGATATCTAATCCACATGGATATTATTTACAATGGGTATACATTAGTGCTGTGTGAATTTATCCAGGTATTATTTTTTTATACATGTCAAAAAGAGATGGATTGTATTACGTTGACGTCATTCGATTTTATAAAAGTGTTATTACTTGTGTACGTATGTATATACATAAACACAATACATCTATGTAAACATGGACAGTTCCAACAATGCGAATACTAGAAATTAATATTCTTGAAAGAAGTAAAAAAAGTATTGCCGTTTTTTTTATTTGTAAGCCATTCTTAAGAAAATGTAAGATTTGTTTCTTATGCCCGGTTGCACAAAAGTTAATTGATCTTTAATCATTTGCTAACGGACGATTAAAATTTGACGAGTGATTAACGAGCTGTTAACGGTTTGTTAATGTTTGATTAAATTTTTAATAAATGTCAATTCTAATCTGTCATTAACGGCCAATTATCGTTATTTTGCGTTGCAGAAACAATGATACAGTGTTAAACAGTTGTTAACGAAGGATTTATTTAATCAGTGACATTCGGGCAATTAAACAAAAATTAATTTTTATTTGACGATTGAACAATATAAAGGCGCAAGATGCTGTCTGACTTATCATCCTCGTCGAGCGATGAAGATGAACAAGGACCACCACCAAGATTGCAACGACGGATTCGGTTCATACGCGATCAAGAAAATCCGTTCGATCTTCATGATGTGGAATTTAAGAAAAGATTTCGACTTGACAAAATAACGGTGATGAATTTGGTTCATTCAATCGGGGGTGCAATTCAACCAAGAACCCATAGAAACAAATCCCTCGATGCACTTACCCAGATCCTAATTGCACTTCGATTTTATGCCACAGGTAGTTTTCTTCAATTAATTGGTGATTACATGCATATTCATAAATCAAACATAAGTAGAGTAGTTCGGCGTGTTACTCATCAGATCGCACAACTTTCTCAACAATACATAAAAATGCCTCGTACCAATGACGAGTTAATGGCAACAAAACAGGGATTTTTTAACATTGCTGGTTTTCCAAGGGTTGTGGGTGCCGTCGATTGCACGCACGTTTTTATCCAGTCCCCTAGTGGTCACAACGCTGAATTATACAGAAATAGGAAAGGATACTTTAGCATAAACGTTCAAGCAATTTGTGACTCCCAATTAAAATTGATGCATATCATTTCTCGGTGGCCAGGATCCGTGCATGACAGTACCATATTTAACGACTCTCCTCTTCCTGTTGAGTTTCGTATGGGTAGATATGGCAATGGCTTCTTACTGGGAGACAGTGGTTACCCATGTAAACCATACCTTTTAACCCCTGTGACTGTAAATCAAAGGAATGATAGTCAAGAAGCTTACAACAGGGCCCATATCATTACACGAAATACAGTGGAGAGGTTTTTTGGAGTCCTTAAACGCAGATTTCCCTGCTTAAAATACGGCTTACGCCTCAAACTGAAGACTACCGTGAAAGTGATTGTTGCTTGTGGGGTATTGCACAATATCTGCAAGGAACAAAATGACGATATGGAGGATTATTTTGACGAAATTGAAGATGAAGAAGAAGTTGAAGATATTATTTTTCGGGAAGGCAACGAAAATAATCCAAATTACGCAGTGCGAAATGCATTAATTGCCACAGTATTTGATAGATAAAAAAACAAAGATTTCAATTTTTTAATTTTTTTATTTCTAATCTTAATTTTTTCGCTTGCAGATTTAAAACGGTCGTTTGTATTTTTTCATTTTTGATTTTTTCACGGTAATACTGTTTCCTTAAATATTCGCATGTAGCAACACGTTTTCTTTTTTTTTGGAATGTGGATGGTTGGGGTTGCGATACGACCACGGGAATTGCACTTACATCTTGATGGGAAGGACCAGGTTTAGAGTCAGGGTCAAGGATACTTATTTCATCTAGTATCAACAAATATATAAATTAATTTCGAAATATAATTAATTTGGGAATTAAATTACTGAAATAGTCAGCCGCGCTGTCAAACTCATTTTGGAGAGGATGTATACTTGCTCCCTAATTGTAGCCAACAGAATATCCTGATCTGAAGACAAAACAAGGTCCGCAGTTCCTCCGCGCGTTTTAAATATTTCTTTCTATATATATATATATATATATATATATATATATATATATATATATGAATAGTACTTAATTGTTACAATTATTTTTATTTAAAGATATTAAAAAAATGTGTACCTTATCGTTATTCGCGGCTCGTTTTGCCTCTTGTTCAAGTAATTTTGCTTCATAGTTGTCGTGCTAATTTTTAAACAAAAACATTTAATAGTTATTAACTTTTCATGATTACAATTATTCTAGCCTTACGTGATGTTCGGCTACAGTTTTTTTGGTCTCCCGTTTCACATTTTCGTACAAAACTTTTAACTGTTTACTTGTTCGAGGGCCCGTTTCAGCAGTACAATAATAATCCCTCTCAATTTCTGCCCACACCTTGTTTTTCTTTTCGATCATAAAAGATTTTGTTGATTTATCTTCAACAACGTGTTTATATCTAAAATAGATGATAAAGGGAATATAAAAGGGAATGGAAAAGGATTGATGATTAAAGAAGGATAAATTGAGATTTTAGCTTTGTAAAAAACACTATATACCGATATACCTAATGCAATAAATACTCACTTGGCTACAACGGAAAGAAGGGTTTCTTTTTCTCGTTGAGTAAAATTGACTCTTTTCTTTGTTGCCATCATGAATCCAAAATTGTCGTATGAAATTCAAATAATAACAGACAAATAGACAAAACTTCAAATGTCAACATACAACTGTCTTCCCGTTGTTGCCAAATTCAACTTTAATTAATGACGAATTACCAAATGGACGATTAAGGAATCATTAAATTGTTTTGTGCAACCCGATCATTTTATAACAAATCATCAAATTTGATGAACCGTTAGTTAATGATCAATTAACAAGAGGTTTGTGCAACCGGGCCTCAGTGTGTTAGGTTTTGACGATAATTGAACTTAGAGGAAATTTTAAATCTTCATGACAATTCCACTTGTTATTTCTATAGTAAACAAAGGGCTATTTTGGAAGAATACTGCCTATTTTATATCTACATAAGAACAAAAGACAAGGACATATGTGGGCATTCCAGCGGTGACGGTTACGTATGCCTGAGATCGATGGATAATGCCTGATCGGGTGTTACTTATTTCTCAATGTTGACTTGGAGGATTTCGAGACACAAGGTCCATCATTGTAGAAGTGAAAGCTATAAATTTGTAGATTTCAACTCCAAGGTTCCGGTTACAGATATTCGATGAGAATATCTCACGGAATTAGCAGAAGAGCTGGGTCTGAACACCATAAACATGGGAGATACTTACATTTTTAAGAGGGGGGCCAGTAAGTCGATTATTGATATCACTAGGGCCACATCCAGAAAAGTAGCACAATCATAATCATATCAAGTTCCAAATAGAAGAAGACAGTAAAATATGAAGGGAGAATAAAAGTTTAACACATATTCTAGATTTTGCCCAGAAACTGAGAGAATACGGCCATGAAATAATTGCGATCAGCAAGATAAACAGAGAGTGCACTAGCTCAGTATCCAGAAAGGGTGCGTCTTATGCCACACTAGTGGAATTTAGACATTGAGTTCAACAGGATAGAGTGTTATATGTAGTCAACGCCGCAGGTCGACTAGAAATAACAGGAGCCGAAGAAACAAAGTAGCAGCCTTATTCGAAACTATAATATCGCAAAAAACAATTGAAATACTTGATAATAACGGCGACGAAACAGAGACTGCCAAATGACCGATTACGGTGTTTGTATGCGATAGGTGGATTGCGAAAGGGGCACTTTTGACCAGGGCGATAGATTAAGTCTTAGACAAGCACAATGTCATTGCGAGTATGACACACAGTGGCAAAGCAATAAAGATAACGGAAATGCAGTGGAGAGATCGGCGAGACAAAGAGAGCACTATAACAGAGAAAACTGAAGAGAAGCAATGAGACGTACCGGAAGTAAAGAGTAGATAGAGTAACGGGTTTTTTTTGTGGGTAGGTCAAGTTAGACCCACACTCAATTGGTTAATGATTATGACTGATGTCCGTAAAGGATTTTCACACATTACCATGAGGCAGGTTTTGAATCAAGAAATAAGGAGGTCCCGGCGCTATCTCGTTTTGTGTATGTATATGCATGCCTATGTACATATACTGCTGTCTAGTAAACCATATTTTTATTATTATTAACAAAAACATCATGCCTACGCAAGCTGATTACGGTATAATTCAGTTGTTTCAATAAAACAGCACAATGGATCTGATCACGAAGAAATTTAATAAGAACAGCCGCAGTAAATAATATTTTTTACAAAAAAATTATTCAAAATACTATTCTAAGTACTTCTTTTCTCTTAATAAATCGCTATAGAATACATACTTTGCAAGATATTCGAGGAAAAGTGCTACTCCCTAAGAGTAAAAGTGTTACTTTCGGTCCGAATTTTAAAATTTCATATATACAAAAAATATTGCAAATCTAGAATTAAATACTTTTGTACTCTTGATAAACATATATAGAATGCATAACTTACGACATATTTGCAAAACATCACTATTCGATAAGAGTAAAAGTGGTACTTCCGGTCTGAATTTTGAAATTTTTTTTATAGAAAAGGTATTGAAAATTATATTTTAAATACTTTTATACTCGTAACGTACCTGTCTAAAAAGCATGATTTGCAAAAAATTCGCAAAGAACTGACTTTCGATAGGAGTAAAAGACCTACTTCCGGTAGGAATTTCGAAAAACTTTTTAAATAAAATTGTTCTCAATTTTAATTTTAAGGACATATGAATTCTTTATAAATTTGTTTAAACTTAGTAGTTGACGAAATATTGGCAAAATTCTATTTTTTCGCTGAAGTAAACTGCTACTTCCGGTCAACCGATTTTACTGAAAAACTAATCAGATCTCAAGAGGGAGATTATACACGTAAATACAACATTTGGAATTGATATCTAGAGCGGTTTGACCGCTATCGTGGTCACAGACACACAGACACACACATAGACATTGTTGAAAAACCACTTTTTTGGTATCAGGGGACTTCAAAACGTGGACATCTGCAAAAATCTCGCGGTCGAAAATTTTCATCATCACAATACTTCCTTATGCTACGTATAAGAAAGTAAAAGTTATGATCATAGTCATTTAGGCTACGTAACGTTAACACCGAAATTTAAAGAAGAAGCAAACCTACATTCTCGTATTTCAAGCTACCTATCGTATATATGTTAATTATTATATTACTGTATCAAAGATGCACATTCTAAACGAGATTTTATGAGAGAGAAGTAAAAAGTTGTGGGTGTAATTGTAGTAGAAAAGTATGTATGTGTAATTTCTGATGAAGATCGAAGAAACTTGTGCACGATAGTACTGTAAAATAAAATGACAATAATCATAATCTATTTAAAGAAAAATAGGTGTTATACCAATATGGACGATTATATGAATTAAAAAACTAAAACAAACAGAAAATTGCGGAAAATAAATAATAATGTAAAGACAACGAGATATATGAAGGTTTTTCTTCAAAGGGGCAGGTATTCGGTATAAATTTAACTTTTGATTTAAACGTTTTACCGGAAATGCATGGAACTTGATTTTTTAAATGGCTCATCCTATATACTTTTGGATTTTTACTTTCTTATACGTAGTATAAGGAAGTATTGCGATGACGAAAATTTTCGACCTCGAGATTTTTTAGTACTATTTTAAATTGTCTATTTAACTGTTTTTTCTTTTTCAAAATTGAGCCAATTGTTTTAGAGTTATTAATTGTTTTTGAAAATTTTTGACCAAAACACATGTTCAGAAAAAAATCAATTTTGCTTTGTTTTCAAAAGTAAAAACATTAACTTGGTGATGCTTGTAGCCAAGAAAATTCTGCATCATTTCGTATAAGTTGCGCTCGACAATACCTCAAAAAACTGTTTTTTCAAAGCCCACTACTCGAAATTTTTACATACCAAAAAAATGTATTTTTTTAAATGGAACACCCAGAATTTTATTGTGGCATTTTGTTCCTCTTTTATTATCTTTCAGTTTTGTTAAGAATATCCTATACCTAGCTTTTGTAATTTCTGAGATAATCACTATAGGAGCAATTAACGGTCAAATAAACAACTATGAGCGTTGTTGTACTATGCACCCTAATATTCGTTCAACCAATGGAAGGCTGGAATGAGGCCCGACTGCCTTAGTGAACTGTCTAACAAAGTAAAGGTTAAATCTAACTACCCCAAAAGTAATAATTTCACATAATGAAGGGCATCATCGTATTTCAATTTTTAAAGGTACACGAAGCAATGCTGCTGTCTTCAATTTAATTTGCCTAATTGCTCGTATTCTTTCATTGTTGAAGCTCTTCATAAGAGATGGCTGTAGTTTTTCAAAATTATAAACTGATGTTGTAGAACTTTGATAGGAAAAAATTTAGCAACATTAAAAAATGTAAAAACGCAATTTAAATAACCTAGAACTATTGAGCAACGCAACAACAATCCAAAATAAGAACGTATACGATTAACGTATCCATTTTAATATAAGGTGGCTTCGTCCGTAAAAAAACAAAAAATTGAGAAAGTCAGGCTAATTTATCTGCTGCCCATTGACAAAAATGTAATCGATTCTGAAAATGTCTTTCATTAACCCTGTTTATGAATATGTGATGGATGAATTACATATTTCCTAATTGTTCTGGATTCTCAAATTTGACTTACGTCTAACTGACGATTAGTTTTCGTAGTACTAGTATGGGGTGCTCGACTATATTCGCAAGTACCATAAACTTATTATCGTCATCAGTTATTGATTTTGTCCGCTCTTTCTTTTTTATACTCAATACCTTGTGTTCACTCGAACCCATCCTTTATACTTTTAAAGGTCTCTGGCTTCGGTTGACTTCTATCAGGTATCGCTGTGCATAAAGTCTGGATGCTAGCAAAGAGTTTCTTTCAGATTCACCCAAAACGTAAATCATATCTATTAACTCTTCATAAGAATAATTCATTTTGATGATAACTAATAGCGATGTTTTTATAAATTTGACATAAATGTTTACCGCCTTTCTTTAACAGTTATCTCAGGCAGTCGGGCTCCATTCCAACCTTCATTGGATTAACTAATATTTGGGTGCATAGAACAATACCGCTCGTAGTTCTTTATTTGGCCGCTGATTGCCCAATAGTGATTATCTCAGAAGGTATGGGATAGGTATAGGACGTTGTTAACAAAAATTAAACAGACTAAACAAGAAACAAAATACCACAATATAATACTGGGTTACATTTAAAAAAAATAAGTTTTTAATAAGTGAACATTTCGGAAGTAGGCTTTCAAAAAACAATGTTTTCTTGAGGTATTGTCGAGTGCAACTTAACTCAAATGATGTAGAATTTTCTTGGTTGCACGCCCACGAACATTAATGTTTTTGCTTTTAAAAACAATGCAGAAATGATTTTTTTTGAACACGTTTTTTGGTTAAAAATTTCCAAAAAAAAATAATAACTCAAAAACTGTTGGCTCAATTTTGAAAAAGAAGAAACTGTTGAAACAATTTAAAACAATACTAAAAAATCAAAAAATATATAAGGTGTCATTTAAAAAAATTAAGTTCCATGCATTTCCGGTGAAACCGGAAGTGCGTCAAAACTTAAAGTATTTTTATAATGCGCCCCAAGCAACCATAAATTTTCCACTAATTGTTTTTTCTGTTATTTAAAACACAAAAGAGCAATCGAAGAAGCGGCTACTAATGACTGAGCTTGTACAGGGTGTCCCATTAAGAGCGCAATATTTAATTTTGTTATAAAATGCTTCATATATTCAAAAAAAATTTTTTTTTTTATCTCTGTATAAAGTACACACACTGCGGTTAAGCGTGGAACACATATAAAACATTTGAACACCACGACTCTGCTGGCACGCTCTTGCTCTTTTTACGAAATTCTCGATGACTTTTGCGCATAATTGTGGTTCGATTTCGCCAATAACACGTCTAATCTCCTCCTTCAGCTCAGGAATTCTTCGTGGATTGTTGGCATCGACACAAGATTTCGCGTACCCCCAAAGAAAGAACTCGCACGTGGTAAAATTGCACGAGCGCGCGGGCCAATTCCGATCGCCATTGCGTGAGATGATTCGCCCAGAAAATGTTTCTCTCAACAAATCCATTGTTTCGCGCGCCGTGTGACATGTTGCCCCGTCCTGTTGAAACCTCATTCCTTCAATATCCATTCCAGTCAACAGTGACCACAAAAACGGTTACTGCTTGTTTAGCACCATTTTCGAAAAATAAGGCCCTATTATTCCGCTAGCCCAGAATTCACACCAGGCAGTAATTTTTTCTGCATGCAATGGCTTTTCATGAATTTCTCGAGAATTGTCCTCGCCCCAAAGTCGACAATTTTGAGTGTTCACGTACCCATTCAGCTGGAAATTCGCCTCATCGCTAAATATAATTGACTTCGAAAAATCGTCGTCCACTTGTTGGTATTCCAACACCCAATTTACAAATTCTCGACTCTGGCCATGGTCTGCTGGCTTCCATATTTATAATGTGTTTCCACAACAACAATGCGTTGTTCCGTCGTGTAATGCTCCATGACTACTAATCGCAATAATAACAGATGAAGGATGTTATAGTTTCAGTGCCGCCAACCTAACTAAACGAATGTAGGGCACATTTTAAATATTGCGCGCTTAATGGGACACCCCTTATATGAAAACTTCTAGGATGCACCTACATTAGATACATTACTATTAGCTTTAAACTTCAATCTTAGATGTGGGTAGACCTCACTGTAAAGGTTTCTATTACAAAAAGTACGTTGAATAGTATATTTCCAGAATAGTCAAATATATTTTCCCACTCCAAGCCAATATTTGCCGCTACTTGTGGTTTCAGTTCAATATCTAACGTCTATCATCTATCCGCACTTTTGTTAAACAATGAAACAAGTATTAAATAAATGCTAATGATGATCATCCTGTATGCAATTGTGCAAATATGGGATCGTGTTAAGGAGATTATCATTATCAGTAATTCCTGGGAAGTTGAATTTATAATAGGTATTCCTTCTGGAGCCAGCCTTTTCGTCACAACCAACCATTTTCAAGATATAATTTTCTGTTGGCGAAAGGCATGTATTTCAATTTCAATGCAAAATGTACATTTAAATTTGTATAAAATAGTGTTTAAATTTGTGTATAGCATTTCAATTACTCATTAAAACTAATAATGAAAATATATACGTACGAGTTGATTTGTAAGGTTTCAACTACTTGTACTACACAACTTTAAGAATGCTTAATAAATTAATTTATACTTACCTACATAAATGGTGAAATGAATAAAGCAATTTCCTATATATAAAAGGACAATCCAAGTGCCTCTATTAATAAAACTGTCCACAAATTCACATAAATATGTTTTTAAGTAGAACACGATAGCTATACTGTTCAAGACGATTGCCAATCAAAATTATTATACTTATTTTTTTTTAGTTTCCGCTGATATGGGTGTACTCCGATATGTTAGCAATTTAATTGTTGTTACATATCATTTTATCAATTAATACAATCTTATTTAGTAAACAACTTTTTAATAGTCAATTGTCCTAACTTGAAAGGAGTTTTATTGAAAGTAATGTTCCGATGATGGCTATTTAATAGGATGCAGTAGCGAAAAACGTATCGTAATTTAATCGTGCAATTAATTTTTATTATTGTCAGTAATGTTTACATGTCATCTATAACAATACCGAATAAAAACCAAGCCAATTGAAAGATAATACTGTGATGACGAGAACGAGATATTCATTGGGAGAATAAAATGTATTGATATACAAATTACCGTTTTTTATGATATGCGGTGCCCTTACAATGTATACCCAATTTATATCCATACTATGCAAAATCAATATTTGACAAAGAAACACTATATACACAGATAATTTCGAAATGCTTTATATCACTTAATTAGTTTCTTTTTTGTTGCACAAAATTTATTATTTCACTTGATTCATCCTTTATAGAAGACATTTTTTGAAATATTAAGATAGCATTATAGAATAAACTCCTAAGGGCAGCAAGTATGTATTGTGATCTCTACATTAATAGATGCTAACATACTATTCTATTATACAAACTGTCCAGAACTCCTTTATTTATAGGAGGATTCTAATTATCTACACCAAATTAATTGGTTGCGAATAGACTACTAAATCGCACAGTTTGTCAAATCGAATTTAAAGGGTTCTAAAACGAAGAATGTCAAAACATGCTTCGAGTTTGAGTGGGGTTATGATACTTACTAAGCCTCACATCTTTACCACCACTGGTAGCCGAACAGAGATCCTCCAAGTCGACGCATATTTCAGCGGATAGTAGACACTTTACGGATATATATTTTCAAGAAATGTTGTCCAATGCAACCTGTGGGGTTGCGCAGGAATGCTGTCAAAGTTTAGCGCAAAAAGAACGGCAGTTTGAGCATAGCCGATAGTAATTTTTTTTTATTTAAGCGTATACTTGTGATACTCTGTTGTTTTAAGAATAAAAATCTCTATCAGAATTAATTAAAAAGAGAATATGTTCGCATTTAAAAAAAGAATGTTGATAGTTTAACCTTACTGCCTTTAGGGCTATATATGATTTTATTACTTGCAACCATTAATATATAGGTACATATATATAGATAATTAAAATCCTCGTTTAAAAAAAAAGTTATGAACTCGCCTATTTTTGAGACAGTCTGTATAATGAAGCAGTCATCCCACAATCAGGTGTTATGATAATATAATGAAGAAGCAGTTTTCTCTCGATACACCTAATAAATAATGTACTTGTTATGAAGTATAGCGAACATGTTTTTTATTTATCAAAATATAGTTTCATGGGCTACTTGACTATTAAATTAACATATTTACAATTTTGCTTCATTAAGAATGTTTTTAAACTGCCATTTAAGTGACGCACCATTTTACAGCAATTAAATATCTTATGTGCACTATCTCCAATGATAAATTATTTCTTCTCCAGACAATTTTAATTCCAGGCATGTATTACATACCTGGAAAAAATCCGTATTAGGTATACGTTTATATTTACAGATAAATAGTAATCGAGTTTACTTTCAATGAATTTCCTCAAGGCAATTTTAATGAGGGTTGATAGCACTAACATATTTTTTTAATTATTAGTGTGTATACAGGGAAGTGTAAAATAATGTCAAACGTTTCTGAATTAACGGAAATGCAATGCGGGCGGTCAGATTTCTTTGCTCAGTTTGCAAAGAACGACACTGTCAGCGATCGCAAGACAAATGTGTGATCGCAGTGTGTGTTCGTATCCGGTAAAAAGGTTAGAAAAGACTAATCATTCACTAATCGGTCAAAAACTGCTGATGAACCTTCTTTTAGAGAGAACAGCCGTATGGGATTGTACAAAAATGTCGAAATATCTCGCAAGGGAATTATCCCACTGTCATGAATTAATATTTTACCAAGGACAGTAAGCAGACGTCTTGCGGGTAGCTGGCTTAAGTAGATATAAAGTTGGACGAAAACCATACTTAAATGCATAGCACAATAAAAAGTTAGTGGGCTAGAAAATATAAAAATTAGTACCTTGTAAAAGACGGTCGAGGTGATACAAAATATTAAAATATACTATTATTTTTTTTAATAAATACATTTCTTTTTTCACTTTTATTTCATTCCTTATTATTATACTAGGAGCAAAAAAAGATAAACATTTCTAAAATGTACGACTAAGATGTCTAATACATATAGCCATGGCTATATACGATTTTGTTGCGTTTTAAAAGTTAGTACCAGCAACTTAATTATTTCAAATTTGTATTTAATTCATATAAGGTATTCTCAATTAGTCTCTATGAAAAAATTATACTTTCCAAGTCGTCTGGTTGACTTCCAAAGTAACGTCTGAACCGTTGCGTTACCCGCTATTGAATGTCGATATTCTTCTCCTTCTTCTGCTACGAGAAGAAGAAGAATATCGTTTAATGTTATTACTAAAGAAATTAATACGAAACTAATCTCAGGCGATGTGTTTATCTCTTGATAAAGGCCGAAGCTTTTCAAAACATTCTCGTAAACAGACACTTTTTAAAGGACGATCATGTACATTTATTAGAAAGAATAAAAATGGAGAATTATGGCAAGTAACATATACGTATATTATTTTAACAACAAATAAATAATTTAATTATCTGGTTTGTTCATTGTTTCGGAAATTTCTAGCCCAATCGTTGTCCCTCACACTGAATGCTTTATATAATTTTGATTTCTTGCATGGAACAAACAGCCAATTCAAACGAATTGACCAGGTGGATGTAATAGCTGGACTGTTATCGAAATCAGTAATGAGTAATGAGCCACTTTAAAAAATTATATACACAGTAGTTTACATTTACCATATTTAATGTCTTAATATCTAGTGTTGGATCTATATAAATATTTACGTAAAATGTTAGAGCGTATCATCCTATCCATTAAAGGTACTATAACATTTGTTATACCCCCGTACCATTAGAGTATCACCTAAATATATAACAAAAGTTTTGCGTGAAATAGTAGATTTTAAAAAAAAGAACACTGTTGATTCACGAATTACAACCTTAAGTGAGTAAAAATATTATTCCATAAGGCTGGTAATTGCGAACATATTCAAGTGCAGTACTAAGTTCGAATTGCGCTGCATTATGCTGTAAAAATAGTTGCTGCACTCAAACTTTAAGTACTATTATATTAATCTAACATGAAACTAATTTCGTAATGTCTATATATAAGTGTTTCTTAAATAATTATGTTAACACTTAAGCTAGTATTTATGTCAATTGGATAGTCAATAAATTCCATGTAAAATATTAATATGACAGAGGAAGAATTTGAAGTTTTATCTATAAATTATATAGAAATATATCAAAGGTTAAGCAATACTACGTCAATATATGAATTTATATAAAAAAGAATGGTTCAATTTGCATACATACGTATATATATATATACAAGTATAAAAGTTTTTGTTCTGAGTATTGACACAACATAACACATACTGATAGAAACTAAAAAGAAGCAGGCAAGGGAAAGTAGTGAAATTTGTTTCTCCGTACTGTTCTTAATAAAAACACTCTTTAATTTGAAAAAGAAATGTGAAAGTATATATTATACAGGATGTTTGCAGTCTTGGCATCTTTTAAATATAAAGAATATTACTACTACAACGTTACTATATTGCGGATATTCGACAAAGAATAAAAGTCTATTAATACAACAGCTATAATCGGCTAACATTTCTTTTGAGCGCGGCTAGTACAGATTAATATTTGAGAACATATTCAGACAGTTAGATATTTTTCGTTAGTAATATAGATTCAGTCATTCTAGTTAAGTAAGTAAAATCCAGTCTTGAATGTGATGAGCATCTTCTCTAACGAAATCCGGGTAATATAAATTCGCTATGAATGTTAATATATGCAAAAGTTGAGAGTAGCAACTGTCCAAATTCTTCTAAAGAGCATTGGGCTGACAACACAATGGATCGCTAACCATACTGTAAACGAAATTAAGATCATATTCTCTCAGAATTATCCTGTAAGTTTTTGTGGCCACATGAGGTTCACTATAGCTAGAAATGAGCCTCATCCTTCATAAAGATACGCGCATTACCTTGCAACACCAAAATAACTTGTACACAAGTAATAAATTAAGATTAAATAATTATGATAACGCTTAAGTTCGGATTTATGTTAAACGGGCAGTCAATAATTTCCATATAAAATACTTAAAATTTGAGGTTTTATATATAAATTAATATAAATATTAAAGGCTAAGCAATACTACAGCAATAAAAGTAAATATATGGAGAGGTGTACACCGGAAATTGTAAATCAAATCTTACCTTTTGTTAAGACACTGCCTTTTTAAAAACTGAATCGGTTGATTTCAAAATGTTAACCCATTTGATAATGTTATTACGAGTTGTAATGTTTCTAGAACGATCCATACACAATTGTCTTTGGAAACGCTGTTGGCGTAATGGATTTGTCAGTTTTGATGAAGTTGTCGCAGAGAAATACATCATATTTCGCTTATTACTGTTCCAAAAACATTATTTTTCCATCTTATATAATACTTATTATCCATAAGAGTAAGAGTGAAGAATGTTTGTACAGAGTGCACCTGCTGTTATAGGTAATATTATTGTTTTTGGTTAGCTTTCGTGTTATAATTTTAGTTTGAAGCAGTTTTGTGCATGTGATATCGCTTGGTTATTAGAAAGTTATACGAATAAATCTAAGAAAAGTATTAAATTGTGTATTTAACACTTCCTTTTTATTTTTGACTACTTTTCTTCAAAAAAATCTATACATACAAATTTCGGCAGTAAATCAGTAAAGATCACATATCTTTCAAAAACCAAATGAGGTGATAAAATGCTGTATACTAACTCCGCAATTTCTTACGCTGCGTGGCAAAAGACAAACTGGAAAGACGGGAGTTTAAATTCTAGAAAAAATTATCAAAATCAGTAACACGAAGTCTCTAGCGCTAAACTTAGCAAACATAAACAGGAATTGGTAATAATTCAAATAAATAAAATCGCGTAAACACCTAAAAACACAAGCAATAAAACAGAGTAGATGATAGTAAATAAGATGATTTGAACATGTAATGAGAATTTGAACAGATAAAATGATTAAAAGAACTGAAGATGAACAAAGGAGAAGAACGTATGTGAGATGATTTACAAAACCATGAAGCGAAATATACATAAAAAGAGAATAGAAAAAAGTGGCATGTAAGGGAGGAGATAAGTTACAGAGGGTAGAAGCGGATGGATGTGGCCAAAGAGATCACGAGACTTGCTCAACTTAGTTCCTGAATTATACCTGCAACCATGTAAAGTGGAGATTAAAGAGCTACGAATATTAAGTATAAAAAACACTCCTAGATATACATAATAGAGATAAGTTTTCCAAGGTTAGTAACACACTGTACATAATTTTCAATTTTTAAACTTTAGGAATTATAATAAATCCATGTCAAAAGACACATAATTACTGCTATGTTATTGTTATTACGTAGAAGCTAAAATATATTAGAAAAGAGAAACGCATAAACTTGATATTCCAATATGAATTTCTTAAATTACCTCCAATAACTTATTTATTAGCAGCGATTTTATAATGCCAATAAAAAATTGAATAACAATTTTTAAATTCTTACGATAGGAGCGTGCGATTGCATTTTATTATAAGGCAAGACCTGAAATGTCGTTAACATACTAGTCAAAAGTCGACTGTAAAAAAGTGCTTATTATTATTATTAGCTAAACATATGTTTGTATTATATTTCGAAAGCCATAGAGCCAAAATATAAGTAATAAGTAACTGACTAGAATATTCAGTTTAACAGCAAGTCCACTCGAAAAGTTCGCGTTTTGAAGACTCTCGGGGAAACCGGTAAGCACCACAGTATTGCCTAAGAACTGACAAAACAATCTCGCCCATTACTATCTAACATATAATTAAAAAAGATTTGCTTTGCGTCTATTTTTTAACAAAAATATATTAAAGTTAAAAAAAATGAAGAGAACGAGTTCAACGTTACTGCTAAAAAGGATTCATTTCCTAAATCTACCCCAATAAAACGTAAGAAGATAGCTGCGAGTACGGCGCTAGATAATAGTTCATCCGGGCATCTTACGCCCGTATATAGTGCAGGAGAAGAAAGGTAAGAAGCCAATTGACGCTTCCTTGAGCGGCATCTCTCGTACATTGAAAGCGTATCATCTAGCATTTAATGAACGTAAAATCCAAATTTTAGGCAATCTTGAACAAAACCATATATTGGAGAGCCAATCAACAGTCATAGGATCTCTTCAGACACAAACGCCCAACTTTTCAATATCAATTATTTCAATCACCTCTATCTTTTCATCGCGTTCCACTTTTTTCCATACCACTTCCCCTCATTACAATGTACAATCATTTCTTCAGAATCCCGTACTCTGATTCAACAATGCTGCAGCCTACAGAACAAAACACTTGGCGGTGGTAGTATAAGTAAAACATATTGTACTTCTTAAAATAAATATTTCTACAAAATTCAACTTCCTTTTTATGTTATTAGGCCTACTCCACATGTGATAGAATTGTAAAAAAATAGATCTGGGCACCAAACGACTTCCTTATACGTTTGTGCATTCCACATTTTTTTATAAATAAATTATTCAAAAACAAGCTTCACCTACTTTTATGTGCCCAATGTATTTGTTTAGAAGGCATAACTTGCGAAACATTTGCGAAGACCAGTTTTTCCATAAAAGTGAAAGATCTAGTTGCGATACGAATTTTCTAAAACTTTTATTATAGAATTGTTCTAAAATTCAGTATTTGTAAAATCTGAAAACATTTTTATATGCTTATATGTAGTATATGTAAGTATTGTGATGATGAAAATGTTCGACTTCGAGATTTTTGCAATCTCTGACACCGATAAAGTGGTTTTTGCAAACATATCTCTCTCTATATATATATATATGTATATATGTGTGTATGTGACAGGATAGCGATCAAAGGGCTAAAACTATCAATACCAATTTCCATAAACAATAATTTAATATATCCTAATTTTAACTGCATATTAGTTAGAATAAGGTACATTAACTAACTAATAGAAAATTAAATTTTGCTTTCGACTAATACATAAAAATAAAGTGCTTTGATTTAAAAAACCTACATTTTCTGCATTTCTACATCAAAAAGAAGAATATTTATTAAGCAGGTTGTGTTAAAGTATTAAATTTCTAATGCTGTTGCTATTATTATCCCTATTACCATTAAAGGTGGAGTGTTCCATTTAAAATCTTTCTTTGATGGCTATGCGCAAACGGGACACTCTGTATAAACGTAAGTAATTTTAGGTGATAGAGCCTATAAATTTACAACACTTTTATCTTAAAATATTTTTTGTATTTGCCACAACAATTGACGCACTATGGAATGTCGCAATAATGTTACACTCTGTACATGTTTATAGCTGGAAAATTTTATTTAATTACTATCATTTTGAATACATTACTTTTAATTGATATTTCAATGGAACTGTCAACGATATTCCCATGCATATGTAATGTGTATACGGAAGAAATATAATTACTTACTGTTCCTAATATATGTTTTCTAAGAAATTTGAAATTCTTTCTTTATAGATACGACAAAATAATTTTATTGCACGCCTTAGTTTTCAACTAGAATGTGCCTGTAATTGATACACGCCCCCGCCAATTGCAATTTAGCGATTTTTAAGATTAACAATTTCTACCCCTGCGTGTATTCAAATTAATGTCAAATTTGATATTAAAATCCCACAAGAATTTTCAAAATTAAATATTTAGGCGCGCTTATGATCGAATAACAAATGAAGAAAAACTTAATAACGTGAAAGTTTTTAAGTCGCAGGGCGTAAATGAATTTCAGACACCCATTACTAACTGTTCTGTTCAATAACGACGATACGAGTATCAATGTAAGAAAAATTACTATTCCTATACTAAATATAAGCCGAAAATATTAGATTTATGAATTCTGATGAACCTAAAAATGTCGAAAAAAACTATGTAATACAATCAAATTTCCAATCTACTATTAATTAAGCACTTATGTCAAATACAGCTACACTAAAGCACTCATTTATTAGTTTTAACCATTGAAGTGGTAAAAAAATATAATTGAGTATTATATTGTTAAGATATAGCAACTAAACAATATAATTCTATGTTTTAAATAAAAAGAGAAAATAATAAGAACACAATTATTTATCTTAATAGACCTATACTTAACCTTAAGTATTACATTAACATTGAAAAAAAACAGGCAGTTATATAGTTAAAAGGTTGTTTTTGTAGATAGAATTCAAAATCAATTAAGTCAGAAAAAAATGATATCGTAATTTTATTTAAAATGGAAATTAATAATAATATGTCAGAAAATAACTAGGAAATTTTGTTCGTGACGATTCGATTTTTAGTTTAGATAATTTAATGCTTTTAAGTAATCTGTGTGCGAAATGTAATGTGAGATATACATACAGTTCGTTCATGATGAAAGGAACAAATTCGTTTAAAATTCAAGTAATTATTTTGCAGAAAAACTCTCGGACAGGTCGATTAGTATTTTTAGTTGTGAATTTTTTGACATAAGAAAATTATATACAGGGTGTCTAAAGAAGAACATTTGCAGCAATCATTGTTTTTTTTTAAATAGAATATACTGTATATTATATTTGAATTGTATGGTAAATTCTCAACACTTTTTGTGTAACATACCATATACCCAAAATCAGCGGTTTTCGGAATAATGACGTTTGAAATGTGATAAATTAAAAAAAATACATGAAAATCGATTAATTTGAAGTAGAGCTTTTTGTTGAAGATAAATTTTGCAATACCAGGTTGTTTTTGTTGGCTTTTAAAAAAATGTTCAAGGTGTCCTTGTTCAATTTAAACATTTTATTTCATTACCTATCTATGTGTATTTTAATTTATCACAAAACTCATTATTCCGAAAACCACTGATTTTCTGGATATGGTATGTTACACAAAAATGTGTTTAATGTGTAACATACAGGGTGTTCCATTTGAAAAAACCAATGATTGCTGGATATGTTCTTCTTTATACACCCTGTATATAATTTTCTTATTCAAAAAATACAAAACTAAAAATACTAATCGACCTGTCCGAGCGTTTTTCTTCAAAATATATAACCTGAATTTTAAACGAATTTGTTCCTTTCATCATGAACGCACTGTATATGCAAAAAAAAGATCCACGATAAGCCCTACTTTCGATATGAATTTTGCAAATTATATATACAAACGCTGCTCCAAATTGTCATCTGAATACTTCTTTATAAATTCGGCCCGATATTCGCAAAATATTATTTTCGCATTGAAGTGCAGTGGTACTTTCAGTTTTCAGATATGGCTCAATGGCTTAAGATTAGATTAAGATTACAAACGTAGTTTTATAAACGGCGTTGATAGCTTTAAATGTTTAGGCGAAATCGAGTCCCACACTTATAAAAAAACTCTTTATTCAAAAAATTACTTTCAGGGCCTTGAAACGTCAAGATTTGCAAAAATCTCGCAGTCGAAAATGTTCGTGACCCCTTTATTTATTACTTTCCGTACAAGATGAAAAATAGGTGTATCGGTGGTACGAATTGTTTTATAAAAAGGTTATAGATTTTCAAAATGTTTATCCTCTTAATAAGGCTGTGCTATAATTACAATTTACGAGTTATTTGCAGAAAAAGTGTTAAAAGTAAAAAACCTACTACATACCTTCGGTATGCATTACGAACATCTTATTTGTAAAATTGTTCTCAAATTCACTTTTGATTACTTTTTGTCTATTTTAGAAATTTGTCTAAAAGTATTAGCTGACGGAATATTGGTAACATAGATTTTTAGCTGAAATGAACTACAACTTCCAGTCTATAGATTGCACTAAAAATCTTATCGTATCTCGAGAGAAGGTTTACTGTTTTAAAGTTCAGCATTAATAACATTAACCGTTTGGCGGTTATTGTGCTTTACACATTCAGACAGACAAGGAGACAAAACGTTGACATCTGCAAAAAGCAACAAATACGATAATTTACACCATCAAAATACATCCTTATACTACATAAGAAAGCAATAAACAATAAATAATATCGATAGCTTATCAGATACTCAGGTAAAACGCGACTACTGTCTTACTCTATAAGATAATTTAGGTCTATTAGTAATTTATAAATAGAACTGTCATTACTACAAAATTATATGAAATTAATTAAGAATATTATATCTTAAAAACTATTTCGCCGGTTATTATTCAAATAAATATAAATAAAGTTCAAATATTCATTGACAATAAAATCCAGGACTGGCAGATATTAACATACTTACCTTGGCACGTCATTAGAAGTGATTGTAATATTAAAACATGCCAAACCAGAAGTTATTTCGTATGATGTTTGAATATCAGGAAAAATACAATAAGCCATACATAATCAACATAATTCCTATATACGCTTAAATACGTAAGTACTACACGAGTGTTAACATTTCCTGATTTAAAAGGGAAGGTTTCCAAAATTCAAAAACATTCCATTATCTGCCCAAAAGAAAAAAAAACTATTTATGAGATTAGAATGAAGCCTTAGGCTTAGGCAGTAATAAAATACAAAATAGCCTGAGTAGATCGAGCATTCACATAAATTTATTCGACAAATGTTTAATAAGCAAAATATGATTATAACAAAATTCAATAAATAATCATAAGAAAACTTCATTCATTTCCTATAAGTAGGAATTAATAATTACTGCTATTATATAACTTGTTTTTAGTAGTTTCGAAGCATAAGGCATTATGAAATAATCGAAGACTGTGTCGTCAGTTTAGAGGTCGTAATAGTATTTGTGTATTTATTTTACTTAGAAACACCAACCACAAGCAAATTATTTATAAACAAACTTCAAAACATAAACATTACACCAGGACAAGGTAAGCAGCATTGACATTAAACAAATATTAGAAATAAAAACAAAATCGAAGATTACGTTTAGAATACTTAGCGTATGCATTAATGAGAGTATATTTCCGTTGCTTTGATAATTTATAATAGTTGATGTAAATTTCGTTAATTCATCTGTCAACTAACAAAAATTGAAATGTGTTATAGTGATACCTAAATATTTACTGTTTGTGTGATATACGAATAGATAATAAAGCATGTCTTCCATAACATGATTAACAAAAAAATGAGGTGTGGCCACCACACGACTTTCTTATACGTATGAGCGTTTCAAACTATACAATTTTAAGAATTTTTTATACAAAAATTATTCAAAATCCTATTCTAAGTACTTTCATTCTCTAAATAAATCGCTATAGAATGCATACTTTGCAAGATATTCGAAGAAAAGTGCTACTCGCTAAGAATAAAAGTGCTACTTCCGGTCCGAATTTTGAAATTTCATTTGTACAAAAAATATTGCAAATCCAATTCTAAATACTTCTGTACTCTTAATAAATATATACCGGGTGTCCCAACAAGGGTAACGAGGTACGGTATTGGGGAAACGGATGTACCTAGAAATTTGAAACAAAAAAATTGTTGAGTAAATCGGCTAAGAGAAAATGATTGAAATTATTTTCGAGTTTCTGAAATGGCCTCCAGGGGGCGTAATTGCCATCCCGAATTTTAAACCCCGTTTTCTGCAAAATTTTCTTATATTAATGATAGTCATAGTGATTACTATTTTAAAGCTGAGACAAATTCAAATATTTTTTGTTAAATGCTTTTTGCTCTATCTCTGAAAAGAAAGTGGTGGGGGGCGCTAGAATATTTTCGGAAATAAATGTCGATAACTCTAAAAAGGCTTAACCTTTCCTAGTTTCCTAGAGAGACTATCAATTGAACTGTGAGTGAGGTGATTGTGTTTGCTTACCTTGCCGCCAGATAGCGTTTTCTGATATAATCGCAAAAAAATTAACTTACTGCAAAAAAAATAAATGCAATGATATCACTTTTTTTACGTCATTACATAGTCAATCAAGAGCCTAACAAGCCAGTGAGAACCGCCTCTCAATATCTTTATCCTAATCTAAAAAAAAATTACATTTTGGGAAGCATTTCCACTTTAAGGTTTGTTATTAATGTCTAATTATTCCTAATTTACCAAATAAATGCTAATTTATTATTTGGGATGCCAAACGATATTTTAAATCGAAATAAAATTTTGTTATTTATCTTTATTACTTTTTTTTACAATATCTTCGAAAGCCAACAGGCCAAAACAATTATAAAATAATAAGTGTGGGAACAGTAAGGAAAATAACTTAAAGTCCAACGAGCCGCAATGCTTATAAAATAATAACAATAAATTATGGAATCTATGAAAGTAATAACTTGAGAACGATAAAACACAGCAAGTTTGATTGAAAGGAAAATCAAAGTGTTTATAAATGTTCAAAGTGCCTTCCGTCATTTTCTATGCAGTAATTTATCCTGCGTCCTGTATTTAATACGGCTGTGCTGATTTCAGCTCTTGAAATATTGGCTACAGCATTTCGGATACGATCAATCATGTTTTCTGGGGTAGTAGGGCGAGTCTGATAAACAATATCTTTTAATCTACCCCAAAGGTAAAAGTCAAGGACAGTAAGGTCTGGAGATCTGGCAGGCCATGGAAACAAACTGCCCCTTCCTATCCAACGGTTTGGATAAGCTTGGTCTAAAAAATTCCTGACTTGTTGAGAAAAGTGTGCAGGACATCCGTCGTGTTGCAGCCACATATCTCTTCTCGTTTGTAAAGGCACGTTTTCTAATAAAATTGGCAAGTGATTTCTTAAAAAGTCCAAATAAGTTTCGCCATTAACATTATTATTTAAAAAAAATGGTCCTATAATTCGATCGCCTAAGATACCACACCAGACGTTCACACTCCAACGATTTCGATAGTTTATCTCAAGCATCCAATGTGGATTTACTGGCGACCAATAATGCATACTATGCAAATTGACTCCTCCATTGCTTGAAAAAGTAGCTTCATCGGTCCATAATATTCGAGATAAAAAATCGGGATCCTCATCTATCATAGAATTCAACCAATGACAGTGGTCTAATCTCCTATCAAAATCAGTTTCTAAAAGAGCCTGATGTAGTTCAATATGATAAGGGTGTAGATAGTGATCTCTTAGGATTCGTTGTACCGATGATTTACTAATTCCTAAGCACAAACTTATTCTTCTTAAACTTAAATGGGGGTTAATGTTAACATAGGCAAGAACATTAATGACGTTTTGTTCGTTCCTAGCGTGTCGATTTCTTCTAGGCACTGGATTAGAATGAACTCGTCCTGTTTCGCGCAAACATCTACTTAAGCGTCTAAATACCATTCTACTAAAATGTCTTCTATTGGGATAATTTGCTGCGTACACACGCTCAGCCACACAGGCGTTTTGATGACACTGGAAAAACACGTCCAACATGATGTATGCTTCCGCAGTTGAATAAGACATTTTTAATGCAATAAACACAATCACAGTAAGACAATTAATTTAAATATTAAAATTTAAACCGACTATTTAATACAGGATATCAAGAGACTTTGACACTTTGACAAGCATCAAACAATGACATGAAAAACGCGTAGAGTTATGTCAGATATAAACGACATTTGTTTTCATGTCAATCTTGATAATTAGAAAAGAATGATTTCCGTCAGAGGATTTTATTATTTACATTATGTCAATAATTTCGATTTAAAATATCGTTTGGCATCCCAAATAATAAATTAGCATTTATTTGGTAAATTAGGAATAATTAGACATTAATAACAAACCTTAAAGTGGAAATGCTTCCCAAAATGTAATTTTTTTTAGGTTAGGATAAAGATATTGAGAGGCGGTTCTCACTGGCTTGTTAGGCTCTTGATTGACTATGTAATGACGTAAAAAAAAGTGAGGTGTGGCCACCACACGACTTTCTTATACGTATGAGCGTTTCAAACTATACAATCTTAAGAATTTTTATATACAAAACTTATTCAAAATCCTATTCTAAGTACTTTTATTCTCTTAATAAATCGCTATAGAATGCATACTTTGCAAGATATTCGAAAAAAAGTGCTACTCGCTAAGAGTAAAAGTGCTACTTCCGGTCCGAATTTTGAAATTTCATGTATACAAAAAATATTGCAAATATAACTCTAAATACTTTTGTACTCTTAATAAATATATATAGAATGCATAATTTACGACATATTTGCCAAAAATCGCTATTCGGTAAGAGTAAAAGTATTACTTCCGGTCCGAATTTTGAAATCTTTTTTATACAAAAGATATTGAAAACTGTGTTTTAAATACTTTTATACACGTAACGTACCTGTCTAAAAAGCTTGACTTGCGAAATATTCCCAAAAAACCGATTTTCGATAAGAGTAAAAGACCTACTTCCGGTAGGAATTTCGAAAAACATTTTAAATAAAATTGTTCTCAATTTTAATTTTAAGTACATATGAATTCTTTATAAATTTGTATAAACTTAGTATTTGACGAAATATTGGCAAAATTTGATTTTTTCACTGAAGTAAAGTACTACTTCCGGTCTACCGATTTTACTGAAAAACTAATCAGATCTCAAGAGGCAGATTATACACGTAAATACAAAATTTGGAATTGATATCTACAGCGGTTTGACCGCTATCGTGGTCACACACACACAGCACACACACACACACACACACACAACCACACACACACACACAGACACACACACAGACACACACACACAGAGAGAGAGAGAGAGAGAGAGAGAGAGAGAGAGAGAGAGAGAGAGAGAAAAGAAAGTAAAAATGAGTTAAGGCAGTGGACATTTATTCAAAAAAATATGTAATTAAAGCAAATGAATAATTGCGACTGTTTCCGATGATTACAGTTGCATTCTGATTAGATTAAATTCGCGGCAATTTCACATCTCCACAAGAATTCAATCTACTATATGCGTACTTCGATAATAATTATTATAATGTCCTTTTCTCTTCCGAACTTTTAAGTTTAACATTTTAAGTCTATTAAAAGAATCTCGTGACTTGTATCAACTGATCACTGAAGATCAGTGGCGGCTGCTGCAGGGAGGGCAACGGGGCACTGCCCCCCCCCCGTGAAAAATTTCCCGGTCACAAATTTCTTTTAACAGATAAATTAATTATAAATACCTAATTTGTATGTAATTTTTCTGATTTGTTTGATCACAAATAATATGTTTTCGGAAGTAACAGTCCGTCTTTTGAGCGCGTTTAAAAATCGCAGTCTGACGTAGGCTCCGGGGCAACTCGCGCGACTGCCCCGTCCAGCCCCGTCTCTATTAGAAATCAAGCGATGAAACTAGTGCGGGTAGCGCGCGTATATATGTAGGCGGCGGGGCACTACTCTATGGTGCCGGGTCCGGGTGGCGGTCCAGTATATAATATACAGCGGTGAGTGTATGTTGTAATTTCAATCGGTGCAAATGCAACTATGAATTGCGTTAGTAACATAATCGAAATGATAGAAAATAACACACTGAGCTATGACATCAAGATAGAATTAAAAAATCTAGGTCTCCCTAGACCAGATTTATTGATTAAACAAGAAGATCACAATTCGAAAACTAATAAAACCGTGACGAGAAAATTCAATAGAAGCTCTTACAGTTTATCAGACTGGTTGTGTGGGTGTACTGTGAAAAATGCTTTTTTCTATTCCGGTGCTATAAATTTCACTTTACGACACCCGTTTTGGTTGCAAAAGTATTTCTTTATCGCACGCTAATTTTGTTGTTTTGACGTTGGTGACAAAAAAAAAATGGAAGCAAATTATATTTAAATGTCAAAATGTAAGCCTTTAATGTAACAAACATCTGCAATAGAAGATGTACAAAGAATAAAAAGCACACATGCTAACATTTTATTTACTAATTAACAATATAAATTGTTAAGCAGAGTTGGATGATAAGTTTTCTGATGCTACTACTTAAATTTACTTACAATGTTGAAAAGTACAACTGTTATAAAAGTTTATTTTTGATAATATGTCGAGACTATATTGGCGAAAGATTTTGTAAATTGTCTTCTGCTATTTTGCGAATCTCTGGGGGCGTGCAATTATTTATTTCGTCCTTCTTGTTGATAATTTGAAATAATGAATGTGAATTTTAATCAGAATTACATATAACACCGCCTATATTCAAATATTTAAAATGTTCACGAAGTTGGCCGAAGACAAGGCAAGGCCTTCATCGACATTCCGAAGACGTCCGAATACAACGAAGTTGGCCGAAGACAAGGCAAGGCCTTCACCGATATTCCGAAGACGTCCGAACACTAACGAAATTTGCCGAAGCCAAGGCAAGGCCTTCATATTCCGAACCCATATGAAGTTGGCCGAAGTCAAGGCAAGGCCACCACTGACATTCCGAAGACGTCCGAACACGTACGAAGTTACAGTTTCCATAGACGTTTTAATCATAATTACATATAACACCGCCTATATTCAAATATTTCAAATATTCGAACGAAACGTCTGTCATTTTAAGCTTTTTTGAACTTTTAATAACCAAAATAGAAAAAATCAAGTTAACGGTGTTTTACTACTTTGCAGAGAATAAAAGCATTTTCTAGAAATACCATGCGGGAAAGCAGACTATATGCAATGTGTTCCATTGAAAAACAATTACTGACATCAACACCAAACTTCAATGAATTAGTTATTAATCATTTTGCTGATCGTAAGGAACGGCGGATGGATTATATTTTCAAACAAGTTAATCAAATAGCATATTGAGTTTATTTTTTGTCTGTACTTAATTTTTGATATTAAACACTCAGTCCCCCCGGTGCCCTCCCGTCCCAAAAAATCACGAGCCGCCACTGCTGAAGATCTAGTGACATTTTTGCAATGGATTTGTCAGATGAGTTTTTTATTAATTGTTGTACATCTTCAATGCAATCAAATATTTGACAAAATTGCAAGGTAAGGGAATTATTGAAAAAAATCTGGATATATTGCATAAATCTTCTGCCAAGGTCTAAAATTATGTCTTCACTTTGGTAATGCTTTGCTTGCGAAGTAATAAGAGAACTTTCTCTTCTTACGATTTTATGATGAACATATTTATTATGGTTCTAACACCAAGTGTAGCCAGTACTAGTTTCTTACTATATTGTTTATCTATTAACCAGCAGTTCAGTATCTGCAATTCTTTAAGTTTGACAGTATACTATATAAACATTTTTAAGGGCGTTGGTGGTTTAATACATATATTATTTTTTTCACTGATTATTAGCATTGATTACAGCAAATGGTGTAAATCAACTCACTGAGCAGCAATTATTTAGAAGGTTCGCTGGAGTGCTCAGAAGAAAATTAAAATCAGATTTACTTTTAATCCCATTGCAATATTACTTATTGATTCTCCATACGTTGAAGGTAGTATGCAAAAAGACAACAAGACATCCTAATAAAATAAGCTCGTAAACAATAAGAAAAAAACAGCAAAACCAAAGAGCATTTAGGTGAGTACTTGCAGACCCTACTTAATTATTGTAATGTTATATTTATAGGTACATAATAGATATGATCAATACTGAAGTATATAAGAGGTAGGCGCCATAAATTCTCGGCCTGATATACAAAAAAGAAACTTGGAACAATATAAGAATTTTTATATTTCAATGTAATATCCCCTAACTTCTATACAATTATTACAACGATTAATTAATAATTCGATACCCTTGTAAAAATAATCTGAAGTTTTTCTATCAAAATGTTCTATAGCAGCTGCTTGCAACTCACTGTCGTCCTTAAAACTACGTCCCCTAAGGTTTTTTTTTAACTCAGAAAATAAACAAAAAAATTAAAAGAGCCATATCTGGACTATACGGCGGATGTTCCAATTCTTGATAGCCGCATTCGCGGATGGCAGCTTGTGAAATGGCGGAGTATGGAGGGGAGCATTGTCGTGCAATAATAGCACACCTTTTGTCGATTTTCCACGACGTTTTGCAGGAATATTGTCCCCTAATTTATGCAATAAAGACACATAATATGTGCCGTTCATATTTGTATTGCGCTCTTTGAAATCAATTAGCAAAATTCCCTCACAATCCCCGAATATTGTGGCCATCACGTTTTTCGTTGATTGAACAACTTTTGCCTTTCTGGGATGAGGTTCATCAGGACGCCGCCGTTCCATGGACTCCCTATTCGATAGAATATCGTAAAATAGAACTATTGTTTCATCCCATGTGACAATGGCCGCCAAAATCGGTTTTGGGTCGTCTCCACACGTTTTAAAACGACTGCGCACATTCGATTCGACGTTCACGTTGGAGAACAGAAAGAAGTCATGGTACCCATCTAGCACTAATTTTATTCATACCCAAATGGTCATGGAGAATTCGGCGAACACTTGTTTCGAAAATGTTTGTTATCACTGCTAATTCCTTCACTTTCAAACGGCGATCTTCTAGCACTAAATGTTTAATAATTGAAATTTGTTGAGGTGTTATTACTTCAATTGGTCGACCCGACCGATCAGCATCTTCCAGGGATTCTTGTTCCAAACGGAAACATTTTGCCCACGCTTTTGCAGTTAAATACGAATGAGATGAATCACCCTAAACGCCGTCTAAAGGCTGTTTAATGTGATAAGGTGTATGCCCTTTTTCTGTTAAAAAATTATTGACCGCGCGGTACTCAATTATCATTACTTCAGACATTTTCGTGGGCTAGTCACATTGGTTGGCTGGTTACTAAAAACTACTAGGCTTCGAACCGTCATATTTATAGTGTACACCTAGCGTATGTGCATGCATGACGTTACGGAGTTTGAACACGTTTGAACCTGTATAAGCCTGTCAGGCTGATAATTTATGGCGCCTACCTCGTAACAGTAACCCTAGGTGTGTTTAATTTCTTACAATCACAGCAAATTACCAATTACAAATACCTAAATTATATAACTCACGGGAAATTACCTTTGTGTGTCCAATGCATACTTATGTGTACCACAATGATTTCTAAATTCATCATTAGTCCTTAATTTTCCGAAAGCTTTTAAAAATTAATCTTCAAGGAAAGCATGGATATTCTTAGTTTTATAAATTAATGATTTGATATGCTCCTTCTGCATCTTATTAGAGGATGTCTTTTATGTTCTTAGAAGGTCGCTCATGTTTACTGTCACTTTAAATATGAATCAGAATTTTCGCCTTATTCAGTCATTTTCATTTCCAGTTGATCTCACAAAACTCTTCCATGTAAATTAGATTTGGTCTATTGCATGCTCTGTTTAATTTACTATAGATTATGGATAAATTAAAAAATGGTTTTATTTTAATATATTTTAAACCAACATAACAAAATGAATGTATTGTTTATTAGACGAGGAAGAGATACTGTATCCGACAGCATGATAGTATCTCTACGCGTTAAATAGGAATACTCATCTATTTACTTAATTTTGTGTACTTATGCAATACATTTCAAATAAAGCTTAGGGTTAAACATATTTGTTAAAGGTAAGAAAGAAAAGTCGATTAATATATCAAATACACAGTAAGTAGTAAAGTGCATTTACGGCAATAATATTTGTCATTTTTTGTTTGCATTTTGCAATACTGCGTTACTGCTTAAGCACATATATTTAAGTAAGGTTCTATGTAAAAGTTTATCTAAATATTTCCTAGTATAAACTTAATTAATTTAATTATCGTTCATTATTGCCTAAGAACCGGAAAGGTACCTAATATAAAAAATAAACAAGATTTCGAAAGATAAAAGTGAAAATATGATGTTAGGTAGAATTCATTATTTGTCGATTACATTTATTCACAAATTAATGAATATTTATCCTATTTGGTTCATTACGGAGCATATTTACAATATTAAAAATAGAAATCTATAATATTTATAAAAAGCTAATGCTCAACAGCAAGTTAAAGAAAATATAAAAAAATTCTAGTCATTCATTGATTCTAAACGACAAGGCCCAGATATAGCAAGTTAAATGTTGAGGAGGTGAAGTAAAAAGCACCAATCCATAGTGACTAGTTACCAAAAGATTTTGCAATCTGTTAATACTGATTGGAAACACATTCTGGATACTCTGCTTGAAGAGTGATGCTGACTTTCCTAATCTGTATAATGACATAACAGATACAGACTGGTCCTATCTTGAAGCCCATAGTAACATTAATATCGCTGTGTCAAGTAACTTCCGTATTGTGGAAGTTCATTTAAACTAGTCTCGTCTTATTTAACAAATCGGTCTAGTTATGTATTCTACAATGGATATCAGTCTGGATATTTCACCCCAACATCTGGTGTGCCACAGGGATCCAACCTAGGAATATTGTTCTTTAATATATTTTTAAATGATTTATTAAATTCGCAAACCTGGTGGTGTTTTAGCATATGCTGATGACCTTCAAATATTCTTGCGTATTAACAATTTGAGTGATAGTTGCATACTTCAGTATAACTTGCAGATAGTTAATCAGTGGCCTGTTCATAATAAAAATTCTTTTAAACATTGGTAAATGTGCGTTTGCTACTTTTGCTAAGATCGCCAATCCAACACTATTCTCGTACAATGTAAACAACATCACTCTAACTAGTAAAAAACAATTTAAAGACCTGGGTGTTTTATTTGACTCTGCTCTTTAATTTTCGGACCATATATATGAAGTCTGTAATACAACCATAAGGTTTTTGAGCTACCTGATCCGTTCCCTAGTCACTTGGCTTTTACATTTATTAATTGAAGTTCCTTATTTACAAAAGTGACGGTTTTTACCCGGCTCGAACACGGACTATTTTGAGTTACTTGATAAACATTCCGTTGAGTCTTTATCAGACAGAAGAAGATACAACAGAGCACTTTTTTAAAACGTGATAGATTCGCCGGTACTATTGCCTCAGGTCATCTACGTCGTGCTATCTAGGACCACTTTTTCGACGCGCAGACTGAACACTAACATGCTTCTAAGAACGCCTCTCTCCCATATGGTGGCAAATGTAATGGATATTTTGGCTGAATGTTTCATGTAGGCTGATGACCCTTAGTGCAGTATACCATGTTATTCTTATTTACGATATTGCTTATGTTTTGCAATTTCAATTTCAATTTATAATTAGTTTGTAAGGAGCAACTGCTCACAAGTACTACCTAAGTGGAGTTTGAAACTCTGTTGGGTAATAAATGTATTATTATTATTATTATTATTATTATATCATCATTGTCAGAGTCGGAAGTTGTTCACAACTTAAAAAGGTTAAAGAATGCTTATACTACGGGTAAAAGAAATATATTAAGTTTTTTGCCTTGTAATTGTGGGTGCATCTTTGCAAAACTTATCAGTTTCCTTATTAACACTTCAAACATTTTTTTTCCATGAGTGCAGAAAAGAAGTTAAATTATTTTATATTCATAGAAAAGGTGACACAATGATAGTAGAGAATTATCGCTTAATGAATAGTCATTAATAATCTTGCTAAAGTATTTGATATCTTTCTTTACACGAATATTTACTCACAAATTCGGTGCATACTTTCAGAAGGCTAGGATGATTTTATGAGTAATGTTTTATGATATACGATATCCAATCTTGCTGCGTTCACTCATTTTGTCTAGGATTGCCTGGACGATAATGAGCAAGTTCACTTTTCTACATTATTTCTAAAGTTTTTGGCCATATTAATCGCGCCATACCGCTATGCAGTCATTATTCCACACTTACCTGATGAATAGGATACAATATGTGAGTTATGCCGGCTATCCATCAACACACTGTACTACCATTTTAAGAGTTCCACTGTGCCCTTTGTTATTCTCGATATTTATCAATGACATCAGTTTTTGATTGGGCTGCTACGGACTGTTACATGAGCATGTTGTCAAGCTCTTCCTGAAAAACCCATACTATTGCAGATTCCTTCTGCGGTGACAGGCAGATATTTTGTGAGCTTGGTATACTGCAAATAATTGACCCATAAAAATATCTAAATTGAGTATTGACCATTGTCGAAAACAAAGTTTCCGTTTTTTTTAATTACACCTTTGTTCGGATCTCTATTCGCCGTTGTATATAGGTCAAGGTTTTACGTGTACTTTTTGATTCTAAATTAACGTTCTCTGACCACATCATATGCATTGAGGACCTTAGAATCACTAGACAGTTTGCTTCGACAGAGGTCATAACTTGCTTGTATTATTTTTTCGGTTGCCCCTGGTTCGAATATGTTTCAGATATTTGGTGGCCTATATATAAAGCTTATTCAGTAGAGCTTGAGAAAATTTAAAGGTATTTTCTGAAATATCTATATTTCAAGAAGTGTGGTGCGTACCTAGTTCAAGGGACATGCTATGATATTCTTCTTGGGGATTTAGTATTGACTCTTTGGAGTTGCGAAGTCATAGAACGAATAAGTTCATTTATGATTTATTGCATGGTGACAATGATGTTTTTACTTTATTAGCAAATTTTATGTTTGTGTTTCCTTAATATCGTTTTCACTTTCAGAATGTCCGCTTTACAGCAGTTGTAGTTCTGTTAACACAATTTGAGAGGATGAATTAGACATTAAATTTTCTGCGCTTTCATTGCTAATGAGTAAACGTTTTATTTATATTTTTATGTATTATTATTATTTTTTGATTGTGTCATGTAATTAGATTTATAGCTGTTGGGCAGTAAAGATATATAATTATTATTATTACAACAATCTATTGCAGTCACAAATAGCAAGAATCTATGTATGGATGTATATA
Organism: Amphimallon solstitiale; assembly: GCA_963170755.1. NCBI lineage: Eukaryota > Metazoa > Arthropoda > Insecta > Coleoptera > Scarabaeidae > Amphimallon > Amphimallon solstitiale. The sequence continues at coordinate 199,211,729 of OY720675.1, forward strand.
AAATTATTTCAAAGAATATTTCAACAATTAACCTCAATTAACACATTCTTTGTAATAGGTAAGAAGTACATAAAAGAACATAAAAATACATACTTGAAGAAGGTTGAACATGTTGAATTGTTTATTTATTTGACAGCTGACACGGTTTTTTTTAAACTAGTGGCCTATTATGTATCTCGGTTAGTTAAACTTGATTTTTCATGTACCTATACATATATTATGTACATATATGTACAATATATACATACATATGTATAAGTATAGTGGTACATACGTTAAAGTTTGCTAACACCATTCTCGACAGTTTTAAAAATATTTTAGTGCAAGCAAATATATTACTTACGGTACATACACATAAGATGAATTTATGTCTGCCGTTAAACCAGGAAGGAGATAATATGTACTTGCAAAAATCTGTAACGTATGGTTGGGCAACTTATGATTACCGCCGTACCTATATAGGTATACACACATTCATTACCTTACAGAGATTTACGCTTGCATTTCAGAGTTTAATAAAACAATCTATCCTGGAAAAGAGATTTTGGTATAAGTATATAAATATTACCTTCAAGTTCAACAGTAAAATATGTATTGTAGTTTTCACAATGGAAATATGGTGTTTGACGTCAACTTGCTTGCATTTATATGTAATGCACGCACACATTTATGTACCAGTTTTAAAATAAAACGGATATCTGAACGTCATTAACTGAGGTATTAAATTCTGTTCTTCACATTATGTTTTGTCTGAAAAGCTGTTTGTATATAAACAATCATTAGTTGAATATAATCCATTTGCCAAAAGCATACCCGAGCATACCTACAAAAGCTGATATACAAGGATATATTTACTAGATGCTTCTAAGGTAATAATTACGGGTGATAATCAAAAATAATTAGAAACCAATTTCTGGCAAGATTTACGAAATTTTACAACAATGGTTCAGTATTGATATAGATGATAGATAACTTTATTCGTGCGTGATATTTTACAGAACGTATGCACATGTCAATACAACGCATGTACACAAAAATATTAGTTTAAGAGACACCGTATGTAACATCTCACTAAAATAAGACAAAAGACAAACAAAACAGTTAAATCTAAATTTCTGCTTGTGTTCAATAAACCCTTGGATTTTTCAGTACGGATTATTTGGTGATTACTTTTTATTGTGGTCCTACATTCTTTGTCATTTAGTTCCCTCCGTGAATTGGAGAACGTGTTGTATAACTTTACATGTACTATGTTACCCATAAGTAAATTCATGTTTTTTGATAGTCTGAAATATGTGCCATGTGTTCTCAGTGTGTATGGCTTTTATTATGTTGTGAAATACGATGGTAAGATATTATATTGCACCTGCAAAAAATTAAATATTCATATATATTGATTGGTAGGTATATGATAATTTTCAAGTTTTTTTTTTTTAATTATTCTATAAGATTCTAGAAGTATTAGAAATTATTCTTAATGCTTTCTTTTGCAAAATTAAAATCGGTCCCGATGTGAGAAACTTCGAGTAGTAAAATTCCATAACTCATAGCGGAATGGAAGATAATGTAATGTGTGCACCTCAAAATCAATCTAATCTGTTAAGTTCCTTAAGATGTATATTACTGTCGATAGTAGGTTAGAAAGGACGTTAATTTGCCATCAATATTTATATCAAGGTTTTTTTATTGGTTCGCTTTATAAAAGCTCCAGATGTAAATATGTAATGTCTGAGTTCTTCCTATATTCAAACTTAAATTATTAATTTAAAGTATGATTGAGCTTGCGATACGTATTTCTCCAAAATTACCCGTATAGGATTCAGATTTTCCTTACTACACACTCGTACAATAATGGAACCATTATCAACGTGTTGATATTGTATTTGCCAAAAAGGTTCAAAAAAAAAGAAAAGGCGTATCCTCTAATACCATAGTATAGCAATTTGTCTAGCAAAAACACATTAAAAGGCTTTGGATAAGTTTAGAAAACCACCAATTATTGTGTTTCCTTTTTCGGGTTTATCTGTAATGTATATAATGATACTTGACAAAAAGCTAATAGTAGATCTGCCTAAAATACTAACAATCAGAAATATATAGTATTCAAGAGAAGTATATAGTTGACATAATATATAACATAATTTTTAATATATGAAACATTGACAAATATTGGAAGCGGTTTTTAAGTTCGCGGAATGGAGGGACTGTCTGGTAGTGGGAGAACTTTTTCGTGTCGTAACGTGTTCAGCGATTTATTATTAGTATAAGCATAAAGTTTTAACACAATCGCATCAGATTAACCTTTCGTCGAACATGCAACAAAGTAAGTGTGAAATATGATGAAGAGTTTTGCGGCGACAAAACTTACAAAACAAGGAAAGTCTGTTCTTATCACGAGAGAAGTCATCGGTCTACGGGGACGCTTTTGAGCAAAACTATGGTTTGTAAGATGTCACAGTCGGCGGGAAAGCTCATGGCTTCTGTTTTGGGACTCAGAAGGAATCCTGTCAATTGATTAAGAAGATAAAGGCTTTTCCATAACTGGAGAATACTACGCTTCAATCCTGCAGCGGTTAAAAGAAGTCATTAACGTAAAAAAGGGAAAAATGTCGCCCTGCACCAGACAGTGTACCCGTCCATAAGAGCCGTGTTGCGCTGGAGAATACTACGCTTCAATCCTGCAGCGGTTAAAAGAAGTCATTAACGTAAAAAAGGGAAAAATGTCGCCCTGCACCAGATAGTGTACCCGTCCATAAGAGCCGTGTTGCGCTGGCTGCCCTCCATAACGTGTTCCCTAAAATAAAAAAAGATCTGCGTGGGAAGCTAACGAGCGACGAGGAAGTAAAGGACGCAGTTTCGGCGTATTTTTCAGGCAGAGATAAAATATCTTTTTATAGAGTCATATACAAGCTAATTGTCAAATCTGAAAATGTATTAGGGCTGCAGGTGAATATATTTAAAAAAATTACTTGTACTTTTATTTTCTGTTTTTCTCCCATTCGTCGATCATGAAAACGCTCCCTATTACTTCCCAGTATAATGTGATTTCACATCATGTGAGATTTATAAAATTGTCTTCTATTCTCATGCATACTAATTTAAGTTACACCACAGAGACTGGCTAAGTAAAAGTCATTTCCACCGAATCTCGCTGTAGTTGGCGTAATACTGAGGGAAGTTAAGGAGTGAATTATTATTATTATTATAACAAGTAGCTTCATGCTATTGTCAAAATGGAAGCGTAGTGTCCTCAGTTTTTATGGTAGTAAGAAAAACGAAATTTAAATTTTCACGACGTACTAATTTCAATTTCATCAGTCAGTTTCTCAAAAATAACACATTTTATGGATATATTCCCAACTTTTGGATTAAGGTGTGTTGCTTATGGGGTAATATTGTCCTATTAATACTATAGGTACTAATTAACCACCAAACTGAGTAAATCTTCTTAGTATCGATATAAATCAGCTTTTGGCAGTTAGATGATAATTTATTAGAAGCATATTAGTTTTAAAATAATATTCAATGAATTTTCTTTAGCAGAAAATAATGAATAAGCTAACAAAACCAACTGGACAATGACAATTTGCTATAAAACCTATTAAAAATATTATTACGAAAATGAAAAGTGTGAACACATGGATGTTAAAACTAACATCAAGCAGTAAATAATTACTGGGACTAGTCACAGTAAAAATATTATTATTACATATAAACATTCAAATATAATATTAGTCAAAACTGAGGAAGTACACTGGTCACATTTAAACACTCCAAAACTTGGCTTGGTAAAAAATTGCCTAATCGAATTGAAAGTGAAATAAGTTACAGGTAAGGGTACCTTATTAAAGGAAGGCGATACAGATATAATTGCTAAATTTCAGAAGAAAAATTTAGTATTTACACGCACTTATTGGATAGCTAAAAGCAACAAAACGTAAACGAGCAAATGAATCCTATTGGGCTCAAAAAAATTCAGATGCTTTAGAGGAAACACCAAATCGTATTATTTACGTATCCTGTTATTACTAATTTTGTTTACAATTACGAATGAGTTTTTTTTTCTAAAATATTTTAACGTGCATTAATTAATTACATTTTCATAATAAAGCTTGTATGTATTAGGTATACTGTCTTTTTTTAATCACAAAACTAGCATTATAACCTCACTAGAAATTAGATAATTTGTACACACCAATATTTTTATTTATTGTCTTTTTCTAATCACCAGACCAGACTAGAAATGAGAAACCTAGGAGTTTAATAATTATTTCACAGCTAACAATCTGCAACATCCTCCTTTTTAAAATGATTAAATTTGAAAACCGGTTGGCTAACTAATTATGGAAGTTATTGAAATTGTAAAAAGAAATTCTGAGGGATAATCATAAAAGTATTGTGTTTCGGTTCTGATAAATTTGGAATGGACGAATAGGTACCTATGTAAGGTTGGATATGTTCCCTTTATACATATACATTCTATACTAAACGTCAAAGATTTTAAAATGACAAATTGTAATTTGACAATTACTTATGTTAGGTTCGATCGATATGTCAAATATAAGTATTATTAAAAAAGACAACTTATGAATAAATATATAAGAACACAAATAAGGGTGTACAAGTATTAAAAAATCAATCACACACATTCGAAAATATCATTTATTAACGTTAACAAACTGTTAATTAACTAATATAATATGTACGTATGTAGCTATTTAAGTATGATATCGGACATTAATTTGTATTATTTGCATTAAATTACCAACTAAATTATAAAATGTAATTATTATCGAAATCATTATCGGTAAGTATTTTTTTCTAAACATATACTTCTATACCTACTATGCAAAGATATGATGTATATCTAACGTGAGGATAATATTACTTTTCAAAGAATACCTACATAATAAACTGCATAACGGTTAGCGGTGCATTTCTTACCGAAACAGAGTTGAATCTTCTTAGCAGTTCAAGCTGTACAAACGACGAACATCCATGTATAAAGATACTATCACACGTGGTTCACTTTCGAATAACACATTCGATATTTTAGATTGCACGTTAAGTCAGTTATTTGTACTCACTAACTGTCAAATGTTTTGTTTACAACGGTTGCTCGTTCCATCTTGTACACGTTAAACGTACGCCATTTGGACAATTCAACGCACTTCCTCCCTGTGAATGTGTTCGATACTTACTAAAGTCGCAGTCACATTTATGTATTTTACAACTACTACTACTACTACTACAACTATTGCCGCTACGACTAAATGCAGCTCAATGTAATTCACGTTCCGTGTATTTGGAAATGCAGGTCAACGGTTTAGTGAGCAAACCTTCAGCGGTGTTAGTAAAGTTTCTAATCGAGTATTAATTACATGTACATACAGGTCCAGGTTTGTAGATAAGAAATATACCTGACATGCATATTTGTAATAATCCATTCATAATTTGTACATAAACTAGGTTTCAAAATAATTTAATTATTGTAGTAATCACTATTTATACAAGATTTAATTGAATCCTAATGTATTTCACTATGCCTACCTGTTCGAGTTGTGCTTTATTTCAGAGTCAGGGTTATATCAGCGTAATTGGTAAGGTATTTAAACAGATGCGTTGATCAAAATAAAATACAAATGTTTGTGTTATAAAGGTCATGGCAACCTAATATTATAATCATAGAGTTTATTGCCTAACAGTAAAATACCAAGTACAGACAAAACTATAGCAATTACGTAGGACACGTAAACACATAAATAAAACAAATTCCATACAAATATACAAACACTAAGACAGGAGGAAATAACACGATACACCTATACCAATTGATCCTATAATACTTCGCGTTAATAGGTGAAGTCTAGACAGAGAAGTAGTGGTGACAACACGAAGGAGAGATAGGTTTATGTTTACCTTACCAATAAAATCAATATGACAAAACCTACGAGGAAATAATAGAACAGGAGAGATAATAAACTGGTGGGGAAATAGGTATTATTTAGACGGAAGTTACCAGTTTAAGGCAGGTCAGTTAGGGCAATATTGACCAATCATAATTTATAAAATGAGTATTTTGAACAATTTGTCATATATCCGGTATGTTTTATTTTGTGTTCAGTGGCGTAGCATATATATTCTAGGCATGTTTTCTTTAATACAGTTAGAATAAATGTTACTATATTAAAAAGAATAAAAGGATTGAAAAAATAATGACTAAGAACCTATTTTAAATGATTTTCGAGAAGACACAAGTATGCACATAACCTACACAAAATATTTATGCACGCTTATGCATTGCGGCGGCCATATTGAGTTTCCACTTTGGACAAATATTATTATTAAGGAGACTCTCTTCTGTTCTATTCTTTCCTCAGTTCTTGTTCGTATGTATATAATTTGTTGAAAGTTTGGAAGAATTCTAAAACGGTTTCGTCCCGTTGTGCTTACAGTTGCAGAAACTGATATAAGAAAGGAAACAGTTCACTTTCCATTTGTCAGTTAAGATGTTACATATTACATCAAATCTATATTTGTAAAGAAATTCGATTTTATATAATTTTCCAAAGATCCACTCTTCAGGACGAAATGGATAAACGTCATTAACAGGATATATCTTTATCCCACAAGTACCACGAAGTTGGGTTCGGAACACTTTATTATTGTTTGATTTATATTATATTGTCACACTTTAGCTGTTGGTTTAATTCACCATTACCATAACCATCGAGAGGAATTCATGGGGGAAACTGTTTCATTTTATGCAAAAAAAACGGACCAATTACGCAATGCCTCGAGATAGTACACGAAATTCTAATACGGGCTTTATAATGTCGTCTTTGATGGTGTTATGTGGGATTTTCCTCGATCCTTGTGGTTTTCTTTCTATTTGATGACGTGACTCATGAAACTAGTATCATCACTTATGGAAATAAGTGCATCATGTGTCTTCTTCAAAATACATTAATGGAACAAGATCCTCAGGTTGGGCATAATCAGCTTTATTCAGTTGTTGCAGCAACAGAAAATTGTGTAGTTAAATATCAATATCGTCCTTACCTATTCATCATGATGTTATAAGAGAAAAACAAAAACAAAAATACAAACAGGAAAGAGTCTCGGTAAAAGCATCAAAAGTAGCACTGGTATTCAACAGGGAGATTGTTTAGGTCGAATACTTTTCAACCTCATCATGAATAATTGATTGAAGACGAAGATACGTGTTGAAACTCCATAATTTACAAGTAAAAATTGAAATAAATTCAAATGGAGTTCAAAACAGTTTTATTCAATTCACTACAATTGTTTCACCCTACTAGGGCTTCATCAGGTGATGAATATTATAATATTCATCACCTGATGAAGCCTTAGTAGGGAATATTATAATATTCATCACCTGATGAAGCCCTAGTAGGGTGAAACAATTGTAGTGAATTGAATAAAACTGTTTTGAACTTTGAATTTATTTCAATTTTTACTTGTAAATTATGGAGTTTCAACACGTATCTCGGTCTTCAATCAATTATTCATGATGAGGTTGAAAAGTATTGGACCTAAACAATCTCCCTGTTGAATACCAGTGCTACTTTTGATGCTTTTACCGAGACTCTTTCTTGTTTGTATTTTTGTTTTTGTTTTTCTCTTATGACATCATGATGAATAGGTGAGGACGATATTGATATTTAACTACACAATTTTCTGTTGCTGCAACAACTGAATAAAGCTGATTATGCCCAACCTGAGGATCTTGTTCCATTAATGAATTTTGAAGAAGACACATGATGCACTAATTGTTTCGCCCTACTAGGGCTTCATCAGGTGATGAATATTATAATATTCATCACCTGATGAAGCCCTAATAGGGTGAAACAATTGTAGTGAATTGAATAAAACTGTTTTGAACTCAATTTGAATTTATTTCAATTTTTCATCATGAATAAACTCACACATAGTGTGAACAACATGGATGCTTATAAAATGGGGGGAAATTCTGACTATTTTATGCTATGCTCAGAAGAACACCTACAGAACCTTCTCCATCGGTTTAAAAATATGGTGAAAGATACAAAATGCTAATGTTCACATAAAAATAAAATCGTTGCTACATTCAAAAGAGCTTATACGATGTAAATTAAATGTAAACAATAAAATCATTTAACAAGTGATGTCCCCTATATACGTGGGCGTAGAAATAACAAATGAATGGAACAGTCACAAGAAAGTTAAACAAAAAGTTATGAAATCAGCGTTGCTGAGAGATGTGGCAGGATTTATGAGAGATGTGGCCTGGAAAAATAAATATCTTACAACAGAAAGCAAGGTAAAGGTAAAAAGGACCGTAATAAGACCGATAATAGTGTATGCAGCAGACACTTGAGCCGATACAAGCAGAAATAAAGAACTGATGCGAACAACTGAAATGAACACTCTGAGAACGATAGTAAAAATACAAAGAGGGATAGAGTCAGGAACAGAATTATAGGAGAAGAATATAAAATTGGAGGTGTCATTAGGTTCGTTAAAGAGAGAAGAGAATGAGAATCAGCACGTCCAAAGAGCAGGCAAAGAAAAACTAATAAGAGATAATAAACAAATAAATAATAAACTAGCAGGTATTTAAAGAGTCGAATTACATTACCGTCTATCAAATGCAAATTATTTTTATTTTGAAATATCAATTTGCAACTATGTACTTATCATAATATGTAGTAGAAAAATAAAAATAAAAATTTATGGTGCATTATTACACAGTTAAGACATAATGCTACTGTAATTATTTATCTAGGCTTGCTAACGCAGACGTCATATAGAACGTAATATTTAAGAGGTCCTAATCATTTGGTTTCGTTTGATAGTTTAATTGTGCTTATCTGATATTTGTGTTTCTACAATGAAAGCAGATGTGTATGATTTATTTTGTCTTACGTCGGTTTTATCTCGTTTTACAATTTTACGTCTGTTCTGTTCAGTTATTTATGTAAGTACAAGCGCATATTATGTTACAAATGGGGAAGAAAAAGATTTTAGGGTAAGAAGAAGTAAAGAAAGCCCAAACAAAGCTTGAAATAACCGCAGAGTACAAAACGCCAACAAATACGAAAATTAAGGAAAACACGTGCGTTCCATAGGTTTAGTGTGGTGGACTGTATGAAGATACAAAGTCACAATAAGAATACCTCCACGATGTACGAGGGTTGAACAATCGAACACAGGCTTGCACTGAATAGTTCTCGGTCTATACGAACATACCTTTATAGGTACTGCATTTTACATAAATTCAATAATTCCCGACCGATATACACGAATAATTCTGGTATTACCGCAACTATTTATATTAAATTTGTAAAATTCGTTTTTTCAATAGGATTTCTTAGACGAGACACAAATACAATTATAGTTAAATATATATTAAACACGAAATGATGCTTGAAAGAATTTATTTAGAAACTTCGTTAGTTACTCAATCGGCTTCTTAAAGTCTTAATCTTAAAAATCCCTATCTCCAAAAACCCTATCCATGTCAAATGTCCACAGTGTCCATCAAGTGTAGTCAGTATGGAAGTGATATTTTCAATACTAATCTAAAATGACATCATATTTTATTATTTGACAATCATACTGAGATTGCCAAATAAGTCGCTAAGTCTTGTACGATACAATCAATACAATGATGGAAATACGTCATCTAAACACGTGATCTAATTAATATTACTCTATAGTTTCCTATAATTTTATTCAAAAATACAATTTGTTCAGAGCATTCATTATCGATTACCGCTTCTAGACTAAAACCCTACGTACATATTTTTTATAGTATTTTTTGGTTTAATTAATCTTCATCTCAATATATTAGGAACAAAAAATTAGATTACTGACACCACATTTTTGATTTTCTTTACACTTTGGAAAACAAACATTCCTAATTAAAACGATATTGCAAAATTAATCTGCCAGTATCCACGCGTACTATATTCTGTGGCATATCGTAGACAGGTGCTCTACGATGACAGGTTTTACTGATAAAGTTTGGTTCCCTCTTAAGGGTTGGGGTGCAGGGTTCGTAAGAATATTGTACGCAATCTAAGAGTGCTCAGTTCACATGGTAATACAATTATTTAAGTTCTCTAGACTCGTTTATTATTATCTTTTAATTAAACTTCATTAACTAGACGTAAATAAAATAAGCAATATTAATTTTTTTAAGAAATTCCTTTCGTTTTTCCTAGTGACTTTACATTATTAAGTACCTGAGTAAAAATTATTCAACAAAATCATATCTCAATATTTACAGTGTATGCAAATAGCAAATATAATAATTAGGAACGTCTCTACATAATTACTTTTGCAGATAGTGTGAGCAAATTATTAAGCGGATGTAAATGTGTATATGTATTATTGTTATATGTACACATTTCTAAAAGTAGTTACTTGAAATTTACGTACTCAAGGTTTGTCATAGTAACATCAATAATTTTTTATATGTTCTTAATTAATATTATTTGTAATTAAATATTAAATTAATAACAATCTGCAAAAAATGATTCCTGATGCGTGTGCCTATTACGAAAAACTTTTTTTTGAAAATCAAAATTTCAAGTCTATAGAAAGTTGCCAGTTGTCACATTTACAAGATAATATAGTCAAATTGAAAAATGTTTAGTTCGGAATAGACCTAAAGTGTGATTTTTTTTGACAAAAAGTAGTTTTCAATTCTTTCAAAACCATAAATAACAAGAAATTTTTTTCCAAGGACAAAAATATAAAGTATAGAATATTAATTAACAGTCCAAAGAAAATATAGCTGTCATGCAATATTTAAGCGCCCAGGATTATCAGTAGAATTATCATTTTTTGCAAAGTTAAGATTTATTGTTGACAGTTTCATGTATTTCTAGTGGTACACTAGAAATACATGAAATACTAGAAATTTTTGTAATAATAAACTTAAAAGTATTCTAAATCTAACATGTGTTTATCGACACAACTTATTTGTTATTTTATGAAATTAAGCATTTCGGAGTAAGAGAAATAAAACTGAATATAAACGAGGTCGAAAATTTTCATCATCACAATGCTTCCTTATACTACGTATAAGAAAGTAAAAAAGAATGTTACTTTATAAAGAAAAGAAAGACTACAAAAATATTAAAAGGTTATGTTTGAAAAAGTAAAAAGTTTTCTTATTGAACCACTAAACGAATTAGGTCCAGAAGTTGGACAACCAAAACTTTCCTAAGAGGCACTTCGATTAAGACTATAAATAACATAATTAAAATTAATCTAAAGGATGAGTTGAAAATTGAAAAATATGCGTATTTAGTAACAAAACCAAGGTAGATTCCGAAGACGTAAATGTTACATGACAACTTCAACAACAAACTACACATTTTTGTACTTGAAAAAAATGCATTGTATTTATGTTTTTGAAAAAAAATTGAAAATCTTGACAAAAATAATCAAACTTTAAGTCAATTCCGGGAGACCTAAATATTTTTCATTTTGGCTAATTTTTTTTTGGTAAATATGTGACTACAGTGACAACTTTTTATCGACATGAAATTTTGAATTTCCAAAAAAGATTAATTTTATCCTTGCGGTACGAATACTTAATAATCAGCAATGAAAAAGACAAAATATTTACATATAGCAATTGGTCAGTCTACTAGTTTAGGTTAGCACACAACTACTTCTATAAACTGCCTTTATTAACAGATTCCTTTCAAGAGCATCTTTCTGAAATTTTAGAATAAGCAAATTTGCATTTGTCAAGACAAATAACATGATAAATGAAATATACATATATTACATCTCTCTTTACTTCTGTAGCATCTAACTATATTTCATTCTTTTTTTCTGCTGCTAATTATATACTGATACCACCATCCAATCATCTGCTTTAATAATTAAATATATAAATAAAATAAAAACTTTGTTCCCAATTTGTTAACCTATGTGCACAGTTTACAAGGTCAACCTTCACTAAATGAAACATTTCATTCAGTTCGTAAAACTTTTCATTCAATAAAATAGCACACAACCAAGCCCATATTATATCTAGCATATGTTGCGTAATAAAATCTTTGACGTTAAAACTGATTTGGTCTGATGTCCCGCCATGATGTAGTTGTTAACACATAGGTCCGACAAATATTTGAGACGGAACTTCGAATATCACTATACAGCGGACGTGCCAGGTTTAAATTACGACGAAGTTACAACGGAGCAAAGAAATAATGTAAACAACACGCAGTTACTGAATAGTGCTATTCATATGGGGAACTGCAACATCTGTTTTGAGGCGAAAACATCAACAAAAAAAGTCCATTAAATCCTCCTAAATTTCTTTCTTCATCGGCGTAGGTAGAAGGGTGACGACTTTTTAAAATTTATTATATTTACTTTTTATTTCGTAAGATAAATACAGTTATATATGTATATACCTATTCATACTTACGTTAGTTTCGTTTTTTCATTGTTTTGACTGTTAATTACTTACTTCGTAATTTTTGTAATAGTTCCTGTTTAATACCGGTTTATTGAATCTCCTTCTCTCATTTATATCGACGTCAGTGTGCATTGGATTTCGTTAAGTTTCAATAACATACGCATACATTTTTAGTTATCATTTATTTAGATCTAGAACATTGTTTATGTTACTTTTTCATTATATGAAAGAACGTCGAGAATGGCATAGTGAAACAATGGTGAGTTGGATTGAGGGTCATACTGATTGTATGTCCATTGTCAGTGATTCCGATATTTATTGCAAGGTCTGTAAAATATCGTTACAGAATGGCCAGAAAGTGCACGTACAACGTCACTTAGCATCGCTAAAACATAGACAGATATTGGAGCCGTTGAAAGCTGACAATTTTAACGAAGAACTCTGTGAAGCTTAAGTGTAGGCTAGTATTCTATTAAATAAGCTTGGCAATCCCACTTTCAAAACATTTCTTCAAAAATATACTGGTCGAAATATTCCTGATGAATACACCTTACGCAAATATCATGTTCCTAAGTGCTCCACGAAAGCAGTAGAATGCATTAGAGCGCATGTTTCAAATCAGTACCTATGGATAGGTGCCGACGAAGCTGTCGATATATTAGGAAGCTGTGTGGTAAATGTTGTAGCTGGTGTACTACATTCAACTATTCCATATAACAGTTGATGCGGAAACAGTTGCTAAAACCATTGACGAGAATTTGCACAAAATGCTTCATTCAGACGACAGGTACAAGGAAAAAATACTTTTGTTAGTGACAGTCTCGCATATATGTTAAAAACAGGCAGACTTTTAAAGGAAACATATCCTTGTATGCTGCATATTACTTGTGTAGCACATACTCTGCACAGAATCTGTGAATATATCAGACACCTATCCGGAAGTTGATAGACTTGTATCCGCTTTAAAAGAAGTTTTCAGGAAAGCACCACTGAAAGTAGCTCTTTACAAGGAAAAACGTCCATCTTTTTCACTGCCTCCCTTGCCAGAAATAACTAGATGGGAAACATGGTTGGAAGCTACTAGTTTTATGCAGAGAATTTCCATAGCTTACAAAATTTCGTTACATGTTTAAATGACGATGCTCTAAGTATTTCTGTGCAAGGAACTAACACAAATCCCAAATTTAAAAGATCAGTTGTTATTCCTTCAGGAATACTTTGGAAATTTGCCTAAACTAATCACATACTTCGTGCAAAACGTCGTGGCAAATTGTCAAAAGGAATGCGATTATTGCACGACAATGCTCCCGTCCATACTGCCACCATTTCACAAGCTGCCATCCGCGTATGCGGCTTACAAGGATTGGAACATCCACCGTATAGTCCGGATATGGCTCCTAGTAATTTTTTTTGTTTTCTAATTTAAAAAAGACCTTAGTGGACGTAGTTTTAAGGACGACAGTGAGTTGCAAGCAGCTATTATAGAACACTTTGACGCAAAAACTTGATTATTTTTACAAGGGTATCGAATTATTAATTAATCTTTGTAATAAATGTATAGAAGTTAGGGGAGACTACATTGAAAAATAAAAATTCTTAAATTGTTATGTCTCTGAATTTATGGCGCCTACCTCGTATGTATTCTGTTGGCTTACATATATTTAAATATTTTTGAAAATGACATGATTCTCCTTTAAGGCTATATTTTTAGACCAAAATATGTGTAAATTTTAAATTGAAATTTATTTATTTAGTTCTAAATATACTATAAAATATCTATTTACTTGCAAATCTTAAAGTTATATTAGCCAGTCTGGACATGAAGAAAAAATTAAAATAATTTACAAATTTGGAAAGTCGTTAATGAAAACAAAAGAAGTAAAATTAGATTTAGATATTTTAAAATTAGCATCAAATTCCAAACAGGAACGCCGCGAACAGATGGTACGAAGTTGGGCTTGTGAAAGGACGTTGACTTCTCTATCTGCAAAGAAAGTTTGTATTTCACGTTTCTATTCAAGAAAATTAATTCATGCAGAAATGTTTTGTCGAACTTTAGATTTCTTTACGCAAGCGGCTTACAACTGATATTTATTTTGGGCATAAAGTATTTAATTTTGTATGAGCGTTGGCGTTGACGATGGTTGGAAAATTTAGGTATTTTTAGGACAATTGGAATGTTATAATTAAGAAAAATATATTGGTATATTTTACTGCTTACCGTGCAGGGATGAAGAATGCGTATATTCTAAAAATATTAAAATGTACGTTTTGATACGTATTTAGTATTTTAAATAGATTCTTCAAGTAAGATTATTAAGCACAAGATAAAATAATAAGGTGTGACCACCACACGACTTCTTATACGTATGAGCGTTTCAAATTCAACAAAATTATTCAAAATCCTATTATAAGTACTTCTATTCTCTTAATAAATCTTTATAGAATGCATATTTTGCGAGATATTCGAAAAAAAAGTGCCACCCGCTAAAAGTAAATGTGTTACTTCGGGTCCAGTTTTTGAAATTTCATTTATACAAAAAATCTTCCAAATCCAGGTCTAAACACTTTTGTACTCTCGATAAATATAGACAGAATGCATAATTTACGACATATTTGCGAAAAATCGCTATTCGATAAGAGGAAAAGTTTTACATCCGGTCGGAATTTTGTATTCTTTTTAATAAGAAAGGTAATAAAATCAAGCCTTAATACTTTTATACTAAAGTAAAAGACCTACTTCCGGTAGGAATTTCGAAAAACTTCTTTAATAAAATTCTTCCCAAATTTAATTTTGAGTACATTTGAATTCTTTATGAATTCTTTTAAACTTAGTAGTTGACGAAATTTTATTTTTTCACTGAAGTAAACTACTACTTCCAGTCTACCGATTTTACTGAAAATCTAACCAGATCTCAAGGGTGAGATTATACGTGTAAATTCAAAATTTTGGAATTGACAGGTATAGCCGTTTGACCGCTATCGTGGTCACACACACACGCTGGCTGACAGACACACAGAGAAAGAAAGAGACATTTTTTAAAAACCACTTTTTCGGTATCAGGGGACTTCAAAATGTGGACATCTGCAAAAATCTCGAGGTTGAAAATTTTCATCAAAATACTTTTTAATACTACGTAGGTATAAGTAAGTAAAAGTAAAATCAAAATTTTCCAAGTAGGATGATAAAAAAAAGATTCACATGTTAGTAGAAAGTTGGCACACAACTGTTTTCTATAAATTAAACAATTGAATTCAAGATAATTTCACCGATGTCGGAAGTGTTTTATTACATGTTTATTTGTTATTTGATGCGTATAATACATATCGAAACAATACTGTTTCGTTTGAAGGACAATGCGTGCGCTCAAAAAATATATAAATATGTGCCCGGATAACTGTTTAGAACCTTATTGAAATACATACTTTTTAAGCAAAATTAAACAAAACGTGGGCTTTATTAAATAAAAATTTACACATAAATGATGCAATGGAAAATATTCATATATTTGTAGAATTCTATAGATTGAATTGAGTAAAATTCAAGGTAATTTTTGTGACGACTGATGTGGAAGTATTAGACTTATATAGTTATATTTGCCTAGCTATTATACCCACAATAATAAACCACCAAATACCCATTAAGTGCACAGACTTGCCCGTTTCGGTGTTTACTACTCGTCATTCTCTCCTACGTATGTACGAGGACTTTGCATTTTATATCTACCTATGTATATAGTCAGTACCGTAACTAATTGGTCAAGGATCCCGACGCTAAAAGCAAATACGTCCCTAATCTGTATTATTTCCATGTATATATATATATATATATACACCGTGTTTCATGTAACTAGCACATTAGAAGTTTTTGTGCTTACAAAGCGAATTTTTTCCAGAAGTTTTGCCTTCTCACATAATTGACCGCAATCTTTCAAGTTAAAATATTTTTAAACTCGTGCAACTTCCGGTTGCACCGGAAGTAGGCGCCATTTTTGTTATTTTAAATGTGACACCCTGTATTTTATTCGAGATTTGAATTGCTTATTTAAATAGAAGAACAGAGATACCGGGTTGGATTATGTCAAAGTCAACCGTTTCGGAGTTATTCAACTGTTTTCCATTTTTAGGGCACTTGAACGTAAATTTTAAAAGTTCTTTATCTCAGACATGAAAAAAGATAAACAATTGAAATTTGTTCCTGAGATAGTCAAAGTATTGTCCTATTCGAATATTACCAGGTTTTGCAATAATATTACACAGGGTGTTCTCTAATTAATTTACAATTATACACATTTCAAATGCAAGAAACTCAATTTTTTCAAATGAAACACCCTGTATATTTTCGCCTTTTCTGAAGCAGGAAAAAATTGTCTTTCGATCCACTATTACATTCCCTATACCTATCTCTAGAGGTTTTTGAGTTATTGGGGAGATCAGCCTGAAGGCCCGATATTTTGCCAAATAAAATTGAAAAAATAATAGATTAAGTATAGGAGGAGTGGATTAATAGTCATTTGTAAGCATGCTATGGGCATGGAAAAAAAGTCTTCTAGTTCAAAACCAAAAATTTATTAATTGCGAAAACATTTTTGATCTCACGGTATAAGTCAAACAAAGAAAACAAAAACAAATCTAAAACCAAATCACAGCAAGTGCTCAATATGTCCACCGCCTACTTCAATGCATTTATTTAACCTTGTTTGGAGCTGGTCAGTCGTTGCACGTTCAATCATTTGAACTTCAATTTGGTCAAATGCTCTTCGCACCCTATCCTCTAGTTCTTGCCTGGAGTTAACTGGTGTTGCATAGACCTCTTTTTTTATGTAACTCCATAAAAAAAAGTCAACTGGAGTTAAATCCGGAGATCTAGCAGGCCAAAGACATGGTCCATTTGGACCAATCCACCTATCCTCAAATAGCTGGGTCAACTCTTGATATACAGCATGAGTAGAGTGAGCTGGAGCTCCATCCAGTTGAAACCAATAAGTTTTGGTGTGGCATGTCATTGACTATGTTTGCCACCACTTCCCTAATGATTCGCAAATATCTTTCGGACGTTAGCCTTTCATCATAAATATGATAAAAATACCCTTCCCCACCCTATTATGGCGAATACATTAAAACTAAATTGATATTGAAAATGGCTTACTCGTGAAAAGTGGGGATTTTCATCTGCCCAAAAATGACAATTTTTATTATTTACAACGCCTTGCCTGGTAAATTTGGATTCATCCGACCATAAAATCTTTCGTAACATGTCCGGATCTTCCTGTTTACGAATAGTTAGCCACTCACAAAAATCAATTCTTCTCTGAGCGTCTCCATTTCTCAGTTCGTGGACTTTCCTTTGTGCATATGGGTGCCATTTGTTCTTTGCTAGCACGCGTTGAATTGACGTCATACTAATATCTAAATCCACCTTTGCTTTACGTATCGAAGCATGGGGGGATGAGCTGTGAAATATCCCAGAATATTAATTTCGTTGTTTTCTTCACCTGTTACTGGATTAGTACAATTTCTTTGTCCATATTCCAATGTCGCAAAAAATGTGTTTCAATTTTTGCAAATTTGAATCGATTCATCGGAGGCAAATTAGGGTATCTCTAATTGAACACACGGCAAGTTCTACTTATTATGCGATTACATTCTCCGTGTATGTAAAATAAATTAAGGATACTTTCATTTGGATAATTATTATTATAGCCTTCCATTATGCACTAATCAAATTATTTAGTAAAGTACAAAAAATATCCAAGCATCAAATTAATAACACTGACAGCGAACGAAATTTTGACAACTAAACATTTTGTTACTTCCAAGGCATTCTTGAAATTGTGTGTGATAAATGGCAAAATATCGGGCCTTCAGGCTGATCTCCCCAATAACTCAAAAACCTCTAGAGATAGGTATAGGGAATATAATAGTGGATCGAAAGAAAATTTTTTTCTGCTTCAGAAAAGGCGAAAATATACAGGGTGTTTCATTTGAAAAAATTGAGTTTCTTGCATTTGAAATGTGTATAATTGTAAATTAATTAGAGAACACCCTGTGTAATATTATTGCAAAACCTGGTGATATTCGAATAGGACAATACTTTGACTATCTCAGGAACAAATTTCAATTGTTTATCTTTTTTCATGTCTCAGATAAAGAACTTTTAAAATTTACGTTCAAGTGCCCTAAAAATGGAAAACAGTTGAATAACTCGGAAACGGTTGACTTTGACATAATCCAACCCGGTATCTCTGTTCTTCTATTTAAATAAGCAATTCAAATCTCGAATAAAATACAGGGTGTCACATTTAAAATAACAAAGATGGTGCCTACTTCCGGTGCAACCGGAAGTTGCACGAGTTTAAAAATATTTTAACTTGAAAGATTGCGGTCAATTATGTGAGAAGGCAAAACTTCTGGAAAAAATTCGCGTTGTAAGCACAAAAACTTCTAATGTGCTAGTTACATGAAACACGGTGTATATATATATATAGAATACTATATTACATGTCTTGTATTTTGATAATGAGGAATTTTTCGTCCCAACTAAGAGAGAACGAATTTATGATTCAGTCTATTCTGCGAATGCGTTAAATCAAAATGTCGATTATGTAAGATACGAAATGACAAAACATAAGCACCTATGAACTTTGATATAAATTGACAACAATACCCATGATATTACCGAAATCGCACCTAAAGTTTTCACCATTTGTGCAAATTTAGATATTACAAGTTCATCGGTGCGAACAATATAAATTTTGATTTCAGTGGACTTTGAATAGAAAAACTTGTGAAATTATGATTAATACCACCACTTCGTATACCGGTTGTGTCAAATAGCATTAGCCATAGAAAATCAATGTATCGTATATACGATGTATACGTCGCCGGCAGTAGGTACCGGGTTGACATACATATACATACGTATATATCGTACATACGTATGCATGAGAGTCCCTATGGCTAATCTTGTTGACACAGCCGGTATATACGATTAAATATGAAATTGTCATTACGAACAAGCTTTCGGTGTGCTGATGAGATTCAAGTAAATCGAAACGCTGTCCACGTCTCGCTAATTACCAATGACAATATGTTTTTCAAATTATAATTAACGCATTGACTTGTACGTGTTGATTGGATATAAATACCGATCGTTTGATTTCAAGTTATACGAGAATCTAATATATACCTACATACATCAATATCATCTCTATAATGTATCATTTACAAATTATTTTAAGCAAAAATGTGTTTCATTCTAAATTTTAATATAAATATATATAATTTAATGACAGAAACTACAAGACGTAATTAGCATATAAAAAGAGTATAAAGAGTAACACATTGTTATTCTGATGAATAATGCGTTCATTCTTCCAAGTTATTTACACAATCATCGATGCATCATGGCATGAATTCCAATAACTGATGAATCTTTTCTTGCAATACCGTATTTCAGCACAATAATACCTCATATCTGAGTACCTATGGTGTCTGTGGTGAACATGTCAAAATTCGTCACCTTCTATATCCCAGACATGTGCTACTTATAGACATATAATATATCAAATGAAGATATATTATCTCTGTTGTTTTTCTTATGAGCAATTCAAATATTTAAATATGTAACGTAGTAATATAATTACCTAATTCATATAAAATTTATTGAATTGTTTCTGTACTTCCATGTAGATGACAGTAATCCTGGGATATAAGAATATTAGAGAATCTAGTAATTATTATTTGTTAGTATATGGTGGAGACGGCGCAATGCGAAGACGTTGAATTATGTGAAGATATACTACATACATAAGTAAGTGACAAGTTACGAGCATGGTGCGTGAATGTTGTTCCGATTCTTTATCTATTTAATATATAACATTTGTATTTTGATACTTATTAAACCTGCGTTTCACTCTGCCTATGAACTAACAGGTTATGGCCTAGGAAATAAACACAGTGCGATAATACGGAAAAGTAAACAAGTGTTTTTTGTTGTTGTTGTGTATTCGTTAGCGTGAGAAAATGAGTTCGTCTAACTTATTGCGTATCGATACGTTGAAAAATAGTATATTAAAATACAAGTTTCATAAGACACGATTTTTGCGCACGCGTTCAAGTTTAGAAAACGAGCCGCCAGGCGAGTTTTCTAAAGAACAAGTGCGCAAAATGTCTTATGAAACATGTATTTTATACTATTTTTTCTATTTTGGTTATTGAAAGTTCGAAAAAACTTAAAATAAGAGACATATTTTCTTCGAATATTTTAGAAATTTTGTTTTTTTGAAGTTGGTTACTCTGATTTTTATGTAGAACATTTTAAATATTCGAATATCGGCGTTGTTATATGTAATTATGTTTAAAATTCAGACTGATTTATGCAATAAATTATTTAAAATTATCAACAAAAAGGACGAAATAAATAATTGTACTACGCCCCCAGAGATTCGCAAAATAGCTGAAGACAATGTACAAAATCTTTCGCCAACAGAGTCTCTACTTATTGATCAAAAACAAACTTTTATAACATTTGTACTATTCAACATGGGAAGTAAATGTCAATAGTAGCATCAGAAAACTTATCATTCAAGTCTGCTTAACAATTTATATTGTTAATTAGTAAATAAAATGTTAGCATGTGTGCTTTTTATTCTTTGTACAGTTCTATTGCACATGTTTGTTAATTTAAAGGCTTATATTTTGACATTTCAATATGATTTGGTTCCATTTTTTTTTGTAACCAACTTCAAAAAAATTAAATTAGCGTGCGATAAAGTAATACTTTATGCAACTAAAACGGGTGTCGTAAAGTGAACTTTATAGCACCGAAATAGAAAATAGTATATTAAAATACAAGTTTCATAAGACACGATTTTTGCGCACGCGTTCAAGTTTAGAAAACGAGCCGCTAGGCGAGTTTTCTAAAGAACAAGTGCGCAAAATGTCTTATGAAACGTGTATTTTATACTATTTTTTCTATTTCGGTTATTAAAAGTTCAAAAAAGCTTAACATAAAAGACATGTTTTGTTCGAATATTTTAGAAATTTTGTTTTTTTGAAGTTGGTTACTCTGATTTTTAAGTAGAACGTTTGAAATATTTGAATATCGTTGGTGCTATATGTAATTGTGTTTAAAATTCAGACTGATTTATACAATAAATTATTTCAAATTATCAACAAAAAGGACGAAATAAATAACTGTACGCCCCCAGAGATTCGCAAAATAGCAGAAGACAATTTACAAAATCTTTCGTCCACAAACTCTACATATTTATCAAAACAAACTTTTATAACAATTGTACTATTCAACATGGTAAGTAAATGTCAATAGTAGCATCCGAAAACTTATCATCCAACTCTGCTTAACAATTTATATTGCTAATTAGTAAGTGAAATGTTAGCATGTGTGCTTTTTATTCGTTGTACAATTTTATTGCACATTTTTGTTACTTTAAAGGCTTATATTTTGACATTTAAATACGATTTGGTTCCATTTTTTTTGTTACCAACTTCAAAAAAATAAAATTAGCGTGCGATAAAGTAATACTTTATGCAACCAAAACGGGTGTCGTAAAGTGAACTTTATAGCACCGGAATAGAAAAAGACAATTACGACACTTGGAAGATACAGATGGGAGGCTTATTATTAGTTAAGAATGATAAGTGGACTAGTGGACATATGTGAACGGAGATTCAAAGCAATCGGATATTAGGTATATTGTAGATTAGTCCATCGGAATTAAAACAAATAAAGGGATCTAAAACGTCACGAGATGTTTGGCTGAAATTAACCCTCCGATAGTCGCGTGTATCTGACATATACAGGAAGAGTTTGTATTTCGCGCCACCCACTAATTTAGGCGCTGACCACTCCCATCATCCCAGTACCTTCCTGACTCACGAGATTCGTTCGAACAGTGCGCTAATCAAGTCTGTACAGAGAAGTGCCTTTGAAATATTCACGTTTTGTATCTCACAGATACACGCGACTTTTGCGGTAAGTTTTATGAATATTTTTTTTCCTTGGATGTTTTTACTAGATTCAAAAGTACATTGAACAGTTATTAGCTGTATGAAATAACGCCGCTCAATTTCATTAGCTGCTAATAAAAAGGATGATATGTATCTAGGAGATACACGCGACCATTAATGCAATTTCTAAGGTTTTTAGAAAACAAAATGGAATTTGGACGTGAAAAGTACGATTTGAATAATGAACAGCACTGTGAGGAGTTGAGAAATATATTATTACAACATGATAGTAATGCTGAAGATGAAAGAGTAGATATAGAAGACGAAAACAGCGAAACAGACGCGTCTGTTTGTTTTGAGGAGAGGAAAGAAAATTCTGAGAGCGAACAAAGTGATTCTTGTGCAAGTGAAGAAGAGGAGGAAGACAATGTAACATATTTTATGGCTGTTCAAAAGAGAGCAAACGTTGTAGTAAGTGAATGGAAATGGCAGAAGCATCCCCCTTCTCAAAGAACACGAACGCCAGCTCAAAATATTGTTATGCAACTACCTGGGGTAATTGGAGACGCTAAACAAGCTAATGGGATATACGAAAGTTGGAACTTATTGATTACGGATACAATGATACAAGAAATTGTTGAATGTAACAATAAATACATTCAAAGTATTCAAGCACAATTCAGTCGTTCTAGAGATGCAAAAATAACAGATATTATTGAAATTAAAGCAGTTATTGGCTTGTTGTATTTAGCTGGCGTTTACCATGCAAATCGGTTAAGTTTAGATGAACTGTGGTCTGAGGACGGCGTACAAAGATTTAGGAAGGCCATGACTTTGAGGAGATTTCGTTTCATAATGCGCTGTATGAGGTTTGATGACATAGAAACTCGAGACGAGAGGAAACAAATCGATCGTTTGGCAGCAATAAGGAATATTTTCGATGCATTTGTAACTAATTGCCAAAAATCATACTCTTTGGGCCAGAACGTGACGATAGATGAGAAACTACAAGCGTTCAGAGGACGGTGTCGGTTTCGCCAGTATATACCTTCTAAGCCGGCTAAGTATGGCATTAAAATCTTTGCCCTTGTAGATGCAAAAGTTTGTTATACCTACAATATGGAGATATATGCGGGAGAACAACCCGAAGGACAATATGCCATAAGCAATAAACCAGTTGATGTTGCGAACAGACTTGTTACTCCTATTCATAATTCTGGCCGCAACATCACGATTGATAACTGGTTCACAAGCTACGATTTAGTAGAAGATCTTAGAAAGAAAAAACTCTCTCTTGTAGGCACCTTGAAAAAGAATAAGCCTCAAATACCTAGTGCATTCAAAGATATCAAAGGTCGAAATGTTCCATCTAGTATGTTCGGTTTTCAGAAAACCTGTACTCTAGTCTCATATGTACCAAAACCGAAAAAAATTGTCCTTTTATTATCAAGTATGCATTTTGATAATAACATAGATTTAGCAACAAATGAGCAACAGAAACCGGAAATAGTAACGTTCTATAACGGAACTAAAGGTGGAGTAGACACTCTTGACAGAATGTGTGCAAGTTATAACGTTGCTCGGAACACAAAACGGTGGCCCATGGTGGTGTTTTTTTCTTTGTTGAAGGTTGGTGGAATTAATTCCCAAATACTTTTTGTTGGAAACCAAAATGAAGTGAAAAGTAGAAAAAGTTATTTACATGAACTGGCTAAGAAATTAACGGAACCAGAGATACAAAGGCGACGAGTGACAAACGTAGAAGTTCCACTGGATGCCGCAACTGCAAATGATTTGGCTCCTGTGCTATCCGAGAATGAGAACATACCCAGGAAAAGAAAAAGATGTAGTACGTGCTACTCACAAATAAAAAAATCCCGTCTCACAAAATTTTCCTGTATAAAATGCTTAAAACCTTTGTGTCTTGAACACTGCAAAAATATTTGTCAAGATTGTGTTCCTGAGTAAATAATGTAAATATTTATGTTTAATTTAATATTTTTAAGTATATGTTTGTCCTATTTTTTGTTTTGTAAAGCAAAAGTATAAAAAAAGTAAAATAAAACAATTCTCGACTTTTTTGTATTTGTTTCTAACACAAAAATGGTACGTATCTATCAGATACATGGGCGACCAATCCTGAAAGTTTTTTGACGCGACTATCCGAGGGTTAAAGGAAATTTATCAGTCAAAAGGACCGGCTCGGAAAGCAACTCTATTAAATCATATGGAATCAGGTGAAGAGGTAAGTACACACATATCTAGATTCTTTGATATCGTAGACAAATTGAGGGAGATGTAAGTGGAAATAAATAACGATTTACTTGCTATCATGTTATTATACAGTCTGCCTCCGGAATACGAAAATTTTAGATGTGCTATCGAGTCCCGCGATGAATTGCCAACACCTGAGACACTTAAAATTAAAATAATAGAGGAAAGTGAAGCCAGAAAAAAGGACACTCGCATTCAAAATACCATGTTCGCAAATAAAAATTATAATAAATCACGGTTCGGCAATAAACAAATAAAATGTGCACCTAATACAAGTGGAAATACCAACAACGACAAATTAGTATTTAAATTCAAGTGCCACAGATGTCGTGAAATTGGACATAGAGCCGCGGACTACAGAAATAAGAAATACAACAATAGTGCAAGCGCGAAAAATGCCGAAAACGTTGGTTTGTACACGTTAAATACTGAAGAATAATTTTCGGAAAATAAAAACACGAAATGGTGTCTACATCTAGTCTCACATTTGTAAAAGTGCGAATAATTTCTTAAAAATTTAAAATACCAACCGGGGATTGTTGAACTTAGCGAACAGTGAATCAACAGAAATTATTGCGAAGGGAACTGCCACGTTTACGACAGGGGGGCTATTCTGGTGAATAGCGATTCGATACCACCATTAGCGAGAGTAAATAGCGATACCACGTGATATCGCAAAAGCGTGACGTAAATAGCGAGTGTCGCTACGACCTATTCTACACAACATACTTAACCTTTTAGTAACATTTTTAAAATTATGTTTGCATTACGAACATGACATTGGTAATATAGTGGTAATATTATAGGGAAAAGGACATTCATTTACATTTATGGTGTTGATGTGTGTGTTTGACGTTTGTGAGTGTATAAAGTGTATTATTATTCAAACATGTCACGAAATCGAGAAGAGAGATAGCGCAGAACCAAAAGGAGCATTTAATACTGTTCATGTCAGTACATCTACCAAAAGATGCTTGGCCAAGGGCTGTTAATAAACTATTGTCAACATGTCTTTGGTAACTACCATGACAGAAAAGATAGTGTACATAGAACCTGTGCAAAGTTATATATATATTACTGAATAAAGAATATCCAATTGCAATGTTTTGTTTATTTTAGATTCTAATAATAATCTTACAGCTAAATATGTTGGAATGGATGTACAGTTCTCGACATATAAAATGGGACATATTTTTTAATATAGGTTATTGTAAGTCAAGATTACAGATATTGTTGAAAATATTTGACATTTATAATATAGGTATGCAAGGCATTTCATAACATTAATTGTTTTAGTAAAAGACTTACTCACACAAATAAAAGTAAGCTAAAGTCGTAATAAGATGTGTCCTATTTTATTTGTCGAGAGCTGTAGCAACATGCCTTTGATTAAATATGATATCGATATTATTAATCAGATTTCTTGCTACTGCTTTTGTCAAACGTAAATTTCTGATGAACTCCTCATCTGTTATTGAAAATGGGTTCAAAGTGTCCCTTAATCCTTGCCTTTGTATCCTTAGCCTGCGAATTTCTCTTTTTCTTTCTTCTCTTTCCAACAGGTGGATGGCTAGATATTGCCCATAGAAAGCTGCCATTGTCGGACAAATAAGAAACAGAAAATCTGAAATGACTTTTATAATAATAACTTTATTTAGCATTTTTTACATTGCTATATAACTACAATCCTTTCTATATCCTATTAATTATAACTTATAACATAACATATGTATCCATTCATTCTTCTTAAGCTCATAACATTCAACACCAAATCTAATCTAATAATGACAACTTATCCCTGAAATACCAAAACCATTTTCATACTATTGTACATCATTATTTCGATATAGTTCTATTAGCTTATGCTTAAATTTATCTATCTCTAAAATATCTTTAATTGATTTTGGTAATTTGTTATAAACCACAGTTCCCCTTAAAAGCTACATTGTTTTGTCCCTGTCTAGATTCCTTCTGTTCTAAAATAATATCGTTTTTATTTCTTGTGTCATATTCGTGTATGTCTTTAAATTGCACTACATATTTCTTAAAATAGTCTGGTATTAATCCTAATATAATCCTATGTATGAAAATTAACACAGAAATTTCTACCATAGCTTTTACTCCCAACCACTGAAACCTACTTAGCATCCACTGTATGCTTGTATATCTATCCACCTGTAATATTACTCTCATTGCCCGGTTTTGCAATAATTGCAATCTATTTATATCTTTTGAGCTAACCAAAAAGAGTATTGTTCCAGCAAAATAAAAATGAGGAAGCACTATCGTATTATAAACCATTTTCCTTGTATATTCACTTAAGAACTTGCTGCATCGGTTTAGCACTCCTATTTTCTTCGCTATTTTCTTACTTATATACTCTACATGGTCGCTAATTTTAATTTCTTGTCAATAATCACTCCCAAATATTTTACCCTCTCCACCCATCCAAGCTCTGCGTTTCCCAGTTTCAAATTACCGTTTTTATTTTCAATCTTGCCTTCATTTAATACCATAGCCTTGGTTTTTGCTAAATTTAGTTTTAGTTTGTTAGTTTCTAACCAATTTTGTAAATTTTGAAGATCAATATTCATTTTTTTAACTACTTCATTGTAGTTTTTTCCAGCTAAATAAATTATTGTGTCATCAGCAAATAAGTGGTAATTCTATATCAAATGTCAACTAAAAAGAAGCAAGTCGGTAGAACATAACAGTAATGAACTTATAAGCATATCATAGCGATATCGATAAATTATAGCGACCCTATTTTTAGTCTCGCTAAATATAGCGAGATATCGCTAAGTTATGACGTCAAAAGAATCATGGCAGTATCGCTATGTCTGCAGAATACCTCGTAGCGATATCGCTATTGACGTCATAAAGTGGCCTTGACGGATAGCGATATCGCTATCCTCATGAGAATAACCCCCCAGATGTTTGCGGTGAAATAAAAAAACATTACGTTGAGCGGTGCGTTACATGTGCCGGACTTGCGCGCGAACTATCAGTTTCAAAATTAACGAATAACAATTTTAGCTTTGTGTTCAAAAAACATGAAGCGTTAGTATTCGGAACGGACAGAAAAGTGAAGATAGTAGCTGATCGCGTCGGAGAATTATATTATGTGCGTGAACATAAACAGGAGAATTGTGATTTGGTTTTGAATTCTGCATCTTCTGCACATTCATTGTCAGATCAAACAAAGATGTGACAGACGTTTGGGTCATTTAAATGAAAAAGACTTGATGAAAATTAAACACAAAAACATCGTCAAAGGTCTTGAATCTGTGAAACTTCAAGAAAACATTAAATGTGATATTTGTTTAGAAAGAAAAATGACCAGAACAGCATTTCCAAAGAAATCAGACTCAAATACAGAATTATTAGAAATTATGCATTCCGATGTATGTGGACCAATGAGAGTCGAATCACTCGATAAGGCAAAATATTTTGTAGAATTTATTGACGATTGTTCAAGATGGTGTGAAGTAAGATTCATAAACACAAAAAGAAAGTATTCGACAAGACAAAAGAGTACATTACTATGGTCGAAAAATAGAAGCAAAGGAAAGTCAAGTGCCTACAAACCGACAATGGAACACTAGTAACCAATTCGAGGAGCACTTGAAGAAAAATGGCATCACCAGGCGATTAACCGTTCCATATAAGCCAGAGCAAAATGGTATTGTAGAAAGGAAAAATAGAACCCTTTTGGACACTGCAAGATGTTTGCTTTTACAATCTGGATTGCCTCCTTCCTTCTGGGCCGAAGCTGTAAACACTGCTACCTATATTCGAAATCGTTGCCCAACTAAAACTTTAAATGGAATCACTCCATACGAAGCATGGGTAGGAAGAAAACCGAATATAACTTATTTCAAAGAATTTGGCTGTAGGGTATTCATCTTAAACAGAGAACCTGGAAAAGGACAATTTGAACCAAGAGCCAAAGAAGGAATATTTGTGGGTTACGCAGAGGAATCGAACGGGTACAGAATCTGGGTACCAAGCCAAAGAAAAATCGAAATATCTCGAGATGTGCGTTTTTTGGAAAACCAAGAACTATCACAGAATAATTTTGAAGAATTTGTTCCTGAAGATATGATTGACATCAGTGAAGAAGGTTTACTGCCCATATTGGATACCATAGACGCTGAAGATGTACCAACACGTCAGAATGTGGAAGAAATCCAACCAGGGGAAGATGCATCCTTACCTGAGCGACCTACTAGAAGAGGACGAGGAAGACCGGCTATCATAAGAACCGGATCTAGAGGAAAATAATACAAGATGAAGATGGAGGAAGTCAACTCTACTGAAGCGGATGATTGGACATTAACATCAGAAGTTCCTCTAAGACAAGCAATTGAAGGTCCTGATTTGAATGAATGGTTCGAAGCAATGGTGGAAGAAATAAAGTCCATACTAAAGAACGACACCTAGAACCTCGCTCCAAGACCAATTGACAAGCAAATAATTGGAAGTCGCATCGTACTAAGAGATAAGTATACTGCTAATGGAAAACTGGAAAAACGCAAAGCTTGCATAGTTGCACAAGGATTTGCACAGCAACCAGGAGTACGTTTTAATCAAACATTTGCCCCTGTTGCACGATTAAGTTCAATTAGATTGGTAAACGCTCTAGCCGCTCGTCATGTCAATGAGACAATTTGACGTGACTACCGCTTATATTAATGGAACTTTGGAGGAAGAGATCTTCATGGAACCGCCCAAGATGATAAAAGAGATTATGGAAAGAATTTCAGACAACGAGAAGAATTCCCCCAACGGAAGAAGTGCAAGGGAACAATTAAAAAACCTGAAGAAAGGGAACATGGTATGAAAATTGAAGAAGTCATTATATGGTCTTCGACAGTCTGGAAGAAGCTGGCATAATAAACTGGATGGTATTTTGCGAGATTATGGTGCAAAACCGACAACCTCAGGTCCATGTTTATATTATGTCAAGCAAGGGGAAGAATTAACCTTGATAGTCACCTATGTCGACGACATAATAATTGCATCTAAAAACGAAAGTAACATAACCAACCAAAGTAATTACTTGAAAACCAAATTCGAGATAAAAGACTTAGGAGACGTCAGTTATTGTTTGGGCATAGAGTTCAAGAGGTCTGAGAATAAAATCCATTTACAACAATCAGGATATATCAATGAACTACTGAAACGATACGGTATGAATGATTGTAAACCGATCGGAATTCCAATGGAAACAAATCTTAAGTTGATTAAGCGCAAAAACGACTCGAACGATGAGTTGGAATGCGATGTTCTATATAGAGAACAAATCGGTACTCTTACTTACCAATCAGTCTGCACCAGGCCTGATATTAGCTACGCAGTAAATTATTTGGGTCAATTTAACAATTGCTATGGTATACAGCATTGGAAGGCTGCCAAGAGAGTACTGAGATACCTGAAAGGAACGATCAATATTGGATTGACATATAAATCCAGCATCAGACCAATTATACAGTATGTAGATGCGGATTGGGGAGGATGTATTGAAGATAGAAAATCGTGTACTGGTTATCCATTTATTCTCAATGGTGCACCTATTGTTGGGAATCAAGAAAGCAATGTGCAGTAGCTCATTCATCAACGGAAACAGAATACATGGGATTGACTGAAGCCGCTAAAGAAGCCATGTACCTACCTACAGAAGTTGCTCGGTGAGTTGAATATAGAAGAATTAACCCATATGACTGTATTTAACGATAACATGGGGGGCGCTGAAATTGGCCGAGAATCCTATCTTTCATGGAAGGTCAAAGCATATTGACATACGTCATCATCTCATAAGAGAAGCCCTCAAGAATAACATACTCAAGATACGTCACACACCTACGGAAGAGATGGGAGCTGATGTCAGTAAATAGATCAATTTGAAATAATAATGACGAACTAATATTGACATGTATGAAACCTGTATTGGCTACATTTGTAAAAAACTGATTTTTTCTTGAGATTAAATAATAAAACTTAAAACAGAGAATGGGTTATTTCAAATTAATTACAATTTATTTCGTCATATTCTATTGCAAATAAATTTGACAAAATGTGCCCCATTGTGACTACACACTCTTGACGGTGAGAGAGTTTCCTTTGACCAATTTAATAATATAACAAAATATCAAAAATATCATAAAAGATTTAATTAATTCAAGAATTGGTATTACAAGATTTCCGTTTCTTAAAGTGAAGGAATTATCGACAATGTATCTGAAACAAGCCTTCGCCAAAGTTTGCAAGATCATTTGGGTATAAATATGGTTAGTGTAAGATGAGTACAGCTACTTTTTTCTATTCCTCAACTACAGCGTCATGTTGTCGTGTTTGCGTTTTTTGTTTTCAAGTGTGTGGGGAGGCGACCCAAACCCGATTTTGGAATACATTATGGTATAAAATGATACAATGGCTGAGTGTGTGAAGTTAGCCCCCCTTTTTTCGAATATCGGAAATCTGACGGTTGTTCCAGTTTGTTCTAAATTGTTCCAAAGTATTTCAAAAAAAAAGTCAAAATTGGCCGAGATAATTGAAAAAAACGACTTTTTCACCCAGCCCCCCTTTTTTCGAAAATTGAAATTCTGAAGATTGTTCCAGGTTGTTCTAGTTGTTCTAAACATTGTTCCAAAGAATCTCGAAAAAAAAATCAAAATTGGCCGAGATAATCGGAAAAAACGAGTTTTTGCCAGCCCCCCTTTTCTTGAAAATTGTAATTCTGATGATTGTTCTAGGTTGCTCTAGGTTTGTTCTAAATTGTTCCAAAGTATTTCATAGAAAAAATCAAAATCAGACGAGAAAATGGGAAAAAACGAAAGCCAAAAGTATGAAGTCGGACCCAGTATTTGCAAAAATTAAAATTTTGACGGTTGTTCTAGGTTGTTCTAGGTTTGTTCTAAACATTGTTCGAATACGTCAAAACCGTATCTCTTATATATCAAAAGATATGGCAAAAAAACCAAATCCAAAAGTGTGAAGTTAGCCCCCCTTTTATCGAAAATCTAACTTCTGAGGGTTGTTCCAGGTTGCTCTAAGTGTGTTCTCAATTGTTCCAAAGTATTTCAAAAAATAAATCATAATTGGCCGAAAAAACGGCAAAAAACTTTTTTTTTCTGGCGGCCCATTTTTCGAAAATCGAAATTCTGACGGTTGTTCTGGGTTGTTCTAAGTTTGTTTTAAATTGTTCCAAAGGATTTCAAAGAAAAAGTCATAATTGGCCGAGATAATAGAAAAAAACGATTTTCCCACGGACCCCCTTTTTGCGAAAATTGAAATTCTGAGGGTTGTTCCAGGTTGTTCTAGATTTGTTCTAAACATTATTCTTATACATCAGAACCGTATCTCTTATATTTCAAAAGATATTGCAAAAAAACGTTTTTAAAAAAGTGTGAAGTTAGCCCCCCTTTTTTCGAAAATCTAACTTCTGACGGTTGTTCCAGGTTGCGCTAGGTGTGTTCTCAATTGTTCCAAAGTATTTCAAAAAATAAATCATAATTGGCCGAAAAAACGGCAAAAAACTTTTTTTTTCTGGCGGCCCATTTTTCGAAAATCGAAATTCTGACGGTTGTTCTGGGTTGTTCTAAGTTTGTTTTAAATTGTTCCAAAGGATTTCAAAGAAAAAGTCATAATTGGCCGAGATAATAGAAAAAAACGATTTTCCCACGGACCCCCTTTTTGCGAAAATTGAAATTCTGAGGGTTGTTCCAGGTTGTTCTAGATTTGTTCTAAACATTATTCTTATACATCAGAACCGTATCTCTTATATTTCAAAAGATATTGCAAAAAAACGTTTTTAAAAAAGTGTGAAGTTAGCCCCCCTTTTTTCGAAAATCTAACTTCTGACGGTTGTTCCAGGTTGCGCTAGGTGTGTTCTCAATTGTTCCAAAGTATTTCAAAAAATAAATCATAATTGGCCGAAAAACGGCAAAAAACTTTTTTTTTCTGGCGGCCCTTTTTTCGAAAATCGAAATTTTGACGGTTGTTCTAGGTTGTTCTAAATTATACCCAAGGATTACAAAGAAAAAATCGAAATTGCCCAAGATAATAGGTAAATCGATTTTACCTATTATCTATATTTTAAAATGAATAATAATACTCATTTGTGATTCAGAATAAACATCTATACAAGCAGTAAATATACATATATTTTCACAAGTAATATAATTCATTTGTTTGAAAACAATATTGTTACTAAATGCTGATGCTCCTAACATAAAATAATATTAGAACAGTGACGTTAGTTACATTATTAATGTAGATTAAAAACTACCTCATAAACATATTGAGAATGATTATACCTTGCTCATAAAAAGATTAGTGTTTTTCTCATGAGCTGCTAGGTTGATGTTTCTTTGTTTATTTTTATTAGAGTTCATGCTTTAGTTTATCCCTAAAATCTAAAATATATATCTTTTCTGTAAAATTTATTTATTGATATTATTATATTATTTGATAACATTGACATAAATAATATATTTTTTTATCAATTTGGTATTGTAAAACAGTAGCCTTTCCCAAATCGGCTACTCTTTAACGGATATACTATCTTATATTATCTAAATAGGTACCTATATAATAATTTTTACAAATAAAGTAATAGTAGCCTTTCAATCGTTTTAGTGAGAAAATTAGATAGCATATTTCAACATGTTTACGAAGAGGGGCTACAAAAAATAAGCATACTTGATAGGAATGTCTACACGTGCTTGCATTCCCGGAGCAAAAACCATGAAAAAAAGTGGCCAGACCACGGCTAGACAAAATAACGTTGTAGTGGTTTACTTTAATTAAAATTTTCAAACTTGAAAATCAGTATTTTATTTTTATTATTATTAGACAAAATAAAATAACAAAGGGAGCCTGATAGACTTCCCCATTTTGTTTGATTTTAGTTGGGTACCCATATCCAGCGCTTTTTTTTTTGAAATATTTTGAAACTGTATGAATTTCGATTTTTAAGAAATGGGGACTGGGGAAAAATATCGTTTTTTCATAACCGGTTTTGATTTTTTCTTTGAAATAGTTCATCAGCATTTGGTAACAATATCGTTTTGTAATAAATGAACATTATATTTCTTGCGAAAATATATATTTATTGCTATATTAGATGTTTATTTCTTTAAATAGAACTGCATCATACAAAAACTTCCTTCAACACAGTAATGTTCGGAAAGTCCATTCCGCCCATTGTAAAATCGTTTTTTGCTATTATCTCCGCCAATTATGATTTATTTTTTGAAATACTTTGGAACAATTGAGAACACACTTAGAGCAACCTGGAACAACCGTCAGAAGTTAGATTTTCGAAAAAAGGGGGGTAACTTCACACTTTTTGAAAAATGTTTTTTGCAATATCTTTTGAAATATAAGAGATACAGTTCTGATGTATAAGAATAATGTTTAGAACAAATCTAGAACAACCTGGAACAACTCTCAGAATTTCAATTTTCGCAAAGAGGGGGTCCGTGGGAAAATCGTTTTTTTCTATTATCTCGGCCAATTATGATTTTTTCTTTGAAATCCTTTGGAACAATTTAAAACGAACTTAGAACAACCTAGAACAACCGTCAGAATTTCGATTTTCGAAAAAAGGGCCGCCAGAAAAAAAAAGGTTTTTGCCGTTTTTTCGGCCAATTATGATTTATTTTTTGAAATACTTTGGAACAATTGAGAACACACCTAGCGCAACCTGGAACAACCGTCAGAAGTTAGATTTTCGAAAAAAGGGGGGCTAACTTCACACTTTTTTAAAAACGTTTTTTGCAATATCTTTTGAAATGTAAGAGATACGGTTCTGATGTATAAGAATAATGTTTAGAACAAATCTAGAACAACCTGGAACAACCCTCAGAATTTCAATTTTCGCAAAAAGGGGGTCCGTGGGAAAATCGTTTTTTTCTATTATCTCGGCCAATTATGACTTTTTCTTTGAAATCCTTTGGAACAATTTAAAACAAACTTAGAACAACCCAGAACAACCGTCAGAATTTCGATTTTCGAAAAATGGGCCGCCAGAAAAAAAAAGTTTTTTGCCGTTTTTTCGGCCAATTATGATTTATTTTTTGAAATACTTTGGAACAATTGAGAACACACCTAGCGCAACCTGGAACAACCGTCAGAAGTTAGATTTTCGAAAAAAGGGGGGCTAACTTCACACTTTTTTAAAAACGTTTTTTTGCAATATCTTTTGAAATATAAGAGATACGGTTCTGATGTATAAGAATAATGTTTAGAACAAATCTAGAACAACCTGGAACAACCCTCAGAATTTCAATTTTCGCAAAAAGGGGGTCCGTGGGAAAATCGTTTTTGTCGTTTTTTCGGCCAATTATGATTTATTTTTTGAAATACTTTGGAACAATTGAGAACACACTTAGAGCAACCTGGAACAACCCTCAGAAGTTAGATTTTCGATAAAAGGGGGGCTAACTTCACACTTTTGGATTTGGTTTTTTTGCCATATCTTTTGATATATAAGAGATACGGTTTTGACGTATTCGAACAATGTTTAGAACAAACCTAGGACAACCTAGAACAACCGTCAAAATTTTAATTTTTGCAAAAACTGGGTCCGACTTCATACTTTTGGCTTTCGTTTTTTCCCATTTTCTCGTCTGATTTTGATTTTTTCTATGAAATACTTTGGAACAATTTAGAACAAACCTAGAGCAACCTAGAACAATCATCAGAATTACAATTTTCAAGAAAAGGGGGGCTGGCAAAAACTCGTTTTTTTCCGATTATCTCGGCCAATTTTGATTTTTTTTTCGAGATTCTTTGGAACAATGTTTAGGACAACTAGAACAACCTGGAACAACCTTCAGAATTTCAATTTTCGAAAAAAGGGGGGCTGGGTGAAAAAGTAATTTTTTTGAATTATCTCGGCCAATTTTGACTTTTTTTTTGAAATACTTTGGAACAATTTAGAACAAACCTAGAACAACCTGGAACAACCGTCAGATTTCCGATATTCGAAAAAAGGGGGGCTAACTTCACACACTCACAATGGCTCCCTAATTTAGAGATCGTAATACAGCTATTAGCAGTACATATTACTACATACTACATAAGTAGAGAAAATATATTCACGAAAAACGGTCAGGAAAATTGTCAAAATGTACTATATTACTGCATGATAATCCGTCTGTTCATACTAGTGCAGGTTCCAAAGTCATAATTTGTGAATGTGGTAGATCCTAGGAGACAAAACTTTAGTTTGTCTATGTTAATCAATTTTCGTTCCAGAATTGCCTTCTTTTTTTCGCCGACAGTAAAATTTCTCGTTTTAAAGATTTAATTTTTAACTACTACTACTAAGTGGTACAAATTGCTTTGAAATTATATGACGACTAAGCAATGTGCAAATCACCCAATAATAATTTTTGTTCTGAAAATCTACATTTATGAAGAAACAGCCAAAAAGGTATAGCGAACCTTTTCTTGTCTAATAGTGGGCAATTTAAAATTTAGAACTAAATATTGACTGAATTTATTCTTCAAAAAAATTGGGCAAAAAGTATATAAAGATATGGTCAAAAACAACATAGTAGAAATAGCAAAGCATTTCATAAATTTTGTCAACTTTGAGTCTTGCCAATAGAATTAACTATAATTTCTAATGAGTTTATTGACATATTAAAAGTAGATTATATCTATTTTTGGAAATTATGTATACCTATTCCCCTTACCTAATGTCTGGGACATTTTTATACATATACCGCAATCAAATCACTATACTTACTTCTAATGAAATTGTATACAATAGTTCACTTATAATTAAAGCACTATTTTCTGTTTTCATAGGTATTTGTTTACAATATACGGGCTTTCTTTAGTGAACATTTTCATTCAACTCAAACTTATACAACTACATACATCAGGGGTCTCCAAACTTTCCAGCCTTAGGGCCATACTGATTACTCCAGTAAGTTCCGAGGGCCAAAACCATATTATCATTGTTGCCGGTGGTAAAAAGTGAAATAGTCCACTGATGAAAAAAAGTCCGAAAAAGTACGCAACGTTTAAAAAAGGCTGCAAAACGGCAACACTGCATATTATTAATTTTCCTGTCATTATCTGTAATTTCTAGATTAGTCGTAGAGTACGAGCCATGAGGAGTAACGTGACACGACATCTGGTGGACACAAGCGGAAATAGGTAGTACCTTCTATCGCTAACAGATGGCGCTAATAGCACGTACAGAATAATCTCGTTGGTTCGAGAAAGTTCTGGTGTCTTCCACTCACTTCTAGATGGCAGTAATTGGAATATATAAGAAGGCTAGTGGCGCAACCACAAGTCAGTTCCTATGACACTGTTGTGAAATAAAATAGTGCGTACCTCCTTAAAACGTGTTTGTGCGTGTTTAAGTTTAAGACATCGTTGTAACAGTATTTTGATTTGAATTGTTGCTTTTGTGTGTGATTAAGTAGTATGGAAAAGAAGCGAAAAATTGATAGTGAATGCAGAAAATTCAAAGATCAGTGGAACATTCAGTATTTCGTAATTGAGTCCAGTAAGAAGGCGCTATGTTTGATTTGCAATGAAAGCATAGCCGTTCTCAAAGAATATAACATTAAACGTCATTATGAAACAAAACATTTTCAAAATTACTCAAAATATACAGGAAGTTTGCGGACAGAAAAATTCGAAGCTATGAAGCGCGGATTGAAATCGCAGCAATCTTCATTTACAAAACTCAAAACTGAACAAGAGGCTGCAACGCGTGCCAGCTTTCGTGTGGCTCTTGAAATTGCAAAACGTGGAAAACCATTCACCGATGGAGAAATGATCAAAGAATGCATAATTGCAGTAGCCGAAGAAATGTGCCCTGAAAAGGAAAATTTATTAAAAAGTGTCAGTATGTCAGCAAACACTGTGGCTCGAAGGGTAGAAAACATCGCTGAAAATATATCCTCTCAACTGTTCGACAAAAATGGACATGTTGAGTGGTTTTCTTTGGCCTTGGATGAGTCAACGGATGTGTCAGATACTGCTCAGGTGTTGATTTATATTCGAGGAGTAGATAAAAGCTATGAAGTGCATGAAGAACTTCTTGATATGAATAGTATTCATGGCACAACTACTGGTACAGATATTTTTAAAGGAGTTGAAATGGCCATTAATCAAAAGAACCTTCGATGGAAAAACTTGAAATGTATTACAACTGATGGAGGCAAAAACATGAGTGGGAAAGATAAAGGAGTGGTCGCTCTTGTGTCAAAGGCTGTAGAAAATGACGGTGGTTTAAAACCATTAGTCTTACATTGTATCATTCATCAACAGTCTTTGTGCGGAAAATGTTTGGATATGTCTGAAGTTCTGAAACCAGTCATATCAACTGTTAATTTTATCAGATCTTTTGGGCTGAATCACCGACAATTCCGACAATTTATTGAAGAGATTGGAGAAAATGACTTACCTTATCATACTGCCGTACGTTGGCTTAGTTGTGGGAAAGTCCTTCAGCGCTTTTTTGAACTTCGAGCAGTGATCGAATTTTTTTTGAATGAAAAGCATCGCCCTCTTACTGAATTACAAAACAACGCATGGCTGTGGAAGTTAGCATTCTATGTTGATTTGACAAAACATGTGAACGAACTGAATTTGAGATTGCAA
Organism: Amphimallon solstitiale; assembly: GCA_963170755.1. Classification (NCBI taxonomy): domain Eukaryota; kingdom Metazoa; phylum Arthropoda; class Insecta; order Coleoptera; family Scarabaeidae; genus Amphimallon; species Amphimallon solstitiale. The sequence goes on from OY720675.1 coordinate 199,250,061, forward strand.
GGAGAAAACCAGCATCTTCCTGATTTATACACTAATATCAAATCATTCCGGAAGAAATTGATACTGTTTCAATCACAACTACGAAGTAAATGTTTTTCACATTTTAAAACATGTGAAATATTCAGCCACACTACTGAGACTGAGTTTCCTATCGATTTTGCAATCGAAACTTTGAGTGCTTTGAAAATAAATTTTGATACTCGTTTCTCGGACTTTGATGCCATTGCGAATCAAATTAAGATTTTTCAGAATTCTTTTGATACGGACATTGAAACCCTAGCCCCGGAACTTCAAATGGAAATAATTGATCTACAGTGCAGTGATATAATTAAGAACAAATATCTAAACTCATCTTTGTTGGAATTTTATAAGAGTCTTCCACTGACACAATTTGATAATTTGCATAAATTTGCTCGTGGGCTGTTTTCTGTTTTTGGTGCTACTTATTTGTGTGAGAAGACCTTCTCCAAAATAAAGTACACAAAAAATGTTTACAGATCTAAATTAACTGATGAGCATCTTAAATCTCTTTTAATAATTGGTACAAGTAAAATTAGTCCACAACTACAAACTATTGTCAGTGGAAAATCTCAATTACACAAATCTCATTAGTATTTCATATGTCATTATGCTTGTTATAAGTTATGTTTTTATTTAAAATGTATAAAATGTTAGTTGGATTCATTTCAATAATTTGTTAGTTATTATATACTGAAGTAAAATTTTCTGCATATTATACATGTCTTTACTCATTACAATTCTGTGTTTCTTTATCCAACTTATCACAAAAACAATAACAATAAGCCTACAACAATGTTATGAGTAGTTAGCCCATGACCATATCAATGTAGATGTCATATTAATAATTATTCAACATAAAATTAGAATACTTCAGTAAACTAAATTTAATTTGCTATAAAAAATATGTTTTCTAAAAGGAGTTTTCAAGTATGCTAGCTCTCCGCGGGCCGGACAAAATCTGTCCGCGGGCCGGATGTGACCCTCGGGCCGTAGTTTGGAGACCCCTGACATACATTATTACGTAGATTACTTTGATGTTACGATTACAAAGTTTATCTCCATATTTCCATGTTTGCGTTTTCGCTTAATTTGTGCTAGGTATATCATTATTATTCCGCCTGGAAAACTCTTAAAGCGGAACACGTATGTTCAGAGAGATTCTAATATTTGCTTGTACAACAGAGGTGAGTATATAATGGAATTCTCTGCTTATAAGTCAGTACATTTTCCTAGTATCTGAATTAATTTTGCAATGCGGGAACTGTGTACATTTCATGATTTTCCAGTTTATATGTAAATATACAAAGTAAATTAATTGAAATGTACTTCTCACAATGAGAAAAATGAAGATTTATGATTTAATTGTCGTATTTATAAGATTTAATTAGTTACAGGAAGTTTAGAATATAATGCCTTTTGACTCGATAGTACAATTCAGACTATAATTTTCTCTGTCAACATTTTACGAAATATAACGCATGATCAAAAAGTTTTTGGATCGCTATAGCCATGAAACGTAAAGCTATCTATAGAATTATTTACTTCTGTGGTTCTTGACTTTGAAGTATACGTAAGTCACAAATAAAATAGATTTTAGGTTATAATTATTTAGGTTGAATTATAACCTGCTGACGTGAAAGTTGTCAAGTAAATGTCAAAATTAATAAAAGTAAATAATTTCATAGATTGACATAAATTCCACGGCAATAGCGATCCAAAGACTTTTTGATCATACGTTAGATATTCAAAGGTAATATAACGAGAGCTTGACAAATAGTCGACTATTTCATTGTGATCAATTTTTCGAGTGTGCGCTACGGTCAATTTGACGAGACCAAAATTGGCATTAATAATTTGACTAGAGCACGAGAGCTTTAGCTCGAGGGCTTTAGTCTTTAATTATTAATGCCAATTTTGGTTAAGTCAAATTAGGAGGCACACGAGAAAAATTGAAACAATGTAATAGTCGACTACTTATCAAGCTCGAGCTATATTTGTTAAGATTATTTCCTAAACCAAGTTTCATAATAAAAAATGAGTTGTCAAATCGATGTGATTATCAATAATTTCATCCGAAACATCGCTAAATCTCTTTTTGTCGGACATTTTCATCTATTTGACACGTATGCCACTTAATGAAAAAATACATACTTGATTTGTTACCTACATTTGAATAGTCGATTTGTAATAGTCGCTGATATCAAGAACCGGTACCTTTCATTGGTTAATTTCAACTACAGTTTTGATTGTGATTGGACAAAATTTAAATTTGACAGGTGAAGGAAATAATCCATATTATTTATTCCCTCTTAACAAGATCTTCTTATAAACGTAATTAGATGTAATTGATTATTAAATTGTTAGGTGTTTTGCGCTTAGTCTAATTTGTGTAATACTGGACAACAATTCATAAAGCAATTAAAAAGCTCACAATTCAGAAAAAGAGAGAGAGGGAGAGAAGTGGGGGTCATTTAGAATATGAAAAATAACAAATGATTTCATGAAATAAAATTATTTTACTCGGTGCTACAGTATTACTTATAGTCATTATAGTTTCTTCGTATATTTTTGTTTAAGATTCTCAGTGTCAAAAAGAAGGAATACATGATCAATAATAAAAACAAATTAGTTAAAGTTACATTCAGTTCGTATTTAGAAAAATGTGAAATCGAGCAATAGCACTATTATTGTTCCGTTTTGTGAAAGAGAGAAAGCCGACCAATGCGGCTTAGCAAAAGTACCAATATGTGGTAGGTCGAGGGGCATTTGTCACGTAGTACTTGTTAGAATAATATCTATTTTGAAGTTTTTAGTGGAAACATACAAACATAGCACAAAGTTTATTATTTGCGTGTAAAGTTTGTCAATGAATATGCGTTTTTAATTAATACCGCAACACAGTTATATTACTAAGGGTCATACTGTCATTAATATTTATCATTATATTTTCTCTCTAACATCTTGTAGTTTTACAATCATGTAAGTTTTGTGTGTTGTGGTCTAAACCAAAATTGAAAAACTACAAGATGTCAGAGAGATGTTTACATTCCATGGCAAACCTTTATCAACATAATTATTGATCTTGCGGTATATTAGTACATTACATCAGAGAAGAAAAAACAATATTACAGTGGCGGTTCGGGGTGGTTCACATAGGTCTGAATTTTGAAATTTCATTTATACAAAAAATATTCCAAATCCAACTTTAAATACTTTTGTACTCTTCATAAATATATATAGAATGCATAATTTACGACATATTTTGCAAAAAATCGTTATTCGGTAAGAGTAAAAGTGTTACTTCCGGTCCGAATTTTGAATTCTTTTTTATACAAAAGATATTTAAAAATACGTTCTAAATACTTTTATACTGATAATTTACCTGCCTAGAAAGCATGACTTGCGTGATATTCGCAAAAAACTGATTTCCGATAAGAGTAAAAGACCTACTTCTGGTCGGAATTTCGAAAAACTTTATTAATACAATTTTTCTCAAATTTAATTTTGAGTACATTTGAATTCCTTATAAATTTGTTTAAACTTAGTAATTGACGAAATATTTGCAAAATTCGATTTTTTCACTGAAGTAAACTACTACTTCCGGTCTGCCGATTTTGCTCAAAATCTAATCAGTTCTCAAGAGAAAAATTATATTCGTAAATACAAAATTTGAAATTGATATCTGTAGCGGTTTGATCGCTATCGTGGTCACACACACACACATACACAGACATTTTTTAAAAACCACTTTTTTGGTATCAGGGGACCTCAAAACGTGGACATCTGCAAAAATCTCGAGGTCGAAAATTTTCATCATCACAATACTTCCTTATACTACGTATAAGAAAGTAAAAGTATAATACAAGAACGCTTACCCAATCTTTATAAGTTTCACCGACATACTGTTCCAGACAGGTACTGTTCATTGTACAGTTTGTTTTGAGGGAATAATAAATATAACACTACAGTTTGATTACATCTGACGATAAACGAAGTCCATTTTGCGTGTCTTTGACTTGCAGAACAGTTCTATCACTTTTTCATTAAAATTTGGGAAATCATTTATAAATTCAATTAAAAACCGGTGCTGCTTTGATGTGATCTCTGAGCGATTTATCTAATTCTGCCGTAAAATTTATCAATTCCCGAAAAATGCCCTTGGTATTCGACGTTTGCCGTTCATCATGACCCCGAAGTGCCAGTTCAAACGCGCCACAAAATCTAATGCAATTTATTATTAAATTTAACACATGCCTATTTTTTGTTACCTGTTCATTGTGTTGTTGAACTGCTTTTCTATATGATGATCTAAAACATTCTGAATATTATTTTTTCCTAACATTCTTAGACTAAATATATTTTTGAAATGCCCTTCGAAATTTTCATGTTTCGTAATTTTAGCACTAAGATGAATTAAGTCTTTTATTCCGTTCTTTGACCAAGACGGTTCACCACCAAACAAAAGACACGGAAAACAAAACAAAGTATTTTTAATTTCACACCCACAAATCCAGTCATTTTTCTGATAAATATTCATTTTGAATTTTCTAATAACGTCTTTACCTTTAACAGATTGTTTATTTCCTAAACATAATTGAGGCATCGGCCGTTTAAGATTTTTATTGCGATTTTTTCATCATACGTTAACCGCGAAAACGTGTTATTATGCATCGCAGACACGAAATTCATCTTACAACAGCGTTGAGCCGACGGGAATCTTGCTCACATGCTATGTATTATACGATATGGAACTAGAACAAAATACAGTTCTCCCCACCTTCAATGTAATGTTTAATGGCTTAACGCAGCAACAGTAGCGCTTGCACATGGGTATGTTTCCTCGGTGGAAGAGGTCTTTACATCCGTGCGCTGTTAGTCTTAGTCGTCATTATATCTATGACTACGATCGGTGCATGTAGGTTGTTTCGCGTGCCGTACACGCCACGTTCCTGTTCAATAACAATGAATACGTAATAAATAAATACTTTCACAGTTAGTCGCCGCTTGGTTTGTTTTGTTTCAAAATTCCAGGGGGTGCAATTGCTCACTTGCTCTCATTAAAGAGCCGCCACTGCAATATTATATGTATAATGAACAAAAGGGTCTGCTACCAGCAATGGTGTTCATCCAAGGCTTACTTACTGTGTAGTTATTAATAAGTTATCTAATGCACTTTAAACATTTTATAGTTATTGTACGATGAAATATTTATTACATATAAACTGATATAAGTAATCGTAAGAATATCATAAACAAATGTAAATAGTCGAACTCATCGAATAAAGCGCTGTGCGCAATTCCAATATAGGCAAGTTCAATACACTGTCGCAGCATGTGTTGCATAGATATAAAATAATGCAATCTTATATTCAAGTTATAGCTCTGATTATAATTCGTAATGACACTTAAGAGTTTATTATATGTTTTTATATAATTTATGTATATATGGTAGGTAATTATTTATTTACATATATTTTTTGTCCTATTTTTTATTAAGTAAGTTTATGTGATAATCCTTTGTTAGGCAACCAAGTTACTTAAAAATTAAAAAGATTTTTAATATTTAGGTTGGCAAGCATATCAATTTCTCTTCTTATTTTGTATTGTTCTGTCTGAGTTGTTATTATTTCTTGTATTTATTCTTCTATATATTTCTTGATACGTTCCTGTTGTTGCATATACCGGGTGGTGCAATAGTGTGTCGGCGGAGCTTAGTGTGAAAACTAATAACGCTGCAGCAATGAGACTTTACGTACGTATGTAGTATGCGACTGTGCATTTTCTAATTTTATTTACAAATATACAGGGTGTTCCAAATTTTCGCAACCACATTCAACTTTTTTATTTTAAATACATTGCTATACTTTCTAGATATTATAATGATAGCCATTCAAATTATCTTTGCAATGATATGTGCTCTTCAGACTGTTCGTTTTGATTTTATTGATAATATTGTTAAAATCTTGACAGTTGCAGCATCTAACATTTTAAGCTGTAGTCTGTAAATGGGTAGAATGCCTCACGTAACTCTTGTGTTACTAATTTATGGACTAACACGTTATTTGTTTTGAGGTTGAACAATGAGAATAAATATACAGGGTGTTAAATATGTCGTGTCTAAGTTATCGATATTTATTGGTTATTTTCTCGTTTTTTTTAAATCTAACCTATAATATTTTTATAAGTCAGCATATTCCTTGTAAAATCGCCTTTAAACTGGTACCAATAACATAGTACTTATTTCTAGTATTTTCAAAGTTATAACCCTTTAATGGGATATACTCATGTTTATAATATGCAATATGTGGGGCATCTAATAGTTGGTTGGCCTTGGTTTAAAAAAAAATGGCTGTACAACCAAACGTCAAATCTTTACTTCAAAAGTCCATAAAAAGTCGTTTTCTGTATTTTCTCTTTTCTGTAATTGCGTTTTGTTGTTATAAATTAAGTTCGGCTAGTGAATTATTAATTTCCGTTTGTTTGTTAGTAGTTGTTACGTGTTGTATTTACCTTGTTATCAGTTATATCGCTTTATTGACATTATTTCTCATTTAGATACCATAATAGTTTATTGTTGTTTTTGCTTTAAAATGAATTTTTCGAAAGAGGAGCTCATAGAAATGGTATTTACTCTTGGCGCTAGCAACAGAAATCAATTTTTAGCATCAAGAACATATGCGATGGAATATCCCGACCGAAGAGCACCGGATAGTAAAACGTTTGAAAATTTGTTAATAAGGTTTCTTCGAACGGGTTCAGTGAATTACGTCGAACATGAAAGAAGTAAGACTATGATTACAGAAGATAATGAAGTGATAGTCGTCCAGTCCATTGTGGAAAATCCGCACGTATCTACAAGGATAATTTCGAAACAACACGGGATAGAAGTCACTGCTGTAAAAAGGATTTTAAAAAAACATAAGTTTCACCCTTACAAAATTCAAAATCATCAAGGCTTATTACAAACGGACTTTGAAAGGAGACTAGTGTACTGTGAATGGCTACTTTTACAATTACGACACGATATAACTTTTCTAGATCATGTGCTTTTCACAGATGAAGCAACATTTGCTAATTGTGGAACCACAAACAGAAAAAATATCCATTATTATGACACTACAAACCCACATTTTGTTCAGCCCATTTTATATCAACAAAAATGGAGTGTTAACACATGGGGAGGCATCATAGGAAACACTATTCTTGGTCCATTCTTTTTTGATAATACTTTAAATTGTGCAATCTACACAAATTTCCTACAAAATAATTTACCATTGCTATTAGAAGGCCTCCCAGATAACGTCATCAGGAGATTGTGGTACCAACATGATGGTGCACCAGCACATTATGGTGCTGCTGCAAGAGCACATTTAGATAGGGTATTCACCAATAAGTGGATTGGGAGAGGAAGTTTGATAAGCTGGCCACCACGATCACCAGATCTCACACCTTGTGATTTCTTTCTGTGGCCAACTGTAAAAAACATTGTTTACGCAACACCTCCAACAACGGCAGAGAACATGCAGCAACGAATAAGAAACGCTTTTCTTCAATTAAGTGAGAATAACTTAGCTGAGAATGTAAGTCTGTCGATACAGAGACGGTTGAGAGCATGTGTAGAGCAGAATGGAAATATATTTGAACACATTTTAAATTAAGATTGTTTTATTATCGAAAATTTTCAAAATGTATTTCTAAAACTAATGATAAAGCATTTAAAAAACAGGTGTTTGTTAAAATTACTTTGTTTTATTTTCATGGCCAACCAACTATTAGATGCCCCGCATTTTGCATGTTATAAACATGAGTATATCCCGTTAAAAGGTTATAACTTTGAAAATACTAGAAATAAGTACTATGTTATTGGTTCCATTTTAAAGGTGATTTTACAAGGAATATGCTGACTTATAAAAATATTATAGGTTAGATTTAAAAAAAACGAGAAAATAACCAATAAAGATCGATAACTTAGACACGACATATTTAACACCCTGTATATTTATTCACTTTGTTCAACCTCAAAACAAATAACGTGTTAGTCCATAAATTAGAGACACAAGAGTTACGTGAGGCATTCTACCCATTTACAGACTACAGCTTAAAATGTTAGATGCTGCAACTGTCAAGATTTTAACAATATTATCAATAAAATCAAAACAAACAGTCTGAAGTGCACATATCCATATATCATTGCAAAGATAATTTGAATGGCTATCATTATAATATCTAGAAAGTATAGCAATGTATTTAAAATAAAAAAGTTGAATGTGGTTGCGAAAATTTTGAACACCCTGTATATTTGTAAATAAAATTAGAAAATGCTCAGTCGCATACTATATACGTACGTAAAGTCTCATTGCTGCACCGTTATTAGAATTGTTTTTATACTTGCCTATTTCAACCAATACCATTTCGATGCTTTTTGGAAGTTGGTTGGACGTCAGAACCTCAGAACAAATAGACTGCTTTTAATGTGTTTCATTGAATTTTTATATTAGTCAGTCTGACAGTACATGTTTTACAACATGTTCAGTAGTAAAACAGTCACTTCAAGTCAGACTATGGGACAATACAAACAAATATATGAACACTTCATCTGACACCGCATGAATGCTCGTCGCATTCAGCACACACAACAGTTGCGCAATTGTTCAGTGGTCGGATTTAGATGATATACGCTCGCTCTGAACATTTTGCGGGGCGGTCGCCATTTTTGCGAGCAGAAAAATTCTACGCTCAGCGTATTCTGTACGCATGCGCCATTAACGCATTCCAACACCAACGTAACACAATTTTAAAGAAAGTTACTAGAAAAGTAAGATAAGCAAATTAAAGATGTTGTGCAGAAATAAATGTATTATAATATTAGAGTTAATCGGGGTTAGAAAAACGGACCCTTACACTAAAAACTACGCCGAAACTTAATGCAGAAAAACAAATTATTATTATTGTTTATTCGGTTTAATCTGTATAATACTAACATATGGCACCATTGAAATGGAAATGGAAGGTGATCACATAATGGTGAAGGGTCCTGTCCAACTGCTGTCAAGTGAACAGTTCGAGCGGGAACGGTTCCCGACCCGTCTGCTAAATGCGACCAATGTCATTTGTGATATGATAATAATTCTAATATTACTATAATCTATTCCACCCTAGAATCAAAGTATTGCTCTTATGGAGATCGCACCCGACGTTGCACAATTTCTATAAATAATAAATATTGAATAGGTATTAGGTAAATTTCATATGGCAGGTTAGTAGTATCACGTAAATTTTATAATGATAATAATACCTGATTGTCGCATTGACATTGGTGGTTATGTTTAAATATTCTTTCCGTGAAAATTACGTCAAGGGACTTGACAACGTTCTATGTACCAAATAAGAATAGTTATATACGAATCATTATAATATAGCAACGGAGGGCTATACTCCATAAAAGCCGGATTCACGCTCATATGTAATTCGCAGTTGACGCAGTTGGACGCAGAATTTCGTTGACGTAGGAAGTTGATTTTAGCGTATTGTTACCCGAGCGTTCACAGTCAAACGCACACTGTATTTCTGGGGATATACGCTGTTTGCAGTAGTTGTCCGCGATAGGACATTGACGCAGAAGTTGGTTAGTATTCAACTTTGTACGTACGTTGCGTTTGTAACCTCTTTAAAAACTTTGACATGTCGGCGCTAGTTTTTGTAGATGAATTCAAATTAATTGAGTTAGTAGAGAGCCATCCCGCGTTATGGGACAGCAATTCAGTTTTATATAGAGACAAGAATAGAAAGTTAAGTACATGGGAAAAAATAGCTGGTGAATTGTGTTGCACAGGTGAGTTTATTATTACTTCATCAGTTTAGATATTTTTGCATGTTTGAACTTTTTGCTTATTTAATGTTGCTATCTCCTGGTATGATAATATGGATTTACTGGATTCGATATAAGTATTAAGTACATGTTTTACAAGAAAATATATCGACCATGCAAACAATATCATGAACTTATGAACTCTATATTTTTTGTTTAGTTGATGTCGCTCAGGTAACGTGGAAACAGTTACGTGATAGATTCACAAGAAACAAACGACAACAAGCACCATCAGGGTCTCGGGCGGAAGGCGAAAATGGGACAAAGAGAATATGTTACAATTTTTAGATAAAGTGTTCGTAACAAGAAGGTATAAATCCAGAAGGAAATGCTAAGCAATGCATAATATATAGCTTTTATTTACAGTACAACCAGTAACGTTTCTTGTAGGGCACGGCAGGGAAACAGCAGCAATAAAGAATTGGAAGAAAGTATTTTTTTGTCGTGCGCAGAAAATGACACACTAGTAGAAATTGAATGTCTGGACGCATCAGTTGAAAACCAGCTCTCTCCTTCTAGTATTTCTGCTCCAACTGAGCCCACCACAGAAATTCCAACATTTGAAATTATAACACCACTAGATTGTATAGACATTAGCAAACCTGTTCAGCCAGAAAACCCAACAGCTTCATCGTCACGATCATCGAATTATTTAGAATCAATTGAACCTGAAAATGTAGGACCGAAAGGGAAAAAGAGAAGGAAGTCAGCATCCGTTTCAACAGATGTTACAACGTCATTAATATCTGCAATAAATAAATTGACGGATAACGAAATAGAGGTAAATAATGTAACCACGTCGGCGAAGGTTACAGAAAGTTTTATTAAATTATATAATGATCAAATGCGCCACCTATTTGCAAATAGAAGCGAAACAGAGTTGCGTAGATTACGCAATAGATTTATGGGGTTTATGGATGATCTTTGCGAAGAGTACGAACTTTAAGCGATTTGACACCAAGGAAGCAAATTCTACATTTATTTTATAAGATATTAGAAATGAGTTGAAATATTTTTGTTTATTTTTTATATTTAAATTAGTTTTATATTATTGAATACACCACAATAAAGAGATATTTTTATTTTATTCAAATAATGACATTATAAAGTAACGACAAAGAATATAGTTTAAAATAACTGCCAATAAATATAGAAACAAAAGTTGCCCTCGTTCCAATTTTCTAAATTAATTAGTATTTATATAACGTCATTTTGCCAAGGTACCATGCCAACCTCCGAGCAAAAGTAATCAGCAAGTTGATTTCGCAGTTCCATAACTTCTTGTGTATAATTGCGGCTGCCTTGAGGAGCAATATTTCGAAATCCAGTTATGCTTTCGTTACATACACTATTGTTATCTGGCAAGATATCACCTCTCCTGTTTAGCCTTATGAAGTTGTGAAGTACCACTGTTGCTTTTGCAATTGCATCTATAGTTTTCGGATGCCCTATTATAGGCTTCCGCAATATACGCCATCGTGAAACTAGAATGCCGAAAGCATTTTCAATAACACGTCTTCCTCTACTTAATCTATAGTTAAACACTTTTTGTATATGATTTGCTTTTTTATGCGGGTATAGTCGCATAATGTTCCTTCGTAAAGGGAAAGCTTCATCTGCCACAAAAAATGCAAGGGAATAATTGGTTTGTTCCTGGTAAAAGAGCATGTTTCGGAGAATTTATGGTATCATTCAAAATTGCACAACCAAAATTTGAATTTCTAAATACCCCGTTGTCTCCGCAAATACCTACAATTTTTTTTTAATTTCAATATACATTAGCATCATTTGCACGTACCCTGCGCTCCTATATCGACAAAAGTAAAATTATAAGATGCATCACAAATCGCCATTAAATGAATGCTATAAAAATGTTTATAATTATAAAAGGCACTTCCTGATTTATGTGGGCTTTGTATGGCTATGTGCTTCCCATCAATGGCCCCTAAACAGTTAGGTATTTGCCACCTAAAACGATTGAGTATATTAAATAAAACATGGCTTCCAAAAAAAAAAAGAATATTATGCCTTTCATAAAACTCATTTTTAATGTCTTCCCACTTGTCAGTTGTTGGTGGAGGCAAATATATAGGAGCTAATTTATGCCATAGTGCATTACATGTTTCTCTGATTATTAGTGAAACAGTTCCTCTTCCTCGTAGATATGAACGGGAAACTTCTCTCATTGCTGAACCTTGTGAGAGAAAGCTAAAACAAAGATATTGTTTTTGCATTAACTTCCAAACTTGGGACATGAAGCTCATACGGGATCTATAATATTACCTCAAAGTTATTACTAAACGTTCTTCAACGGTAATGCTGCATATACAACTTCTTTTTTTGTATAATTGGTTCTAATAAAGTAACTAATGTCTGGAATTCATCTTTGGTAAGGCGTGTATATTCAAAAAATTCTTCGCTATCTGCATTTTTCATAAATTTGAACGTACTATCGTACCTCCCAAAATGTGATCTTTGCTTATTTAGTGGACGCACGCTCCACCTTCTCACTTTATTGTGCCGTATCAATCCTAATTCATTTGCTAAGGCAGCTAATAGTAGCAATTTAATTTTTTTACTTTTTCTTAAACCAGACATTTCTTCCTAACCTCAACATCAACAAATACAAACTATAAACCACTGCACACTCGTATGAGTAAAAATTGTTCGTATATACTTTCAAGTTTCACATCCAACTACGCCGAATTGCGTTAATAGACAGCAACGTCCAACTGCGTCAACTGCGAATTACGTACGAGCGTGAATCCGCCTTTAAGAGTCCGTACTTCGATTCCTAGGTGGAGACTACAGAAACAATGTCAAAAAAACGCATGCGATCCCTATAATGCCTGTACTGTTCTTTAAGGTTAAAACAGTAGATCATAAACAAGGCGGATACTATCCAGGATATTAGTTTATTATCGATTGGAGGATGCTAAACTATGAATTATTATTATTAAGTTTGTCGTTTAGCAACCAGCAATTTCAGAATCACTCAATACACGAAGTAGGTAATATAACCTAGGTAAATTACACTAAATGTAATTTGGATTGCCTAGCTATACTTTCCATATATTGAATTTGCATTTTTTTGGAGAGTTGAGATCATTGGAGCTTATACTATCTGCGAACACACTTGTGATCGCGTGTTACCTATATTACAAGTGCGCAAAATGTATCATGAAACGTGTTCGGGTATAAAAATTCAAAAAGACCAAATAAGAGACATGTTTTAACAAAACATGTCTCTTGCTTGTTTAATTACCAGAAATTTAGTTTTTTTGAAGTGGGTTACATTGATTTTAACTAGACAGTTTAAATTAAAGAATAGGTAGTATTAAAGATAAATGAATTTCAATAAGAGTATTAGAAATTTTACCATCCAACTATGCTTAACAAATTATACCCTTCATTAGGCCCAATTTTTTGTCACCAACCTCAAGAAAATAAAATTAGCATTCGATAAAACCAAAACAGGTGTTGTAAAGTAAACTTTAAAGCACCGAAATAGAAAAAAAGGTATTTAGATAATCAACTCTGGCAAATATATGTATGTAGATCCTTAACGCAAAAAAAAAGTGACCCACCAGGTCCGTGATGTAGACTTATTAAATTTTTATCAATTTATGATTCAGTGACTCGACAAAATTTGATATATTTTATTTAGGTACTATCTTAAGTATGTTTTAGTTCTTTTGTGAATTAATTAGAAATGTCTATGGGTGGACAGTGACCAATAATATTTCAAATATGATTGTGAAGCTTCTTTCAAAGTAGAAGTACCGTGGAGATAGAATATTAAAAAGCTGAGTCAGATAGTTGCCTCAGTTCTGCAATTCATAAGAGTTACTACAAGGTAAATTCTCAACGTTTTAATTTTATTGTTTATATATATTGCAAGAATCGTATCGTATGTGTGTAGTTAAGCTTATATCCCGTTTTACTAAGCACTTATTTCATTTTTTGATTTTTATTTTGTTTAAATATGTATATATTAACAAGTATATAACAGCATGTGTCAATTTTCATTAGCCATAGGCGATCAATTCATGCAATACGTGACAATGTGGCACCCCTACTTTCCTCTCCAATGCCAGCGCGACCGATACATGCTCGAAAATACAAGTTAGCAGTAACTAGTGGACCACTGACTTGGGTCTTTGTAATGCGTTCAGAAATAATATTTACGAGTTGCAAGGAATGGTTTTTCTTTTTATTTTCAGTAAATGCAGAGAATTATTAAGCTGCGTTCACGCTGCATGACACAAACAAAAGCGTAATTCTAATAAAATTAAAAAATAACCCTAATAAGGTAAATAAAAAAGGATTCTGAAAATAATAATAAACTACTATATCAGAAGATCGCCGCGGCCATTTGATGTTTCCTGTTCCAGTAATAAGACGGCTTTTATTGCAGACTAGATCGCAACGTGTTCGCAGCTAAATCGTTGTGATGTCAATTGTTGCCGGGATTGGTGACGGACAGTAGGGGTGCCACGTTGCCACGTATTACTTGTATACGCGTGTTACTTGTATACGCATAAATCGCACGTAAACATTGATTCCCTATAGCTAATGATATTTGACACATGCGGTACAATATAGAAATGTGGTAGTTTTGCGTCTAAAGTTGAATCTCTTGGCTAGGAGGATGCATTTATAACGTAACTAGGTAAATAATCATTGCCTTGAATTAGATTCTTTCGTATATTTATTATGTTTTATAGAAAGTGTACGCAAACACGCTTTTTTTTTGTTTATTGTCGTCTCTTTTAATATGTAAAGTGTTTCATATTGTTACCTCATCTCGGTGCCGTTCAAGCAAAAATTTTTAATTTAAATTCTCAACACATATATATTATTCGTATGAAACTACATGATAGGTACAACAAAAGAAACATATATAAATTATATTACAAAAGTAGAAATATATTTGGAAGGGGCATAACTGCAGGGGTCCTTTAAAACACTGCTCCATTTGGTCTAGGATGTAGGAAAAAACCTGCAGAATAAAAAACCTCCATCACAGCGCCACAAAACTAAAGGTCTTTAGTTATTAAGATCCAAACAACAGCTGTATATCCAAATTCAAACTTAGCTAGAGGACATTCTTTAACAATATGTTTAACTATTTCAATCTCAGCTCCCCAATCATAAGCTGGACTCACAATCATACACACACACACACACTCGCAATCATACACTTTAATAAATTCCATTTCCTTCGCCAATCTCTCTAAGTAGTTACTTTTGTCTTTGGATATACCTTCGATATTAAGTTGAGAAATCTTAACAACTGGACCAATATTCCTAAAAGAGACACAATATGAATTAAAACTTGAAAAATTATACCTGTCATATGACCGTGAGGAAAATAGAAATTTAAAATTGACACTGACAGGATGTCAAACTATTTATTATAATTATCGCATTATGTAGCCCCTGGATAGATAAATTGAATATTCCAGAACTTCGTAAACAGGAGGTGTTAAAGTAGTGCGACTGATAGCAGCTTTCGGTATAGCAGGTACTGTTAATTTACACTTTGAAAGAGATTTAGGTAAAGGCTGTTTCATTTAAGTTTAATGAAAAAATTAAGGATTCGAGTTTTGACTCACCTTGTATAATAGATTTCTCTTTTATTAAAAAAAGTGTGGCATTCCATTTAAAAAAGTAGAAGTTAAGTCTGCGTTATAAAACAGCCTGTATATGTGTACCTAATTTTAAAATATGAAGCTTAAGAATACTTGCAGATTTCGTTAATACATATTTTCATAACTTTTATAATGTCAAATAAATCGGGCTTCCCCACACTAATGCGCCACCTGTAGGTTGTCGTATATCGCCTTAACCAATTAAAGTGCGAGTTTCGATTGACGTTTCCCAAATTTAAAAGATAGGGAATTAATGGATAAATACAATAGATAAATAAGCTTTTACTTTTTATCAGTATTAACACATCAAAAATTAGCACTGTTACGATACATTAAAGTTAGTTTATCAAAAGAGAAATACACCGACAGCTAAATTAGAAAAGAGACATAATTTTTGTTATATCTACTTTATTATAGTATGATTTATTTCAAAATTATATCGATTTACAAAATATAGAATATACATAATTAATAAACAAGAAACAAATTTTGTATTTATTATAAAACTGATAACAGGAATAGGAGATTGCCCAAAAGGCACATAAATAATTATAAAAGGTATATTACATTAATGCATTTAGCATATGGAAATAGTATATTAAATTGTACACTGTATATGGTTACAAATTTTATTAGAAAATTATATTTTTTATTAATTTGCAATTTTGGAATATTTCGTTTCTAACTTCTTTTTCTAGCAAAATCTCTTCGTATACTCCAATAATATTTCTCCAACAAACATTCTCATTCGTGATCACGGGCACATGGTCCAACATCTTCTGCTTGTTGCATATAAAGGCATAAAGACAGTGTACATCTAAAAAAATAAGACATCATTAACACATTATAAAAACAGTAAATTTAAGGAAATTATTTATAATATAAGAATGTCTCCTCATAATTTTGATGAAAACTAAATCTTTACCTGTAGGTTTTAGAACTCTTTTATAATTGAAGTAGTTCAGCCTTTAAATTTCTTTGAAAATGATCTTCTTCAAAATATTCTGAACATATTCGACTGGTAACGGGTTTTCAAATGACAGTTCTACAATATGCTATTATCGATTGTTTCTTAAGTTTCATGCTTTGGAAATAAATAAGAGCAAACATTCAACCCTAGTTTTTTTACTTTTACTAAAATTTTTTGCAAACTGTCATAGCACACCGTTTATCTGGCATGCGACATGCAATCTATTATTCAAATTGCAACACAAGAATACATGTTAGATTACCAAGTGAGAAAATCCACAACATGATTTGCAGGTAGCTTCCATCAATATATGACAGTTTCTGAATAATCGGGGAACAAATAAATTAGATTCATACAATCGTTTATCAGATCAAAAACTGATGTACCATAGTACACTTTCCCCCAGATATATTCCGTTCCAAACTAAATGATCAAAATCAATGAATTTATATCGAAGAAAATCTGTGCCACAAAATATAACAGGAGGGAAACATATCTTGACTTAAAACGAAAATGAATAGTGTAAACACATGGATGTTAAAACTAACATCAAGCAGTAAATAAATACTGTGACTTACATATACACATTTATACGTAAAACGTATATGCATATATACATGTGTTTGAGATACACACATACATTAAGTGCCATTGCCGACAATCAAACGCACAGACACCGGTGTTTCGACCTTTGAGGTCTCGTCAGTGGGCGTGGAGGAGAAATCAAAGGCTCTATTACACGAGATACACTATTATTATCTTTTTCTAATAGACAGGAAATCAACAGTAAGTAATCGGTGCCACGACGCTAAAAGATAAATTAGCATTTTTATCAAGAATTCCTTGAAAGACATAGAAAAATGGTCATTTATGTAAAATCGAACATCAAGAAAATCTGGATACTGCATCACAAGGCCCCTTGCTACACAGATATCTCCATTAACTAGTTTTCTTCAAGAAAAATATGCCTGTGGCCCCACAATCCCCTTAATCACTAAACTTAAGTCCTTGTGAATTTCCGTTTCCCTAGACTAAAAATACATCTCAAAGGTATTTACGGACATTAAATTTTAACATTCAGGGCTGTGTGCGTTTCGAAAGCAACTACTTTGATGGATATAATATTGAATGGCAACACCAAGAATCAAAAATTATATAAAAACGTTGCTTCATTACATACAATATGTATACACTCAGTCTATAATTTGAAATTGCTCATGTTTATTCCCAACATAAATCAATAACAGGAAATAACACAATTATCAAGTCTATTGTTCGATTGCCACTAAAATTAATATTTGGATAATAACATCGTGTGATATTCATGGTTAAGTAATTATAATTATAATTATTGGATGCATTAAAGTTATTAAGCTTTAGCTCGAACATAATTTACATACAAACAGCTAAGCGAAATTTATTTTTCATTAAGAATCACTTTCAGAAATGTCTTTCTCATTGGTGTAATAGTATCAGACATTTGCTACATGACGACCTGCTAATATTTTTGCAAAAGTGTTTTTGACATTCAAGTACGTATATTATATTGCACAGTGATTCCAGTTGACTTTTAAGACAGTTGAACAATAATATGTATTTTTATGGAAGACTTTTTCCCTTGCTCTTATAGCCTGACTGTTTCCCAAATAAGGAGTACTTAGTTTGAAAACCTACTGTTACCTAGCCATACATCAAGTTCGTAATAACGGGAACTGCAGAGACTATAGGCTATATTCAATTTATATATTATATATTTTTTTTATTCACATGAAAAGCGTTTTTTAGTGAATAACGTTTTTGTTTTAAGTTTGTGGATTTTCATTAAAAATATGTTAAAAAAGCAGTGTATTTAATAATTTAATACTTGTAAAATTGTTCTTAAAGTTTCGTCGTTTTTGCTGAAATGGTTTACACTCTGGAAGAGAGAAATGAAATTGTGATTTTAAATGAGACTGCAAACAAAAATTATTACGTAAGAACGCTAATAGAAAAATTTTTGCAAACTGGATCTGTAAATAATATAACACGGAATACAAATAATTGTGGTGTACTAGATGAAACTACGCAGCTAGCAGTTTTTGGGCATATTAATTAAGATCCAAAGCTTTCGTTGAGATAATTATCTGAAGTTCTGGCCAAAATCATCCTGCCATAAGCTATTAAAATTAAACAAAATGCACATTTCTAAAATTCAACTTCACCAAGAGTTGGGTGAAGGTGATTCAGATAGATGAGTCAAATTTTGTGAAATAATGGCAGATATGATTCGGCAAAATGGAAAAGTTTTGCTTCATGCTTTTGCTTCAGTGATGAAAGTTGCTTTTACTGAAATGGTCTTGTGTATATACACAACTGTCGATATTAGGGCGACGGAAATCCCCACTTTTTCCGATAAGGCAAAACACAATATCCCCAAAAAATTAATGTATGGGCTGGAATCCGAACAAGATGGAACTGGGCCACATTAATAGTTAGAAGTTAGAAATTAGTTGGATAATGTTTTTCCAGGACATTGGATAGGACGTAGGGCTCTATTGAATGGCCAGCACGCTCTGCCAATTTAACTACTTTAGATTCCTTTTTGTGGGGACATTTGAAGTCTGTTGTTTATAATATACCGCCACAATCAACAGCTGTTCGACGTAATAGAATAAAATAGAGGAATGTCGAAATTGAACGCCAAAAGTGTTCGAAAATGTTAGAAATGCTTTTGAAAATGACGTCATTTATGTTTAAATGTAAACGGTGAAGAATTTGAGTACATATTTAATTTAACTAAAATGTTGTGAATAAATCTTGTTTTAAGTACTTCTACGACTAACTTTCGGAGTTAATAATTCCACTGAAACCTGAACTGAACTGAAACCTTTAACTCTAGATATCCATAAATTTCATGATGATTTAAAATCAACAAAAAAATATACAGTGTGTCATTTAAAATCTTGGAGTGGGGGTGGCTGGCGGGGGACTCGATGGGGCGGTATAAAATACACTATTCGTTGTCTCCCTGTATCCTATCCTGAATAACCACCCAAGATTTCAACTTTTTGTCTTCAAAAACACCAGAAATAATTCAATATTAAGTTTTTGTGTGGACGCTTGGAATATCTAAATACACAGAAATAGTATGGACCGCTTGAGTTCTAATTCCATTGAATATTTCAGTCAGCGTGTTCCTCTTTAGTCTTGAGAGTTAAGAGGGACACGGAGAGAGAAAGATAGTCAACATCGAGACAAAAACATTTTGTCCGTTTCAGTCGACGTCTATTTAATGCTACATAAAAAAATTACGTGTGGCCACCACACGAGTTTCTCATACGTGTGTGCGTTTCAAATTCTAGAAAACTTGTTTTAAATGCAGATTTAACACATTGTAGTATTTCGCTAAATAAGATAACATGTTTGATGTGTTTATTAGTTATCCATGGCCGTCTTAGTTTTAACAACTTAATGCCATGGAGTGGACAGCTTTTTGTAAAGCGATTTTAAAAATGAAAAATCTCGAAATTTATTGCAGATACGTATACCGTAGTCGTCAAATTTTAATTTCGGTTTACACTTCTATCCCATGCAGAAGATGACCTTATAATATGCAGCGACGCCTGCTTGCTAACAGTGGTGGGAGAGCAACGCAGTGTCGCGGAACCCTCACGCCGAGTCACGCCTTACATTTCATAGGAAACTTTTGTCGAGTGTAACGTCTTGCCAACCTCGCTTATGTTTATCTTTAGTTTATTTCGTCGCGCTCTTTTCCTCTTTCTACTTTCGTATCAGAAATTAAAATATGTCGACTACGGTATGATATACTTAAGTAAAAATAAAATGCTTTACTTGAGGAGTAAAATAACATAAAAAACACTATGCATTCCATTCAAAAAAAATTAGTTTTTTCCAGCTGAAATTTATGATATTGTTTTGCCTTTCCTAAACACTTGTATCTAAAAAAAAAATGGGCTGTGGTCACCACACGACTTTCTTATACGTATAAGCGTTTCAAACTATACAATTTTAAGAATTTTTTTATACAAAACTTATTCTAAATCCTATTCTAAGTACTTTCATTCATAGAATGCATACTTTGCAAGATATTATCAAAAAAGTGCTACTCGCTAAGAGTAAAAGCGTTACTTCCGGTCTGAATTTTGAAATTTCGTTTATACAAAAATTATTCCAAACATACCTCCAAACACATTTGTACTCTTGATAAATATATATAGAATGCATAATTTACGAGATATTTGCAAAAATCGCTTTTCGATAAGAGTAAAAGTGATACTTTCGGTCTGAATTTTGAAATTTTTTGTATACAAAAGATATTGAAAATTAAGTTAGAAATACTTTTACACTCGTAATATACCCGTCAGCATGACTTGCAAAATATTTGCAAAAAACTGATTTTCGATAAAAGTAACATTTTTTTTAATAAAATTCTTCTCAAATTTAATTGTGAGTACTTATGAATTTTTTTATAAATTTGTTTAAACTTAGTAGTTGACGAAATATTGGCAAAGTTCGTTTTTTTTCACTGAAGTAAACTCTACTTCCGGTCTGCCGGTTTTACTGAAAATCTAATCAGATCTCAAGAGGGAGATTATACTCGTAAATACAAAATTTGGAATTGAAATCTATAGCTGTTTGACCGCTATCGTGGTCACACACACACACACATAGAGAGAGAGAGAGAGAGAGAGAGGGAGAGGGAGGGAGGGGGAAGAGATTTTGTAAAAACCACTTTTTCGGTATCAGGGGAGTTCAAACCCTGGACATCTGTAAAAGTCTCAAGGTCGAAAATTGTCATCAGAATACTTCTTTATACTACGTATAAGAAAGTAAAATGTGGAAAAACATTCTGTTCTTACCGGACTAAGCAGTACCCAGTATTGAAGTAAATAATAATCTTTTATTTCAATCAAATACGATGTTTAGTTAGAGCAAATATGTAATTCAGTAATTGATACGTGTATGTATTCCCGTACTCGCATACATACAGACTTTTCCCTATAAAGTATTAATAAATTTACTTTTCTATTATTCAACTTATTTGAAGTTACTATGTGGTAATATTATTATCCTTCTACACTTTCAACGACTATGTTTTGTCTTTCGGCAGATTCAGACCTATAGTGTTCGGTATACTGGAGAGTAAACAACTAGGCGAATAGTTTTTTACCCATATTTATTAGTGTTCATAATATATTTTACATTTCGTTTATTTAATATATTATTTTCACTGTATGTACATTTTAAGTTCAGTTTTTAATAACCTAACTACAAAGATTTTTTGTGTATGTTTTTATTATCCTTGAAAGTTAAATTAAATATATGAAGACTGCTTCCTTGGCTGATTTACGTTTCATTATTATGTGCATTTTGTTACCATTACTGTTGGTAATTTTGTTTTATGTAGACATAAATAAAAATTTATGAGAGATTCATTATTATTATTATTATTATTATTATTATTATTATTATTATTATTGCTACTGCTAATATTACATTTTATTCACAATTACTTTGGTTGTGTTGATGGTAAAACGTATTATATTTGCTATTTTTGTGCCGTATATGCATGTTCAAATTTTCACTCTATTACTAGCATTTGTTTTCTTGTCATTGGTTTAGAACGTACGTTGCGTTTTATTATTTTTTGATTGCTAAAAATTTAGGTTAGGCTAAATTTTATGCAAACGTTGCTGCAAATACATTACTTCACTACGTACATTAACGGCTCCTCTGTACCTGCCCAAAATTTCTATTTTCTCTTGTAAATTTAAAAATATACAAGAGAGAACCTATTCCATTACCATGGTGTGTTAATGTAATAAGTTCTCTCTTGTCATGATCTAACAGCTACTACTAATAACCACCCTTCAACCCTGTTTGCAAGGGCGTTCTCTCTTGTAAATTTTAAAATATAAAGAGAGAACATATAACAATAACACTCCATGAACCAAGTGGTATCACTAAAAACCACCCTTCAGGTCTGTTTATAAAGGCTGTTCTCTCTTGTAAATTTTAAAATTTACAAGAAAGGGTAACGTAACGGTAACGTACCACTTTACATGGGGTTATATTTTGAATACTATGAATGTAATGTATAATCAAATAAAATTATTTTGAAGGATTAATGAGTTTTATTACTAATATGACGTAAAATCCTATTCGAATTGTAGATATTTATTTTAACATTGTTACTAGGTACATAAAAAGTGTAAATTAAGTTGTTAAAGTGTATATGCGATTATGTAAATCTAACAATGCACTCTATCTTTCAAAACCGCATAAAATAATTTATTGCATTTTATTATTTCATTCTATATTGTTTATTTGACCAAAGCAGAATACCTATAAATATATTTGTGTAACCACATTCGTCTGTGGAACTAATACATTTTTAAGTACATACTTGCTTATAATAAGATAATAACAAAAACCATGTGACTATATCCTGCAGACACTTCGTACCATCTACGCAGCATAACATATACCTACTTAAATTATTATTGTTATTGACTTGTTGTTTATTGCTGCTCGAGCATGTCGTGTGTTAGCATTTGAAAACACACGTCTTTTAGTAGGGTAAGTGTTACATTGTTGACAGTCACGCATACATACATATTAATATAATCATACATTATTTTTTCTATATACGAAATGACTTAACTGGTGCGAAAAAGCGCTGTTGTGGGGAAAAAATCATTTTATGGGTTATGTCAGATAACTTTTCTCGAACTATTTTCCTGGATTCAGCCAATATACAATATAATTCGATTTAACACTCTGTCAGATTTCCTTCGCATCCCAAAAGGTCGTACTCATCACCTTTCAAACAAAATGGTAAAGATATCGATTTCTTGGTCTTCTTTTGAGAAGGCCTGCTACGATGTGGCTATTGTTGAGATAGCCGTTTGAATTTACGAAAATACAAATGAAGCGGGTTTTATCAACTTTACAAAAACTAACAATAAATGTATTTGGTTCTTGTGAAACATCGCAAATTATCACATCTTTTTATCGTAATTCATGACATACGTAATTCTAGGCGAAAAATAAGTTGTATGCACTCAGACAATATGGTTATGAAGCTAGCTATCTCCTTGGTGTCACTACCTTGGTCGATCAAAATAGTAGCATTAATCTTATTGACCATTTCCGGAGTTGTTTTTCATGGTCCTTAACGCCATTACTACATTTATATTGAGACTGTCATAATCATCGAATGTATATGGCATTTCAGCCAATATTTCGTAGGTGTTTAGCCCTTTAAAAAAGTAAATATTGATTCCAATCCCGTATTGCGGATTTATACGCCATTTTAAGGCTTTACATTAAACCCATAATTCACACTGTTGTAACTTTTATGCCAAATGTCAAAAATTATATCAAACTTTAAATTAGAATATAATAGTGAGATTTTCCGAAGGATGATGATACATAATAGTCAACTTTGTTTTCCTGTCAAATTATTCTCTTATATACCGCTCCAGCAGGTAAATAATAATAATAATAATAATAATAATAATAATAATTTATTTTGTCCAACAGCCAACAGTGTCAAACCAATTATAGGACAAAGAAGTAGCGTACATTAATACAAAACAAATCAATCAAATTCTTATTTGTAATATAAACAATTTATAACTATATATACATTTATATATAAAGTTGAAGAATTATGCATCACATAATATAATTATTAATACACAAATTGTAGATAACCTAATCAAGTTTAAAAATTCCTATTGAATAATGTTGAATGAACTAAAAATTTTCTATCTAAGAAAGTTAGAAACTGTTTTATCTCCATAAACCCTGGTTACGACGAAAAATGTTACTTGTAATATTTTATATTTACAAATTATTAAGATTCTAAAATGCATTACGCAAGAAATTTGAAAATTCATAAATTAGCAATAGATTGAAAATATCGCAGCCGTTGTCATAACATAAGTTTCAAATGTTGTGAAAATTACTTAACATTGGCGATGGGCACAAGAAAGTGGATATTTTTAAATAGTACATTTTTAGTACTTTTTACTGCCACGTAAATACACAGGCTGCTCCGTTTAATTTTTTTTATATTTTCCAAATTTATGATATGTAATTCTCAAGAACATGGGTTAAAATGTTGCATCAAACATTCAAATCATGTAGTCGAATGATTGCTAAGTGAGTCCATAATACTTCTTTCATCTTTATTCGTTATTTCATATGTGTTTTGTACAATTTTTGCCCGGAAATCACTATATTTCAGAAACAGTTGAAATCAACTTATATAAATCGTTAGTGTAATCATCTATCTATCTATAACTATCATAAAATGTACTAATAAATAAGAGTTGTTTGAGTATTGATAATCATATTATTGATTCTTGTGGTTCTCCATTTAAATAGCTATGTTTCTTTTAAGATCTTGAGGAACATCTAACAATTTGAAAATAACCGCGTGCATTCATTGATATAAGAATTATCTTTTATTAATAGTGTCAATTAAAGCAGCATTTCTTTGTTAACATGTTATATAATGTATGTATGTATTATATATGTATAATACAAGAACATCACTGTATCATATATTGCATTAGTAATTAGGTCATATAAACACCAATAACACACCAATGAGAGACGCGACAGCACGAACTTTTTTATCATGAGTTAAATAAAGTAGTATAGTAGTAGAGTGTTTTATGGTGATGTTCTGCTGCAAGAAGTCGAACTGAATAATAACAACATTATGTAAAGAAAGTGAATCGGAAATTATTGATTTTATTGAATAAATCGGTAAGGTCTCAGCTTCATTTTAAATGCACGCACTCCTATGTTGCAAATTAAATGCAAATAAAATGCAAATTAATTGAAAAAGTATTACCAGATTCGTATTTAATTTGCAACATAGGATACATACAAATACAATCAAAAAGTGTGAAATTATAGGCGTACTCCTTGATTAACTGAAAGCCTATATTTGCCACAAGAATGATTAATGCCGAAATAATAAGAAAAACATGAAATTACTCGTTCAAACATATAGTCTAATTATAGCAGTAAAAATAAAGCGTTGATTGGCAATCAAGGGAACGTGTTTACATAACTTAGATAACGAGAAAATAAGCTATACTGTTCAAGGATAATTCTGTAGTATCTCCATGATGCTCTTGGTAGTACTATTATCTATATTGGCACTTCTTGGCGTATTATATTTTCTATATAGAACAGAAAAACGAAAATATGCGGATCTGGATAAATTACCTGGACCCAAACCACATTTCTTCTATGGAAATGCTTTAGAATTTGGAAATAATATTGCTGGTAAGTGCGATTCGTTTTTTAAATTATTAACGTTCGTATTAATCAAACAAGAGTAGAGTATAAATTTGGATTTTGATTAATTTTACACTATTTTTGTATACTATTCGTCATATCCGATGTTGATAACGATAACTTCAGGAGATAGGTTTATTTACCAGTATACATATTTTGTCTACTCGAAACGTCTAAATAATTTTTTATTTATGATATGTGATTCATGTAAAAGGTTATTTCTGTAAACGTTATTATCATGCAACCTATTATTTATTGATTGGATTTATTAAATAACATTTTAGTTTGAGCAATATTAAAATGGAGACGTGGGTATGTGGGCTAACGATTATAGGTTTGAGACCATTCAAAACGGAAACGCACAAACAAATAAAAAATGAGGTGTGGCTACCACACGACCTTCTTATACGTATAAGAGTTTCAAATTATAGCATTTTTAGAATTTTTTTGTATAAAAATTTTTCAAAATCCTATTATAAATAATTTTGTTCTCTTAATAAATCTCTATAGAATGCATACTTTGCGAGATATTCAAAAGAAAGCACTACTCGCTAAGAGTAAAAGTGTTACTTCCGGTCCGAATTTTGAAATTTTTTTTTTGAATATTCCAAATCCAACTCTAAATACTTTTGTACTCTTGATAAATATATGTGACCTGGACTACGGAAAGGTACCTATGGTTAGAAAACAAGATTTCGAGAAAACAGCTGTTAAAGATAACAAGTCGTGTGCGTGCGTCGCGTTTGTATTTGCGCTTCTACCTCTTCTTCTTTCGTCTTACCCTTGGCTCTCCACCTCTCTTTAGACTTCCACTATACAGTGGTGCTTTTATAATAAATATTTTTGTACTTTATTCAAGTGATTTCCCCTAAATAGCTAATTTTGTGAACGTTGAAAAAGTTGGAATAATACGTGCTGCTTTTCTTATCATTCTATTTTCGAGATCGTGGTTTTTCGTTGTTATGCAGCTAATTTAAAATTGTTTCAGTTTGTGAAAGTGCAGAATGGATTTAGAAGAAGAATTTAAATTGATTCTTCCGACCATAGGTACCTTTCTATAGTCCAGGTCACATATATAGAATGTATAATTTACGACATTTTCTATTGAAAATTAAGTTCTAAATACTTTTATACTCGTAACGTACCTTTCTAAAAAGCATGACTTGCAAAATATTTGCTGAAACTGATTTTCGATAAGAGTAAAAGACCTATTTCCGGTAGGAATTTCGAAAAACTTTTTTAATAAAATTATTCGCAATTTCAATTTTAAGTACATATGAATTCTTTATAAATTTGTTTAAACTTAGTAGTTGACGAAATATTGGCAAAATTCGATTTTTTCGCTGAAGTAAACTACTACTTCCGGTCTGTCGATTTTACTGAAAATCTAATCAGTTGTCAAGAGGAAGATTATACTACTAAGTGCAAAATTTGGAATTGACAGCTATAGCGGTTTGACCGCTATCGTGGTCACACACAGACAGGCAGCCATAGAGACATTTCTTAAAAACCACTTTTTTGGTATCAGGGGACTTCAAAACGTGGACATCTGCAAAAATCTCGAGGTCGAAAATGTTCATCATCACAATACTTCCTTATACTACGTATAAGAAAGTAAAAAATGAGGTGTGGCCACCACACGACTTTCTTATACGTATAAGCGTTTCAAACTATACAATCTTAAGAATTTTTTTATACAAAACTTATTCACAATCCTATTCTAAGTACTTTTATTCTCTTAATATATCGCCATAGAATGCATACTTTGCAAGATATTCGAAAAAAAGTGCTACTCGCTAAGAGTAAAAGTGCTACTTCCGGTCCGAATTTTGAAATTTCATATATACAAAAAATATATCAAATCCAGTTCTAAATACTTTTGTACTCTTAATAAATATATATAGAATGCATAATTTACGACATATTTGCCAAAAATCGCTATTCGGTAAGAGTAAAAGTGTTACTTCCGGTCCGAATTTTGAAATCTTTTTTATACAAAAGAAGACTTTTATACACGTAACGTACCTGTCTAAAAAGCTTGACTTGCGAAATATTCGCAAAAAACCGATTTTCGATAAGAATAAAAGACCTACTTCCGGTAGGAATTTCGAAAAACTTTTTAAATAAAATTGTTCTCAATTTTAATTTTAAGTACATATGAATTCTTTATAAATTTGTATAAACTTAGTATTTGACGAAATATTGGCAAAATTAGATTTTTTCACTGAAGTAAACTGCTACTTCCGGTCTACCGATTTTACTGAAAAACTAATCAGATCTTAAGAGGGAGATTATACACGTAAATACAAAATTTGGAATTGATATCTCCAGCGGTTTGACCGCTATCGTGGTCACACACAGACACACAGACACACAGACAGACAGACAGACACACAGACATTTTTTAAAAACCACTTTTTTGGTATCAGGGGACCTCAAAACGTGGACATCTGCAAAAATCTCGAGGTCGAAAGTTTTCATCATCACAATACTTCCTTATACTACGTATAAGAAAGTAATGAGGTGTAAATTTTAAATACTTTTATCTTCTCAATAGATCTGTGTGAACTGCACCATTTGCAAGATATTTGCAAAAAGAACTGCTTTTTCACAAGACTGAAAGGGTTATACGTTCCAAATTATGAAGATGCTGATATACAAAATCTGTTTCAGTCTTTGTCGATATAGTTTTATACTCCTAATTTATATAGCATCAATAATTTGATAGATATATACAAGAAAAATACAGTTCGATAAGAGTACGAGTGCTACTTCCGGTCGGAGTTTTCTTTTGTTGTTCAAAATCATTCTCTAAATACTTTTATGCTACTTTCGGTCTATCGATTTGACTGGAAATCTAATCAAATCTTGAAAAAAAAATGCTTTTCAACATTTGGTTTCAGAAATATAGCACTAATCGTTTAATCGTTATTATGACCACACTCAAGCAGACAAGCAAAACCATATACGTCATTGCAAAAGCCACTTTTTCATTATCAACCAGTAGACTGATTTTTCTGGGACCCTTTCCTTCCATACATTTTGTAAACATGGCCTTATTCATTGGTGTTTTCCTGCTATTCACATAAAAAGAAATGTCATGATACTTCAGTGCACGCTGGTATGATTATAAAAGTATTCAATATTAGGTAAATATTTTCTTTTTAAATATGTATTACATCATTAATTCAAACTTGTATTAAGCATTTCGACAAAGAGTTTTTCAAAGTATATTTACAAAAGCTGATTTGATGCATTTCCCTTACTTCCATTGGCAGGTTATTCAAAAGCCTACAGAGCAGCATTATAATTCTTAATTGATGTGGAACTTTGGATAAATATTTTCTCCCGCCTCGTCCCTCTATCCCGAGGCAAGGATGGTCCGATTGGGCAAGTCACCAGGCGCCGTTGTAATAATTGGCGAGTGTTTTGTATATAAATGGTCTTTTCACTAGTAGAAAGTCAATATTATTATATGCATCTTTATTATTCCCAAGCTTTTTCTAATGCGTTTTTGTGAAGCCTGAATCCTTTATATCAAATAAAATTTGTCAGTTGGATCAAATCTACAATCGTCATCGTACTTGCATCAAAAGTAATGGCTAAATCTGTACCTTGTTGAGAAAATGTATAGTTAAATTGTAAGTAATTTGGATTTAGACATGACTTAAAGGTAGATAGGAACCTTTGTCGGACTAGAATACTTATCTTACATCTATCTACTAGTCTGGGGGAAATATGAAAACTCGTTACAACAAAAGAGACAAATTTTGAATATTTCGGAATGACGAAAATAAAAGTGGTAAAAAACATAGTACATTTTTTTAATCAATTATATAAGAAACGCTTTCGTTTAATTTAGATGTATTTGAGTTATTATATAAATGTTTCTTAAAAATATGTTTTCTTAATTCCAGAGATATTCAGCAATATTGAGAGATTATTCAACACTTATGGACCAATAATGAGAATATGGCAAAATGGTCTCAAACTGAGTGTATATGTTGTTGACCCGACTATAGTAGAATATTTCTTAAGTTCTAACGTTCACATAAAGAAATCAGCAAGTTATGATCTGTACCAGTCCTGGTTAGGGCAAGGGTTAATAAATAATACAGGTCTGATTTTACTGTGCACTTGGAGAATAAAACATATTCCTTATTAAATAAAAATGTTCCATTTTATATAGGTGAATTATGGAGAAAACATAGAAAAATATTAACACCAGCATTTCATTTGAAAATCTTAGAACAATTTACTGAGAGTTTCCACAAGTCTGGTCAAGTATTAATACAGCAACTAAAGAAAAAAGAGGGCGAGAATATTGACATTTATCAGTATATAATTTTATATGCAATGGATGCAATATGTGGTAAGTGAAATGCTTTTGTTAACTCATTTTATATGAAAGCAGTTAGGACCTAGTGCTGTACCTAATTACTTTAGTCATAAACCAGTGCTGGATGTTTCAGTATATAAATATATGAATTGTTAACTTTCATAATAACCGGTGTTATAAAATAAATGTTATCTACCGTCTATGTAAGTATGACGGGTGTCTGTAGTTGACTTACGTGTTGCAATTTAGTGATTTTCATTTTATTAAATCGGTAACTTGGAAACGTCTTACTTAATTTCTTCTATCGCCAGTGTCGTGGCCAAATATTTTTAATTTTCAAAATATATGATATGCTTATATGTATCTATAATATTTCCAACATGTTTAATTAGTACTAATAACATGTAATTTCGAATTCATATTAGGTTAATAATTTTCAAAGCCACTGATTAAAAATCTTTTGAATTGCGCTTGTAGGATTAAAATATAAAATTTCACAATTAAATTGAATTCGAGCAGCAAGAGTAGAAATTGTAAAATATAAGAAACGGTAAAATGCAAATAACGGCGGCGTAAATCAATTACAGACACTCGAACAATCGAACTTATTGCTGCTAAGATGCGAATAACAAAAATTATCCATAGCTATGGACTATAAACACATAGAATTGATGTATACCCTTTCCACTATACTGGTGAAAATGAAAATTGACAATCGGTATAATACCTTTATCTAGTACTTATAATAATAATACTTGCTAATATGTTAATAAAAGGTGGTTGTTAACTTATGACAAACTCAGCTTATATATAGGGTGTTTCGAAATTGCACGGCACTATTGTGGGTACTTGTTCTGTAACATAACATAAACAAAAAAGTCCATATAAACATATGTCTCAAATTAATTTATTACTAAGATATTGGAGCATAAAGATATTTATTTAACAATACAACATCCAAAACAACTGTTTAAAGTGGTCACCGTTTTGTTGAATGCAGCATTCAGCACAACAAATTCATGCTTCTTTGGCACTTTGTATAGCATCAGGACGATTCTTGACAGTTGCTGAGGCTTCCACGATGCGATTACTAAACTACCGATCTAACGGCGTTAGATCGGGAGAAGCATGAATTTGTTGTGCTGAATGCTGCATTCAACAAAATGGTGGCCACTTCTTAAATAAATATTTTTATTCTCCAATATCTTAGTAATAAATTAATTTGAGACATATGTTTATATGGACTTTTTTGTTTATTTTATGCTAGAGAGCAAGTACCTACAATAGTGCCGTGCAATTCCGAAACACCCGGTATATTATACCAAGAATTCTTGAGAGAATTGTAAATATTTAATAGAATATTAATATTATGTTTGTCTATAGATTCTTCAATGCGCATAGAAGTAAATGCTCAAGAAACAGGGGACACGACTTATATAGATGCAGTAAAGCGTTTTTTGGAGGTATATTTCATAAGATTCTTCTCTCTCTTTAACAAATACGAAATATTTTTCCAATTTTCTCCTGCATACAAGCAATACAAAAGCGACATAGATCTGTTGCAATCTTTCACAAGAAATATAATACAGCAACGGAAACGTGAGAGAAGCTCGGAACAAGTTAATGAAGAAGTTGATGAATTCGGGCGAAAGAAACGTAAGAAAGTCTTTTTAGATATTTTATTAGACAGCAATAAAATGTCGGACCAAGAGATCAGGGAAGAAGTGGACACATTTCTGTTTGGAGTAGGTAACTCAGGTAACTAGTGGATACTGAATATTTACGTTTTTCTTTTACTTTTAGGGACACGACACTATTTCATCCACAGTGTCATTTGGTCTTTTCGAATTGGCTAGAAATCCTGATGTACAGAAAAAAGTATTTGAAGAATTAGAATCAGTTGTCGGAATAGATAAAACTGAACCGATTACTATTCAACACTTAAATCAGATGGATTATCTGGACAGAGTTATTAAAGAAGTTTTACGATTGTATCCTGCTGCTCCTTTGATCGAAAGAGAACTTGAAGAAGAAGTTTTATTAAGTGAGTAGTTGAGTTATTTTTTAAACTATATGATGGCACCTCTGTAAGAGCTTCAAACACTTGTAATCGATGTTCAAAGGTTCTTATATGTAGTAGATTTGAATCTCTAGCCTGGCAGATTTTATTATAATCTGCTCATTAAAAAACAGGTAACACCCCAACTCTCCCCACTGGCGTAGCGATTTAAGATTTGAATGAATAAGTTCTTCCTTTTAATGGCATTGACTTTGTAAATGGCAACAGGAGATGATACGTGGCTGTATGTATTGTGTTGAAACGAAGACGCAATTGTCGTTGTAGATGGGGAAAAGGGTCTCCTCGTCCATACAAAGCATGCAAATATCAAGCTGATGTTGGCCGTATTTTTTGATAAAAGGTATCATGAATTTGTACCTGTTCGTTGTTTATCATCTGACCACGTAGATGATAAATAACAAACAGTTCCACCAGGGAATTTTAACGCTTTTGATAGATGCTGTGCGTAGGAAGAGGCTGAAATTGTAGAAAAACCAGACTTCGATACACTACGATAATGCGCTGTCACATGCGTCGCTACTCACCGGCATTTATCTGGCAAAATAGACTTCGGTTGAGCCAAATCCATCCTATTCTGCGGATTTAGCCCCAACAGACTTTTTCCTCTTTCTCAAACTTAAAACCAGTCTGAAACTACGTCGCTGCCAAATCATAGAGGAGATTCAGGACATGCGAAAAGAGCCCTACGCGCCATTCCAGAAAGTGCGTTTCAGGAGGCTTTCCAAAAATGGAAGAAATATTGGAAACGGGTATTGCCGGTCGAGGAGATCACTTTGAGGACAACAGTGTTTAAAATGTTGCGAAATGAGCGATACAGATTTTATAGGTTTCATAGATTTTGAACATCCCTCGTACAACGAGTACAAATCTATTTCAATGAATACTACAACTATAAAAGAAAAACATTTGCTGCTAGAAATCTATTTCAATGAATACTACAACTATAAAAGAAAAACATTTGCTGCTAGAAGATACATACATACAAAATCTAATAAGAGGACAATTGTTATGTTTAGTATGAACATCAACTATTATTAAATAAATATAAGTATATAAAAGAAAGAATGGGGAAAAGCCAGTGTACCATACATAATAATTACATATTACATAAAGTTGTTAGGATGATAAGTTCTCATTTAAGCTGTAATAGTAATTTGCAATTAGTCAGAATAGTCCAAAACTACACATTCCTATTGTTTACCAGAATCTGATATTATCTCATAATGCATTATCTACACTATTAGTTTTCGGTAACGTACACTTTCATATATTGTCGTAATATATTTAGGTATTGCCAGATTGTTTACATGTTTGATTGCTATCATAGATGGTATATTAGCAATTATCACTACGTAAGAATTAATTATAATATTATCACGCTGAAATGTAAGGTTTCTGTATATGTGTAAATATGTATATAAGAACACACTAAGAAAATAAGAATATCAAATTGAATAGTAATATGAAAACTACACATGCTCTTGCTTGCAGATTATTTGTAGTTCTTAGAAACGTCTTGCTGTACGAGATAAACTTGAAAACAAAATACCATAAGCAAAAAAAACGCACATATGCTTTTAGCGAATTACAAGAAACATTCTGACGAACCTGGTAAAATGCCAATTTTGAATTGTAAATCTTCTTGGATGGGTTAACGATTTTTCAAAAAATAACAGAAAGTTCAATTATGTATATACATACATTTAAGTTTCAATTGTTACAGAGGCACAATATGTCTATCCAGTTACATAACACGTTGTGTGGATACTATCTCTTATACCCCTCATAATATTGTAACGAAACCAGCAGACATTCGAAATGAGTTTACATTAAATAAAAGAAGCAGACCTCTCGGCGCTTTAAAAACGAAATTGTCACACGCACAAAAAGACACCATAAATCATCTCGGCCGGACGTATAAAAACGCTCTTATTTACACACCACCATAAATCAATCTCCACGCTGTACGGCATAGTCCAGCGGAGACAGAATGTCTAGGAATATTCTACAGACATTCGAGAGGGAGATGGAGTTTACGAGAATGCTTCGAGATGTTTTCACATATGTATATAAGGCGACTGGGTCACCGATGGAGGATTCATTCATTGCGGGATCGAGTGCGAAGAAATAAATAGTGGTAGCCAAATAAATAAATATAGTAGTGCCGTCTTATATAAATAGAACTGTTACATAAATACGGATAGAGATATTAGTAATAGATATAAATATAATAGTGCGTGGTAAATAAATACAAGTGTTAATTTTAATTTATTAATAGTAGTTTAAGTGTGTTACGTTAGTTTTTATATTTTTATATTGTTATATAATTTTAAGTATATAAAAATACAGACTGTTTTAAATAAATAATTGCACGAGTTGTTTATTGGAACCCGAAAACGTAACAATATTATTTGAGCTTTCTTTTTAGAATCATTTTCAACACCTTAACACACTCATTGGCATGTAGCTGATTTGTGAAGACTAGAAATCTAATGTTCAGTAATATTGTTAGTTCTATTAGTTAATTATATTAATTAGTTTAATTCTACAGAGATAGAGCTTAAATTATTTACAGATCAATGTAAAATAGATCAGTTTGATTAAACAAGTACATAATTTTTATGTATGTAAGTCTGTTGTTTATCTATCACTAGCTGACTCTGCGTTGTTCTGGCCTTTCCGGTAGGTAGCGTGATGAGTATAAACTCTACCAAAACAATTTTGTTTACCATATATATTGTGTACAAATAAATCATTTCAGTTTATAAATATAAAATAATTAATAACTCGACCACAACACCACCTAACGGGTCCAGATTTGTGATTTTGTCTTTTGGCACTAAACCAACATATACTGTGAATGTAAGTCATTTCGGTCCATAACTACAAAATTTGTCCATAACTTCCCTAGAGCGCCATCTACTGAATCGCAGCACAGCTATGAATGTCCGTCTCGACAAAACTAATATACTGCGTTAATATGACCTCAATCGGTTAAGTCGTTCAGAAGTTACACCATCACTAACAGA
This sequence comes from Amphimallon solstitiale, assembly GCA_963170755.1. Taxonomy (NCBI): domain Eukaryota; kingdom Metazoa; phylum Arthropoda; class Insecta; order Coleoptera; family Scarabaeidae; genus Amphimallon; species Amphimallon solstitiale. Next base: position 199,285,343 of record OY720675.1, read on the forward strand.
CGCACCAACGATTACATATTTTATTTTTCCAGATTTTTCTCCAGATCTTCCAGATATTTTTTTCGATTAAATCCATTTAATTGAGTTATCTTCGATCCCGGGAGCATAACGAACAAAGCCAAAAAGAATCTATTTGGTTGATCCTTTTTTTTACATAAGAGAAAATACTAGATACATCACAACTTGTTTATAACGTCATGGTTTATAGCGGCAACTCGGGTATAGCGTCATAATCGTCTTGGTCCCTGGAATTACCTATAGTAGATAACGTAAAAAACTTTGCATATAACGGTGTATAATTATGGTGAACCTCGTTTTTAACGTCAATTGAAATACATATGTACATATGCATGTATATATGTATAGGCATTAACTGCTGGGAATTTCCGTATTTACAGAGGTCCTTTGTAGGAAATAACAATTACCTCATTTCTTAGAATTCTTAAACCATCTAAGTACTATGTAGGTAACTTGCAGTTTGAATGAAAATGCGATTCATAAATCTCTGCTAAAGAAATTCTTAATGTGATGTGCAGTTTTGCCTTTATTGTAATGTAAAATAGGTAATAAAACATCGGATTAGTTACGCAAAAATTTGTTAAATTACAATTTCTCGAAATCGTGAATAACGTAACTCGGTTATAACGTCAAAAAGTGTTGGTTCCGCTGATGACGCTATAACTATGTTCTACTTACATATTTGCATATAGAAAAATAAATACAAAATCAGATATATGGATAGTACATACTTAAAAAATGAGGTGTGGCCACCACACGACTTTCTTATACATATGAAAGTGTTACTTCCGGTCCGAATTTTGAAATTTCATTTATACAAAAAATATTCCAAATCCAACTCAAAATACTTTTGTACTCTTCATAAATATACATAGAATACATAACTTACGACATATTTGCAAAAAATCGCTATTCGATAAGAGTAAAAGTGGTACTTCCGGTCTGAATTTTGAAATTTTTTTTATATAAAAGATATTGAAAATTATGTTTTAAATACTTTTATACTCGTAACGTACTTGTCTTAAAAGCATGACTTGCGAGATATTCGCAAAAAACTGATTTTCGATAAGAGTAAAAGATCTACTTCCGGTTGGAATTTCAAAAAACTTTTTTAAGACAATTTGTTTCAAACTTAATTCTAAGTACATATGAATTCTTTATAAATTTGTTTAAACTTAGTAATTGACGAAATATTTGCAAATTTCGATTTTTTCACTGAAGTAAACTACTACTTCCGGTATGCCGATTTTGCTCAAAATCTAATCAGTTCTCAAGAGGCAGATTATACACGTAAATACAAAATTTGGAATTGATATCTACAGCGGTTTGACCGCTATCGTGGTCACACACAGACAGACAGACACACAGACATTTTTTAAAAACCACTTTTTTTGTATCAGGGGACCTCGAAACGTGGACATCTGCAAAAATCTCGAGGTCGAAAATTTTCATCATCACAATACTTCCTTATACTACGTATAAGAAAGTAAAAAGATAAAAAAATTGTCTAGTAATCATACTTAGATTTACTTATATTTATACCAGATTTGAATATTTATTCAATTTCAGACGGATTACGCTATCCAAAAGGGACCACGATATCATTTCACCTATACATCCAGCACAGACGTAAGGAATTGTTTCCAGAACCTGACAAATTTGATCCCGATAGATTTCTACCCGAAAACGTTGCTGCCAGACACACGTTCGCATATATACCTTTCAGTGCGGGACCCAGGAATTGTATAGGTAATATATAAAATCGTTTTTATACGTCTGAAATTTACCTTATTCGTTTTTTTTTCAGGGCAAAAATACGCTACAATAAATACTAAGATTACAATTGCAAATGTATTACGTAATTTTACAGTGCATCCTGTTGAACCCGCACATAAAATTATTTTAGCTAACGATGCCGTGTTGAAGTCTGTAAATGGGGTATCTATAAAATTGCAATTAAGACAATAAATTCAGTAGTATAGAATTTTTGTTATTTGAAATATGAAAATATATAAATAAGATTTAACAAATTAATTTTTATTTATGTTAGTGGTTAAGATGGTCAATCACTGAAGAAACGTTCGAATAGGATAGTGAAAGTAAATTTGACTAGAGGATCCAGTCGTAGTCGAAGGCCGGTACTGCTTCTTAGCAGTACCGGCTTAGCGCATAGAGATACTAGCATTTCTCATCTTTGACGGCGTAGCGAAGAAGTAACAAAACACTTATAAACAGTTTTCACGAATGCACCAAATGATTCTAGTGATCCTTGGCAAGGGAACTCATGAGCTTGCTATTACAGTAACAATACGAGTATATATAATCATTCAGAGCTTAATCTGTTAATGAATAGATTTCAAGCCAATCGCATGATTCAGACACTTTTATAAAAAATTGTATTTTCAAGTTATTTTATATGTTATGAAGACATTACTATAATAGTTTTGTAATAAATCATGGATTAATGTCACTGGCCAACAAAGTGTTTACCCAAAGTCAGTAACTGGCAAAATTAAAAAGCATATACAACGAAATCCGTTACTGACTATTATCTAAGTACTCATTATTATTTTAGCATATACAAAGTAAGAAAAGTTACGAAAGGCTGAACATTTTGTTGAAGAAGACAAATCGCGAAGAGTTTTTCTGGAATACTGCTGTGAATTTTATAGTCATTATATTTATTTTGGGCATGCAATTATTGTTACGTGCCACAAAATGGTTTTGTTTATGCCCTGATATATTCTAACATTCGATCTATTAACTTGCATGACTTATAAACGTGTAACTCGTGATTTTCCCTGTGTCTGAGAACGATGACTAACTGTGTGTGTGTCATATTAAGGGGTACATGCGACATTTGACATTGTGTGTCTATAAATCTACGATTCTGGCCATTGTACGCTTATAGGTTACGTTACTGATTGCATTGCAAATGATTTACTTCGTATTTATACATATCTTAATTACTAGTTGCTCTCCACAAATATTACCTACCGTTTGTGCGAGGGATAATACTAGTTCTGTATTGTTTGGTAGTTTTCCCGTCGACATTTGTATGTGAACAGGTTGCTTTCGGCCTAGTATAATGGACTGAATTGTTAGGTATTTGATCTGCTGTGTAAAGGATATCTTTATTTGTTAGCTGCCTTTCCTAGTGTCCTGCTTATTTATTTTCAACTGCTGGGTTGCGGACAAGATTGAAGAATGCCTGCTGTTACATCGGTTATTCATTTGAGTTCTATCTTGCGGTAGCGTGGTAGAGGTACGTTTTCTTTCTGCAATAGTATGTCATTGTTGAGGGTCAGCCCTCACGTTTTCGTGAAGTGTTTAAATATATTGCGATCTAAATTACCTGATTAGGGTTCCCAGTAGTTCATTTCAAATCTATCTATAACTTGTTTACTTGTCGCTTGGTTGTCAATTCTGTTTTAGACAACTGAAATTTAGTTACAAGGTAATATCCCTAAGTAGGATTAATAGCATGCTAGGCGTAGACAGTACGTTCACTTAGTGTTGGCGTTGCCAGAATCAATGTCGCATATTAATTTTTATCCTGTTCATTTGGGAAGTTATTTGCAAGTTAGCCTTGTCGTGGTATGTCTTTTGTGAGTGTTGATGATATTTATATTGTAATGCCAGGTTGGAATATTGTATATCAAATTAGGACATTCTGTAATGGTTAAGTCTTCCGTGTGTTGCAATACTGTCGTTCGTAATATATGTCGGAAAGAGATACGTGAATTGATTGACGTATTAAATTCGTTCACTTTTATCGAGACCAGCTAGAAGTGCAGAAGTTCGGTGCAAGAAATGCATACGCCCTAATTTTTATTTAATCAAGGTTGATTTTTAACGCTTATGCGACTTTATATGGGGTATGTTATGAATTGAAGTACCGCTAATGGGTTTATCGATTGTGAGTTGCTAATTCAGCAATCACGTTTGAGTCTTTTGTAACGGCGTGGCCGGCTTCCATTTTGTTCTCTTGGACCTATAAGAACTTCTGAGAGTTTGTTGAGCCTTTTTAGTTCATTCTAAGGTGAGTTTCAAACAATTATATATAATTGGTTCTTTTGTTAGACGCGATCTCTAATATCTTGTGTGTTTCGTTGTCTTTTTTTTTAGAAGGCTTTTTCTGGCAGGGGTGAACTATTTCACACCCTAAAAGCACCTTCATTAAGGCGTTGGAGTGAATTTATTTTTATTATACCGATACCTGTCTGTACCTAAGTTGTGGCTGGAGGCCCCCTGAAGTCAGCTTTCCGCTTCAGCTCCAAGACATCACCTTGCCAGCCTATTTGGTGTCAGATAAGTGTGGACTTTGAAACGGTTGGTACTGCAAATTTTATCTTTGTGCCTATTAAGCACGTTATTGCTTAGAATAATTAAACCCTTCAGGAAATATATTGTTTGACGATACAGAGTGATACGTCAATTCGACCTTTGTTGGTCTTTCTGTGTTGCTTATAACCTTTTTCTACGAATAGTGAATTTTGAGAGCCAGCTTCACTGCTGTTTAACCTTTTTGGCTCGGTAGCATATAGGGTTTTGCTTTTACTGTTAATAGTGGCTGTTTCCACGTAATTATCCTGGGATTATTATTATTATTATTATTATTATTATTATTATTATTTTTTTTTAATTCCTTTTTTTTTTTGTAAAACTTTCATTTCTTTATGTAGCTTAATGAGAAGCTACGGTTTGAATTTTTAATCACCTTCAGTGAGTTAGTATCATTTACTGAGAGGTTTTATGACAGAGTTCGTAACTAGCTCAGCAATAGACTGGTGGTATTTTTTTTTTTGAGTATTCGGTTGCTCTAAGTGCTTAGAAATTTTATGTCCTGAACTTACGAGTCTGTGTTGAGGGTTAAGGGCTCTGACAGTGTGTTTTGAACCTTCTCAGTTTTGATTAATACCTTCTTTCAGTTTAGCTATTGCTAATTTATTGTCATTTTGTAATGTAACTTTGAACTTTGACTTAATATTTTTGCGTATAGTAAGTCTGTCGCATTAGTTAGACGACTGTTTAGAATCGTTATGTTTACCTCTTATGGTCTGTAAAATAATGTGCGGCTTATGAAACGTTTCAACAGCTTCTGTTTAGCCTTGCGTGGGCTACTGTATAACTTTTAACTTTAATTTTTAATTTTAATTATTGATTAATTATATTAATTAAAATTTAATTTTAATTTAAACTTATAACTTTGGCAAATTTTTATATTCATGTTTTTTTAAAAAAAAAAGATTTACTTGACACCCTCTTATAATGTTTTTTTTTCCTTTTTTTTTTGGTGTGTCAACATTTTTGATTCTACGGTTTAAATAAAGAGTATTTGAAGACTTACCGTATTTCCGACTTTAATTTCTATCGCTAGTTTTTTCCTGTTTTTTTTTTGTGTATATGGCAAGCAGATTTTGCCTTAGGGCTATTCGTTAATAATTCAATATACAGGGTGACCCTTGGTGGCTTTCCATTGGAGGAACACGACCAGTGTAAGCTAGAGATCACAGGTAGGTCATCTATTTTGATGATTTAGTGTTTGGCGCCCATTTTTTTTTTTATTTCTCAACGTCGCTACGTCGTTGCCGGACCGACGTGACACTTACTGGTGTAACTGTGAACCGACACGCCTTCTTCGACGAGAGCTAGTTTGGCCCTGTGATTTTACATGTAACACCTCGCTATTGCGATCCCCCTGTTGTTTTTTTTTGCTTGCTAAATTGTACCGTATCGAAGCGACGTTGTGGACGGCGCAGCTTAATAAGTATCAGGCTGCGTAGCAAAGAAAGTTTGGCGCCCAACGTTTCGGCCGATTTTTGACCATCTTCCGGAATTTTTTTTTTTTTTGAAATTTTCAAATTTATCGCCTTGTCCTTGGTGGACCACGTTTCGGAAAATTTTTGACCATCTTCCGGAATTTTTTTTTTGAAATTTTCAAATTTATCGCCTTGTCCTTGGTGGACCACGTTTCGGAAAAATTTTGACCATCTCCCGGAACATTTTCTTGAATTTTGCAAATTATCTCCCTGTCTTTAACGACCAACGTTTCGATAATTTTTTTTTTTGGGCCATCTTCAGGAATACATTTTTTTCCTTCTTATATTTAAATTACTGCCTTGCCTTTAGGGTTCAACATTTCCTGATCATCTTCAGGGATTACTGTTATTATTTTTTTTTTTCATTCTATCTCTTTCTCGTGTCTTAAGAGAGACATTGTTAGTTTTTTTTTGCTATTTGCGTCTTTCTACTAGTGAAGTAGATACGTAATAGATTTTGACAATTAATTTTTCGAATATTACCGTGAGATTTACCGTTGTATATTTTGAATTACCGTTATCATCCAAATATAGGGCAATAAGTGTTGCCTAAATAATTTCTTTTCCGCCATTTTTTTTCTCTCTGTCTTTAGTTGCTTGACATTCTCTTTCTTTAGTTCCCGCTATGGATTTCAAATTGCATATCAACCGCCTTACCAAGGAAGACCTTGACTATGAGTTGGCTGTTTATGGAGCCGATGTACCATCTTCAGTAGCGGAAATGCGCAGTTTGTATCGACAGTTGGTGAAGCTTGCTAAGACGTCTAAGTCTTATGCTAAGCCAGATTACCCCTTCTCTTTTGCCGAAGATTCCACAGCCATTCAGGCTAAATTTGTGTTTATTGAGGGACTTCTAGCTCAGTTCACAGGAACTCGTACGTCCTCAGATTTTCAGAAAATTTCTACCGCCCTTGCATTCGTTTCTGGACGAATTGATAATGCATGTCCACAAAACGCGGAAGAGAGGAAAGAACGCACGAAGTTTTCTGTACGCACTGCCTCTTTGGGAAGTCAGCTTCGAACTAGGGTTCGTGGTCTTGAGCGTGCTTCGACGCGAAGTATCCTAAATGTCACTGCTGGTGTGAGTAGCCCTCCAGTCAGTGAAGAGGAATCAAGTGACGAGGATCCCATCCCTCAGTCCCCTCAAAATGTTTTCCGTGCTCCCGCCAATTCGACTTTCACTAGTTCCGCTCCCAAAGCAGTCCCCGTTTCTTCTTGGGGAATTAAATTTTCCGGCTTAAGGAAGGATTTTTCCGTGAGCGCTTTTCTTGAACGAGTAGCGGAACTAAAAATTTCCCGTAACTCTTCAGACCTGCTAGTGTTTAATTCGGCCATTGATTTGTTTGTTGGTCCCGCCTTGATTTGGTATCGTGCCAATCGAGGATATTTCTCCAATTGGTCGGAGTTAGCCGCTGGTCTGCGGAACGAATTTCAAGCAATCGACTATGATGATAGACTTCTTGACGAAATCAAGCAACGGACTCAGGGTCCCAATGAGACTATCGGCCTTTATGTTTCTGTCATGAAGAATTTGTTTACACATCTTTCCGACCCAGTTCCCGAAGCGCAGCAATTGAGAATACTATTGCGCAATATTCTGCCTTTTTACCAGACCCAGTTAGGGTTGACAGAAGTCAACACTGTCGCAGAACTCCTAAAGTTTGGTAAAGTCCTGGAATCCCGCAAAGCATCTGCGGAAGCATACGTGCCCCCACCTCTGCGTGGTAGAACCCTTGAGCCAGATTTGGCGTACGTGAATGCTGATTCTACCCCAGAGCGTCCTCGTGTCCGTGTGGCTCCAGTTTCTGCGAACCCCGTTGTGTGTTGGAACTGTCGGAAGTCAGGACACCGATTTTCGCAGTGCACCTTGCCTCGGAAGAGATTCTGTTACCGTTGTGGTCGTCCGGAGACCTTAGTGTCGAATTGTCCGCATTGTTCGGGAAACGCCCGACGTGCGCACTAACAGGCCGTGCCGTGCGTACCATCTTCACAGCGGCCTACCGTCAGAATAAGGTCCGTCTCGATTTTATCCTCTCAAGTGCCATAGGAGATGAGCGTCCCTTTTTGAAGGTGCAGATTTTCGGTAAGGAATTCCTCGGTCTTTTAGACTCAGGTGCATCTCGCACTATCATGGGTGGATCTGGTTGGTCTGTTTTAAAAGGTTTTGTTCCCCTAAAATCCTCCATGCCTTTTTGCACGATTGCTGATGGCACACGCTGCAAAATTTTAGGTGAAGTCTCTATACCTATTAATGTTAGAACTCAATCCAAAATCATCGATGTGTTGATAGTTCCTGATTTGTCTCATCAGTTAATACTAGGAGCAGACTTTTGGCGAGTCATGGGTATTGTCCCAGATCTGCGCCGCGGTGAGTGGGTCTTCTCTAATGAACCCCAAGTAGCGTCTGTAAGCACCGAAACTCCTGTGTTGACCGATGAACGTCAGCGTCAGCTTGAAACCGTCATTAATAAGAGCTTCCCTAATGTAGAGCAGGAAGAGTTAGGTTGTGCTAAGGGAGTAGAGCATACAATCATCACTAGTAGCCGTCCTATCAAACAACGCTACTACCCTATTTCCCCTGCGATGCAAAAGGTAGTGGATGACGAGTTGGAAAAGATGTTAGCTCTCGGAGTTGTGGAGAAGTCCCAAAGTGGTTGGTCTTCGCCTATCCTTCTCGTACCTAAAAAAGACAAAACCTACCGTTTTTGTGTTGACTACCGAAAGCTTAACCAGGTCACTGAACGTGATGCTTACCCCCTCCCTTATGTGTCAAACACTTTGGATAAGTTGCGAGACGCAAAATATCTCACCTCTCTCGACATAAAGAGTGCGTACTGGCAAATTCCTGTTGCCGAGTCTTCTCGTCAGTATACGGCTTTCACCGTGCCTAATCGGGGTTTATTCCAGTTCTGTCGTCTCCCATATGGTCTACATAACGCGCCTGCGTCATGGCAGCGATTCATCGATAGAGTTTTGGGTCCTGAATTAGAGCCCTATGTTTTTGTATATTTGGATGATATTATAATCGTCACTCCTACTTTTGAGAAACATATGACCATCTTAGAGCAAGTTTTATCTCGCCTGCGTGATGCAGGTCTTACCTTGAATAAGGAGAAATGTCAGTTTTGTCGTGACGAATTAAAGTATCTTGGGTATGTAGTTAATCGCCAAGGATTGATGGTCGATCCTGATAAGGTTAAGGCGATTATTGGTATTGCCACTCCCAAAAATGTCACTGAAGTCCGACGTTTAGTTGGTATGGCTGCATGGTATCGACGTTTCGTCCCTAATTTTTCGACAGTCATATCGCCCCTTACTGATCCGTTAAGGAAGAATCGTCCTTTTGCGTGGACGTCGTCTTGTGAAGAAGCTTGGTCATCTATGCGAGAATATTTAGTTTCCTCGCCAATATTGACTTGCCCTGATTTCCAATATGAATTCACTATACAGACGGATGCTAGTGACTACGGTCTTGGAGCCGTGTTGACTCAAGACGTGGAGGGACAGGAGAAGGTAGTCAGCTATCTCAGTCGTTCTTTGACTCCCGCCGAACGGAAGTTTTCAACAGTGGAGAAAGAGTGCCTTGCGGTCCTTTGGGCTATAGAGAAACTTAGAGCGTACATAGAGGGTTCCCACTTTACCGTGATAACTGATCATTATTCGCTCTGCTGGCTGAACTCCCTTAATTCTCCATCGGGAAGATTAGCTCGATGGGCTGTACGCCTTCAGCAATACGACTTTACCATCGTCCATCGAAAAGGTAAATTTAATGTCGTCCCTGATACACTTTCTCGCTCCGTTCCTAAATTGGAAATTGTACAAGTCATTCCTACAAGTCAGGACAAATGTTATCGCCGAATTTTGCAACAACTTAAGAGTCATCCCGAGAAGTATCCCCAATTTCAGGTTATTGGTGGATTGCTACGTCGATATGTTCCGCCAAATAGTACTTTTCCCTCTGAGGACTCGGATTCTTGGAGAATTTATGTTCCTAAGGAACAACGCAGAGCAGTCCTTTTAGAATGTCACGATGAGCCTACAAGTGGTCACTTAGGCATTGCAAAGACTCTCGCTCGCATTTCACAACATTACTATTGGCCTAAGATGCTAGGTGATGTAATTCGTTACATCAAAGCTTGCCATACTTGCATTAAAGCGAAGCCTCTGCAAAGAGCCCCTGTTGGTCGCATGGGTGGACATTCTAATATCACTAAACCCTGGGAAGTACTCAGTATTGATATTGTTGGTCCGCTGCCGAGATCCAAGCGAGGATACAACTACATTTTGGTGGTCTCTGATGTTTTTAGCAAGCTTGTTTTGACCTTTCCGTTACGCAAAGCTTCCTCTAAAAATATTGTCCGACATCTTGAAGACGATGTATTTTTACTTTTTGGCGTACCTCGTGCCGTCATTTCAGACAATGGTGTGCAATTCCGTTCTAATGAGTATCGTTCTTTGTTAAAAGAGTATAAAGTACGTCCTAGATATACTGCGTTTTACCATCCCCAAGCGAATCCTGTGGAACGTGTAAATAGGGTTATTAAGACCATGTTGATATCGTATGTGTCCGATAATCATCGGGAATGGGATGTCTACCTTCCCAAAGTCACTTGTGCCCTACGTACTGCTAGACATGATGTCACTGGACATACTCCCTATTTTGTTAATTTTGGCCGTGAGATGAACCTCACTGGTGACAGAATTTCTGACGCTCCGATTCCTGAGGGAACGCCTATTGTAGAGGTCCATGATCCCGAAAAACTAGCAGAACGTTCCGAGAGCTTCTACAAACTATACCGTGATATTAAGAGCCGCTTACAAAAAGCTTATGAGCGTGCTAAGTCTCGCTATGACCTTCGTCATAGGCGGGAGGAGTTTATGGAAAACCAGTTAGTCTGGCGTAAGAATTTCGTTCTGTCAGATGCCGCCAAATTTTATACTGCTAAGTTGGCAGATAAGTATATCGGTCCCTTCCTGATCAGTAAGCGTATTTCAACTGATATTTACGAGCTTAAGTCTTGCGATGGCAAGTTGCTGCCCGGTGCGTGGCATGCAAGTCTCTTAAAACTTCAGCCGAGTGAGGATTAAACTTACCGCTCACGTATTCAGTTGCCTGAATAACCGATTTGTCAACTTTATCGTATCGTTATCGCTTATCGTTTCGTTTTGTTTAGCCTGTAGGTGAGGCTATAAGAATATCCCTAACGTGGTACCCGCGTGTCGTAAGAGGCGACTAAAGTGGTTTTTCTTCCCGGATTTGACGCTCTCGTTCCCCTCATTGCACGGCGAAGTCCGTGTATATCGTGTTTGTTTTTTTTGCTTTCCTTACCGTTTCCGTTACGTGATGTGGTTTAATCACGTGTTGGCACTCACGATGTTTACGGATTAGCTAGGAGAGGAACTGTAGTTTTGTACCTATTTTGACTTTGTGAATGGTTTTCACAACTTACCGGATTTGACTTAACTTCTTTGAGAAGGTATAAAGAGGGATGGTCCCTTTATGCGTGATAATCCTGGGCCTTCCAAGGGTCGTGTCCTGGCGACCTTCTTGCTTTTCTTACGTTCAAAATGTTACTTCCAGGAATCGGATATGACTTCAGCCTTTATGGTTTATCGTTGCCTTCAGCATTTTAGTCGGGACAACGCCGGTCCAGACTTTAAACTTTTGCTCCCTATTATCTCTTTTGTTTGGCGATCTTTTCTCGTTTTGTTGTTACCGGATGTTATGGTTGTCGAAACGGCATATCCGTACCTCTGAGCAGTTGCACCATTCTGAGCTCTACCCTACCTTTATTTACCTCTTCCTTTTTCCGCTTTGTATCCCGTATCTGTAGTAATAAACCCGTTTTTAGTTGACCTTTTATTTTTGTTTGTTTTGAGATACCGAGGGCCTTACCCAAGGGTCTCTTTTACCGTCGCGTGTCTGCAGAGTGTCGTCTCGGGGGTTGCCTTTCCCGCATCTTGGCCTTTTGGTAGTGCCCACTCCTCATTCCTGTGCCTTCGACCGTCGTAAGGATCACCGCCGGCCGGGCACACCGATATCTAACCCGTCTATACCCTTTTCCCCCGTGATGCTACCAATAGTGCTGGGCTGTCGGTTGGACAGGTCTCGGGGCGCGTCTGTGCAGAATCTCGACACCCTTGTACTTTTATTTTTCGTTACTTTCCCGTACCGGCCGAATGCCGAAGGGCCACGTGGTGGTTCTGGCCAAGCTGTTTGGTGTTACTGTGACTGAGTGTGGATATGTGCGTTCGTGTAGTAGACAACGTCCGTTTTAGAACTCTCGCTTACCCTTTTCACTATCTTTATTCCGACAGCCTATGTTTTCGGTGCAAGAAATTGTCCTAAGTCCAATTTCTTTTCGTTGGAAAGGGGGGAATTTTGTTACGTGCCACAAAATGGTTTTGTTTATGCCCTGATATATTCTAACATTCGATCTATTAACTTGCATGACTTATAAACGTGTAACTCGTGATTTTCCCTGTGTCTGAGAACGATGAGTAACTGTGTGTGTGTCATATTAAGGGGTACATGCGACATTTGACATTGTGTGTCTATAAATCTACGATTCTGGCCATTGTACGCTTATAGGTTACGTTACTGATTGCATTGCAAATGATTTACTTCGTATTTATACATATCTTAATTACTAGTTGCTCTCCACAAATATTACCTACCGTTTGTGCGAGGGATAATACTAGTTCTGTATTGTTTGGTAGTTTTCCCGTCGACATTTGTATGTGAACAGGTTGCTTTCGGCCTAGTATAATGGACTGAATTGTTAGGTATTTGATCTGCTGTGTAAAGGATATCTTTATTTGTTAGCTGCCTTTCCTAGTGTCCTGCTTATTTATTTTCAACTGCTGGGTTGCGGACAAGATTGAAGAATGCCTGCTGTTACATCGGTTATTCATTTGAGTTCTATCTTGCGGTAGCGTGGTAGAGGTACGTTTTCTTTCTGCAATAGTATGTCATTGTTGAGGGTCAGCCCTCACGTTTTCGTGAAGTGTTTAAATATATTGCGATCTAAATTACCTGATTAGGGTTCCCAGTAGTTCATTTCAAATCTATCTATAACTTGTTTACTTGTCGCTTGGTTGTCAATTCTGTTTTAGACAACTGAAATTTAGTTACAAGGTAATATCCCTAAGTAGGATTAATAGCATGCTAGGCGTAGACAGTACGTTCACTTAGTGTTGGCGTTGCCAGAATCAATGTCGCATATTAATTTTTATCCTGTTCATTTGGGAAGTTATTTGCAAGTTAGCCTTGTCGTGGTATGTCTTTTGTGAGTGTTGATGATATTTATATTGTAATGCCAGGTTGGAATATTGTATATCAAATTAGGACATTCTGTAATGGTTAAGTCTTCCGTGTGTTGCAATACTGTCGTTCGTAATATATGTCGGAAAGAGATACGTGAATTGATTGACGTATTAAATTCGTTCACTTTTATCGAGACCAGCTAGAAGTGCAGAAGTTCGGTGCAAGAAATGCATACGCCCTAATTTTTATTTAATCAAGGTTGATTTTTAACGCTTATGCGACTTTATATGGGGTATGTTATGAATTGAAGTACCGCTAATGGGTTTATCGATTGTGAGTTGCTAATTCAGCAATCACGTTTGAGTCTTTTGTAACGGCGTGGCCGGCTTCCATTTTGTTCTCTTGGACCTATAAGAACTTCTGAGAGTTTGTTGAGCCTTTTTAGTTCATTCTAAGGTGAGTTTCAAACAATTATATATAATTGGTTCTTTTGTTAGACGTGATCTCTAATATCTTGTGTGTTTCGTTGTCTTTTTTTTTAGAAGTCTTTTTCTGGCAGGGGTGAACTATTTCACACCCTAAAAGCACCTTCATTAAGGCGTTGGAGTGAATTTATTTTTATTATACCGATACCTGTCTGTACCTAAGTTGTGGCTGGAGGCCCCCTGAAGTCAGCTTTCCGCTTCAGCTCCAAGACATCACCTTGCCAGCCTATTTGGTGTCAGATAAGTGTGGACTTTGAAACGGTTGGTACTGCAAATTTTATCTTTGTGCCTATTAAGCACGTTATTGCTTAGAATAATTAAACCCTTCAGGAAATATATTGTTTGACGATACAGAGTGATACGTCAATTCGACCTTTGTTGGTCTTTCTGTGTTGCTTATAACCTTTTTCTACGAATAGTGAATTTTGAGAGCCAGCTTCACTGCTGTTTAACCTTTTTGGCTCGGTAGCATATAGGGTTTTGCTTTTACTGTTAATAGTGGCTGTTTCCACGTAATTATCCTGGGATTATTATTATTATTATTATTATTATTATTATTATTTTTTTTTTTTTTTAATTCCTTTTTTTTTTTGTAAAACTTTCATTTCTTTATGTAGCTTAATGAGAAGCTACGGTTTGAATTTTTAATCACCTTCAGTGAGTTAGTATCATTTACTGAGAGGTTTTATGACAGAGTTCGTAACTAGCTCAGCAATAGACTGGTGGTATTATTTTTTTTTGAGTATTCGGTTGCTCTAAGTGCTTAGAAATTTTATGTCCTGAACTTACGAGTCTGTGTTGAGGGTTAAGGGCTCTGACATTGTGTTTTGAACCTTCTCAGTTTTGATTAATACCTTCTTTCAGTTTAGCTATTGCTAATTTATTGTCATTTTGTAATGTAACTTTGAACTTTGACTTAATATTTTTGCGTATAGTAAGTGTGTCGCATTAGTTAGACGACTGTTTAGAATCGTTATGTTTACCTCTTATGGTCTGTAAAATAATGTGCGGCTTATGAAACGTTTCAACAGCTTCTGTTTAGCCTTGCGTGGGCTACTGTATAACTTTTAACTTTAATTTTTAATTTTAATTATTGATTAATTATATTAATTAAAATTTAATTTTAATTTAAACTTATAACTTTGGCAAATTTTTATATTCATGTTTTTTTTAAAAAAAAAGATTTACTTGACACCCTCTTATAATGTTTTTTTTTCCTTTTTTTTTTGGTGTGTCAACATTTTTGATTCTACGGTTTAAATAAAGAGTATTTGAAGACTTACCGTATTTCCGACTTTAATTTCTATCGCTAGTTTTTTCCTGTTTTTTTTTTTGTGTATATGGCAAGCAGATTTTGCCTTAGGGCTATTCGTTAATAATTCAATATACAGGGTGACCCTTGGTGGCTTTCCATTGGAGGAACACGACCAGTGTAAGCTAGAGATCACAGGTAGGTCATCTATTTTGATGATTTAGTGTTTGGCGCCCATTTTTTTTTTTTATTTCTCAACGTCGCTACGTCGTTGCCGGACCGACGTGACACTTACTGGTGTAACTGTGAACCGACACGCCTTCTTCGACGAGAGCTAGTTTGGCCCTGTGATTTTACATGTAACACCTCGCTATTGCGATCCCCCTGTTATGTTTTTTTTTGCTTGCTAAATTGTACCGTATCGAAGCGACGTTGTGGGCGGCGCAGCTTAATAAGTATCAGGCTGCGTAGCATTATATTACACCAAATTTTGCTGCTTTTTATGTCTTTGAGACAGTTGTGACACTCCTGTCCACCATTACATTAAGCAGAGGTGACTGCTATGACAGAACTTTATACTAGAAAAAAACAGTACGACATCGGACTTTAGTGAAAAAAGAAAAAAATCATATCATCTCTGGAAGTAAAACTAGGACTCATGAAAAACTCTGTTATGGCAACTGAATCCAGAAGATAAAATAATAGAAGCAGGAAGAAACTAAAAGCAGATATTTTTGTTGGATCTCATATACGAGAAATAGTCGGTGATTAAAAAATTGAGATGAAAGTAACAGTTCGGGAAAAAGCTGCGTGACTGTCCAAAGTACAATTTTTTGCCAGTTTTTTCGAAAACAAAACAGCAGAATATTACAAAACTTTAGGAACTGACATGACTTCATGGTACTAGATGCAATATGTCGCTTAAAGCACTCACTTGGACATTTTTCTGGAAAATCTAAAAAAATCATGCACAAATCCTTAAAAATTTGTATGTACCATCTAAACTTTTTGTAAGCCCCTGTTTCCTGCATTCGATGTTATAATGTCGAATGTCACATCAGTGGAAAATGTTTTAAATAGACCGTTACTCTATCTTTTGCAGCCAAAATAAAACAGACAATAGATTCAATAACTCTAATATTGTCTACATATCGTGTCTTTGGTTTCACATTCTAGGCATAAAAAATATTCAAATATATTTTAAAAAGACTTCTTATTGGCAAATTTTCACTCTAAAAAATATAGAACATATTGCCGTGATATCTCGCAAGTTTATAAAATAAGAATAGCTTTAAGAATTAGTTTAAGTTTTGAAATAAAATAAAAATGACAAAAATCGTATTTAGATATGAAAGAGTTAAAATATGCAACAAATTACATGGATGTATATAAAGTTGCATACACATGGTCAATATACAAGCAAGTAATTTAAAAGTCATTATTATTCAAGTGAATAGTGAGAAAATGTAAAATAAAATTTATTAAATAAATATGAAATAAAAGACAAAATAAATATAAGTAATATATTTCTTTTGTAAAAAGGTACACAAAATGTATGGTTTACATATCATGAAAAAGATCAAATACGATATGCAAAAAATATAAATATGACTGAATAAATTATTATGATTTACATGCATAAAGCAATAAAACTTTATGAAAGAGTTTAAGAACTAAATTATATTAAAAGATAAAAATTACCTTAGCTTATAACTAGAGACTAGAAAAGGATATAAAAATATATGTAAAACGTAAACCCGATCAGCAATAACATTTGATATAAAGGTAGCTGATAAAATAAATAAAAAATGTATGTGTTTATGATTTGTTTGTAACACAATGCTTCAGAGACTGGAAACAGACGTGTACAGTTTCATGACCTACAAAAGATAACAAAATGTAAAACTTGTGTAAAGTTTATTGCAGATAGACATATTACCCATGGACAGATGCGATGGAGAAACAAACGCATCTTTCAGGTGCAGGCAGTGTTGGAAGAAAAATATGCGTTCTTTTCAACGTGTTTCCGATCTTACCAAGTCACAATCCAGCTACAAGAAAAGTGAAGAACATAAATAAATGGGAAGAAAAATTATGTATTGAACAATGAACAAGGCAATAGGTTCATTGATGAATACAAAGAAGGATGTTATTAACAACAAGAATAAAACCTACCGTCGGAAATGCTGTGCGAGGCAGTGAAAAGATTTTTGGATGGGTAAAACAATTTGTGTTGACGTTTGGAAAATAAAGAACTGTCAGAACAATATGTGTGTGTGTGTGTATCAAGACGGCAACATGTGGGCAGCGATTTCACTGGAACGTGTATTCCAATGCCAACCTAAAATATGGACTAGAGGGCGCAATAGTCAACGTAGAGTTTTTTTTCCGGTATAAATTGGAAACAAGATTCGAGAAGAGGAGACTTCTTATTACGACTCCGAAAGAATAAGACGCTTTAAAAATAATTGTTACATTGTAGAATAGTAGTTTTCATTATTTCTTTATCACGTTTATTCATAATAATTTTCTTTTATTAATATATTTAAATTCATTTGAAACGTTCAATATGGACATTCAAAATGAACATTTTGATGAAATGTTTAAAGATAGCAAGTAAGTTTTTTTTTTGAAAAGGAGTTATCTAAATTGTTAAACAGATATTGGTTTTTACGTGCAAATGATTAATCAATGTAATGTTGAACAATATAGATAAGCAAATATTATCCTGTAAGGTTTTCTTTTAATTCATAAAGTTGGAATTACAACAAAATAGGACTAATGGTGTTGGGCAGTTGAAGAGATGCTACGTGCGAATGAGCATTTTCTTCATGGTATTGTCTAGGCATCATTAATCTTTTTCAAGTTATGTTAATAATTAATTAAAAGTTTTACAAGGCAAAGATTAAAAGCTAGATACAACACGTGCAAATGGTTGTCTAAAGCAATTAATTGAAGCCAATATAAAAATAATTACATCGATAAATATCACTATCAATGTACAATAAAAGTTTACATTTATTTATTTACAGGATAAATATTTATTTTTTTGTTTAGCATCATAAATAAATAAATAAAAGATTTACATACATTACAACCGACATTTGGTATAAATGATATGAGCATTTTCAATTATGTATTTGTTTAGAGCATTAAGGTGTATATAAAAATATTTGAATTTACAAATTACAAAATAAAAAGGTGTATGATCATGTTATATAGACATTCCGTTTTCTTCTTTAAACAAAACTATTACCTCGTCCCTATTATAAGTAAGAGAAAGGCCACCAGTGAAGGAGAAGGAACCACATACATTGCCAGAACCCACAATAGTTATTAGGTACATGCTTCAACAATATAAATTAAATACAAAACCAATTATAAGTTTTTGGTGTAAAAAGAAAAAAATTTAGAGCACAGCATATACAAATGACTATACCCACAAATATATGCTATCACAGCAATATGTTGATGGATACGGGGAAATACTGTAGATGGATAAAGACGATAAAATAAATAATATGGATGTATCCATTGTAGCCTCAAACTTTAAATGAACAACCTCGTGAAATTTCTTTTATATTAAGAGCGGTGGGGAGATAAGAGAAATCGTTACTTGCTTAAAAATTTGTTGATAAGCGCAAATTCAACTGCAATCACTTCTTATAAAATAATTAGTTTGTTCGCACATTTTTGGCAACTTATGTATTTGTACAAAATTATAGAGTAAGTATTCATAAAATAATTTGAAAAAACTGAAATGTCTTGCAATTTGCAAAAATCTATCAATGTAATCTATAAAGATATACGATAGTGTTTTAAGGAGACCTTGGAACAATTCTTGAGTAACATATTCATCAAAACTAACACCGTAAATATATACCTATAAGAAAGTCCTGTGTTTTTCACATGATAGTTTTTCTTTCAAAAAAAAAGTTTTAATAATGATCTTAGAAGACTTATTTCTTCTTGTTTCGTTTCTGACGAAATGAATATTTTCTTGTAACCGTTTATTATGACTTCATCGGAGTAAGACATTATGTTTACATTTAGTTTATGACAAATTTTTATTTTCAATATCAAAGTGAAACTATAATAAAATTCCAAATATTGAATGCAATTTGCAAGGTAAATTATAATGAAAATCATCAAGTTAATAAACCTCGACCTGGTGCTTATCCTAAATGCTTGTATTGTGGTTTACCTTGAGATTGCTTCAGCCAATAGTATTTTATTTATACGATTCGAGCAACCGCGGATTTATGGAAACAATTTTCTCCGAAGTGAATAACAACTTTATAATTCTTATAATATGTACTTACGTGCTTAGAAAATTATAAATATAATTGGCGTCATTAGCAGTTAAATACCGATTATGTGATAGTATTCTTAAATTTATTCTACTTGAGAAGTTTTGTATGTACACTGCACGAATAACAGAGAAAGTCTCAACATTATTATTTTAGTGAATAGCTACTTAAATGTACCATAACCTTAACATAGACATATAATTGCTTTAAAAGACAAAGGGTATTTATTGCACTGAGTTGTTAGTGTTTCTTTGGCTTTGGTAGAAACTTGGCGTGTCGTTTAGAAATACGTAGATACGTGTTTAATATGTATTTGGCCTTTAAATAAATAAGATCAATGATACTGACTACTTAGAAAATGTTCTCAATGATATTAGTGGTTGTGTGTTTAATAATTACTTTACTGTATCTGTGGTACTCATCTCAAAAAAGAAAATATGCAGATTTGGACAAATTACCGGGACCCGTGCCTCACTTTTTCTTCGGAAATTCTTTAGAATTTGGTAATAATCTTGTAGGTAGGTGATATTTAAATTATTATTTTTATATATGCTAGTAATGTCTTAATTTTTATTTAATGTATACTAAGCCACTTTATTTTTGCGTAAATGCATTCTTGTCTTTTAGTATTACACTTTATAACAAAAGTTTAAAATTATAAAATTGTCTAAACATGATGACACAAACATCAACATAAGAGAATATTTATTGACATATCTAGCTGTGCCAGCAAATTTATATATGATGCTAGGAGTAACTTTTACACTCTCCTTCAATTTTAATACAATTTTCCACTATAATTATTTTACGTTATATGTATAATCTGCATGTAATAGATTTAATGATCGGCCGGGCTTTTTAGTAAAATTTATGTTTTACAATTTCTGCCCATCCTTGAATTCAGCATAATTGTCGGACTTGAATGAAGAAACACATTTTCATGGTGTAGAATTAATAACACAAAAATTTCTAAATCGCAATGCGTAAGTCAACAATTTACACCCATATACCGGTTATAAAGAGCAGGTATCATTTCAGTCAGTCACACCCATGAATGAAAGATGTGACCTTACTTTATACTATATTTTTAAGATTCAAAATAATAGTGGAAAATTCAAGATAATTAAAAAGAGATATTTCACTAAAACAACAATTTAAGGATTAATGTTAAAATTATTGTAAGGTTATAGAGCATTAAATATGAGTTTTAGAAAACATACATATATTAACCCAGAAAGTATAAGGAAAGTACTCTTGTTCCCTCATGTTAAAATTTATGTTAATATTATATAGATACTGTATAATTCTTGTATCTTGTTATGTTACTTTTGAATAGGTCTGTATATTTCGGATTTTGTTCCTTTTATTTATTTTGATAGGATTATTGTTATTTTTCTGTCGTTTTGACGTTGGTAAATTTTCGTTAAACTTATTTTATTCATCACTTTAATATAGCTTGTAGTAACGTACGTCCAAGAATTTTAATCAGTTTCACTTCTAATTTATTGCATGGTTTCGACATCTGTTGGTGAAAAACGGTCTTTACGTTAATAGTTGTCTACCTTGCAACTCCGTTTGGTAACAGTGCTCGTAGTGTTCGTATTTATCGTTGGCGTTGTGATCTTCGTAGATTTTAGGCGTTGCCTGTGCCATTTTGATTTATATCGTTATCTGAAGAGTAGCAGATATTTTAGCACAACCACTTCTGGTTCATTGCATTTATTGGGACATTTTGCCACTTTGCTATGGCAAAAATTACGCTGAATTGAGGATTAAACTGCAGTGATCATTGATATATATTATCCCGTGGATATTTTTCTTTCTACATATTAGTGCGATAATCAATGGAAGCGGTCGATTAAAAATTATATCTGTTAAGCTTTTTTTCCCTTTGATTTTCCGTTAATTAGAATTATTGGTAATGTGTGTCGTTTCCCTTGTCTTTTAGCTACTAATCTTATGCAGAAATTTTCGTATTTTTCGACAAAAGAACTGAAACTACGAGGCCTCGTCGCCATCTTGCACAATTTTGAAGATTTTGTGTATTTTATTCGTTTGAAGTTATCTTATCTATTCAATCTATGGTGTTAAGCATCCTGGCTGTTCACACACGAAGGCTTACTTCCTCTGGAGTCCCGGATAAATGAATTGATCCAGATCCTTCTGTGTATTTGACCACGCCCCATTTATAATCAGATTAGTGTTTTTTTTGTCGATTTCCTAATTATTTGTGTGCTAAAACTGTAAGTTACCGTTAGTCAATTTGTTGTATAATTTTTATATTAATTTCTTTATACCATAAGGTGCACGGCTCTGAAATTAAGTTATTTTCCCCGTTGGTATCCTGTGATCGGTGACCTGGGGGGAGGGGTGTTCGCAATATTTTGCCTCACGTTGGGCGCCAAATTTTGCTATGTCCCTCCGAGAATTGAGTTGACAAATTCAAACAAGAGGGCAGACAAATGGCGTCGTCGTGAAACTAAAATAATTATAATTCATCCGTTCGAAACTGATAGCAAAACGGTTTGGCCAAGCTAAAATAATTGTAACACCGCAAAATAATTCACCAAGGAATAATTTTTGCTCTCACCTTCAAGGATGTCTTACCTGATACTATCCTTGTGTACCTCAATCGGTCTTGTGGGCCGCGGATTTACACATAACTCCAGTTGGATGAATTTTAGCACGCCACCTTCCTATTGTGTAATATTCCCTTTCCCAACATGTACTTTGATTCCGAAAGAAAACCAGTTGTGTAGTCAGGGTATCAAAAGTCAGAACAAAATTCTCAACAACAGACAATTTAATTTAAAATAAAGGTTGTTCGAATTACAAAATTAATTAGTGAAAATAGAAATAGGTAATTAATTATGATACAGTTAAATATTTACAGCAAGATACGAGGGGCGTATCTAATTCTGTTATAAAATTTGGTACAAGAAAAAAAAACAATTAAAGTGACAGAAGTACTTGGACACCTTATATATCGCACATAAACAAAATTAAAAAAGGTTTCAATTATTTAACAAATTTATGCAAGCGATAGCTTAAGATCTCAGGCTTTACATATAGTTACACAAAACTGTCAGTGCGTGATCACACTGTATAAAAATTTAAGAGTACTTAAAATAAAATGAAACTTAACTAATGAATGACTACAATACTATTTAATAAAATTCCGGCTTAAGGTATCCAACAGGAAATTTGATGAGAATTTAAATTTACAAACTATACGATAACTATCGTAAACAGAATTTTTCTTTTGCCAAGTAAAATTAAAACTGGCAAAAATACTAAAAATAAAATGCTTAAATGAACATAATGAGAAAATCTACAACTTTCTTAGCTCTGCGCAATGCAAAATTTACAAAAATAACAAACACACTCCTAGATTTCTGATCACAGGATACCAACGGCGAAAATAACCTAATTTCAGAGCCATGTACCTTATGGTATAAAGAAATTAATTGAAAAATTACACAACAAATTAACTAACGGTAACTTACAGTTTTAGCACACAAATGATTAGGAAATTGACAAAAAAAACACTTACCTGATTACAAATTACGTGGTCAAATACACAGAAGGATCTGGATCAATTCATTTATCCGGGACTCCAGAGGAAATAAGCCCTCGTGTATGAACAGCCAGGATTCTTAACACGACGAATTGAATAGATAAGATAACTTTAAACGAATAAATAAAACAAAATCTTCAAAATTGTACAAGATGGCTGCGAGGCCTCGTGGTTCCAGTTCTTTTATGTCCATAAATACGAAAATTTTTGCATAAGATTAATAGCTAAAAGACAAGGGAATCGACACACATTACCAATAATTCTAATTAACGGAAAAGCAAAGAGAAAAAAAAGCTTACCAGACATAATTTTTAATCGATCGCTTCCATTGATTATCGAACTAATACGTCGAAAGAAAAATATCCACGGGATAATATACATCAATGATCACTGCAGTTTAATCCGCAATTCAGCATAGTTTCTGCGATATCAAACTGACAAAATGCCCTAATAAATGCAATGAACCAGAAGCGGTCGTGCTGATATATCTGCTACTTTTCAGATAACTATAAAAATCAAAATGGCACAGGCAACGCCTAAAATCTACGACAAATACGAACACTACGAGCACGGTTACCAAACGGAGTTGCAAGGTAGACAGCTATTAACGTAAAGAACGTTTTCCACCAACAGATGTCGGAACCACGCAATAAATTAGAAATTAAACTGATTATTATTCTTGGACGTACGTTACTACAAGCTATATTAAAGTGATGAATAAAGTAGGTTAAACGAAAATTTACCGACGTCAAAACGACAGAAAAATAACAATTATTATTCTTGGACGTACGTTACTACAAGCTATGTTAAAGTGATGAATAAAGTAAGTTAAACGAAAATTTACCGACGTCAAAACGACAGAAAAATAACAATAATCCTATCAAAATAAATAAAAGGAACAAAATTCCGAAATATACAGATCTAAACAAAATTAACGTAACAATTTTTACGAATTAAAATAAAATAGGCAAATGAATGATTAATAGGGCATATAGGCAACACAACAAGCAATGTATATACTATGTCTGATATAAAAATACTACAAAAAGTAAGGAACATTGAAACTGTTTCACTCCATAATAATTTCAAATAAATATTACAAATTTATAAATAACGGAAAATATAATGAATTTATTCCATTATAAGATAGAATTAACTATAAGAAGAGAAATGAATAATCAGATTTATATTTGATTCTCAGATTATAGTAGTAGTCGGAAATTTCATGTCACAGATGACTTTTAGTGAGAGAAATTCTCATTACCTTACTGCTATAGCATTTAACAGACTATCTACCAATGACAAAAATTACAATTGTAGAGATTTAGACATAAAGTAAAGAACATGTTGATAGCAAAGACTTATTATTCATTTGCAGTCTTTTTATTTATTTTGTACTCTGTTCGTGGATTTCATTAACATCGCTATAATAGTCACGGTTAAACGAGCATTATGAATAATGAAGGGAGCAAGTAGTTGGCCGAGTAGGGATATATCTTGGCAATTATTAAAATATTTTATGCAAAAGATCAGTGAACATAAGAAATCATAATGAACGTCACTCATATAATATGAGCAATGCTAATCTAGTAGAGTAAAACATATACTAACATTTTCAGAAAGAAAGGTGTCGAACCAAATAAACAACCTACTTTGTAAAAGTAATGTCACTGAATTATTCTAAAAAATTAGTCATTTGTGGGGTTTCTACTCAGTGAATTTATATTTATTTTATTCATTTTAAAATGTATGTTGTATTAAGTATGTACTTGTTGTGCAGACACATTATCTTCTAAAAGTAATTTTTGTATTGCTTATTAAATGTCATACCACAGTAATATAAGAGGTCAATGTAATATTTACGACATAATGAGCTGCTAATATATACATTTAGTAATTCACTTCGCTTAAATGTACTCAAATGATATTTTTCTGTCTGAAAAAAAGCATTTATTATGTAACAAACCAACATTTTTATTTAATCATTGAAATAAAGTTCGATTTAGGATATACAAATTAAAACATATTTTTCGTATAGGAATCAGTATGTATTTATTCATAAGGACAACTTTTCTTTACTATTTTTTTTATGTTTTAGATGTTTTTAATAACATTCAAATACTTTTCAATACCTATGGACCTGTATTTAGAATATGGCAAACACCCATTCAACTAAGCGTATTTGTAGTGGATCCTAACATTGTAGAACACTTCTTAAGTTCAAATGTGCATTTAAAAAAATCGGAGGGGTATGATCTGTTTCAACCTTGGCTTGGACGAGGTCTAATCAATAGTTCTGGTAAGTACAATAGGAAACACTTCTTTACGTAAATATCATATATGGAACTATACAAAACAAAATTGTCACAAGGAAATTTTGTTTTTAAAATAATTTAAATTTCATTTTTGAGGTTTGAAGTATCTTGGAAGTTAGAAACTTAATAACCAATTGAATACTTTTTTGTTAACGGAATTTCAATTTCTTTCCTATTTAAAAAGGTGTTATTCATGCGTATTATATATCCCCACCTATATATAATACACATAGGGGTTATTTGATCTGTATATTGCATCGTAACATCGAACAAGTTAACAAACAAAAAGAAAAACACAGCAAAGACGGACACGGAGTCTATAAGGTTTTTGGGTCTCACCGTAGATAATAGACTCAGCTGGTCTGTGCATGTGTCCGTCACTGCAGTAAAGCTAACTGCCGCACTATATAGCATAAGAAAAATGAAATCCATCGCCAGTCACGAAGCTACGCGAATAACATATTTCGCTAATTTTCATAGTCTAACCAGTTATGATTGTGATAGTGCGCGAATCTTCCCTCTGCAGAAGAGGACAAGAAGGGCGTTGTGTGATTTAAAGACAAATGAAACTCATTTATAAGAGAAAAAATACTTACCATCCCGTATCTGTATATATAAGCTATATCAAAATACTTTTAGGGCAATATCAATAAATTTTCAAAAAAGGGCGACACACACTTTTACACAACACAACGACGCAGAAATATGTGGACTACTGAAGTGCAAAAATCTATAATAAACTAATAGAAATCAGCAGGAGGGAGTTCGTTCACAGAATTAGACGTTTTTTTTTAATTTTTCTATTACAAAATTCCTTCTACTCGGTGCAAGAACTTTTAAATCACTAAAACTATTAAATTTTAAAATGTTGTCTTTGTTTCAATTGTTTTACATAGTACATTTGTCTATCTATTAATACTTCATGGATTCTGTTCTAGTTACTTCTATACTTATATTTGTATGCATATGACATTTATTGTAATGTATATATGAATGTGTATGTTACAGTAAATAAATTCTGTCCTATTCTATTCTATGCACAAGTTTTGACATTATCGTCATGGAATACAAAAGTATTTGTTACCTTTTTTTTAATACAATAGACTACTCAGAATAGTACCTACTTAACTTGTTTAATTTGAATGAATCAAATGGTAAATTTATATCGTTTAAAAAATTCTTCTACTGTACAGAAAATAAATAACAAATTTAAATATTTATTTATACTTATACCATCTCAGAAATGTGTTAATCAAAGGAGCATAAGGGAACTGAACATTGGCGTTAATAATAACATCAGTGTTGCAGAAGGGAGTTGCTTCGGAGCTGCTCAGGAACATTAACTTTGTAATGCAGAACAATTGAGATTTTCTCATATGACGTACATATGATTGTACCCATACGATTGTACATACATCGCATCACAATTGGATTTTCAAATTTCGCGGTATATTTGTCAGCGTTGTTTACATGCGATTTGTCGATATAGAAGCTTATCTTATATCTACACATAGTATGCTTTCAAATTAACATCTAAGTTCTGTGCCCATTCGAGTTCGAGTTAATAAAGTTCGACTAAACGCTTCACCGCATTCAAATACTGTTATTTTATCACGAGCCGATTGTACATGTGTTGTAATATGATTGAAACTGAGATTGTATTGTGTGGTTATCATAATCGATTGTATACATTCAGTCTCCTATTTCCTCTAGGCCCATTGCGGTACAAGCTTCAAATGGCTTTCGTGTAGGTCTTGTTGTACAACCGGATGTGATCGGAGAACAAGTAATTTTGAAAAGCGAATAAACTTCAACTCTAATAAGAAATGATAATTTGTAACATATGCCTGTTTTACTTTCTTTAATACTGAATTCATCAACAGACTTCTTCCAATTTCATTTTAGTTTCTTAAGAGTCTTATAAATGTATCCTGATAACGCGAGGGTAAAGAAATGTTTTTTGCTACAGAAACAGTAAGGCTTATATTTTGTTGAACTTCAACAAAAAAAAAATCATTTTACTTTTCTTTATTTTGGACGAACTTACCTTGGTTGCTAGGGTATTTTAAAATGCCAAGATTTTGTAGATGACAAATTATCGCTAGATAAGCAATTTCTAAAGCGGCTGAAATTATGAAATCGCTAAGCGATGCAAAGAAATATTGTTAGAGTTACTAGAGTTGGATATATTTGTCTTAATAAGGCAGGCAAAATCGTAAACGAGACTCTGGGCGATCTAGAAAAACCGCTGAACGGGAAGACACCAAACTAAGATTACTTGGCGTAGCAAACAGCACAGTATCTCGACCTCTGTGGGTAATGGTTTTTAGCAGAAATAGTGCATATATCACAAAATTCGTTCGTTTGGTTTGATTTTCTGTCGAATAATAGGATTACCACTCATAAATTTCCATCGTGCCCTTAGATTAGAATGGTGTAATGCACATATGGGCAACTCCCGGGCCTCTATGCGGCCCTAACCTATTTCAGTCAAGTTTGTCTAACTCATAATGGGAGCAAACATTTTGTTTTCTACTTACATTAACCTAACGCCATATAATTTGCAAAAAACGCACAGTTTTCTACAAGTCACGTGCACTTAATCACCTCCAATTTTAGGATCCTTTGGCAGATCTATTTTAGGATTATGGAGATGCGCTTTATTATTGTGCATGAGGTGGCTAAGCAAAGGCAAAATGTTAAAACGGTTTTACGATCTAAAATAAAGCATGAATATAAACGCAAACACAATTAATTAAGTGACGGATAATTAATGGCTTGTGTAAATTCCTTGTAGATGTCACCGGATATCATGAGCTGCATGGACATGTCAAAGAAGAAAAATACACAATTTTACGGGCTTTTCGGAAACACTATATAAGTAAGCATGTAATTGGATTTTCTCGTAAACGCAGTAAATTCAAAATTCGGACAAGAACGAAAACGTCGACAATTCTATAAGATTATGCTTTCTTAATATTTACGTCAATATTCAAAGACTTGTAGTTCAAGTACAAGACAAATCTTCGGTTTCCAAACAAGGAAAGGTTGCTTGTGAACAGATTGAGATTAGGCGTGGAACAGTACCACTTCTGTTTCTTGTGTCTGGATTCATTGCAGTCGTACACGAGTACGACGTCGAAGAGTACAAGGCAGTTTCGAATTTGTCGGTTGAACTCTAACGGCAAGACTGTACTTACTGGAGGATGAGCTTCCACAGAAGCCTATAGACTATAGATCATATACGGGCCTCTGCACTTATTATTCCTCTTGTATTCTATAAAGGATTGAATTTTCCAATAAAAATTTATTCAATTATTATTTTCAACAAGTAAACATTTGGAGAAAATTGGGTAAAAATATAATAATATACACTTTTGCCAAATAATTCTTTTTTCTTGTCAAGATCATTGAAGAAATTTCATTGTTAAAAAAATTTCTTCCATATAATTTCATGTATATTGTGATTTACAGGCGAAATATGGAAGAAACACAGAAAAATACTTACACCGGCATTTCACTTAAAGATTTTGGAACAGTTCTCCGACAGCTTCCATAAATCTGGTCAGGTATTAGTAGAAAAATTAAAGGCACAGGAAGGAAGAGAAATCGACATTTATAAATTCGTTATACTGTATGCAATGGATGCAATCTGTGGTAAGAATTTATTTTTGGAAAAGTTGCATTGACTCCTAAATATTATCATTACAAAATCGATATTTGTGATAAGTGTTAATAATGGGTAACTATAATGCTAAAATATGTTAGAGGTGCACTTAATGCGAATATGAGTGCCATTACTTTGCTTTATACTCATGTCAGCGTAATAAGCCGGACTAATAAACTGAAATGCAAATGACATGCTACTTATATACTCGTGCGTCTAATGAATGATGTATGTTGAATGTACGTATCATACAGTTTCTAAATAGGGCTAATATATATATATTAATTAATTTAAATTTCTTGACTTAATTCACATATTCATGTGTATATATAATTTAATTTCTTGGACGATTTAGAGGTCATACTAATTTAAAATTAGTTTATAATTGATAATTATATAATTTCTAATTTCTTAAAATCTAGCCAACAGCCCAAGTTTCGGACCCATGATCTCCCGATCACTGGTCAGGTGCGTTGCCAGTTACGCTACTGCAGGTCCTGGATTCGAGTCTTTAAGCCGTACTGATATACATATACATATAATTAACAATTATAAACTAATTTTAAAATAATTTAAAATTAGTATGATCTCTAAATCGTCCAAGAAATTAAATTATATATACACATGAATATGCGAATTAGGTCAAGAAATTTAAATTAATTAATATGCCACGAGCAATATTTCCAAATCAATAATTTTGTGAAACAATTACTTTGAAGAACGGTAGAATTCAACTGAACAAAATGTATTGTTGTTTGAACTGATTTCATACAGAGTCAAACATAAAATATTTGTTAGTTATATTTGTTAAAATTTGTTCACTCTGAAAGTGCGGGCGTCTAGATGGATACTTAATAAATCAATAAAATTAGAAAGCTCAATCAATGTACCTATAATAGAGGTTTACATATTGTGGTAGTTCACTAACTTGGATGAGTAAGGATATGATGGAAGTACTAATGTTAATAAAATATACTGTATATGTTCTTGTAGTGAGTATTAAAAAAATAAAAGATGGTAATATTTTATGGACCAAACTATAATTAAATAAATAGATGTGAGAATATTTAAATTATACTTAAAATAATTGTGAGAATATTAATTGGGTATTTCCCTATAGTTTTTGTGAACCGTGTAAAGTTGGTTGCATATCGGGTTATGTTGAAGTTCGCCTTGCATCGAGTGGTTGGTTGCCTATCAGGTTTCTTTGTTGTAGTAATATTTCCCATTTCTGAAAGTAGAATTGTAAATGTTACTTGTTGTATTTTTATATGTAATATTATTTGTTAAAGCTTGTTTAATTAACACTTTTGAAAAAATAGAGAATATTAGTATGGATTTTGAATCATAAAGGTTGGAAAATGATGTATAGTTACGCGCTAAAATTCAAATGTAAGAAGTGTCAGATTTTGACATTTAAAATAATATAGTTAAAGTATTGAGTATTTGGTTTGCCGAAGGGTATAAAAGGTTGTGAAAATTAAAGTAAAGAATTAAATTGATAAATTTTTGGAATTACAAAAAAGTATTATAAATATTCAATTACAAATAAAACATATTTTGGATTATTATAATGTGTGGAACAATATGATTGGATATTATAGAAACTAAGGATTTATTGCCAGGGATATGGGGAATAAATAAAAGGATTCAAAAAGAATTTAAGAAAAGCGGTAGATGTGTTTTCGGAAAACGAAATTTTCCTTCCGAAAAACACATAATTAAGAGATTCATCATTATACAAAAGTGTAAAAGAAGTGGTTAGGAGATAGTAGAAAAGAAAGCAGATATTTTTTAGGTGATTGCAACATTTTCCAGAATAGTACCATTTTTTGTATCATGCAAATATAATTAAAAATAAATTAGAAGAAAGAATTTCGGTAACGAATAAAGAAATAATTGAAGAATATTCATACTTGAGAAGAAAGCGAAGAAATATATAATTACAATTTAAAAATAAACTTACTGCATTGGTAAATATTATTCCATATTTGGCGAGAGATTTATTGCATTGGAGAGTTGGTGAAATTCCAGAAGTTATACAAATAGTTTAGTCCAGGACTTGAAAGATACGAGATATTCAACATAGCAGCTAACACAGGTATTCCAGTCCAGTAGAGGAAAGGCAGGTTTCAAAGGTCTTCACGAAAGCGTTCGACGGTTCGAGATTCTAGTTGATTGCAGAGGTTGAAGGTATTACAGGATAGCAGTCATTACAGTCCACATTCCGAGCATTCCAGACAATTAGGAAAAGGAAAGGATCTCCCTCATTGATTCCAGGAAATGTCTTCGACAAGCTAAAAAGAAAATCGTTTGGTGTATAAATAAGAATACCAGTTCAGTAGTAATAACAGGTCGTATAATTCTTTGAAATAATTTGAATTTATCAGTTTCGAATTGAAAAGTATATCAAAATTTAGAGATCTATTATTTATACGTACATTATAACTGTGTTGATAATCAAGAAAAGATATTTTGTAAGTTCTGTGCACAACATTAATTTGTATCATAATTTGTATAATTTTTAGAAGTCAAAAAAAACTGATCGGCAAACTAAAACTGATTAATTTGTGTGGGTATTTGATTTACATACAAAAAAAACTATACAGTATTTTTAAAATAATATAATTAATATACTTACTTGTATATTTTTCGATCCACGAAAGGTGTATTTTCATGCACATATAATTTGTCAAAAGAATGTTTACGTAAACAAGCTTGGTACTTCCATGAATGTCTTATTTGGTTGTGTGTGTTGAGAACTACCATATAATTTATAATTTGCCTGATTTATTAAACAAATTAGTTTGATACATTTGTTTTTATTTGGTATATAAAGAAGGTTTTTGAATTAAATTGATGAAACAGATATGACGCTTAGAACCGTAACCTATAAATAAAAAAAACAACTGTCAGTGATTATATTATTATTTGAATAGTATGTTAATATTTACCTTGAGATTGAGTTCACAGTAAGTATTGTTATTTGAAGATAAAGTTGAAATACACATCATAATTCACTAAAGAATAACTGTTTTGTAAACTTTGATTTATAAAGTTAAGAAATATAAAACGTAAATATCCTATGATATAGGCAGATATTGAAAAAGTTACATATAGGCAACTGGTTGGGCTTTGATGATTCAAGGGAAGTTAGCAACATATAAAATAATTAGTTTAAATATTTTATATAAGAACTGAGTTAGTGAGGGCATAAATAAAAAATTACCTGAGAGAATTTGAAAATAGATTTAAAAAGTACATAAAGATTTCAATTTTATATATAGACGAGAATAAGTACAGGTTTCAAACACATAGTAAGAATAAATATTATTAAATTTATCTGAGTGTAATCGTATCTTTATTAATTAAAGGTATTGTTACATTTTATGGCGTGCCCAACGTGGAGCGATTAAAATAAGACTCGCAACAACATATTTCAAATATTTTATTAATTATAATAATAACGGTAACATTAGTATCCATTTTACAAAGGTAATAAAATCAGTTTAAAGTATATCAAGGTATAAGAAATTGTGTACTATAATAATTTAGAATGAATACAAGATCCAAGAGTAATTCTGGATTGTATAGAACGGAATTTTCTAGTGATAGTGAAGAGGAGGTAGGACAGAATGTGAATTTACTAGAGGGAGGAGAAGATATGTCACAGGTACAGGTAGAAGGTCAATTGACTGGAGAGTTACAGGATAGAGGTGATAAGGTGGAAATTCAAGGAGAGACTTCGAAAATAGAAATGTCGACACCAGTAGTAGATTTTGGATCAATTTTACAAATGTTAAAACAGATGAATGAAGATAATAAAAACATGAACGAAGAAAGAAAGAAGAATTTAATGGAATTTAAGGAAGAATTAGGTGGAAAGATAGACAAGATGTATAAAGATACTAGAGAAGATTATAAAAGGGATATTGAAGAATTTAAAGAATCTTTGGTGAGTAATCCAGAAGAAATGATACTAGTAACACAAGTTTGCGTGAAAGACAAACAAGATACAGCAGAGGTTAAGGGAATAGTGGAAATGGAAAAAGAAGAAGTAATAGGAAATTTTGAGAAGGGTGTTCTAAACTGCATTGATGTTGAACAAAACACAGCTGAAAGTAAGAAAACGAATAAAATTTTTCCAATAACAAAGAAAACAAAATACTTAGATTCCGGTAGAAGAATTTTAAGATCGTATTTAGATACACTTTTAGTAGGAGAAAAAGATGACAAAAAGCTATACTTATTCACCTCAAGGCAGATAACAGGGATAGTTATCAAAGACGAAAAGTATACCGGAAGAAGTTTTAAAGTTGGACATAATATAATTCCATCTTATGTGAAAAATGTTTTGGGAAATGAAAAGATTAGAATGTTTAAGAAGTATAAAGAATTTATAAATGGAAATGATTATGTTATGAGTATAGGAGATTCTTCAGAAAGATATGTACGAAGAAATGTTCATCAGGTTATAATGATTATGGAGATTAAGTACAAAGAATTATTGGAATGGGTTATTGAAGATCAGAAAGGTACAGATACAGTTACATCGAGAAATGCAGATGTTATGAGTGTATATGAACAGGTAGGAAAATTTGTGAACAAGGTGCTTTATAAAACTGAAGAAAATGAATTTTGGTATGAAGAAGATGTGAATAAAGAAGAAACATATGGAATATTGAAAAATAGGGTGCGATTAAAAATAGATTATTAAAAAATTTAAGGGCATGGCGGTACTGAAGGGCCAGTTACCGTTGGTAAATAGCGCTACCACCCACCAGAGCTACACTGTATATAATAAAGCCCAAAATTTAGGGGCATGGCGGTTGAATTTCATAGGGCGACAACCGTTGGTAAATAGCGCTACCACCCACCAGAGCTACATCAAAGTTAATAGAACCAAAATTTAGGGGCATGGTTAATGTATTTTGTTTCTATAAAAGTATGTCATAAAAAAAAAACGGGATATAAGTATGTGCATTTAATTTTTTTTTTTATAATTGAGTTAATCATGTAAGAAATTTTAGCTAAAATGATCTAACAAAGGTTTATGTATTTTATTTCCTTGCTCTAAATTAATTGAATCAGGATAGAATTATTTAGACGAAGAAGAGTTGTAAAGATTAGTTAGTATGAAGAAATTAGTAATATTTAATTTATTTTCCTCATTCCTTACATTATAAAATTTGTAAATATAAGTGTTAGAGGAGTATATAAGTAACTTTACAGTAAGTAAAGAAACATACGAGTATAAAAATGTGAAGAAATGTATAAAGTAGATATATGAAAGATGAGTAAGAAGGAACCTTATTAAAAAAAAAAAAAAATTTTTTAAAGGATATTTATCGGAGTAATAAAAGCATTTAATGGTCAAGAAATATTAAAGTCATTAAGAGTTATAAAAAAAAATGTGATATACAAATAGAAGAAGCCTATAAAATAAAATATGTATAGAAAAGATAATAATGAATGCTTGCTATGTATAATAAATAATAAAAGGGAAACATAAAAATATATGGAATAATTTATAGAGATTATGTATGAAAGGGTAAATAAAACCCAAAATGATAATAAATATATAGAATAATAATGTATAAAAGAAATATGTAGGTCACGTACGCCTTAAAAAACGAAAATATAATTTGTGTACTTTCCAAAAGTGAAAGTTTGAAAAGGTAGACGAAAATGTCTATTATAGGTATAGGGTTTTTGTTCAGCTAGGAACAGTTATATAAAATAAAATAATAAAGAATAAGTGAGCATATGTAAAGCATATTTTGTAGAGGCTATTAAATATCTGAAGAAGTAACAGATACAACTTAAAAGTAATCACCAGTAAATGTTAAAAGTAGTTTCGATTATAATATTGATAAGAATTTTTAGAGGGTTTAAAATCATGAATAGGATAATACAAAGAAGGTATAAGATTGGATAAGAAAAGGAATAACGTTACTTATATAGAAAGCATAGAAATGTTAAAAGATACATTTTATGACATTATTGATGAAGACAAATGGATAAAGATGTAAATTTTGAATATGTTGGTATAAATTAGTATATTTATGAGAATAAGATTAGTTAAAATGGTTTGTTGTAAATAATTGAGAGTTAAAAATGAAAATAGATACAGTGAGGTAAATAATTATCTTATATACCAAATATTAAGAAATGTACATGGATTTATATGAGAATGTATAGTTATGCTACAGAAGTAGTACAAATTGAAGTACATCATTTTAGTATAGATTGTTGAATAAATATAAATTTATATATTCTATAGAAATTTAGATTTATTAAAAAAGGGGCATATGTGGTAGTTCACTAACTTGGATGAGTAAGGATATGATGGAAGTACTAATGTTAATAAAATATACTGTATATGTTCTTGTAGTGAGTATTAAAAAAATAAAAGATGGTAATATTTTATGGACCAAACTATAATTAAATAAATAGATGTGAGAATATTTAAATTATACTTAAAATAATTGTGAGAATATTAATTGGGTATTTCCCTATAGTTTTTGTGAACCGTGTAAAGTTGGTTGCATATCGGGTTATGTTGAAGTTCGCCTTGCATCGAGTGGTTGGTTGCCTATCAGGTTTCTTTGTTGTAGTAATATTTCCCATTTCTGAAAGTAGAATTGTAAATGTTACTTGTTGTATTTTTATATGTAATATTATTTGTTAAAGCTTGTTTAATTAACACTTTTGAAAAAATAGAGAATATTAGTATGGATTTTGAATCATAAAGGTTGGAAAATGATGTATAGTTACGCGCTAAAATTCAAATGTAAGAAGTGTCAGATTTTGACATTTAAAATAATATAGTTAAAGTATTGAGTATTTGGTTTGCCGAAGGGTATAAAAGGTTGTGAAAATTAAAGTAAAGAATTAAATTGATAAATTTTTGGAATTACAAAAAAGTATTATAAATATTCAATTACAAATAAAACATATTTTGGATTATTATAATGTGTGGAACAATATGATTGGATATTATAGAAACTAAGGATTTATTGCCAGGGATATGGGGAATAAATAAAAGGATTCAAAAAGAATTTAAGAAAAGCGGTAGATGTGTTTTCGGAAAACGAAATTTTCCTTCCGAAAAACACATAATTAAGAGATTCATCATTATACAAAAGTGTAAAAGAAGTGGTTAGGAGATAGTAGAAAAGAAAGCAGATATTTTTTAGGTGATTGCAACATTTTCCAGAATAGTACCATTTTTTGTATCATGCAAATATAATTAAAAATAAATTAGAAGAAAGAATTTCGGTAACGAATAAAGAAATAATTGAAGAATATTCATACTTGAGAAGAAAGCGAAGAAATATATAATTACAATTTAAAAATAAACTTACTGCATTGGTAAATATTATTCCATATTTGGCGAGAGATTTATTGCATTGGAGAGTTGGTGAAATTCCAGAAGTTATACAAATAGTTTAGTCCAGGACTTGAAAGATACGAGATATTCAACATAGCAGCTAACACAGGTATTCCAGTCCAGTAGAGGAAAGGCAGGTTTCAAAGGTCTTCACGAAAGCGTTCGACGGTTCGAGATTCTAGTTGATTGCAGAGGTTGAAGGTATTACAGGATAGCAGTCATTACAGTCCACATTCCGAGCATTCCAGACAATTAGGAAAAGGAAAGGATCTCCCTCATTGATTCCAGGAAATGTCTTCGACAAGCTAAAAAGAAAATCGTTTGGTGTATAAATAAGAATACCAGTTCAGTAGTAATAACAGGTCGTATAATTCTTTGAAATAATTTGAATTTATCAGTTTCGAATTGAAAAGTATATCAAAATTTAGAGATCTATTATTTATACGTACATTATAACTGTGTTGATAATCAAGAAAAGATATTTTGTAAGTTCTGTGCACAACATTAATTTGTATCATAATTTGTATAATTTTTAGAAGTCAAAAAAAACTGATCGGCAAACTAAAACTGATTAATTTGTGTGGGTATTTGATTTACATACAAAAAAAACTATACAGTATTTTTAAAATAATATAATTAATATACTTACTTGTATATTTTTCGATCCACGAAAGGTGTATTTTCATGCACATATAATTTGTCAAAAGAATGTTTACGTAAACAAGCTTGGTACTTCCATGAATGTCTTATTTGGTTGTGTGTGTTGAGAACTACCATATAATTTATAATTTGCCTGATTTATTAAACAAATTAGTTTGATACATTTGTTTTTATTTGGTATATAAAGAAGGTTTTTGAATTAAATTGATGAAACAGATATGACGCTTAGAACCGTAACCTATAAATAAAAAAAACAACTGTCAGTGATTATATTATTATTTGAATAGTATGTTAATATTTACCTTGAGATTGAGTTCACAGTAAGTATTGTTATTTGAAGATAAAGTTGAAATACACATCATAATTCACTAAAGAATAACTGTTTTGTAAACTTTGATTTATAAAGTTAAGAAATATAAAACGTAAATATCCTATGATATAGGCAGATATTGAAAAAGTTACATATAGGCAACTGGTTGGGCTTTGATGATTCAAGGGAAGTTAGCAACATATAAAATAATTAGTTTAAATATTTTATATAAGAACTGAGTTAGTGAGGGCATAAATAAAAAATTACCTGAGAGAATTTGAAAATAGATTTAAAAAGTACATAAAGATTTCAATTTTATATATAGACGAGAATAAGTACAGGTTTCAAACACATAGTAAGAATAAATATTATTAAATTTATCTGAGTGTAATCGTATCTTTATTAATTAAAGGTATTGTTACAATATATTTTATTTAATTCGTGTATAGTATTCATTAATCTAACAAATGGTTTTCTATAAATA
This sequence comes from Amphimallon solstitiale, assembly GCA_963170755.1. NCBI lineage: Eukaryota > Metazoa > Arthropoda > Insecta > Coleoptera > Scarabaeidae > Amphimallon > Amphimallon solstitiale. The sequence goes on from OY720675.1 coordinate 199,322,903, forward strand.
GTGTGTTTCAATGTATAATTTTATGTTATTGTTATTCTTGTTGTTTAACTACGGAAATATTCAAACAATTTGAAATAAGTAGGTGTGCCATAATGTTTTAAGTTGTATATCATCATGAAACTTTTATTTTGCGAAATGTGCCTTTTTGATAATTATCTTTAGTTCAAAGTAAAGATCCACGCCTTGTACAATTATATTTACTTCATACAATTTTATTTTACAAATTTAATCTAATAGGTAAACAGGACGCTTATCTAAAACGGGGTTTAAGGAATTTCTAATTTATTATTAATCAAACAAAGCCTTTAACATGAGCTTCGCAGAACATAAACACAACGCAGTGCATTTTATTAAGCCAGTGAATATGATATTAATTAAAAATCTTAAATGGAATAGAAAATAAGATGCTCTAATATTAAGGGGAAATAAATGTTCAAGCTCCTTTTATATATTGATCTGCCTCGGCACCGTCAATCATACCAAGACGTTTTTTGGAGGCTACATATGAATATTAAATTTATTGTCTGATTTTATTTAGATTTTCTTACTTCCTTCTTCGTACCAGATGCTATTGCTAAAAATTGTGTATTATTTTTTTCGTACATTTTTGAATTCCCTTATTTTCTGTCGTTTACCTTAATATTTTCCTTTGTAATAATAATAATTATAATAATAAAGGTCTTAGTGAGTAGTACAAGTTATATAAATGTAAAAATAAAAATAAAAAATATTAGTATATAAAGAAAACGGATAAATATAATGCTTGATTTAAAAGGCACAGCTGAAAACTATGTCACTTGATTAATCACAGAATCCATTAAAGAACCAAAATTCCTGTACTTTTAACAAGTCTTCTTCGCTGCAGGATTATGTGCCATTAACGAGAAATAGTTATAGTCAGCTAAAAAAACGTATTTTGCTAACAGAAATGGTGACAGTAAATTTATGCCGTCATTAAGATCCCGTTCAATTGTAACTGATACTTGCAATATTTTGTATTCTAATATAAATTTATAGTGTAGATCATGTACAGAATTGGTCCCAGAAGAGGACCCTGTGGAAATCACAATCAACTGGGAATTGCCCTTATATTCTATTCCCAATACGAAATGTCTGGGTTCGCTCCTTTAATTTTTAATATCACAATTTGCTCTTCAGCGATATTAATACTTATATTTTTCTTTCAGATTCTTCCATGCGTATTGAATCAAACTACCAAGAAACAGGAGACATGACCTATATCGATACAGTGAAACGTTTTCTAGATATATACGAGATGAGATTCTTTTCTTTTTTCAACAGATATGAATTTTTCTTCAAATTTTCACCCGATTACAAGCAATATAAGGAAGATATAAGTTATTTGCAAAATTTCACGACGAATATAATAGCACAGCGCAAAAAGGAAAGATGTGAAAATCAAGATGAAGAAGAGATCGATGAGTTTGGGAGAAGAAAACGTAAAAAGGTTTTCGTGGATATCTTGTTAGATAGTAATAGTATGACCGATACCGAAATAAGAGAAGAAGTGGACACGTTTGTCTTTGGGGTATGAAAATATTCAATAAAAGAACAAAACGATCTAATTTCTGTTTACAGGGTCACGACACAGTTTCCTCTACAATATCTTTTGGTATCTTCGAGCTGGCTAAACATCCAGTTGTGCAAAGTAAACTTTATGAAGAAATAGAGTCAATTGTGGGGAACGACAAATATGAACCCATTACCGTACAACATTTAAATGAAATGGAATATATGGACAGAGTCGTTAAGGAAATTATGCGTTTGTATCCGGCTGCGCCTCTAATTGAAAGAGAACTGGAACAAGATGTAATGCTAAGTAAGATATATTTCCTTAAAATTTTGATTATACATGCCAGCGTTTCTTAGTTTATTTTAGACGTGATGGCTTTTATTGTGGGGCACCAGGTTTGCTTCAATAGTATGGTTTTAATGCAACAAAAATTCTGTAAATGGACTATTTGCAAAAAAATTATAATTAATATTTATTTGTTTCTACAAGCAAGCAGTGGCTTTAATTTTCAATGACATGAGTGGTACTGCCTTTTGTTATATTATAACTTAACCACACTTTTAAATGAATAATTCAACATTTTTTACTTAAAGCTAACTATGAACAAGCTACAAATGGCGACGCATTTTAGCGGGAGAGTTATTTGCGAGAACTTTGCTACATATAACATTCTGAGCATTATCATTATTGTTTATGAATCCTCAAGACATATAACTTACAAAATAACTCCCTAAGTTTTTAGTAACTGGTCTGGGCTGAATACTTGTAGAAGCATTAAGAGGCATAACCTCTCATCATTATCTTTAATAAAAGCGATGGCTGTTGAGCCTGGAGCAGAAGACTCTAATTCTGCATTAGAACGCTTTAGAGTGCCCTTTTTAATCCAAATTTTAGTACAAATATTTTACTAATTCAATTCTCATGATAAATAGAGAACATAAAATAATTGCATATTCTACGAAATGTTCAGTTTTATTTCGTTATTATTTTACACAGTGCATTAAAATATGTAATTAAGGTTAAGTTAGTGTGAATATACATATACAGGATGAGTCATCTAAGCGGGTAAGGCCGATTATACCTTTATATATATGTATAGATATTTCGAAGCGGTTTTTTTCCTTGTGATAGCTGTTCATTGGGAGCACATTTTAAAAATATTTAGTATTATACAGAGTGTTCCATAACTTGGTGGCTAACCATAGTTATAGTTTTTTAAATGGAACAACCTATATATTATTGCATTTTTGTATTCCCCGTATAATTTTTACTCAAAAAGTAATAAGATTGAGGCCTAAAATCTAAAGTTTTTGACTTATTCCCATTTTTCTGAAAATTTCAATGTTTGTATAAAATTATATTTCTCGAAAACGACGTATTAGATGGACAAAATTTTTTGCAGTATTGTTTACAATGAGAGGTCCTAATAGAAGCATGTTTTATTTTTTTTACAGTTACTAACTGCATGTGCAGGAAACTGGATTAAAATTACATGACACGTTTTTGTATAAAAGTCAATTTTTTTTAAATGGAACAGCCTGTATATCAGTTCATTTTTGAATTGTTTATTAAATTTCATGTCTGAGCTACTGTCGTTTTTTTGATATGCTTTTGTTATTTTTTACAAAAAAGTCAATTTTTTCAAATGGAACACCCTGTATATTATTTCATTTGTGAATTTCTTATTAAATTTCACATCAAAAACATGTAAGGCGTTAATACTTAAAAAGTGACTATTAATGAGCTAATGTCACTTTTTGATATAATTTTGTCAGTACTATACTATATTAATTAAAACCTCAAAACTGAGAAAATTATATCAAAAAGGGACAATAGCTCAGTAATAGTCACTTTTAAAGTATTAACGTCCTACATGTTTTTGATGTGTAATTTAATAAGAAATTCAAAAATGAAATAATATACAGGGTGTTCCATTTGAAAAAATTGACTTTTTTGAAAAAAATAACAAAAGCATATCAAAAAACGACAGTAGCTCAGTAATAGTCACATTTAAAGTATTAACGTCTTACATGTTTCTGACATGAAATTTAATAAACAATTCAAAAATGAACTGATATACAGGGTGTTCCATTTAAAAAAATTGACTTTTATACAAAAACGTGTCATGTAATTGTAATCCAGTTTCCTGCACATGCAGTTAGTAACTGTAAAAAAATAAAACATGCTTCTCTTAGGACCTGTTATTGTAAACAATACTGCAAAAAATTGTGTCCATCTAATACGTCGTTTTCGAAAAATATAATTTGATACAAACATTGAATTTTTCAGCAAAATGGGAATAAGTCAAAAACTTTAGATTTTAGGCCTATACTATCTCATAACTTTTTGACTAAAAATTATACGTGGAATACAAAAATGCAATAATATATAGGGTGTTCCATTTAAAAAACTATAACTATGGTTAGCCACCAAGTTATGGAACACTCTGTATAATACAAAATATTTTTAAAATGTGCTCCTAATGAACAGCTATCACAAGGAAAAACCGCTTCGAAATATCTTTACTCACAAAGGCATAATCGGCCGTACCCGCTTAGATGACTCACCCTGTATATTAACAGCCAACTTCATCAGTTTATTTAAATTATCATGACATACATTTATCATGATGTTCATAATGATTTCATCTAAATATATCATATATAAATATTTTAATATCTATGTATCAATTATCTACATATGATATTTATATATCGTTTTTTTCTATCTACATATTACAAAAATAAGCATACCGGTTGTGTCAAATACCATTAGCCTTAGAGAATCAGTTTATACGTATGTATATACTATGTATAAGTATGTATGTAATACGTCGCCGCGCGGTGTCTATACATCGTACATACATACATACGTAAACTGGAGGCGCGTTAAGTTCCGTTGCACGTCATCGATGACGTTTACATGTTGTCATAACTGTATTAGAGAAACTAAAAAAGTTACTTTGTTAAATTATACTTGAGGGCATTTATTTCATTAGCTTAAATAGAAGATTTATTAATTGATCGTAATATACGCATTCATGGCAAAAAACACATAATTTCCTTTTCAATATTAAATTTCTTTATTACATATTTTTAATAGACTAATAGTTCAATTCGGTGTTGACAGATAAATCATATCTGTCAAAAAGACGTGCGTTGTGTATATTCCTCCTGTCAAATTTTTCATGTTTATTTTTACGTTGATATAAATTGTTTAAAAGCAGTGCTTCTTAGAAGTGTATTTATTATTTATTTGCGCCCATTGAATATAATGCCGAAAGGTTTCTGTAAACAGTCAAAGCTTTTTACAAACTTTTCTATAATCATCTGATTAACGAGAATAGTGTAAATAATGTTTATTTTAAATTTTATTATGGATACGTTATGAAACATTTAAGGGTTTTTGACAATCTAAATCAATATAATAAATAAGTTGAGAAAGACTGAAGAGCATTTCAATTACTAAATATATTACGTTATAGTTATTGTATTGTGAATAATTTTTTTCTTTGGTTATATCAAATGTCCCTGACAGAAATAAAAATAGATCCGGCAACATATACAAGGCGAGTCGTCATGGATCTAGTATGACGTGCAACGGAATATAACGCGTTTCCACCATATACACTGATCCCCTATGGCTAATGTTACTTGACACATGCGGTATATGAATACTAATGTGTGTATAAAAGAAGAAGTATTATGTGCAGAAGGTTGACGCCTTATAGTACTTCTAAAGCTATAACTATGTTTATGTTTCAATATGATACAGTACCCAATACTAAGCAACATTTCAATTTTGTTTTTGAAAACGAACACGGCTTTGGCGAAATAAGAGAACTAACACAGCGCTCTCGAATATCTTCTTAATTTATGAAACTTTAGATGTTAATCAACCGTGTCTTGGTATGCTTATTGATGTATCCCGGGTAATTAACCTTGTCTACAGACAATTTTACTCCACAAACTAAAGCAACATGGTATTAGATGGACTTCTAAAAAATCCTTTGAATCATACCTTACTAACCGTAAACAAAGCGTCAAAATGGAAAATCACCACTCATGTTTTATTAGTGTTAGGAGTGGTGTACCTTAGGCATCAATCTTAGGCCCCACACTCTACACATTGTATTTGGAATTAAAAGCTATTATTATACTCACTAAGCTTTGCCTACATCGCTAAAACTTTTAATTTTTTTTAATTCTTTTTGGAATTTACTCGTTTTGCAGACGCAGTACTATTTCCTTCTTTTAATTTATACGAACTATTATTTTACTATTTATGTATTAATATTTCTATTCCTCTTCTAATATGTAACGGGTTCATTTAATTTCAGATGAAGTGAGATATCCTAAAGGGACAGTACTTTCATTTCACATCTACATTCAACATAGGCGCGAAGAACTGTTTCCAGAACCAGAAAAATTTGATCCAGACAGATTCTTACCGGAAAATGTAGCATCTAGACACAAATTCTCTTACATACCTTTCAGTGCTGGACCAAGAAATTGCATAGGTAGTGACAAACGGATCACATAAACTACAACTTAATAATTTATGATATTTGCTTTATTTTAGGACAAAAATATGCAATAATCAATACTAAAATAACTATAGCGAATATAATACGACATTTTCGAATACTACCAGTGACACCTGAGCACAAAATTATTTTAGTTAATGATGCTGTATTGAAGTCTGCCAATGGATTCCCAATAAAATTACTACCTAGGATATGAATATATTCAATTATATGAAATTGATGCAGCATTAAATCTGTTGTCATTTCGTTCTCTCTCTGGTATTAACAATAAATACCAAATGCATTAGCTAAGTTTAGTAAAATTGTATAATGAAAATGTAAGGATCATAATTAAAGTATTGCTATTCTTTTATATATGCTGCTCTTAATACCCTTCTGACATTAATTTATATGCCATATTCCTAGGCTTAATCAGACGTTGTTACTATTTCTTGTTTTTTACATTTGAAGTTAATAATACAAGCAAATTGTTCGAGATGTCTTCTATATGATACGATATATGGTAGGAGCTCCCAGGTACGTTCAATGGGAAAAATTAAATCATTTCAAGGATACCTTGGCAGCATTTTTGACTTTACTTCGAGAAATATTTTTGTTGTGGAAGCGATGTTTTACAACAGAATTGCAAACATTAGGTAAAACCGTTATTAGCTGAAAAAGTGAAGAGTAAGATGATTAAAAGCTTTGAGGTGAAATAAAGTTCAATTCTACAAAAAAAAATGCTCGTTAGCTTCCATCTTTTTCTGCTCATAACATTTAATTACTAAACTTACCTGGAAAGGTTCCTAATCAGAGTTATACATAATTGAACCACCTGCAAAAGTTGTTGTCGACCTCACACATACGACAATAAATCAAAAAAAGTAATTACACACTTAATTTCAAAATGGTGGCAAAGGAGAAAAAGATGAAGAATAAGATGACGAAAAACTTTGAGGTGAAATAACTTTTGAATTTTCAATTCTTCAATAAAAATGCAACATTTTTGATAACATAACAGTTACGAAGGAAAATCAAAAACAAATACAGCCTTATGTTCAAGACGGCGGCAAAATGACAGTCCCCGTCAATCCTGCAAATTGAGTTTTACACTCATCGTGGACTCATACGGAACAATTGCCCTCCTCAAAGCGCAAAGTTCTTTTTCGAAGCACGGATTAAATGGACAACTAATATAATGTTTTAGGTTACGTAATCTATGTACACTTCTTCCAGCCGAAGTTTATACTAACGTCACGCGTCGTTCAACTCATACTCCGCTGTAAGTATAAAAGCATATACAAATTAAAAACTTTTGTCTGTTTCGAGTATGAGTAGTATCAACATTCAATTTAAATAGTGTATAGTAGCTAAAAGGAGATAAAATATTTTTAAACAGGCGGAACTTGTTTTATGTAACAGAAGTCGTCATATTATGGAAATAATACAATAACACTGCCCAACAAAAAAATAATTTTTTAATGTTTCCTGCACATAATTTGTTAAATGTTACTAATTTTTGGTTGAGAAAAACGAATTTAACAATGAAATATTTTTATTAGCTCTAGTTTCTGTGATACACAATACATGGAATTAGCTTAGTGTGAATTTGATTAATAGAAGACTATACAGTTTAATTACATTTTCCATCTACATTGAAAGTCCATTTAATTTTTTTTGTAGCAGATACATTCAAAGAGTCCTAAAATAATTGAAGAATACCTGGAAGATGTATGATCGTAAAGATAACTATGTACTGGCTTCATGGGATCGTGGTCTTTTGGCTTGGCTCTTGTAAACGACTTCTGGAGCATCCCTACACAATGACCAACAGTAATCCGCAAGCATCGCTTCATTCCAACAGCCCTGATATCTTTGTTCCATTACAGAAGTATCCTGATGGAATCGCTCATCGTGTTCATCACTGACAGCTCCACAATTAGGAGGAAAAAAGTCGAGATGAGAGTGTAGAAAATGTATTTTAAGAGACATGTTGCATCCGAGTTCATGATATTTTTGTAGGAGCACTGTCACTAACTGAGTGTAGTTCTTATCCCGTTTGTTGCCTAAAAATCCATCAACAACTCCCTTGAAGGCTTCCCAAGCTTCCTTTTCTTTTCCCTCCAGAACTCGATCAAATGCAGGATCCTTTACAAGTTCGAAAATACCTTCCTTAACTTTGGCATCACTTAATTTCGGAAATTTTTCCCTTACGTATACTTAAAGGCCTGTCCTTCTTAGTTCATACATTTAACAAAGTTTTTCATCAATCCCAGCTTTATATGTAGGGGTGGAAGAAGAACATCTTTTGGATCCACAAGTGGCTTAGCAACAACATTTTTCTCGCTTGGCTTAAGATTTCTTGCAGGCCAGTCTACTTGTTGTTGATGATGTTGAACTTAACATTTTTGCTTCCTCAAAAAGGTTTGAGAATTCCCGTTCATCACGTAAGTTCTGCAAGGTGGTTTTTATTGTTTTTACATATCTGCAAGTGTTAGTTAAATCTACATTGACTTTTTGCTGGGTTCGGTTTAAGTTTGATGTATACGAGAAAATTTTCCTTAAAATTGTCATTGAAACTATGAACTGACTATTTTCCATTGCAACTTGCAAATGGTAAGCTTGTGTTGCAAGTTCCTCCCTTCCAGACTCTTGAAAAGCTTGAAGTGCTGCATGTACTATAGAAAACATCTCAGCAAACCTTTCGACGGCTGTGTGTTTTTCCGTCCAACGTGTTTCACAAAGCGATATAAGCGTTGAATGAGGCGCTCCAATCTCGTCCGGAGTTTTTTTTAGAAGGCCATCTCGAAGTGCCGATTGTCGAAAGAAGTTAATAATACTTTTAATAGTTCCGATGCAGTTTCGAATTGCAGAGATCTCGCATGAATGAGCCAAAACTAAGTTTAAGGTATGAGCTGCACAGTGTACGACCTGTGCTCTGGGATATTTGTCCATAATTATTGTTCTTACGCCTTTAAATCGTCCGCTCATCACAAATGTATTTTAAGAGACATGTTGCATCCGAGTTCATGATATTTTTGTAGGAGCACTGTCACTAACTGAGTGTAGTTATTATCCCGTTTGTTGCCTAAAAATCCATGAACAACTCCCTTGAAGGCTTCCCAAGCTTCCTTTTCTTTTCCCTCCAGAACTCGATCAAATGCAGGATCCTTTACAAGTTCGAAAATACCTTCCTTAACTTTGGCATCACTTAATTTCGGAAATTTTTCCCTTACGTATACTTAAAGGCCTGTCCTTCTTAGTTCATACATTTAACAAAGTTTTTCATCAATCCCAGCTTTATATGTAGGGGTGGAAGAAGAACATCTTTTGGATCCACAAGTGGCTTAGCAACAACATTTTTCTCGCTTGGCTTAAGATTTCTTGCAGGCCAGTCTACTTGGATATAATGTGATTTTCTATCCCTACTGTCCCACATACATAAAAAACAGCAGTATTTTGTGTAACCCAGTTGCATTCCCAAGAGTATAGCGATTACATTGAAATCGCCACAGATTTTCCACTTGTTTTCATTATATTTTATCGAGTCGAGGAGTGTTGACATATTTCCATAAGTCTCCTTCATGTGAACAGCATGACCAACCGGAATAGAAGGAAGATGGTTTCCATTGTGTAGTAATACAGCTTTTAAACTAAGCTTGGAGGAGTCTATGAATAGTCTCCATTCAGTCGGATCATGGTTCAAATTCAAATCCTTCATCAAGCCATTAATGTCGCGGCAAACAACAAGATTGTTTTTCTTCTCAAAAACGGAAATCAGATTCTAATGACGTTGTCTGTACTGTGAGACCTTAACATCACATTGGAGAAGATTCCATTGCTGTAGTCTAGAAGCTAGGAGCTCTGCCTTCTCCTTTGACAGGTCGAGGTCCCTAATGAGATCACTTAGTTCCGCTTGACACAGTTTGTGCGGTTTGTCATCTTTTATTTCAAAATCAGGGTCATGGGATGTGGAAGGCTTACTGGGTTCCCCTTCATCCACAGAGTCTTGAATGTCTATTTCAAATGAAAAGTTTTCGGGTGGATTAGGAACAGGTAAGCTATTTGAATGAGGAATAGGTCGAATAGCAGATTGAAGATTTGGGTATTGAACTTTTCTTCTTTTCTTCATAGACATTCCTGCCTTTATAGGTGGGGTCAAGCAGAAATAGCAATCATCTATATGGTTTTTAGGCTCCCGCCAAACCATAGGCACAGCAAAAGGCATAGATCGTTTTTTATTTTGAACCATTCTCGCAGTGTGACTGAACAAGAGTTACAACACATATGTGGAGCCCATGACTTATCCTGGTCTCCTACCTTCACACCAAAATAATGCTGGTAAGCAGTCTTCACAATAGGCGTCAGATTACGTTTTTGTGACGAAAATGTTATTTCTCGACAAATGTAACAGAATTGATTCACTTGATTTACACATTCTCGTGGCATTTTTACAATTTTACACTTCAAAAGCACTGAAGAAATATATATGAATTATAACAGAAACAATACGAAATGCACATTAACAGCACCAGTAAAAGTGTACATAACCTCCAAATAGTTAAAAAGCATGTGTTCTGTCGGTTGACAGTTGTGCCAAATACCAAAACGTAAATTTTCCTCAAACTAATAATTCTTACCCTAGATCAATGATATGTCACTGTATCTTCAAAACAAGAGCTAATTGGTGATTTTTATTGTTATTTTTGAATTCAGCGGGTAGAAATACATAAGATTCAGCTATTTTTGTGCCCGAAACATTTTCATTGTTGGGCAGTGAAATTAATCAATGTTTAACACTTTTTGCATGAAATGTAAAATTGTCATTTAGGATTTGTAAAACCTTTCTGTACTAGATAAGTTAGATAAGAGAATACATGAGTTTAATTCATCGTGTTTCTCTCGAGGTTAGAACTGTATTCCATATTAAATACAATATTATTTAAATAAGTTACTATACATTATAATGTATATGCACTTTGTGTGCGTGAGTTAATATGGATTACAATTGGCTAGAAGCTATATGACAGGTTCATATTATATGCAGTAATTTTGAATTTTAATCTCCTTAAATTGTCTATCCTGCTGAAAAATATATGTACTATCGTAATCATAACGCCTATGGTTTTATTTTAATAATTTTGTTTTGATTATTAAATATTTTATCTCTTGCATAAAAATAAATTTTACAATTTCCCTGCTGCATCTTACCATTGATTCCAAGAAACACAATGATAATAATGTTTGTTGCTTACTGTATTCTTATGTAATGTTGGTATTCAACCTTAATACGAGCTTGCATCATTCATATCGAGAAACTCAACTAAATAATTCAACTGTAAAAACCACAGTTTTATTTTTAAACTGATTGAAAGAAATATGTAATTGAGGGCGTTGACTTATATGAACTATAAAGCTTTATATCAATTTCAATAAATGAGTTTCTAAATTGAACAATTAAAAATTTACAAAATGTAAAGTTGTAACCGGAAACCAGATATTAACTCTATTGCAATATATAACTTGGCACCGAAGTTAGTTCTAAGGTTGTATGTTCACATATTTCTAAGAAGGTACCGCAGACTTGCAATAGAGCAATTCCTGTCAAATCAAATCTAATGCGTTGTGGCCCAACAAATAAATTCGTGATCATTAAAATTCGACAATAATAATTAAACAATTATTTATTCAATCAGCCGTATTATCTCAACATGGTGTTTTGTATCAAAGGTTAAAACTCACAATTATGTGACCAGCACCTTCTGTACTCCAAAAAAACATTCCAGTATGTTTCAAAGAATCGTTTCAAGAAAAAACTACTGTAATTACTGACTGCTCTGAAATGTTTATTAGAAAACTAGATAATTATTTAATTCAACAACAGTTCTGGTTTGATAATACGATAAAAAATTTAATAGCATGGAGTAACTTCTCAAGGAAGTATATGCTATATTAGTGAAGATTGGGGTGAACGTACACTTGATTAATAAATAGAGAAATGTTTTAGCAGATACCTGGACGATTTTTAACAAGGAAAGCACTCAGGAATCTGCAAGTTAATTTAGTTATTTCAGCTTTCACTAAAGGAAAAACTCCGATGCATCTATCAGAAATTATAGAATGTAGACATATAGCAACAATATGAGTGCAGACAGAAAGAATTATTGAAATGGTTAAAATAGATTTAGAATCTTGATAGGCTCCATTCCATGTTGAGAAAAGGTAATAATAATAATAATCAAAAATTAAACAGTTCAGATAAATTGTGATTGTATTTAATACTCACATTGATATATTCATCATTTGCCACTATAAAAGAAGTTGTAAATGAGTTTGTATTTATAATTACTTATGGCACTATATAATCCTAATATACACCTGTACAAAATGGCCATTGTTTTAGAATTTAAGTAGGCATTACGGTGTATATAAAACACAAACTTTAAAATAAATTTAATTTGTAATCTATTTACGTTTACTTAAGCCCTAGACTGCAACACATTCAGGGACGTATTTATAGCTTTTTGTTGGGGGGGGGGGGGTTCTAACAACCGATTGTCGTTTTTATCCCCTATGCTGAAGTGAGTATAAACGTGTCTTGGTTTTGGGGTACCTATTTAAAAAAAATATATCACATGATTGAAAATTTATTAAAACTTAAGATATTTATTTTTACAAAATGAAGTTCAGTCTCTTTCTTCTTTCAGCTAACTTATTTACAATTGCTGAGGAATCTAGTTCTATTGCCATATTTCGATGGATACTCATGAGCGCGAAGCCTGTAAGTCTCTCGTCTCCCATTCTATTCCTTAGATACATTTTTAGCCGTTTAAGTGTGGGAAAAATACGTTCAGGAGTGGCAGTGGATACTGGGAGTGTTTCTAAGATTTGAAGAAGCTTCTTAATCGTTGGGGAAAAAAATTCATCACATTGATCCATAGTTTCTAATACACTAAGGGGCTTTTCCTGATTACACCACTGGTTGTGCCAAAGCTCATACTCGCTCACCAAAAGTTTTATTTCAACTTCACTAAGAAATATTTCTGCTATTCTTGCTATAGATTTCTTTGCTCTTTCAGTGTTTTGGGTCCGGTGAGGTAGGAGCAACTGAATTCCTGAAATTGTTTCTTCGTGAGGCTTAAAGCGAGCATCAAGCTCACTGACTACATGTTCGATAAATGGGTAAAATACATTTCGCCTATAGTAAACTTCAGCTGTGTCCCCTAATACATTACTGCGGTTCATTTGTCTTCCACTTACTCTTGGAACACTTATACCAGTTGAACTTAACATTTTTGCTTCCTCAAAAAGGTTTGAGAATTCCCGTTCATCACGTAAGTTCTGCAAGGTGGTTTTTATTGTTTTTACATATCTGCAAGTGTTAGTTAAATCTACATTGACTTTTTGCTGGGTTCGGTTTAAGTTTGATGTATACGAGAAAATTTTCCTTAAAATTGTCATTGAAACTATGAACTGACTATTTTCCATTGCAACTTGCAAATGGTAAGCTTGTGTTGCAAGTTCCTCCTTTCCAGACTCTTGAAAAGCTTGAAGTGCTGGATGTACTATAGAAAACATCTCAGCAAACCTTTCGACGGCTGTGTGTTTTTCCGTCCAACGTGTTTCACAAAGCGATATAAGCGTTGAATGAGGCGCTCCAATCTCGTCCGGAGTTTTTTTTAGAAGGCCATCTCGAAGTGCCGATTGTCGAAAGAAGTTAATAATACTTTTAATAGTTCCGATGCAGTTTCGAATTGCAGAGATCTCGCATGAATGAGCCAAAACTAAGTTTAAGGTATGAGCTGCACAGTGTACGACCTGTGCTCTGGGATATTTGTCCATAATTATTGTTCTTACGCCTTTAAATCGTCCGCTCATCACAGCCGCTCCATCATAGCCCTGACCAACTAAATTCTATTAGTCTAATCCAAACGACTTGAGTCTTTCTATGATCGTCGAAGCTAAAGCTGATGCAGTAACATCATTAACGTGGACAAATTCAAGGACATCTTCTCGAATAAGAGCCTTTCCAATAGAGCAGTCGACATAAAGAAGACAAAGTGATAGCTGTTCATGACGCGATACGTCTTGAGTTTCGTCGGCAAGTACAGCAAAGAAACCTGACTGTTTAACTCTATTTATTAGTTGCTCTTGAATAGCACTTCCACACAATTCAACGATTTCATTTTGAATGATGGAGGATGTGTACATACCCCGAGTATGACTACTTTGAGAAAGTAAGTGAGTTTTAAGTACTTCGTCACCTGATCGCGCACGAAAACGAAGTAGTGCACGAAAATTTCCATCATTAAGTTGAGGATCTATTATGCCGATTTCACCAGAGTCTTGATTTCCCCTCAGAGGCAACTCCTGTCGTCCGCAAAATAAGATTGTGTCTACTATAGCACACAGCCTCTGTCTATTTTGTTCGGCAATTTTTTTATTTTGCACATTAAATGACTCTGTAACATCACTCGATTGACCTTCCATAACGCTTATGAAATTTCTTGCCCGTTCAACAGCATATTTATGATACTTTCTATTTCGATGATGTTCGATCTTTTCGACAGCTTTTTTCCAGTTATGAAATGGCTTTGTGACAAAACCTTTAAGTTTTTGATCACCTTGACCACCTTCGGTCTCTCCAAACAAAACGCACATTTTGCAAAGTGATCCTTGTGATATATTTGAATAAACTAACCATGGGTTCTTTTGGGTCCAATGACGTTGAAAACAAAGATTTCTTTTACCACTGATGGAAAACTTAAAAGTCTCTGAAGGGGTCCAAGTTTCTTTCAAAGCTTTTAATTTTTCTTCATCATTTATTGGTTTTTTTGACAAATATTTGCCAATATCGTACTCATCTTCCTTTATAACAAACTCTAGACTAGCTAAGACACACTAAGGAATGTCAACTATTGTCAACCGTCACTCGACGACGTAGAAATTCTTCTCTAAATGTAATGTTGCCGACTTGCCGGTATTGCATACAGAATTTATACGCACTTGGTGGGCACTGCTGCAAAAGTACATTGAAATTCAGTATATTTATTTTAAGTTTTTTAGATCTAATAATAATTGTATTCAGTGTAATTCTAATACCGCAGAAGAATGATGATAATTCTGGGCGGTTCGATTGGGGAAGGGGGGGGGGGAGTTTGAACCCCCCCCCCCCTTATATACGTCCATGAACACATTGTATTTTAAATAATTATTATTTTTATAGTTTTATACATTGTATATTTTATAATTAAACTTATTTTCCGTTACTATTTACTAACTAATACTTGTATAATAATTAAGTCAAATATTTTAATAAATAAATCTTGTAAAACCATGCTCGGATTATTTTGTGACTTTTTTTAAATTTAAAGAAGTTATTTACATACTTTATTTAGCCTTATACATATAAGTGCATGAAGTAGATTTCTTTCTCTTCGCATACGGCACATAACAGTGCACCAAGCTTCATTGTTACCAGCCAGGCATGTATGATAATTCAGAGACCGGACACGAGCGGCCGATTACTCATCGCCCATGGGCGCACTATTAAAATTTTGTATTTTTAATTTTAATTATGTAATTGGATAACAAGTGGGTGGTGAGCTATAAAATACAAAATACATTATTGTTTGTTCATTTTGTAGTTCAAATCGAATAAACTCTCATTACTTTATTTATATTACAAAATATAAGGTAAATAGAATAAATTTTAAAAACTCCTCACGCTTCTACCTACGCCGATGAAGAAAGGAATTTAACAGTAAAATCGAATATCGAATTTTTTTTGCTATCCGTTTTCTTGACGAAAACAGATGTGCAGTTCACCATGTGAATACTGCTATTCAGTAACTGCGTGAGGTTATAGGCTTTTCCTTTAACCCATCGTAATTTCGGCCTGGTATGTCCGATTGATTCATCCTTCCCAATAATGCACCTCACATCCACTGGTTTTAAATTAGTTTGTTATAAATGTTTCACTTAATGGAAAACATAGTTTTTTCCACGTAAAATGAAAATTGATAATTGTAAGGGATAAGACTCTTGGAACACTGTGATATGGTCCTTAGCGTCCACAAAAATGCATGAATTTGATTAATGTCTACTAACTAAGGCTGATACACAAAAGAGAAAAACAACCTCTACGCACCAGCTGCACATTTTATGAACGATATAAAAAAAATCTTCATGCAATTATTTTTGAAGATAAAAAACTTTAATAGTAAACATTGTCACACACATTTCACACGAGTGTTTTTGAAGCTATTGCGTCGTCTATCCTCACTTTATAGTATCTCTACCGGTTCTAGCCAAGACGCAAATCTATCGGAATCGGTCGGCATTCCAGACTTAAATCCAAGAAACAGTTTGTAATTAAAAAGAAATGTCACATATACCTATAATATTTGAGTGTATAATAATATAACAGTTATGGGCAAGCGAAAATTGGCTTATTATAGAACATCAACAGTTCCGTAAGTACTCATTCTTCATACATTATGTTTCCCATCTATAGTATTCCTTTATCTATGACAGAATCTGTGAATAAAACCGAAGCGCTGTGATCGAAACCGAATATCGTCTAGCTCTACCTACTCACACCCCCTTGCGTCTACCCGTCCCACGAGTAATATAAGTTGCATAAGTTTCTATTTGTTAGTAAACGCCCCTCTTAAAACCACATGTGCAATAGTATTTAGTATCCATACCTGGCATGAGTGGAATACCATCTATTAAATCGTGTAATTTCAAGAGAGAATGCATCCGATTGTATATTACATACCGAGGTGGAAAGTGTTTTATTACTGTCGAGACAGGAATGAAACTATTCACCGAGGTTTATACTATTTTCTTTACAACCATATGATTAATAATTATTTGTGATAAAAATTTCGGTAAAGGTTTTGTAACATCGAGTTGACAGTTTTGTGATGTTATAGCGTAAACGTCAAATAAACAAACATGAGTGTAAAATTATATAAAAAATGTTGAGTGGTAAAGACTTCAAAGTCGTGACTCACCGGAACTGAGGAGAACAGTCCTCCCGTAGCAATCCAGATATATTAGCTCAAATGGAGAAGGAACATAAATCACTATTTCATCAGATCAGTATCGGCAAGGCAGCCTGGCCTATCTATATGGACTCAAGCTTCCAATAATATTCTATTGTAACAATCAATATTAATAAATAATAACTTCAATAAGGAAGTTTTTGTTATCTTGTTAAATAGAATATGATTGAAAGGCTTTTTAATATATGTATTATAAAAAATTAAAAGTAAACAAACATTTGATTGAAATTGAGGTTCTCCATTCAGTCTAAGAATAAAGTAGATGGCGCTACAATATGAGCACAGTTTACACACGATGAACTTTGTATTTTGAAAACAAGTAAAACATATGTTTACTGTCAGATGGATAGCAGGGATATACATATCTGATATCATTATATTTTGACATTTACGTACATTTTTATACAAGTTGGTAACTCATTCCTCAAGAAAAAGGAATACACATGTCGTCTAATTGTACTTTTTTGTGCTTCATCCAATTTATTGTAAGTATGACGATAATTTCTTTTTCTTGGAGGAGAAATTGGAACTCCATATAATTCCATTTCTTTAATAATGCAGTACATTGTATTCCTATTAATACCCACTTCCTCTGCTGTTTGATTGACTGCAGCTGTTTTAGACATATTGTTTGTATCCTTAATGTACACATTATAAGCCATTTGCCTTTGTCCAGATCTTATGTGTTTCCCTTTACGATTTTTTGAAGGACCTGGTAAAACTGCTTCCGCCATACTATAGAATATTAGCGATTACGAAAAGAAAGTTAACGAAATTGATAAAATACCTTAACAAATGAATATTTCACTTGCGAGTTCTAAGAAGAACTATTTTTTAAGAATATTAACAACAAATAACTATGTAAAATACGGAAATCGACAAAATCTTTGAACAAAACTGTCAGTAAACAAATTTTTGACAGAACGAGCTAAATGCGATTATTTTGCCGGTGTAAATGCACACTCGATTTCAACCAATCACAAACGTTTATTTTAAGCCCTATCTTTCCCAATGCTTTATTCTTAGACTGAATGGAGTATAGACGATATCAAAAATACAAGTCACCCATTTACTCGGTATTATTGCGTTTATAAATTTTTTGTACTCGCCGCCTGTAAAGTCACATTTGGCGCACGTGTAGCTCGACTGGGAAATACGTTTTCCTGGTTGAGGCGATTGTAAAAATTGAAAAAAACACTGGCACTTTGGGACATTTAAAAAAAAATCTAACTTGGTAGTAATAAAATTTAGTCTGTAAAGTGCTACTTCCCTCCACTATTCTTCACTAAAAGTTGGGGAAATAGGAGTAATAATTAAAAATTCATCGAAAAAAATTGTGGCGCCATCTATTTGTACCACATCGACATTCATATTGGCAGTTCGGAATTGTTTGTATTTAAACCAAAAAACGCAATAAATGTACTATAAATTTATAAATATAAGAATAAATACCTCATGTTTGCATTGTGTAAGAATATAATAACTTAATTTTAGGGAAAGGTGAGTAATAGTTACGTACATGAAATGCTTAAATTAATTAGATAATCTATCTTAGGTTAGGTATGATACCAATGACATTAATCAATAATATTTTTTTAATTTAATGTTCGTACAAAAAATATTGTACAAACCACTTGCGTGAAGACATCTTCCACGCATTCGCGCAATTAAAAGCACTCGCTTCCTGCGGTCGCTCGTGCTTACAATGGCGCTCATGCGGGAAAATAGTATTCCCGCACTTGGTTCGTAAATAACTATATCACACACGAAAAATAAAACCACAGCAAAACTAATAATGATGGTATACAAAAGTAACGTTCGCTCATTGTTTGCCCACAGACGTCATATTGGATCACGTGGTTTGGATTGCTCCATAAGGTGAAAGAGGACTGCATCAAGTGCAGAAAATAATAAATTTTGCATCAGGAAAACATTCCTGTTTTCTATTTGGGGTATATTTCGTAGTAAATCATAGAATCCAAGGGATGAATACACTTTACTTTCAGTATTCAAGAATATGTTAAAAATACAAGTTAAACTAAAAGCTTAAATAAATTTATTATAAATATATAAAAAAACAATTTAACTTAAATTTCGTGTTTAATCAAGTTATTTAGATTTTACAGTTCAAAAATAAATTCAAATAGACGTTATTAGATCGCGCATCTTTCTCATTGATGCAGTAGGCAAGTTGGCTAGGGAGTAGCGATTTGATTCGTATATGTAAAATTCACATTTCCAAATGCAAATATTGGCTGGATATGCATACATATATGCAATTATTTCTATATCTTACACACGATACATTATCACATCAGATGGAATATTTGCATATTAGACATGTTTACATTTCCGTCATGTGCACGTTTTTAAATGGAATATATGCCGATAAAATACCAATTGCTTGAGTAAACTAAAATATTAGGAACAAGTCATTGGATATCATGTACTACGCAGATGTTGGCGAGATCAATGCAGAATATGTTATTACAATCTGAATATTTATTAGAGTAAAATTAAAGATGACTAATCCTAGATTGAAGATTATGAAATCAGTTTGATAGTATTTAAAATATCGAATATTTAATTATTTTATTTATATATCACGTATTATTTGTTGAATAAATTTCTCGTTAGATAACTTTAGACACCGACATAACACATATTTTATATGGCTGGTAGATTTAAATACATGATAATCTGTTTCTATTATCATTATTTATATTAGAGTATGATAAATTTGAGATTCTCATTTATTTTATTTGAACTTTATAGGAAGCAGGCACATGTTTGATAAGAGATTCAACGAGTAACTTATGCAATGCAGGAATGCCGGCTGCGGAAAATTATTATTTAATTTTCTTATCTGATTAGTGTTGCCCGGGAACTAGATAGCAACGGTCACTCTTTCTAACGTGCCATAGAGTATTTAGTAGAGGTGGGTCGTTCGCGAACGAACCGGTTCAGTGAACCGAATGCCAGCAACGAACCGAGAGATCCGGTTCACTAATTTCAATAATCCGGATCTCGGCTCACTTGGGAAGTATGTAACTATGCGCGCGACTGAACCTACCTGATAGACAGTTCTAACTAGAGGTGGGCAAAACGGTTCATTTCTTACTCGGCTCACGCGGTTCATCTCCTCATTGTGAGCCGGGTCCCGGAACCGGCTCATTTGAACCGTGTGGATCCGTAATAGCATACCGTTCATGAACACGTAGGACATGTAATACGGCTCAAACGAACCGGGATGATAATTTAGTCTGCGCGCACACCAATTATACAAAATGTTTGACAAACAATTTATTTGAAGTTATAATGCACACAAATATGACAAATTATCAGACTGTTGTACACAAATTAATCAAAATATATGTAAAACTAAATTATACATTCATTTGGTAATTACAATTATTGAAGAGTATGCTATTCGAATATAAAGTAATTAGAACTAGAGCATTTCATAATTAACTCACAGACAACTAATAAATTTTATTTTATACAATATGTTGTACAAAAATAACTATTTTAGTGCGTAGTGCGTACCCTCCCTGTTATATAAAATCAATTTTTATTTTTCAATCCGTCCTGCGACCGTATTTCAACTAAAATTTTCAAATTATTTAGTCGATACTCCGCAGCCAGTCGTAGAGTAGGTTCCTCAATGGTTTTGATACGTTCGCAACCGAACCGGATAAAGTTACTTCCCAAGCGTTCCCAAGTGAGTCGAGATCCGATTCATTATCAACCGGCTCTCTCGGTTCGCGACCGAAGCGGATCCAGCGGATTGCATTACGTTAGAACTGTTCTATCAGGTCGGTTCAGGCGCGCGCATAGTTACTTTCTAAGTGAGTCGAGATCCGGTTCATTGAAAATTAGTGAACCGACTCTTTCGGTTCGCAGCTGGGATTCGGTTCACTGAACCGGTTCGTTCGCGAACGAACCACCTCTTGTTCTAACTAGAGGTGGGTCGTTCGCGAACGAACCGGTTCAGTGAACCGAATCCCAGCAGGGAACCGAGGGAGCCAGTTCACTAAATTTCAATGAACCGGATCTCGGCTCACTTGGGTCGTTGCTTAATTTGTATACAACAATCTGATAATTTGTCAAATTTGTGTGCATTATGGCTTCAAATAAATTATTTGTCAAACATTTTGTATAATTTTGGTGTGCGCGCAGCCTAAATAATCCCGGTTCGTTTTAGACGGCGCCGAGTATTACATGTCCTACACGTTCTTGGAACGGTATGCTATTACGGATCCACACGGTTCAAATGAGCCGGTTCAGAGAGCCGGCTGACAATGACGAGCTGAACCGAGTGAGCCAAGTCGAAGAACTGAACCGTTTTGCCCACCTCTAGTATTTAGCACTCTTTAAAGCTGATGGCGGTTCAATGCCGATAGAAATTGATATTGACCGGTACAATTTCAGAACAAAGAAATTAAAGTATGTAATTAATTAATATTTAAGGATATTTTCTTCCGCTAGTAAAATACTATTATATGAAAGCCAGGTACAAGTTGAATATTACAAACAAAATTATTAAATATAACTTTTCTATATCAATATTTTATTTAATACTTGGCTATTCTGTGTAGCTGGTAAGCATTCTTGACAAATTTGTGTTGATTTCATGAAATTTATGTACAGTGAAACTTCCCATAGGCGGACACTGTTCGTTCCGACAACACCGCCCGGTTAAGAGAAGTGCTCGTTTAACAGAAGAATTAAGAAAAAGTAATTATAAACGCAAGGCTAAGCTTTCATTTGAACACACAGTGTAAAATTATTATTATACGTATAATAGGAATATATGTACAATTGCTTTCTTTTGAAATGACCGGTCTGCATTTAAAACCGCTGCGCATATCTGTCGATAGTCATATTCTAATTGTATGGATGTTTGGTCGCCACTCACTAAATATACAAAATAATATCTCTCCAGAATATTTATATTTATTTGAATGCTGTTCATTGCATAATTTGTTATTTAAATTCCTTTCCACGACTTACATATTATTTCTTAAAATATGTATGTATATGTAAAACGAACTAGTTTAGCTTACTGAAATAATTTAAATAACAAGGTGAGAGGGTTTTACCCAACTTTATGGTGGAATTCTGTAACTTTCTCGGAAGCT
Source organism: Amphimallon solstitiale (assembly GCA_963170755.1). Taxonomy (NCBI): domain Eukaryota; kingdom Metazoa; phylum Arthropoda; class Insecta; order Coleoptera; family Scarabaeidae; genus Amphimallon; species Amphimallon solstitiale. The sequence continues at coordinate 199,345,175 of OY720675.1, forward strand.
GCGGCTATCGTAGGCCCTGGCAACGAAATGACGTTGCGATGACGATTTCAGAATTTTTGCAGTTAGTGACGTAGAAGTGTCAAAACGTTCGTGAGAAAAGATTTTGTTGGTTATATTGTGGTTATATTATTATTATATAATTATTGTTAATATACTGTTCCTGTTGTTATATTTATAGTTTCTGTTAGTTTATTTGTTATAATTATTATTGTTTTATATTTGCAAATATGAATGGCGCTATAGCATTACTATTAGATGAAGATCACAACAGGTAGGTAATCGATAATATAAAATATATAGAGTATACATAATATGCTCTCTTTTCCTTATTTTAGAATTTATATGCGTATATTCCGAAAACGTTTAAGAGATCACGGAAATCCTTTTGAAATACCAAACAGGCATTTTAAACAAATGTTTAGACTGAATAAGGACACTGTTCAAAACCTGATCCAGTTATTGGATGGACATATTGAACTAATTGAACAAACAAATATATCATTACATTTGAAAGTTATTATCATAAACATCACTTGAAATGTATATTAACTTTGTAGTGCACCTTATATATTTGTTACAGGTCTTAACAACATTAAATTTCGTAGCATCAGACAGCTATCAGAATAGTGTTGGTATTAATAGCTTTGTTTCTCTCAGTCAGAGTTCAGTAAGTCGAATAGTTCATCAGGTCTGTCCTGTAATATCAAACAATTTATTCCCTGAATGGATAAAATTTCCCAGTGATTGTGAATCGAAGAATCGTGTCAAGCAAGGGTAATTATGTTGTATCAAAATATTCTAAAAATAATTCTTTATTTTGTTTTTATGATAAAAGATGGGAGACCGGAGATGTATTTTGTTTAATCGATAGCACCTAGTCCATATATTTACCAAGGGTAATTAAGGGTATCTTTTCTAAACGTTCTAAAAATTATTCTTCTGTATAGTTTTTATGAAAAATGGGGTGCACGAGATGTATGTAGGTGTAATTGATGGCACACATGTTGATATACTTGCTCCACCTTTAGCCGATGAAGAACACTCTCCTTTTGTATATATATATTTTTTATATTCACATACTGTAATTTTTTTTCTAAATTTCAGCACTACTTTTATGGTAAGGTTAATAAAACAAAATATATTTGACAATAAAATGTGTTTTATTTTTCAATATTTATACGAACAATCTCTATTTGAGTACCTATTATTCAAAGTTCACATTTCTAGTTCAGTATTATTATTTTTCTTTTTGATCTTTATTGTTAAGATTTAATAGTAAACATATAATTCATATCCAATATTAGTATAATTATCCGAGTCAAATGTCTTCTATTGTTTTATAATACTTGCTGGTAAATTTATTAAACAATAATTTTTTACATTCTTTTGAGTTGAAAAAGTGCAAATTTCAGCCTAATGAATATTACTCTCCTGTAAAAACTGCAAATAAAGAGAACTTTCAATTACTATAATTTCAGAGGCTCGACAACAAAATCCTGCAATAATATCGAAAGATTTGGTGTACCAAGTACAACAATACATCACAGGATTGGTCGATTTTCTAAATACAAAATCATCTATATCCTTCAACCATTTATATACTTTGGCCTATGCTATTAAAACTTAATGTTACCTTTTTGGAGCCTAAAACATTAATCGTTCAATATAGTTACATATTGATAAAATCTTTACCGTTTGACTTACAAATAAAGAAAGTCATTGACTAAACAGGTACATTTCCTCTCATCTTCTTCAACATAATATTAAGTTAAACATCTTGTCAATTTGATGTAGTTTTATTATTAGAAAATCTTATGAAAAAGTCAACTTTAAATTGTGAAGTTATTGTGAACACGATACCATAATATTCTTTATCGAACATTTAGTTTGTGCACATTTCACATGCTTTATGTTGTGTGGATATTGTCTGCTAGGTTTATGTATTTTTTGTGTTTAGGTACTCTTGTAAGAAAAACAATGTCCACTTTATAGGGATACCTGTCCTTGTTGGCTTTATAAAAAAATCACTTTTCATCATCCATAAATGTGCCTGAAAAGACATTTATCTGCAAATTCACTATACACTAGTGCGATACTACGTCCTTTGAAACTCTCCTAATGATAACAGTTCGTGTTGAAATTTTCCAAAGTGTTTCGTGCTATCTTGGCAGCAGTATAAACATATGTTTATACTATGTCTTGGCGTTACAAAATGTTCCGTACATTTTCTTTAAAAAAAAATGTTAGCAATCGCTATATTATATTTCAACCAATTTTCTTATTAGTTAAAATTTTAAATTGAAATATTTTGGTATATGTTTACGAGATGAAATGTCTGTTTACATGTTAAACATAAAGGTTATGTACAAAAAATCGTAAATTGACACTTCTACATCACTAACTCCAAAATTCTGAAATCGTCATCGCAACGTCACTTCGTTGCCAGGGCCTACGATAGCCGGAGCTTCCGAGAAAGTTACAGAATTCCACCATTACTTTTATTTGCTTAGTAAGAAAAAATGGTTTTTAAAAAATGTGTGTGTGCCGCTATTGTTATCAATTCTAAATTTTGTATATACGAGTATAATCTCCTTCTTGAGACCTGATTAGATTTTCCGGAAGAAAAAATCGAATTTTGCCAATATTTTGTTAACTACTAAGTTTTAGCAAAGATATAAAAGAATTCATTTGTACTCAAAATTAAATTTGAGAAGAATTTTATTAAGAAAGTTTTTCGAAATTCCTAGGTCATTTACTCTTATCGAAAATCACTTCTTTGCGAATATCTCGCAAGCCATGCTTTCTAGGCCGATACATTATGAGTACAAATGTATTTAAAACATAAGTTTCAATACCTTTTGTATAAAAAATACAAAAATCCGACTGGAAATAACACTTTTACTCTTATCGAAGAGCACTTTTACTTTCTTATACGTAGTATAAGGAAGTATTGTGATGACTTCGACCTCGAGATTTTTGCAGATGTCCACGTTTTGAAGTCCCCTGATCCCAAAAACATGGTTTTTAAAAAATGTCTGTGTGTCTGTCTGTGTGTGACCACGATAGCGGTCAAACCGCTGTAGTTATTTATTCCAAATTTTGTATTTACGTATATAATCTCCCTCTTGAGATCTGATTAGTTTTCCAGTAAAATCGGTAGATCGGAAGTAGTAGTTTACTTCAGTGAAAAAATCGAATTTTGCAAATATTTCGTCAATTACTAAGTTTAACCAAATTTATAAAGAATTCAAATATACTCATAATTAAATTTGAGACAAATTGTCTTAAAAAAGTTTTTTGAAATTCCAACCGGAAGTAGGTCTTTTACTCTTATCGAAAATCAGTTTTTTGCGAATATCTCGCAAGTCATGCTTTCTAGGCAGGTACATTACGAGTATAAAAGTATTTGCATGATAATTTTAAATGTCTTTAGAATAAAAAAAATTCAAAATTCGGACCGGAAGTACCACTTTTACTCTTACCGAATAGCGATTTCTTGCAAATACATCGTAAATTATGCATTCTATATATATTTATTAAGAGTACAAAAGTATTCATAATTGGATTTGCAATATTTTTTGTATATATGAAATTTCAAAATTCGGACTGGAAGTAGCACTTTTACTCTTAGCGAATATCACTTTTTTTTCGAATATCTTGCAAAGTATGCATTCTATAGCGATTTATTAAGAGAATGAAAGTACTTAGAATAGGATTTTGAATAATTTTTGCAAAAAAAAAAATGGGTGTGCGTGCTTAAGACCACAGGGCAGAAGTGAAAACTTCATCAAGGCGAGGTTAATAATACGAAAGACAACTTTTTTTTTTCGTTCTAAATTCATTTGCATTTACATTTTCCATTTTCGTCCTATATTACATTTAAAAAATATGGTAAGTTTTCGGGTGAAGCAACGACAGAGGAGTGTCCAAGTCCCCACTATCACTCGCTACAGTTATCGTATTCCCCGACGCGAACGGCTGTAGTATACTACTACCACCGCTCTGGTTAACGGAGGGGAGTATATACAATCGTTGCGTTACCAGAAAACCTACCGGTATATTTATTATTATTGTGTATACATTATTCTGGTACATTTCGCTCGGTCTGATCATGATTTGTATCAAACTCTAAAAACGAACGAGTATAGCAGTGACGCGTTGACTATATTTCTCTCGCTCCCTTATTCGACTCGAGCCGACTTTACCCGAACGAGCGTTACATGGCCGAGCGTGAAGGCTCAGTCTCGTTCAGTGCCCACAATCAACGCTCCCATAGAAGTTTTCACTTCAAAAATTCTTAAAATTGTATAGTTTGAAACGATCATACGTATAAGAAAGTCGTGTGGTGGCCACACCTCATTTTTTTTGAATATCTTGCAAAGTATGCATTCTATATCGATTTATTAAGAGAATGAAAGTACTTAGAATAGGATTTTGAATAATTTTTGTATAAAGAAATTCTTAAAATTGAATAGTTTGAAACGCTCATACGTATAAGAAAGTCGTGTGGTGGCCATACCTCATTTTCTCGAATGTCTTGCAGAGTATGCATTCTATAGAGATATATTAAGAGAATAGAAGTACTTAGAACAGGATTTTGAATAATTTTTATATAAACAAATTTCTGAAATTGGTAATTTGAAACACTTATACTTATAAGAAAGTTGTGTGGTGGCCACATCTCATTTTTTACATTCTTACTGTGTACTGTGATGATAAATATTTTCGACCTCAAGATTTTTGCAAATATCTACGTTTTAAAGTCCGCTGATACCGAAAAAGTGGTTTTTGCAACTATCTCTCTCTCTCTCTCTCTCTCTCTCTCTCTCTCTCTCCTTCTCTCTCTCTCTCTCTCTGACCATGATAGCGCCCAAACGGCTACTGCTATCAATACCAAACCTTATATTTACGAGTATAATCTTCCTCTTGAGATCTGATTAGATTTTGAGTAAAATCGGTAGACGGGAAGTAGAAATTTACTTCAGTGAAAAAATCAAAATTTATTAATACGTCGTCAACTACTAAGTTTAGGCGAATTTCTAAACAATACAAAAGTACTAAAATGTGAATTTTAGAGACTTTTTTCGAAATTTATGCCGGGAGTAGGTCTTTCTATCTTAGCGAAAACAGTTTTTAGCAAATATCTTACAAATTACTCATTCTATACAGATTTATCTAGAATACAAAAATATTTAGAGCCTGAATTGGAACAATTTTTGTATAAAAGAAATTTCAAAATTCGGACCGGAAGTAACACTTTTACTTTTAACGGATAGCAGTTTTTCGCAATTAAAAAGCTTCGACATCTAAAATAAATACAAATCGATTACCACACCACAGTTGTATATTTAACACAGTAGAACTAGTATGGGGAATAACAAAGTTATAACAATAATATTGGTATATACAGTAGGAATGGACAAATGCATACAACTGCGGAAAGAGGTATTAACGCAAGTAACGCCAGACATATGGGTAAATAACATTAACCATTATGAAAGACAAGAGATAATACCTTTTACAATTTATGTAAATGACTCTGATCCAGAAAATACCTTGACATTTTAAAAATATTAAAAAATGCCATTAATATGTTTTAAATTATTATACATAAAATCTATACTTGTCATATTGTTATTACTTTTGCTCATCATTTTGCCACTACTACCAAGAAGATATTCATTTTTGCAATACATTTATATATATATACATATCAGTGGCGGCTCGGGGTGGTTCACATAGGGAGTGCATAATTTCAAAATTAAAAAGTATAATACAAGAACGCTTACCCAATCTTCATAAGTTTCACCGACATACTGTTCCAGACAGGTACTGTTCATTGTACAGTTTGTTTTGAGGGAATAGTAAATATAACACTATAGTTTGATTACATCTGACGATAAACGAAGTCCATTTTGCGTGTCTTTGACTTGCAGGACAGTTCTCATTTTTTCATTAAAATTTGGGAAATCATTTATAAATTCAATTAAAAACCGGTGCTGCTTGGATGTGATCTCTGAGCGATTTATCCAATTCTGCCGTAAAATTTATCAATTCCCGAAAAATGCCCTTGATATTCGACGTTTGCCGTTCATCATGACCCCGAAGTGCCAGTTCAAACGCGCCACAAAATCTAATGTAATTTATTATTAAATTTAACACATGCCTATTTTTTGTTACCTGTTCATTGTGTTGTTGAACTGCTTTTCTAAAACATTCTGAATGTTATTTTTTCCTAACATTCTTAGACTAAATATATTTTTCAAATGCCCTTCGGAATTTTCATGTTTCGTAATTTTAGCACTAAGATGAATTAAGTCTTTTATTCCGTTCTTTGACCTAGACGGTTCACCACCAAACAAAAGACACGGAAAACAAAACAAAGCATTTTTAATTTCACACCCACAAATCCAGTCATTTTTCTGATAAATATTCATTTTGAATTTTCTTATAACGTCTTTACCTTTAACAGATTGTTTATTTTCTAAACATAATTGAGTCATCGGCCGTTTAAGATTTTTTATTGCGATTTTTTCGTCATACGTTAACCGCGAAAACGTGTTATTCTGTAACGCAGAGACGATATTCATCTTACAACAGCGGTGAGCAGACTGGGGATCTTGCTCACACGCTATGTATTATACGATATGGAAGTAGAATAAAATACAGTTCTCCCCACCTTCAATGTAATGTTAATGGCTTACGGAGCAACGGTTGGGCTTTGCTCATGGGTATGTTTCTCTCGGTGGAAGGGGTAAACATTCGAATAGTTTATCGTCTTTACATTCGTGCGCTGTTAGTCGTCATTATATCTGTGACGACGATCGGTGTATGTAGGTTGTTACGCGAGCCGCACACGCATCGTTCCTGTTCAGTAACTATGAATACGTAATAAATAAATACTTTCGCAGTTAGTCGCCGCTTGGTTTGTTTTGTTTCAAAATTCCAGGGGGTGCAATTGTTCACTTGCTCTCATTAAAGAGCCGCCACTGATAAATATATATATAATATTTCTTTAGGTTGGTTTCTTGGTGTAGCGGCCCTTTCATGATATAATATTATTTATAAATTAAAACAAACTACATTGACGTTTCGACTATATATTCAGTCTTCTTCAAAAATTACAAATTAAAATACATGTAAATTACAGATGCATGCTTCGTATTGTTATTAAAACTGTAAAAAATGGACAAAAACAATTAAAAAACATACCACCGCTCTTGGAAACAGTTTATAAGTATCTTACCATGTTTCGTTTTTTCTAAATTGCGGGAATATAAAATATAAAACAAATTAGATAACATTGTAGTTTGTTTGTTATTAAATGACTGTTCGTTTGATAACAAACAAAGTATAATGTTATCTAATTTTTTTATATTACAATTATATACAATTTCATAATTTATATTCAAAATTAGAATTTAAGCTTTTAGTTAAGTTTTTCTTATGAACGAACTGATTAAATTAATTTTCCTTTATCGTTATAAATATTAAAAAGGAAGACATCAATAAAATAGAATTTGATCGATTATATGATCGAATGAAGTAAGTCATGATGTATAAATATTTTAGTTTATTGAATATCAAATGAATATTCTCTTAATTATATATTGTATTTAGTCATTACAAATAATAAATATATTTAATAGTGTTAAACATGCTAAAGGTACTATGTGAGAATATTTGCTTTTAGTGGATTGTTGAGCATTATTAAGTATTAAATAATCACTTAATTAAAGATTCAAACAAATTAATACGAATATGCGAGGATGTTTTTGATAGGCAAATGCTAAATGGCTGGAGGTACAATGTGAGAATGTATGTTTTAGTAAAATATCGTATTAATAAAATTTAACAAGAATCAAAATAATTTTAAAATATCCAAGTTTATTTCCAGATTTCCGTTACAAATTGCTGAAAACACGATCCCAATGAATATTTCCATAATATATCCTATAGTAAAAGGCACGGTATACGAGGTATACTGTCTTGAAATAGACAGAAAAGCGACAATAAAACAATGAAAATACGAAAGTACAAGACACTTCAATACATTATGGTTTTGACATTTGACATAAGTATGGGCAATTCACGGAAGTAAATATTTCCTAGTTTTTGATAATACTTGGACTTTTTTGTTGCCAACCCAGGACAGTACAAAATGTTTACGTAGTATATACAGGCGGGCAAGGCCCTTAGAGTAAGTAAGATATATAGAGAGAGCATAATGTCAGTTTATAGACAAATAAAGGGATGCCAGGTGGGGTACGGGCAGGGTAGAAATGGTTCAACCTTGGCGGGTTGCATACCGTTAAGTGATCACATATAATAACATTTATTAAATTATTCAAATTCGAATAGTATTATTTTTTAAACTGTTTTTAATTAAATTTACTTCTCTAATAATTATACTTTGAAAAAACAAATAATAGATTTTTCTGAAAATAAATATTTGCTAGTATCCACGAGTTACTGGTAAACTTTCAATACATAACTGAAGTAAAAATGTTATTTAAAGTTGCCTTTCAGAACAATTAATAGTTCTGCAAGCATAGAAATGTGCTGCATTCAACTGTAATATTCACTTAATATTTGCTCTATGTAAAACTGAAATTAATAATTAAAAATGTGTGTACGTACTTAGGTTAGCAATAGTAATAGTAATAGTAATACTTTATTTGTCATAGGTTTACAATAAACATAGACATCGTCAGTACATAATACATACATATAAAGAAATATGACAAATATTATATTATATAAAAAAAATGCAATCATACAAGATAAATTATATAACAAAGGCAATATTGTTAAGAGACTGATTAAAAACTGGTGTTAAAAAAAATCAGTCAACGTGCAACAAGAATTCCGCCGGAGATCGTGCTTGAGAACCTCTTAGTCTAGTTTATAATATACAATAACAATAAAAACTGCAAAATCGGGAACACAACTGTCAAAACAAAAACACAACAAAGAACAATTACACTTAAGATACGCTCAAATACTCATCGATACAATAGAAGCATCCCGACAAAAGGAACTGCTTCAACGACTTCTTAAAATCAAAAATAGCATTCAGTTTTTAATGTCCGGAGGCAAACGATTATACAGTTGACACCCCAAATAATCCAGATGTTTCCGGAAAAGAGCAGAGCGATGCGCAGATGGCAAAAGGTGATGCTTGTTTCTGGTGTCATGCGGATGACTTTTTTTATTAAATTTGAACGAGCTCATATTTTTGTGAACGAAACATAAGATCTCGTAAATAAAAACCGAGGGCAGAGTCAAAATCTTTAATTTAGTAAAATACATTCTGCACGAAACGCGTTGATTCAGATTTTCAGATCTGAAATTTTGATACTATACTAAAGTCGCCATAAATATTTTCAAGATAGCAGAACTCCGGGCTATACCGGAAGTAGGCACCAACTTCCTAATTTTAAATAGAATATCCTGTATATTGTCAGGTTTTTGGATTCAACGTAAAATTCTAACTATATTTCATGTATAATGTCATATATCTAAGTGTAACCCTTTTTGACTTATTGAAATTCTTATGTTAAATTTGACGTTTGCAGACAGAAAATCAATAGCACTTTTTTCCATATAAAGATGAATTTATTATTGAATTTGAAGTATATTATTTCAAATAGATGGTCTAATTAAATACTATTTGTATAAAATTGTTACAATTATTAATACAGAGTGTGCGTATTATACGCCTGAAAACGAATTTGGAAAAATTGTCAAAAGACATTTTTTTTAAATGGGAAGCGGCAACTTTAATAATTTTATCTTATTCTATATTAAAAATAAGGATTACTTTGTATAAATATGTCTATTATAAAAATTGGTAGTTTTCGAAATATTGGCAAGTTAGTGTTTTTATCTTCTACAATACATACTGTTTGCGTTAGTTCTTTTTTCATTAGTTAGGCATGTACTTTTACATTCCCCATAAATAATGAATAAATTTAAATAATCATCGTTTGTATAATTTAAGCGCCCCGGCATAACTTTTCTTCAACGAATGACAATTTATAATTTTGTAAACACTGTCATGGCTAACTATTGAAAAAAGAACTAATGCAAACACTATGTATTGTAGAAGATAAAATCACTAACTTGCCAATATTTCGAAAACTACCAATTTTTATAATAGACATATTTATACAAAGTGATCCTTATTTTTAATGCAGAATAAGATAAAATAATAAAAATTGCCGCTTCCCATTTAAAAAGATTGTCTTTTGGCAATTTTTCCAAATTCGTTTTCAGGCGTATAATTCGCACACTCTCTATTAATAATTGTAACAATTTTATACAAATAGTATTTAACTAGACCATCTATTTGAGAGAATTTACTTCAAATTAAATAATAAATTCATCTTTATATGGAAAAAGCGTTATTGATTTTCAGTCTGCAAACGTCAAATTTAACATAAGAATTTCAATAAGTCAAAAAGGGTTACACTTAGGTATATGACATTATACATGAAATACATTTAGAATTTTACATAGTATCTAAAAACCTGACAATATACAGGGTATTCTATTTAAAATTAGGAAGTTCGTACCTACTTCCGGCATAGCCCGACGTGCCACCATCTTGAAAATATTTTAGGCGAATGGCTCCCATCGACTTTAGTATAGTTTCAAAATTTCAGATCATTCCTAGCTATAGTTTTTCCACAATCGATCGATTCAGTTCCCGGTGAACCACTCTGTATATATAAAATTATTTCTATGTTTTATAATTTTCGTAAAATCGCTCCGTTTCATAGGATCACCTTGTAAAATTGTGAATTGCAGTTTTGCTCATTATATAATGAGTGTCCAAGGAACCACGTTATTATTATCATTTGCTTAATAACTTAATTATTTAATTAGTATTCTATGTGAGCAACAATGATAATCATTTACCTATAGCATTTAGAAATGCAAATGTATACGATAATTGCATGCACGGGAAAGCGCGTTGCATACAGAACACTCAAACACGTATAAAAAAGTATACTACGCGATAAAAGATAAGTTACTTTGCAATACCAATTTACTTAATAAAATTATTCCTGATGATTATCATATTCATTATCTACATCGGCGTAAACCTTCTCAAACAAATTATTGCTATCTAGTTGGCTGTATAATTTGATCTAGCGAACACGATGATCTCTCCAATGTTATTATTTGGTTTCGCTGTTGCTGCAGTAGCGTATATACTTAATTACTGCATATCGCAATTAAATAAATATAAAGATATCAATAAACTGCCAGGTCCGAATGCATTGGAAGTACTAAAACAAACACTAGGAAGGGGCAGTAATTATGGTACTATAGAAATGATTAAGAAGCAAAAACTAAAATATTTTTTAAGATAAATACAATTTTGTTTCAAGTTTAAATAAAAAGTATGGACCGGTAGTGAAATTATGGATTAAACCATTCGATCCAGTAATCATGGTAGCAGATATCGATTATTTCGATAAAATATTGATGTCCAGGTCGCATCTGACAAAAACTAGTATGTACGATTTACTCAAGCCATACATAGGGAATGGAATCGCAACAATCAACAAGGGTGAGTGTATTTAAATTTTAATACCCTTTAGAAAAGTAATATTAGGTTTTAAATTTACGTGCAATCGTATTCCTTCAAATAAGTTTCCTATGCAATAATAATATTTTTTATTAGTTAATTAGTATTGAGTAATGATATAAAGTGATTGTAAACTGGGCGTTTTGATAGAAATGCCAGCTTTGCTATTGGCATAGTCTAAATTGTAACACATAGATCAAGTATTGTATGCATAAAAATATCAGTAAAGAGTTTGATTAACTTCAGTTACTATATAAAGTATCAAGAACGGTAAGGGATGTTTACTGGCTGACGGCAATGTTTGGCTTGGGACCGATAAACGTTTAATACTGTTATCACAATTGAAATAATCTAATTTCTACTAAATATTCGAAAAGTCAAAGGTGACGTTATATTTAGCCTCAAGTCCAACTTATTAATATGACTGTTGTATTTTGTTATGCAATTAATTAGCTCTGCTACGTTTCCAAAACATTATTTTGTGTTATGTACAAACAATCAAACAAACGAATTTCATCTGAAACCATGGGCAGTGATTATTAGGTATCGGAAGGACATCATGAATGTCGATTTGATATATTTCGCGAATCAAAATTCGTATAGAGAAACAAGTATTTAACAAATAACAGTAAATACATATTCTCCAGGAGCAATATTGCAGGGTTTATAAAACATATCACACATTCTGATTGTTCACTCCTCACGTTTAGAATTCAAATACTAGTAAGTCCCAATAAATTGTACGATATGCTCAGAGGTTTGTCTGTCATCGTAAATACATACATCTATACATTGAAAACGATCGTTCAACATCTAGCGTGATACCAGGGGTATATTTAGATATTGTCTGAAACATGTAATATGTTTCATTATTGTATGTTTGTCGAAGAGCCGACCAGCTGCCTTCATATATACAGCTGCATTTGTTACAAATAACAACACTTTTCCTTTATTTTTATCGTGCTTTTTACCACCAGAAATTTCAAACATGAAGTTGGGTATGTAATGTGGATTCTGCATTAGTTCTTTCGAGTTTCTTGTATACAAGTAGGACAACCAAAACATTTGCAATATTGCGTGCTTTAATACCAGTAGTTTCAGCTGCTCACTCAAATATAGTTATTGTTTATGTCATTGACAATTGCAAGTCGCAATATTTAGCGTTAACATTTTGTAAATAATAAAATCTTAGATGTTACTAGTACTTTAGGTAGATTCAAATTAAATGCTTTCTGTCGTATAGAAACAGTTGCAGATCCAGCTTACGTGCATTACGTGTATCCGACGACACATGTTTCACTACGCGGGTTTTTACTTGCCACGACAGTAATACATTGCACATTTTGGAGTTGAATACCGTAGAATTCCAGGTCTGTCAAATCTTTTCCACCTTTGTCGCGCAATGGACCTGGATGGATCATTTTTACGCCATAGAATACATACATCTAAAAAAAGTAAACAATAGATCTTCCCGCTACACACACCACTTACAATTTAACTAAAATACTTTCAGTGCAATAGCAATAAAGTGGCCTACATTCGCCGCGGTAGATGCAACTACTTATGTATAACGTAATTCTTGATTAACAGGAAATAAATAATCACTGTTGGAATTAGGGCTTGTAGGGTATTCAAATGAAACACATTATATTAGCTTCGTGAAGATAGTACTTACATTTCACAATTTGACAAAAGTTTAGAATAACACACAAACAAATAATATTATAATAGAAGGAAAATATCGAATAATACGGAGGTAAGTATATGTGAATACAAAGGTTACATTTCACAGAATCCAGGTTTGTACTAAATTGTACTTCAAAAACACTGATCGACATAATTTGAAAAGAAAAACGTCTTTATTTACAACCATACGCGTAATGTTGGCATTTAAAAGTTTGTGTCACTTTGCTCACATTTATTTTCTGCCATCGTTCCCGACCTCAATTTCAATCAAATGTTAGTTTATTTTTATTTTTGATAATACATTAAAAAAGAATCATCCATATTTTAATTAATAAGACGAACAAAAACTTATTTATTAAAATTAATTGTTACATTAAAATTATTGGAAATTTAAATCCATATAGATAGGCTGCCCTGCTAATGCTCATTTGATGAACTAGTGCCTTCGAGCTAAGATATCTGCATTGCTACGGTACGACCGTTTTCCTCAGTTCCAGTGAAGTGCAGTCTTTGAAGGCTTCACTACGCAACATTGATAATCTATTCACTGAAAAACTGATGTTTATTTATTTGACGTTTACGCTAGAACATCACAAATCTGACAACTCGATATGTCAAAACTTTTACTGGAATATTATGACAAATAAATTTAGTAATTGTGGTTGTAATAAAATAGTATACAAACCTCGATGAAATGTTTCATTCCTGTCTCATCGACAGTATACAATGAAACACTTTCCACCTCGATATGTAATATACGATTTCGATGCAGAAAATAGAAATTTTGCAATAATTTCAGTTTGCTATAGAGTATTTTTTTTTCTCCAAGACTATTGAATAATGCATGCGTTTCCATTGCATATATTATCGAAGAAGGAGATTAGTTTCACACCCCGTGGATTCCAAAATAGAATCCACGGCCACCCGACCAATCGCGTGTCTCGTATTTACGGAAACCACGGGCAGATCATCGAATCAGATTCCCTTGCAAATAATAAGCGCGGTTGCATTGTAACCGTTAAAAAAGTCCTTACATGATAAAACATCAAATATTTGTTGCTGACATATCGCACTTAAAATCCCTTCAACAATTTATTTTTCTTTTTCGTCGTGAAGGAAGTATAGTATTCTACTCGCGCATAATAGCTATTATTCACGAGCATGAAAATTGCGATACGAGGCGCAGGCGAGTGTCGCAACATCATTATACGTTCGTTAAAGAATATACTACTATAAATTGCTTGTCTGTAAAATGTCGAACTAGCATTTCAATGCCTTTTGCAATATTTAATAGATATTGAAATGAAACACTTTATAATAATAGCATTATTTTGCTGTTGCTACAACAACGTGCGGAGGTGACAAAATGGAGAAGAGAATTTTGCTGTTGCTTCATTAAGAAGGAGGAGAAAAAATGGAGGAGAGACAGACAAATAAACATTGTATGATATACAGGGTGGCTGACAAAAAACGCCCCAAGCCGTAGCTCCGTTATTTACTATCCGATTTTAAAAAACAAAATATCAAATAAAATGGTAGTAAAGTAAATACTATCAATTGGCGTAATCGAAATATTATTAGGAACAAAAAGTTTGAACATGCGATAGTCAATTTTTTTTTTAATGGCAACGTATATTTTTAATTAATGTTTCGGATAAAGAATGTTTTCCTGATTTTGATGATGTATAACACGTCAATTTTTCAACATAAGTTTCAAGTGCCGTGGTTAATATCATTTTATTGGAATGAAAATTTAAAAAAAATACAAATAAATACGAAACTTATCTACAAATATTGTTCAAATTGTCTGCCGCCTTGTTGAAGACATAGTTGACACCTTCTAATTACTCCATTAGTGGCGTTGAGTATAAAATTAGGAGGTATTTCGCGGCAAGAATTCAGAATTCTTTGCCGTAAAATGTCTATATTTTCCGGACTAGTAAAATAAACCTGATCTTGAAGATAGTCCCATAACCAAAAATCCAGCGGCGCAAGGTCGGGCGAACGAGCGGGCCATTGAATTGGCCCATTGGTCCCTATCCATCTCTCAGCAAATGTCGCATTTAACCATTCAACATTTATTAAAGCATTATGAGGAGGGGCGCCATCTTGCTGAAAGTACATTCTGTTTAGCTCGGCAATTGGCAAATCATCTAAAAAGTTTGTAATGTTTTCACGCAATAGTTGATGGTATTTTGCTTGATTTAAGATGCCATCTATGAAAAATGGGCCAATTAATCGATCACCCCAAAGACCGCACCATACATTTAAACTGAATCTTTGCTGAAAATTATTCTCAATTATAATTCTTGGGTTTTCTTGGCTCCAACATCGATTGTTCTTTCTGATAAAAATGCCATTATTACTGAAACTGCATTCGTCCGACCAAATAATTTTTCGATAAAAATTACGATCTCGTTGTGTAACATTTAAGAAAAAGTGGCAAAATTGCATTCTTCGACCATGATCATTTTCCAATAGTGCGTGTACTTTTTGAGAGATGTATGGTATGAACTTGTGCTTTTTGAGTATCGCTTGTGTTGTTTGGTGCGATACGCCGACCTCATTTGCAATTCTCCGAGTAGAAGTCCATGGACTTTCTTCCACGCATAAAAGAACATCCAATTCTGTATTTTCCTTAAACTGTCGACTCTTACTTTTTGGCATTTTGAAGGCTCCATATTTTCTTAAATTCTGTTCGATTCTTCCGAATTTACGACGGTCTGGAACTTCTCTTGTCGGATAACGATAACTGTAGAGTCTCACAGCTTCAGCACTATTTCGATTACATTCAAAGTATACTTGCAACATGTCAGTCAGTTGATTGCCATCCATGTTAATGATGAATTAAACTCACAGAAAGAATTAGAACGTTGAACTAATGTCACACCGATACACAAATGTCACAATGACAGTATTGATTAACATTTACATTCTAATTGACAGTATTTATTACTCGATGCATTTGATTGCTATTCACGGCACACTTGAAACTTATGTTGAAAAATTGACGTGTTATACATCATCAAAATCAGGAAAACATTCTTTATCCGAAACATTAATTAAAAATATTCGTTGCCATTTAAAAAAAAAAATTGACTATCGCATATTCAAACTTTTTGTTCCTAATAATATTTTGATTACGCCAATTGATAGTATTTACTTAACCATTTTATTTTATATTTCGTTTTTTAAAATCGGATAGTAAATAACGGAGCTACGGCTTGGGACGTTTTTGTCAGCCAACCTGTATATCTGAAAACATTAGTTTCAAAATATTTATAGTAATACATTCCTATATGAATCGCCTCCTTAATTTCTCGTTTCTTTTTATTCTTTGTTGATAATATAGATCCATTTAATCATTTAGTTTTGATTATTATTCAAGCAGCGTCTCAATATCTATCTGTCTAATAGTTTATTGAATAACTGCATCTTTCGAAAAAAAGGTTTTTGTAAATTACAATATTTTGAAAATATTTATTCAGCAAAGAAGTTTTGAAAAAAAAAATTCGTTAAAGCACGTTTCATTGTTTTAGTTGACGTATGGAAAAAGGATCGTAAAATTTGCAATACAGCTTTCCAGCATTCTACTATAACTGGATTTATACCTCTGTTTGCCAAATATACTGATAAATTTCTAGAAATACTTAAGGAACATACAGGAAAAGTTGTGGATACTCAACCTTTAATTCACTTATATACGTTGGATATAGTATTTGGTATACATATATTTAAACTCCAAAATTGTATGCATATTTATTTATTTCATTATTAATTATTTCAGAATCAATGACGACACAAGGACAAGATTTTCAAGAAAACAAGAATTTATCATATTTGAATGCACGCGTTAATTATTTCAAAATTTTAGCAGAGAGACTATACTCAGCGGTTCTAGCTAATAACTATTTTTTCAAGTTTTCTCCACTTTTCAAGGAAATGGACCATGATGTAAACGCATTGAAAGAGTATACCCGAAATATCATAAAAAACGTAGAGAGTAATAAGGATGATGGTAGTAATTCTAAGTTGCACCTTATTGATATTTTGTTTGCCAACAATATCGAAGGCGAAGCCCTCAATGACCAAATAAATACCTTCATTCTTGCTGTAAGTATTGAACGTTACTTATTTAACTAAATCATGATTAACAATACTACTAAACAAAAACATCTTTACCACACTAAAGCTAGATACGTATTTCGACAACTATGTTGTCATCATCGTAGCACTGATTAACTAAAACAGTGTTGTCTGTACACCGTAGCGTATACCGAACAACACTAATTTCAGTTTTACAGGGATGGCTTATTTATACCTACACCTAAGCTATTACTGCATCACCATAATGGTACGTGAATACTGTACCATTAATTTCGTCACATTCAATACTAAAATGTTACCCTTTAATTCTAATATTCTAAGAAACTAACGGTATCTGACAGCGGTATCGTTGTTCACACCATGAACTTATATCAAACAAGAATTACAGAGAATACTTCAATTTAAACTTGTGCGTATTTATGAATCACATGAAGTTTTATTTCTAAATTTGATAATAGATAATTTGTATTAAGCCTGAATTTCATTTTTTCAATAAAAAAGGAGTAGTATAAAGATGTAATGCTGGACGTTCATCTTTTTTGTTATTAAAATAAATTCAAATGAATTCTTTGAATTCTACGTGAAAATTTCTTCAGTTTAGTCATACATAGATAGTATTTTGTTATTATTTAAAAAGAGAGATTTTATGTAATATTATTTACTTGTATTTCCTCTGTAAACACATTGAAACTAAGTACATACCTACCTTTTTAAACAATACTGGAATTTGTTTTCTTCATTAAATTTCAATATGTTTGTGAACCACTTGAGCCACAAATAATTAAATCTATTTATTTTGGAGAGATTAAACTTTAATAAAGCACACTTTTGATAGCATGAATAATATTTATTATATTCGTATATGTAATTATTATAATTCATTTATTTTAAAACAAGAAAAAAGAAATATCAAACTTTATTCATAATCTCTTCTTTGCTTCTTTTTTGCATAATGATTGCACACGTACACTTTGATTGAATCCCATTTTGTATTTTTGAAGAGTTCAGGATATTTTTGTATCAATTTGAGCACTTCTGTTGTTTTTGGTAGTATTTTTTGTCTGATGTGTTTCTAAAAGAAATCTTCTGTAATTTTCTTTTCTTCTCATTCTAAGCTCTTCGAACTACGTATTTTTTTCTTTTCTGTTCTAATATTTTCACACTTTCTATTCTTTAAAACTATTGACCTCATTAAATTGTATTGATTCTTCTTCTTCTGCTTCACTTTCAACCTGTGCCGTTTCCAAGAATTCATCCCCGATTTCCAGTTCATCCAAACTGCGGCCTTTGTATTGATCAATACAATTATTTTGCGCGACTAGTAATATATTTGTACTTTCGCAGTCTGATAGATATCTGAAGGCAAGCGATACCATTCACTATGAGTTTTTGTGGTATGGCCCATGAACGTGGCCAATTGTTCCAAGCCATCGTTCTCCATTTTTAAGATTTGTGAGATTGTGGCAAGATGTTTTCTCAGTTTAGTAGATGTAAGTGATGTGACTTTATTTGGATCTCCTAAAGCCAATACTACGTGCTTCCTAAACACATAATACCCACTAATACAAGAATCTGTGCAACACAAGCCAAATAAATATGGATTATAGTTTTCGAAGAAAGTATTTTTGAATTCTATTAAGAGATCGCATGCTTCTTGGGTCAATTTATCAAATAAAACTGGTACCACTCTCCATGGTTTCCCTTGTATGACTAGTCTCTTCAGTTTTTTTATAAGTATTTTTTCAGTAGCGGTGAGTAATTTTTCAAATGGTGTATTATCGTGATTTAAAAAAATGATCAGTTCGCGAAAATCATAATAATAAATAGTTATAGTAATAGTAATATATTCATGAAACTCTCACACATCTATATGGTAAAATGAATATTTGACAGTAAATATTTAAGACTAACACTAACTTAATAATCTGCACATTGCTTATAAAACAAAATGCTTTCACGAACCTTTACAATGCTACATGGTAATAAACGGCATGTTTCGTTACTATTTTGAGGAACAGTCACTGATGTCTTTGTTTGTACTGGAATAGAATTCCCAGTGCAAAAGTCTCCTGTCTTTCTAATTTTGCTGATTATTTGTTTACGCAAAGGATCAGTTTTGTTCAAAACCAAAAACCTTTGCACCTCTGCTTCATCTCTGTGTTGTCTCTCGAGATACCTCGCAAAATTATGACAGAAATGTCGCAATACATAAAATTATGTCTTCTTCTGTTATTAGGTTTAGAATTATCTGAATGTTTTTGAACTACCTGTGTATTTGCTTCAACAATATCTAGAGTAATAACCCTCTTAAAACAATACGACGGTAATAATAGGTAAAACGAAAATGATCTCAATAGGTATTTTTCTAAAGAGAATCTACGATATTTTTGTTCCAGAAAGATTATAAATTCGATATAGTATAATAATAAAACCAAAATAACTAATGGTTAAGGTTTCCATTAAATTGAGAGCAAATGAGACTTATAAAACATAGACGTTAGGAACAGTATACGCATTAAATTAGAGCTATACTTTTAATATCAAGATTAAAACTCCTATATTTGATTAAATAATATTTTCGCAACGTTAGTATTTTTCAATTTTTCAGTAACCGGCAATATTATATATACATGAGATCTTTATGATTCGATTTAAAATTATTACAAAATTTGTATATAGGTTCAGAAAGTGCCTTTTAAGTACCTCAAAATTAATAACCTTTGTATAATTTGAGGAATATGGTTAATAAAACCATTTAAATAACTTTAAATAAAATGGCAAGGTAAATAAAACCTATTGTAATTTATTTATGAATGATGAATACTGAAAAGAATTTCCTATTACCCACTATTTATTAACTTTATTATTGTTATTATATTTTAAAACATTTTATATATAATAAAAACAGTTTACCTATAAAGTTTAATGCATTCGTAATTTCTCTCAGCGTAGATAGACACATTAAAGCCAGTATTTTAATTTTGGTAACTACAGTACCATATTTTTTTGAAGATTATTAAAAAGCATCTGAGGAGAGAGCTATCCAAAAATTAATTAAAAATAAAATAGAAATACTGAAAACTCCCAATATACAGGATGTCCAGAAACTCTCCTGACAAACGAAGACCGGAGATTCCTCAGATAATTTTACGACAATTTAACCCAATTTACCCTAGTCCGAAAATGCTTCCTAAGGGAGCTAGAGCTCTTTGAAGATGGCGCCTTGTAATTAGTTTTTTTTTAATATCTCCCGAACGCTTCTATTTAGAAAAACAAAAACTGGTATGCTTATTTATCCTCCAGAGATGAATCGATTCCATCAATTGCGAATTTCTAGTACTGGTCATAGGCGTCCGTTTTGGGTACGTAAACGGTTATTTTAACGCATAACTTTTTTGTCTTTAACTTTTAAGCATTTGTGACACTAGATTATTAAATTTTCAGGTATTCTAGTACTAAAAGGTACTCTTACTTTAAGTCGGTAGGATACACCGTTTTCTAGAAAAATCGATTTGAAAATTTTTCGTTTTTTCGTCATTTCATCTTTCGTCATTTCAACTTCGCGAACTGACAACAATTTGACAATTAAAAACGTAGGTTTTATTTCTGTTGGCAGTTCAGAGCGAACTAGTGCAAAAAATAATAAATTGAATTTTAATGACGAAAAAACGAAAAATTTTCAAATCGATTTTTCTAGAAAACGGTGTATCCTACCGACTTAAAGTAAGAGTACCTTTTAGTACTAGAATACCTGAAAATTTAATACTCTAGTGTCACAAATGCTTAAAAGTTAAAGACAAAAAAGTTATGCGTTAAAATAACCGTTTACCTACCCAAAACGGACGCCTATGACCTTAGGAAGCATTTTTGGACTAGGGTGAATTGGGTTAAATTGTCTTAAAATTATCTGAGGAATCTCCAGTCTTCGTTTGTCAGGAGAGTTTCTGGACAACCTGTATAAAGAAAATATAAAACGTAATAGATATTCCAGGAGAAATATATCATAGTAGATTGAAAACACAAATAATAGAACGTTGGGTTATTTATAATTAAAATGCCTAAATTTGCAGAATGAACAATGATTTACAACGGCTTTTTTTGTGTACTTGCTTATCCAAATATTTTAAAGACATGTATGTATAGAGTATTATTAATTTAATCCATAGATATAATATCACAATTCTTTGTGTATAAAGACGTAAACCTATCGATCAATGTTTATGAGACGGCACCACGAAGCGATTGTATATTATTATTTTAATAAGGCTAAAATACATAGGTGATTAAAACTCGAAAAGAGGATTAATAGTAAATGTGCCATTAAAAAGAAATTTATTGTGTATAAAAATCTTTCCTAAAGCCAAAACATTATGATATTATGAAATCTATTTCAAACTTTAAATTGATTTTTAAATATATAGATTATTAATCCATTGCAATATACTTATATAAAAAATATACGCCTTTTATTCTACTAATAGGGGTATTTACTGTTGTCAGAATGCTAGTTGAGTGTTACAATAGTAAGATGTAAAAATGATGTTTTTACGGAAATCCAGAAATACATTTAGATTGTAATTCGCTACACATTGTCTTACCACTTGTTGTATCGCAAACATATGATGATTCTTCGTAAATATCAAGTAAATATCATTGTCCGTGCTTTTATTTTCTGGTGAATTTATAAATGTTAAAAGTTCATTAAATATTTATGTTAAAGAAGATGCATTTTCTGCGGAATCTTTCGTAAAAAATAACTTACCTGAAACTGTCGACGATACTTTTATGGTTTCTGCAACTATTTTACACATACGTGTGCGAAACTGGTACATTTTGAAACCGATAACGTCCATAAATGAAAATGTATTTGGATTTAATGTTACAATATAAATTCAAACGCATAAACAACGTTGCCACTTGTATAGACGCTGAGTAAACCGCCAAAACGAAAATTCGTGCTCTAGGATATACACAGCATCGATATGTCAATTTAGAGGCCAGTTAAAGTCCCCGTTATTTTTGCTTTATGACAATGTACTACAATACTATACTCAGCGTCCGTATATTGGACATTGAGTGAAACCGGACTCTCAGTGAACCTATAATTTTCTACAGCGGACCCCGAGTGATACCTCAAATATATATATGTATATATATATATATTAATTAAATATGTATTTAATATGCATTAAACACATATATCAAATTCTTAGTTAATACACATGAACCACACACACGTATATATATACATGCGAGCAGATTTCTTGTGTTTCATGTTAGTTTCGCCAACGCTCATCAGTCCGATAATGAAACCAGACCTTTCCGCTAATTTTCGATTTTTCTATTTATACAAACCGAAGTGATCTTTGCAAGCATGAGAGAATTAATTTCTTAATTCACTCTATGATACAGAAGGAAACATATTTATATGTTTTGCCTCCTACCGACTTGAAACACATATTGTGTTCGTAACGTCAGTATATATCCTTATTTCATTCAGGATAATTGTATTAATTAAATATGTATTTAATATGCATTAAACACATATATCAAAATCTTAGCCGTATCTGTTAATACACATGAACCACACACACGTATATATTGTACACATGCGAGCAGATTTCTTGAATTTAGCGGCTTTTATGAAATTGAAAAATTACTTGCATTTCTTTTTAAGTTAATTAATGAACTTACGCAAAAAAATGCGAGTAACTTTTCAATTTCATATAAGCCGCTAAATTCAAGAAATCTGCTCGCATGTATACCGGGGTCGACATATTTTAATTTCAGATACGAAAGTAGAAAGAGGAAGAGCGCGACGAAATAAACTAATGATAAACATAAGCGAGGCTACCAAGAAAGTACACTCGGCAAACGTTGTGTGAGGATCCCCTGACATCGACACTGCGTTGCTCTCCCACCACTGTTAGCAAGCAGGCATCGCTGCATATCATAAGGTCATCTTCTGCATATGATAGAAGTGCAAACCGAAATTAAACTTTGACGACTATGGTATATATACGTGTGTGTGGTTCATGTGTATTAACAGATACGGCTAAGAATTTGATATATGTGTTTAATACATATTAAATACATATTTAATTAATACAATTATCCTGAATGAAATAAGAATTGTTCATTAATAATGACGTTACGAACACAATATGTGTTTCAAGTCGGTAGGAGGCAAAACATATAAATATGTTTCCTTCTGTATCATAGAGTGAATTAAGAAATTAATTCTCTCATGCTTGCAAAGATCACTTCGGTTTGTATAAATAGAAAAATCGAAAATTAGCGGAAAGGTCTGGTTTCATTATCGGACTGATGAGCGTTGGCGAAACTAACATGTTAGTCTTCGACAATGAAATTACTCTTTTCCGTAAGTTCATTAATTAACTTAAAAAGAAATGCAAGTAATTTTTCAATTTCATATAAGCCGCTAGATTCAAGAAATCTGCTCGCATGTATATATATACGTGTGTGTGGTTCATGTGTGTATATATATATATATATATATATATATATATATATATATATCTGTGGTACAAATTGGGATCCTCCCATGTTAAAATTGCGGTTTAAGTGAGCTCCGCGACAAAGTGAACTCCGATACACGGAGGCCACTTTGCAAAAAGCGTTTGTTAATTATTTCAACGACACTAGAGGTCCCTTGTCAAGAAAAATACAAAATCAGCGGGAGGCCGATTTGAAGCTACTGTGGATTTTTCTATACGTCTTAGTTTAGCAAACTACCGAAGAGAAGTGCTGCTATCGACTGTGCGTATATTCCCAACAAATACAGAAGACGGTTCGTATGGCATCCGGAGATACTACAACGTTGGATTCTATAAATAGCTACCTTATCTTATTTGCCTCGAATGCTTTATTGTAAACTGTTATTAAAGAATGGTAAAATCCCTTTCGGAAGAATTAGCGCTTAAAATTGATAGAGAAAGAAATACCTTAGAAATAACGGAGAAGAACATATATCCCTATTATTATTAGGAATCAATTTCATTGTTTACTGTTAGAGAATAATATCGTTAGCGAAGCATACATGTGTTGCCGAAAATAAATTTTATTGATTAAATGCTTGTCTAAAAACTACAAAATAAATAATGCGTATGTTTAATAAAATGTGAATACAAGGTAAATAACAAGATAAGGCTTTGCGAATACATTTGGGATGATTCAAAATAAGTAGCATTGATGATCAAAGCCTTTATTATTTCTTTTTAATGGGTAAAATTCTTAACAAAATATTAATAACAATTTATTTGCTATATTTCCGTATTTCGCAATTTTATCGTATTTTTACATGGTCGAAAAGAGGATGAAATCTATTACCCAATTTTGAGATAGAAAATAACGGTTCTAATTTAACATTTTTCATGCTTGTGTCATAAATGAAAAAATGTGAACCTATAAAAGCTGAAAAATCGGAAAGCAGCATATTACGTCATATGAGTACAATAAATAGGTAACTTAACTTATGACGCCTGCAATACATTCAATTATTTCAATTATCTTTTTACAGCAACATAAAAATAATTAAAACGAGGTAAACATTTTGTATTTTACTATACTTTTAAATAACAAAATAAAAATACAGTAAAAGTGTAAGTTAAAAGGTAAGGATAGAGATTTACTCTGAAAATTACAGATAAAGATTTTTTCCGGCGGTTTTCGTGGACAGATTACACTTTATTAAAAACGTTTATTTATCATATTAAAGCACATGGTGTACAGAAACAGCGTATGAGTTAAATTGTGTTAACAATTTTAAAACATCCTAGCTAGAATAATATTATGTAATTGAAGATAATGGAACATTTATTCTTAGGGACACTTCTTATACTTTTTTTAAAAAGAGACAAATTAATAAGTATTTTAAGCATTTAAAAATTAGCATATTTATTCTTAGAATAACTTCATTTATTGGTTCTTTAGAATAATAAAAAGTAGATAGACAGTAAAATAAAAAAACTACCTATAACAAATATTCTAATTCCATAGTTCATTTAATTTGACTATGTGTTTTATACTCGTTTTCGACGATTTACAATATTTTTACAAAAACAATTAACCAAAAACTCCACTAGAAATTGCTGGTCTCCTGGACGGTCTCTGACACTGACGACGCGAATTTCACTTCCTGAAGGACAGCGCTGTTTAAATTCTCTCTTCACAGCCGCTATGAACTGACATCCACGATTATAATTATTAGGGAGCGGAATCGAGCGAGCTAAACTACCACGGAGCCACAACCGTGAAAAGAAATAATGTAAACAACTGCGTGTTGTTTACATTATATCTGAATAGCACTAATTCATAGGGCGAACTGCAACATCTGTTTCCGGCCGAGAGTCAGAGAAAAAACTGCCATAAAATAAGGAATTTTATGAATAAAATCCTTTCTTCATCGGCGTAGGTACAAGGGTGACGAGTTTTTAAAATTTATTATATTTACCTTATATTTCGCAATATAATATGTATGTTTCAATAACATACGGGTACATTTTTAGTTATCATTTATTTAGATCTAGAACGTTGTTTATGTTACTTTTTCTGAGATAAAAATTAATTGTCAGTGATTCCGAAATTTATTGCAAAGTCTGTAAAATATCGTCACTTAGCTTTGCTAAAACATACACAGAAATAGTTTTCATGCAGAGAATTTCGATAGTTTACAAAATTTCGTTACATGTTTAAATGACGATGCTCGAAGTATTTCTGAGTGCAAGGAACTAACACAAATCCCAAATTTAAAAAATCAGTTGTTATTCCGTCAGGAATATTTTAGAAATTTGCCTAAACTAATCGAATCTCAAATTAAAAAATTAGGTGTGGCCACCACACGACTTTCTTATACGCATGAGCGTTTCAAACTATACAATTTTAAGAATTTTTTACACAAAAATTATTCAAAATCCTATTCTAAGTACTTCTGTTCTCTTAATAAATCGCTATAGAATGCATACTTAGCAAGATATTCGAAAAAAGGACTACTCCCTAAGAGTAAAAGTGTTACTTCCGGTCCGAATTTTGAAATTTCATATATTCAAAAAATTAATTAATACATATAGAATGCATAATTTACGACATATTCGCAAAAAATCGCTATTCGATAAGAGTAAAAGTGGTAATTCCGGTCTGAATTTTGAAATTGTTTTTATGCAAAAGATATTGAAAATTACGTTTTAAATACTTTTATACCCGTAACGTACCTGTCTAAAAAGCATGACATGCGAAATATTCGCAAAAAACTGATTTTCGATAGGAGTAAAAGACCTACTTCCGGTAGCAGCTTCGAAAAACTTTTTAAATAAAATTGTTCTCAATTTTAATTTCAAGTACATATGAATTCTTTATAAATTTGTTTAAACTTAGTAGTTGACAAAATATTGGCAAAATTCGAGTTTTTCACTGAAGTAAACTGCTACTTCCAGTCTACCGATTTTACTGAAAAACTACTCAGATCTCAAGAGGGAGATTAGACACGTAAATACAAAATTTGGATTTGATATCAACAGCGGTTATCGTGGTCACATAGAGACACACAGACATTTTTTAAAAACATCTTTTTCGGTATCAGGGGACTTCAAAACGTGGACATCTGCAAAAATCTCGAAGTCGAAAATTTGACATTATTTCCTTATACTACGTATAAGAAAGTCAAAATGGATTAACCACATTAGATGCGGCTATTAATAATTCCAAGTGACTTAGACGCAGTTTTTAATAGAAATCCAGGTTTAATAACATTGCGGCAATTGTGTATGCTAAATATGCTGAAATAAAAGAATATTTCCATTACGTAAATATAACCAGTTGCGATGTAGAAAAGACGTTGTCTATCTACAAGGATGTACTTAATTCAAAGAGAACAAGTCTTACACAAGAGAAAATGAACAAATAGTAGGGTATTTTGTATTTTATAATCACCAGCCACTTGTTATTCAATTATATAAATAAAATTAAAACCTCTTTAAAAATACAACATTTCAATAGCGCGCCCATGGGTGATGACTCGTTCGATTCCGCTCCCTAATAATTATTATCATTTCTACTAAATATTCCTATCCATCGATGTGGATTTCTTCCATTTGTTACTTGAGGCTCTGCATCATCTAAGATGTATCCTGGCGGAGTTGAATCTCTAATAATGTCACGTGCCATTAGCATATCTGCTTGAGTTACTTGATCCGTACATGGTAGAAAATTTATTCCAATGACGTAATTTGCAAAAAATATGATAAACACGAATAAGACAAACATTGACATTGCAACTCTTTGCAACAAAATTGCACAAAAATGTTTAATACATTTTATATGCACTTTATGTAACTTTTGGGCCACGAGAAGGCATAATGACAAATTATAATGAAATATTCGTACATACTTACAATCTCAATTTTATTTATTATTTTAATAACTGCGTGGAATTTCGTCTAGCCAAAACAACACTACTTCGTAAGCAGTAGATAAGGCTCGTCAATCCATCACATTACGTTTGCGTTGGTAATTAGTTTTTATAACGGCATAATACTGCGTCGCGATGTAAAAAAGAAATAACTTGGGCAACACTGGAAGGAGCCCACTCTGCTATATACGGATGCAAAACTGTATTAAGATATGCTAAATTTTTATACGGATCCCATAAGCACCGTAGCATCGATGACACCCTATATACTCGTATATTCGAGGATGCCATTCTGGTATATTACTATACGGAGGCTAATGTGTACGTCAGCTGTATATATATATATATATGTATATATATCTGTAAGTTTCTTTAACAATATTACTGCTATAATAGTAATCAGAAATGGCTCTAAATGTCAACTAATTAAATATTTTAAATAATACAAGGAATAGAAATTAATTTCTTTAATTGAATATTTTGCGTGTCATGAAAAGCTATTTCAATTCTATTTTTGAAGCCATTATTTGCCAGAACTCGCCGTTTCCTCTAATGTAAATTTATAAAAAAAGCAAAACAAAAGAGCCTGACCTGACAGATAAATACTTTATCTTTCTACATTGCGGTATTTTTCTATGTGCATTTTATGGATTAAAATGCACATAAAAAAATCCAAATTCAACAAACACAAATTGGAATATTATAAAATCCACTAGGAATTTTAAATTTAGTTTAGACAGAATGATTAAATTGATTATGCCATGTTTGAATCGTTTCATTTCACCTACAAACAATGGTCTCAACAACTGGGTAAGAAAGTTGCTACAGAAATAATAAATACTAGAAATAAGAAATCATCTGCACAAAAGAAATGATAAATATAATGGAAAATACCAGCAGAAATAATAATGGACACCTTATAACTGATTGTTATTTTAATAACTATACATTTCATCTACGAGGTAGGCGCCATAAATTCTCGGCCTGACAGGCTTATACAGGCTCAAACATTGAGGAAAAATAGCATCTTTGCTGTACGCTCAAAATGGAGGCATTGGGCGGGCTAAGTATGGGACGAATATGGCTGCCTCACCTGGTCCGGATAACTCAAAATTATAATCTGTCATCCCACACCTGTCTACACTAACCTATAAAATGTTATTCCAGACGAATTCTTCTTATCAACGCCGTCTCTGCTGTTGCAGCTACGTAGAGCACAAGAAACCATAATGTCTTTTAATATTTAACTTATTATATAACTCTAATACACGATGCACTTAACAAACACTCCACTTTTTACCAACACTACCTGTTTGGCTTAAATGTAGTATTAATATGGCGGACCTATACCCGGTTTGATCACGTGTCGTCGTCTCCTTATCTATTCTATCTCAATGGGCTCAAACGTGTTCAAACTCCGTCACATCATGCATGCACATACACGTGGTGTACACTATAAACTCAATAGCGCGTATTACGCCATTTTGAAACTTAAAAATACTATGGATTCTCAGCAATTATTGGAGATATATTATGCCATCGCGTACTCGCACCTGAGTTACAATGTCATATTGTGGGGCAATTCGTCGCGAACTAATGTGAATCGGATATTTGTTGCTCAGAAAAGACTTGTGCGGCTGATTTTTGGTTTGGGACCCATGGATTCGTGTCGTCCGCTATTTACCTTGCACAGAATATTGACATTTCTATCTATCTTTGTGTATAAGTGCTCTATCTTTGCTTTCACCCATAGAGACAAATTTAAAAGAAACAGTGATTTTCATGATTATCCAACAAGAACAAAGGATAAGTTTAGCGTCCCGGTACATAAATCGGCGGCTTTTCGGAAATCCCCCATGTATTGCTGTCTGCCTGTCAGCAATGGTCTTCCACAACAAATGAGGGAGAGTAGTAATAATAAAATATTTAAAAAGAAAATGAAGAATCTATTGGTTGAGAGTTGTTTGTATGACTTTAGTCAATTTTTGTAATCTTTGTTTTATTTGGTTTATTTATTTGGTGTTCTTTTATTGTATGTACTGGCTGTGTTTGATATATATTTATACATATGACGTAGCCGATATCACTATGTGATCTATGGAAATAAATTTATTATTATTATTACTATTATTATTATTATTATTATTATTATTATTATTATTATTATTATTATTATTATTATTATAAATATGACGGTTTGAAGTCTAGTAGTTTTTAGTAACCAGCCAACCAATTTGACTAGCGCACGAAAATGTCTGAAGTAACGAAAATTGAGTACCGCGAGATAATTAAATTTTTAACAAAAGAAAGGGACACACCTTATCACATTAAACAACGTATACACGGCGTTTACGGTGATTCATCTCCTTCGTATTCAACTGTAAAAAAGTGGGCAAAATGTTTTCGTTTGGGACAAGAATCCCTGGAAGGTGCTGATCGGTTGGGTCGACCAATTGAAGTGATAACGCCTCAACAAATTTCAATTATTGAACATTTAGTGCTAGAAGATCGCCGTTTGAAAGAGTAGGAATTAGCAAACATCTCTGAAACAAGTGTTCCCCGAATTCTCCATGACCATTTGGGTATGAATAAAATTAGTTCTAGATGGGTACCGCGACTTCTTTCTGCTCTCCAACGTGAACGTCGAGTCGAATGTGCGTAGTCGTTTTTGAACATGTGTGTAGATGACACAAAATCGATTTTGGAGTTCATTGTCACAGGGGATGAAACAATGGTTCTGTTTTACGATCCTCTATAGAAAAGGGAGTCCATGGAATGGCGGCGCACAGTGGTCCGCCTGTCCGAATTCCTGGTCAAAACTCAATAATTCAACTGCTTCTCAGTGAAAATTGCTAGTATTCCTGTACTCATAGTTTTATGTATCGCTGATTCAGAAAATGAATGCAAAAATGTAAAATTCAAAATGGCGGACTTAAAATGGGGGAAATATTTCGTGAAAAATGGTACAATTTGGTGAAAGTGATATTATGTACCTACATTAATTTCTTTAATTCATACAAATTATTTCTTATAAAACAAAATGATATAATTTTTAAAGATACATATTAATCGCCATCTGAATTCTCATCATCGACGTCATTCTGATCAATGATGTCGTCTGCGTCATCACCTCCAAAACTGAATTTTTCATAACTTGGAAGCGCGATCGCTTTAGGAAACAAATTTCTTCCCATTTTGGGAGATGCTTTTAGCAAACTGGATATAAGCGGGTCTGAAGAAGCTAAAAGTCGGAGAAAAATGTCTTCAATAGTTTTTTCTCTCGAGCATTTTCGTGAGTAATGTTCGCGGTAATTCCGGACGTCTTTATTTCGTGACTCCTGTGCTTCTTCAGAGAGCTGTCCTATTGGCAAAATAGCTAATTCGACAATTCGTAGGCCATGCATAAGTACCTTATGTACGGTTGTGGGCATACTATACCATGGGTATAATTCAACGAATCGATCAGCAGTCTCGTTGCAATATTTTCCAAACGAATCTACTATGACGTTAAACCCGCTCGAAATAACTTGCAAAATGCCATGAAGTCTTTTCATTACCTCAACATCGACCCCAAGAAGGCGAGCAGACGTTGCAGTATTTTCAAAAAAACGCCGAGCCGTATTACCGTTATTCGAGTTGCCCATCCTTGCTTTGGTCGATCTATGAGGAGGTGCAATTCGTCTTTGAACGCTTTCTGAATAGAACTTTTACGTTGTTTCAAAGCATTTTTAGCTTCTCACCACGAGACTGCCATTTCTCGTTTTCAGTTTATATCCAACATGCAGTAAATATTCGAAAAATCGTATCCAATAATGCAAAGTTGATAATCCGTATATCAATTTTGAATCTTCGACTTTTATCTGTCGCATAGCCTGCGGTAAAATTTTTTGACGTTGTATCGCAAATGTAACATCTCATTGAGGACTTCGTACCAGTTACCGTATTGCAAACCTTTCCATCAATCATGGTTAGAGTTAATTTGCAGCTCACTTTGCAATCTTTGCCGTCAATTACGGGCAGCAAAGGTTCAAGTGTTGCAATTTGATCATTAACGAGGCGTTTTTCCTCGATAATCAATTGTTCCGTTTCGCATTTAAATTGAAGTCGAATCGGTCGACAATACCATGAAGAAGAAGGCCTAGGATTTTTCCAAATGATAGTTTCTGAATTTTCGGTGCAGTTTTCAGAAATAGAAATATTTGGTGGATAACAAAGTTTTTTGACCTCCAAAACGGAATTGTAACTAGGAAAAACTGTACTATTGCATAATTGTGTGGTATGTCTGATATTCATATATTGAATCAAGAACGAGGGTCCCCAGGTATATCTACACAAAAAAAAGGTCTGCAGCGCCCCGCGGCACTAATCCCACGAGGCGGGCCACGTGGCTCCGACCGGGTCTACATAACACTGCTTCAAAAAATGCGTGTTTTTGACCAATGGAGCAAGAAAGAGCACGTGATGCCAACGGTTTCACATTATCTATACGTTTTCACACTAGGAATCGTTGAGACCTCCGTAAGATCTCCGGGGATCATAACTAATTCTCTACAGATAGTAATACAATTCAATGAAACAGAGTAATTTGTAGCAATCGTATTGCATCATTAATATCGTCGCAATACATTCCAAAAATTGGTTCAGTCACAAAATTTACGTAAATCACTTACCTTCAGGAACAGTATCCATTTTTGTTCACTCTATTTCGATGAAAATTGCAAAAACTACAGGCTTTTTCTTGAGCGCTCGGAAGCATGCACATATCACAGTCCCTTGCGTGTCTCGACAATGGTCACTTTTGAGCATTTACCACGGGCCAGGTATTCAATATAAACACCTGTCATGTTGAATGTCGAAGCTCTAATGTGAAAAATATATGAAGCTTTACCTCGTACGATAACTTTCGATTTAGGGGGTTTTGGCCAGGAATTCGGGTTGCTGGACCACTGTGCGGCGACCTGATGAACCTCGTCCCAGAAAGGCGAAAGTCGTTCAATCAGTAAAAAAGGTTGATGGCCAAGGGTATTTTGCTAGTTGACTTTAAAGAGCACAATACAAGTGTGAATGGCACATATTATGCGTCTTATTGCACAAATTAAGGGACAGTATTCGTGCAAAACGTCGTGAAAAATTGACAAAAGATGTGCGATTATTGCACGTCAATGCTCCCGTCCATACTGCCGCCATTTCACAAGCTGTCATCCGTGAATGCGGATTTCAATAATTTGAACATCCACCGTATAGTCCGGATATGGCTCCTCGTAATTTTTTTTTGTTTTCTTATTTTTAAAAGAGACCTTAGGGGACGTACTTTTAAGGACGACAGTGAGTTGAAAGCAGGTGTTATAGAACATTTTGACGGAAAAACTTCAGATTATTTTTACCAGGGTATCGAATTATTAATTAATCATTGTAATAAATGTATAGAAGATAGGGGAGATTGAAGAATTCTTATATTGTTTCAAGTTTCTTTCTTGTATATCAGGCTGAGTATTTATGGCGCCTACCTCGTACATTGCACAATTAATTAGAAGCTGGGTTTTTTGGATATTGATTAAATATAAATTGAAATGTCATAAAATAAATGCATTCTAAGCGTGTGCAATTTAAATATAACCTTGTTTTAATTTTCAAGTCATAATGTATTGAAAATTTAATTTCTTTTGGAATTTATTAGACATTTCTGCGAAAGGTTCTCCAAATATTTAAGATTTCTTTCTCAAGTAAATTGTTTCCTTCTGGAGGCAACTAATTCTACTTAATTATATTTATAATTATTCTATTCTTTTATTATTACTATATCCTCTGGTTTATACAAAATAGTTAAAATCTACTTAAATTAAGTAAAGGAATATTTGGAATACAATAATAATACGCAATACTATTTCAGGGACATGACACGGTAGCACAGGCAATGAGTTTTACTTTGTACGAGCTGGCTAGACATCCAGATGCCCAGAGAAGGCTATATGAAGAGATCATATCGATTGTTGGAAAAGATAAGAACTTAGAAATAACAAACAATGACTTGCAACAAATGAAATATTTAGATGCTGTAGTAAGGGAAAGTATGAGGCTTCATACAATAGTACCGATAATTGAAAGAAAACTTACTGAAGATCTTCGCATGGGTGAGATAATTTTATTTGCTTTGAGATATTAATTAGAATAAGATACTTATTTGCGAGTTTTAGATGGAATCAACTATCCCGCGGGAACAGCATTCATGTTGCGATTAAGCGGAGTGCATGAATCCGAAAAATATTATAAAAATCCTCAGAAATTTGAACCAGATCGTTTTATGCCGGAAAACGCAAGCATTTTACACAAAAATAGTTTTACAACGTTTTCGTTTGGACCTAGAGATTGCATCGGTAATTTATTTCTTATGGCGTTTCATTAAGGTTTATGCAATCACATCTTTTTCTAGGTAAATATTATGCCATGCTGGAAATCAAGTTCTTTATAGCCAAACTCCTCCAGAAGTTTGAAGTTAGATGTGTTGAAAACCATCAACTTAAATTTGTAAATGAAATCATTATAAAAAGCATAACTGGTGTACCTGTAATATTCGAGGAAAGAAAATAACTTCCAATAGGTCTGAGTTATATTTACATTCACTTCACTCTTGACAGTTACGTATATTGAAGGTGTTTCAAAATATAAGAACATAACTTTCAACGTCTCTAATGCTTTTATTGCACCACCTTCTGTGACAATAATTATTATACCTGGTCTCCTTATTGAGCGGGTACGAGCGGTTTACCTATTTGCAACGTATGAATGAGTTATTGCCGCAGGTGGTGCAATAAAAGCATTAGAACCGTGGAAAGTTATGATCTTATATTTAGAAACAGATTATACATATATATTACATTGTAATGACAGTTTGTAAAATATATATCTAATTCTCTAAAATACACTTTATAGAGTACTATTTTAGTTTTATTGAGGAATATGAACTTTCATGTATTTCCAGTATAATTTAGTTTCTCTACTTTATGTATAATTACATACACTGCTGTTACTTTCTTATACGTAGTATAAGGAAGTATTGTGTTGAAAATTTCGACCTCGAGATTTTTGCAGATGTCCACGTTTTGAAGTCCCCTGATACCGAAAAAGTGGTTTTTAAAAAATGTCTGTCTCTGTGTCTGTGTGTCTGTGTATGTGTCTGTGTGTGACCACGATAGCGGTCAAACTGCTGTAAATATCAATTCCAAATTTTGTATTTACATGTAGAATCTTCCTCTAAAGATCTGATTAGGTTTTCAGTAAAATCGCTAGACGGGAAGTAACAGTTTACTTCAGTGAAAAAATCGAATTTTGCCAGTATTACGTCAATTGCTAAGTTTAAACGAATTTATAAATAATTCATATGTACTTAAAATTAAAATTGAAAACAATTTTATTTAAAAAGTTTTTCGAAATTCCTACCGGAAGTAGGTCTTTTACTCCTATCGAAAATCAGTTATTTGCGAATATTTCGCAAATCATGCTTTTTAGACAGGTACGTTATGGAAATAAAAGTACTTAGAACATAATTTTCAACATCTTTTGTATAAAAAAAATTTCAAAATTCAGACCGGAAGTACCACCTTTACTTTTATAGAATAGCGATTTTGTGCAAATATATCGTAAGTTATGCATTCTATATATATTTATCAAGAGTACAAAAGTATTTAGTGCTAGATTTGCAATATTTTTTGTATAAATGAAATTTCAAAATTCGGACCGGAAGTAACACGTTTACTCTTAGGGAGTAACACTTTTTTCGAATATCTTGCAAAGTATGTATTCCATAGCGATTTATTAAGAGAATAGAAGTACTTAGAATAGGATTTTGAATAATTTTTGTGTAAAAAAATTCTTAAAATTGTATCATTTTGAAACGCTCATACGTATAAGAAAGTCGTGTGGCGGCCACACCTCATTTTTTTCTCTCAGGTACTTGGCTATCAAGCTAGTGAGCTTGTTAAGACAAATGTTTCCTTTGGCGTGTTTCTTGATCGTTTTAAATACTTCTCCCATAATAAATCTGGACTATGCATTATTTGGGAGACGTTTGAAAAAATTGCTTTTCGATAAGAATAAACGTATTACTTCCGGTTTAAATTTTGAAATTCTCTTATACATTTTATACAAATATTGTTCCCAATTTAGCTCCAATTATTTTTATATCATTGTATATCTATCTAGAATGTATTACTTGCTACATATTGCAAAGAAGCTTTCTCGATAATAGTACAAGTGTTATTGCCGATCCGAATTGTGAAAATGCTCTTATAAATAAAATTATGTTCTAAATACTGTCACACTCTCAGCAGATCTATCATTAATAGTCGTTTATTGATGGCACAATTAGAAATAATGGAAATTTTAATTCCCCATATGGCCGTGGGGAACAATGGACTAGACCACATACTAGAATGGGGAGAAAATGAGAGAAATCGTTGAAAATATCCAGGTTTGTGATTGTATGTAAATCCCAATCATTTATATACTCTTTAAAGTGTCTAGTGCTACTATGCTTAGATAAGGACAGAAATTGTTTTGTTCGCTTTTATACAAAACTGACATTGCGTCAGAAGCTAGTTGACGTTAATTCTTTCCTATAAACTTCAAAAAATCTATTGCGAGATGTAATTGTCTAATTAAATGTCATTGTTGTCATAAGTAAATATGGCAATTGTGTGTAATTTTCTTGCATTAAGGACAATTTTTATAATATAGAAAGCTCGTTATTGTTCTTATTATGCTTACATGTTATAAATATTTTATTGACAAATTATGGTATACCTTGTCTCAGAATAAGAAGAAGTGATTCAAATATCCCGCCAAAACATGGAACACATAGCTTAAAATTTAGTAGACAATTTGATGTGACATCATGACAATTGAGGTTAGATGAACTGTATTAATACTAACTAAAGATTTAGCTGTTTTGTGTTTCATTTACTACTTTCATCAAAATAGATGGATGTGCCGCTTTTCATTCTACCAGTCAAAGCTGCAATACGAGTGCACGGCAATTGGAAAGAGGAGAGTAAAGTTATAAACACAAGTGAGAGTAAAATTATAAACACAAGTGAGAGTAAAATTATAAACACAAGTAGGTGCATACATCTATAATTTGATGAATATAAATCTCTTAACATTCAAATCTGTTTATTCTAGATTTTCAAAGAAAATCATTAGAAGAATCTATGGATAAAGATATAGACCCAATTTACAAATGAAAAGAGTATACTTTGTTCTGAGCGTTTTGAGAAGGATTGCCATTATAAATATATAATTACTGCACATTTTAGTGAATGTGCTATATCAACATGAAAATTGTGAATCAAGTATATTTATTATGAAATATTTGTATCAGCAAGCAAGAATGAATCAAACCTTTTACCTTTTATCAAAACGTCCTTAATAACTTGCTGAAAAAGTTTAGGCTTATTAGTTTCTATTGTAAATATCAATAAAGAACTTGTACAGATAAATCATTCATATTACTGCTACAAACCTTGAAGAGGTAAATTCAAGTACTCTTGGAAATGTGAAGCTTACATAGAACAGTAATAAATTGAAAAATTTACATCGGTTGAAGTTGTTTACACGAACTGCAAAGATAATTACATATACCTACACATTACTAATTATTCTTCTCTATTAAAATTGATGTATTTTGAAAACATATAAAGTATAATACATTTTTAATTCTATTATATATTGGAAATTAACAATAATTTTGTGTTCACAAGATTAAAAATTTATATGGTCGGCACAATTTTTCCAAATACTTATTATAACATTTGTAATTGCTTCTGTCAAAAGTTCTCGAATAACTGATATTCTGAAAGGGGATGTTTTTGAAGTAACTTCACCTTATGTATCAATTCAGAACGTATATGAAGTATTCTTAATTGCCTATCTTTATCGGTATGGCTTTTTAATCCTACAGGTTTTCAACAAAGCTTGTCGTGCACTCATTATACTTGTGGCAATCCAAACTTTTTCCCAAATATTCTCCACCAGATATTTTCACCTTTTTCTATTAGGACAGGTTTCTTTACGTTTGACATATCTGAAATATAACATGTATATGAACATGTGGTAATATAATTAGTATTTAATTAACACTTACTTGAAATTAATGCGTCAATTCTAGAATATATGTGAGTTCATTTATGGTATGAATTCATCTATAGTCATTTTTGCAATGATATTAATTGTTGGACGTTTGATTTTTGCACTGTCGTACAGTATTTTTGACAGATTCATCAAATTCAAAGTTTTAAATGCCTGTTCACTTGTTCCTT
This sequence comes from Amphimallon solstitiale, assembly GCA_963170755.1. Taxonomy (NCBI): domain Eukaryota; kingdom Metazoa; phylum Arthropoda; class Insecta; order Coleoptera; family Scarabaeidae; genus Amphimallon; species Amphimallon solstitiale. Next base: position 199,383,306 of record OY720675.1, read on the forward strand.
AGGTCTTAAGCCGTCTGATCAACTCATGCTCGTGTTGTACATAAAAGTACGGATTTTATTTAATAACACAATAAACTATAATAAACCGAAGTAAAAATGTAAGAGACTAGGTTATGGCTTGACTATAAACATAAAATGACGTTTTGTCAAACTTATTTTCCCATGTTAAACTTGCCTACGCAAGAACCAATGAAATACCTTAAAAATATACGCCATTTTGGCGCGATATTTGAATCACTCCTTCTTATTCTGAGACAAGGTATAGTATAGAGAGAAGGATTTTATTATGTGCCTGCCGTATTGGACAAATACATATAGAAAAGAACAATACAACAGTAATAATTGGTAATAACAATAATACGTACATATCTAATAGGTGTCACATTACATCAATGAAAAACCACTGTTCAACTTGGCATTTTTTCATTTCTTTACCATTACATATTCACATCGTGTCTGCTCATTAGCGCCTATGTAATTGTTTGACAGAAGCTAATGCACTTTATAAATTTAAAGTCTTCATTCATCAAAAGAAAAAAAAACGGAAATATCTTTCCCTTCGCTTACGTTCTCAGGCCATCAGCCAAATAAATGCATTTTTCATTCCCAAACTGTCCAACATTTGTCGGATTTCTGACGCTAAAGCTTAACAATTGGTCGATAATAATGACTATTCTTCCTCGATATTTTCCGTACTTCACATCACATCTCTCGATCGGTACATCTTTGGTGTTACAGTCGAAAGCAAAAAAAAGTAGACAAGAGATATCGTACTTTGTAAACCTGACTTTATTTACTTGTCATTAGTGTCAAGTCATTATTCTATGTAATATCAAATAATTATCAAACCATCTACCTGATTAATACGAATCAAAATACTAATTGAAAGACATCATAAAGAAAACATCTATTAATATCTGGTTATAGAGCCGTTTTTGTTTACAACTTCTTGCAATCTATTTGGAATAGAGTTATAAAGGTTGGTACAATTATTTTGATTTTGAATCTCTCATGCTGTGTGAACTATTTCTACCAGTTCTTGTCTATTTTGAGATCTTTGATTTAATTTTTTTGATCATTAACTCCCACATATTTTCGATAATATTTAAATCAGGACTTCTTGGCAGAAAATCCAACACATTGATATTATTTTCTCTGAACCATGTTTTCACTCTATTCGATGTATGGATGGGACAGTGCATATCTTACACCAATTTCTTTGCGGGTCACATTCAAATTGTTTTTCGGTAGTTTTATAGACCGCAAATTAGCTTCTCTAATTCTTCGTTGGACAGTAAAAACAAAACCCAGAAAGTTATCTACATCAGCTGCATTCACTGCTGTAGTAAATGGATAAAGCACATAAGCACATTTGTGATATGGTCGTCTTGCTCGGCTGTTGATATTTTTTTGCGGTCAGAACCAGAAATTCTACAAATTCTATGCTGATCTCGCCATATTTTAATAAATCTAAAAGCTGTGCATTTATCTATATTAGTTCTTTTTGAAACCGTTACTCAAATGTGTAATAACATTTAATATCTTCATTTATGGAAGGCATCTTTACAATAAGCTTAATATCAAAGACGTCTTTTTCTGTTGAAATGTGTTCAAACTGGTTCAAACTGTTTTAAAAGAGGCCATTTTCGTGTTGCAACGGTGACGTCATACACGACACCGGTTAAACCAGTTTTGAAACGATTTTCCGATTTTTTTAAGGTTGTCAATTTTGAAAGATAATCAAATATTGACAAGTAACTTTGAAGACGCTATTACACTAATCATTTTGAGAAAGTCTATGACAGAAATCTGTATTTTTGTCTACTTTTTTTTGCTTTCGACTGTAGTATCAGTATCTAGTCCTGTCAATTAAGAACATGTAAGAGACAACATAACACGTCGTATTGCACGACCGACACTATTATTTCAGTGAATTCGGACGTTTGCTAGCAAGTGTCGTCGCATACCCATCGTTTTGACGGTTCATAAGGGAATCGAATTTTCATTGCAAATTAAACGTCAGATGGATTTTTTGTCCGTCAATATTAAAGTTTCCTGTTACTTTAAATGATATTCTTGCACTTCAGCTTAATTACATACCAACACGTCAAATTAAAGATTGTATACCAAAAATACCGATCTCTTTTGTCTCGTTTCCTGGTTCTGTGTTCACCTTTCTCTGAATAAATGCTAAATTCGTGATCGATGAAATTAATGCCACTTAGTATATTAGTTTGTGCTTTTGCATTTGATTCTCTCAATCTATTTGGACATTCCCAATATTTAAAGAACAAAATCTGCGATCGTTTAAGACTGTAATTTCTAAATGTTATGTGACATATATTCATATACAGTTACTAACCTTGTGGTGTCAATTTTTTCCACTTTAATTTACGACATGGTTCGTTTTGCCGGTCTGTCTTCTAACTGTCGACTGTTCGTAAATTAACATCCTTTTGTTATGAGGAAACTTCGACACATCAAACTGTCATCGCAGAAATAAATGTCTGTTTGAATTGACGTAGCTCTCGCCTACGTTTGATAGCGAGATTTTTTACCGGATCCGCCTGCAGAGAGGCTGTAAATGAACTGTACCTTCGTTATAGAAGTACTTGGAAAGTGGAGATTGCTGCCGAACGATGCGTAAAAGTCCATTCTCTCGTAGTCTGAGCCTTCATCCGCATGCAAAACCTCGATAGCGATGAATTCTTTCGTGAAAGTGAGAACCGTGAAACTTTTGGATGTCTGTCATATCGGACAATTTTTGATTTTTGAAGTGTTTTGATTTTATTTTCGGTCACACTGCCGGCGATTTTTATACACGTAAGCCCGCGGTCCCTTTTCGTAGCCTCTGATCTCGAGCGTGGTGCCGCCAGCAGCCACCGAATATAGCACACGCAAAGGAGAAATGTCCAGCCTATACGTACCCAAAAAGGGAACGCTCCCGACGCAATTTCCTGGGAGGAGTTACACATATCGTTTTGCCCTTTTTGAGGGTTCGGTTGGTTAAGCTATTTCAACCAAGGCGATTGTGGGTCACTCGAACGGCATTTATTATATATAGGTAACTAGTTGAAAATTTCAATGTCTTCGAGCTTGAATTCGCTTCTTTTTTCTTCCGCATACAGCTTTATTACAATATCCTGTAAAACGCGAGCATTGCCATGATGCATTTTTATAATGTCCGGTTTTCTAAACTTTGGCGCGCTCTGTATGTACCTCTAATTTCAACTACAACTGAATTTTCGTGCCCCTGATAAAGTTAATAAGACGTCAGATCATCTTTCACCCTTCAATGTTGACGTTTACTGTAACATTGAACTCAACCTAACGTGGACTTCAAGGTGTCATAGTCAGCTGTGCTGGCCGACCTCTATATTGAATTTCGAAATTTCATGTAGGCTATAGAGGAATTTGACGGTCTACACGTCTTCCTTACGGAGAAAAAGTTGATGCAGCGTGATTTTCTATACGTCCGAATATTTTCAAAAATTCTTTTCGGGCCTTCGCTTTTTCATCGGAGACATGAAAAATTGAAAAATAGCCTACAGGACATAGGACCGCTGTCTCCGTAGCATGGCACTTCCGTAGATAGGTTAGGTTCTCAGATCATTCACTCCCCAATTCGTCTATTTTGGGGTATAGCCATGCCGTGTTAATCGCTCGTATTAAAAAGAGCCCGCCGAATGGTTTTTATTATATATAAAAAAATAAGGGGTTTTTCTCTGTCATAAATGTTTAGTGTGTCATATTTGGTACATACGGTTTTTTTGAATTTGGTAAACATATACAAAAAAATTTTTTTAAAGGTTTTCCGTTAACCATTGTCTAATGGTTTTTGGTCAAAAAATAAAACTTAACAATAGAGGGTTAACTTAAAAAGATATAAACAAATATAACTGGAGAGTTATAAAGTAAGACTTTAGAGAACCGAAATAGAAAAAAATATTTCGGATGATAATTAATTAAAATGTTTTAGATAGCATACATGTATGTAAAGCAATTAATTTTAATATCACTTCCGTAAAGACCATTATGAATAATATAATAGTTGATTGAACGACTGATTACATTGGCCTAAAATTTTTTTTAATAAACAATTTTTTATACGACACGTGCAGAAATATGTATGAATAGAAAAAAAAGTGATTGGTGCTGAATACCTTAAACAAAATGCTAATTTAATTCAAATTCAAAATAAAATCCGATAAGGAGAAAACGGAATCTTTATATAATTTTTATTAAATGAAATCCGACAAAAAAATGTTCCCCCACAAACACTTTATCCGCTAAACATTATTCTACAATTCAAGGTCTATTTTTTGAAGCTGTTAGTGTATGTGCTAGAATATAAACAACCTAAAGGTTAAAAGGTATATTATATATTATATAATTTGTGATTTTTATTCCTATCTATATTGCACACAGACATATCGTATGTCGGTAGAGCATTCTTTAGTAACAAATCAAAAAAAAAAATTAGATGCTTAATATCCTTAATAAATTTAACTTTTGTTTATCGATGAACTGATGTATATTAAAAACGATCCAAATATTTATTTTAATAAAAGATAGTTAGTTCTAGTTTCGTTATTTCGTATGAATATTGATGAACAGATTTCTCTGTTTACAAGTTATTTATAACACACTTTAATGTAGGGTGAAGTAGCCGATATCGCACAGGCTCTAAAATCGCACCACCTTGATGCAAATTGTTAGAAAAGGTAAGGTGTACTTGCTTTGTAATATCTTGTCACCAGTCGCAAGAGATTAGACACGAGGTAAGCGTTAACTTACTTGCGACTGGTGACAAAATATTACAAAGCAAATACACCTCAACTTTTCTAACAATTTGCATCAAAACTGTTCGCTCTATGAATGACACACAGCTAGTATTTCATAAAGTTGATAGGGTAAACCACTTTTAGATTGGTATGTGTAGGTTAGAAACGACTTTTTACCATAAAATAACAAGTTTTCCATATCGCACCCCCACTGAGTTGCTCAAATTGCATCGGGGCGATATAAACAAACGTTAATTTGGGTATCGTGCACATATCTATACACAGTGGTTTATTGCTGTATTTGTAGACAACAATGAAAAAAAGGAGATATGGTAAATGGGGGTCCCAAGGCATGAAATATGATATACTGAAGCTTGCGTACGACATAAAAGAAAGCAATCCACACTTGAAAAACCCATTCAATAAAGAAAAGAAAAGACCAGGAAGAAAGTAGTACTATTCTTTCATGAACAGGCACCCCATTATCAGTTTACGCCAACCAGAAAGTGTTTCAATGGCTCGGTGCAAGAGATTTAACAGATCAAACGTTTATAATTTTTTTGACTTGTTGGAAAAAATCGTGGACGACAATAAAACAGATTCTTTCTCTATCTACAAAGCTGATGAATCGGGTTTCTCCACTGTGCAGAAAGAATGCGCCAAAGTTGTTGCACTCTAAGAAACACATCAAGTCGCCGCATTACCCAGTGAAGAAAGAGGAATCAATACAACACTGGTTGCTTGCACTAGTCTTCGTGCACTTTCGTTCAGCCCATGGTTATTTTGAAAAGAAAGAGATTGCACCCCGCACGTGACAATTGCGCTCCGCCTGGAAGGTTAATTAAATTATCGGATCCTGGAAACAATAATTCCGACATCTCTGCAAGTAGCTGACGCATTTCATAGTGTACGTGAAACCAAGTAAGGATGCCAAAGTCTTGCTAGTATTTGACGGGCATATGACACATACATAAAACTTGGAGGCCATCAACTTGGCACGTAAAAAAGGTTAACTGATGCTGCAGCTACCCATCATACCGCTCATAGGTTGCAACCTCAAAATGTTGCTATCTCCAACCCTCTAGAGACCTATTACGATATTACGATCATGCAATTACAAAGTGCATCCGCTGTAATCCGGGCCGGCAGGTTAGACAGCTTGAAGTCGCTTGGACTCATATCCAAAGCTTTTGAGAAAGCTACAACTTTGAGCAATGCATCCAGCGGTTTTTGAGCAACAGGAATTTGGCCAATTGATCGTTCGTATTTTCCGAAGATAAGATCATAGAAATTGAAAACTTGAACTCTCCCAACCCATTACATTGAAGCTGTAAAAGATAAAGAAAACACCTTGTCATATGTGAGTAATACTTATATACTGATTTGGAGGATACTGCTACTAATGCAAGCACAGTTAAGATTCGCAAGACAAGTGATGTTTCGACAGACGACGATACAAGTACTTGGTTGAATGTAGATGTTTTTGCTAGTTTACGAATAAAGTACTATTACCATTTAAACTGGATACCATTTTAATAGAAAATGTTATTTAAGCAACCCATGATGCGGTTTGGGGAACTAGTTCCTTAAATCGCATCACTCAACAAATCTGTTAAAAAATAGATTTGTAAAGCTTGTAAAGCGTTTCAGTTTTGGAATTATCTGTCTGAGATATCAAATAAAATATTAGTAGTCATAATTTTATATATAATCATGTTTCCTATATTATATCAGTCAAAATTCAAAAAGTGCGATATAGGCACCCTATATATCACCCTATATATCACATTCAAAAATGTGACAAAATAATGAATTTCCCCTTAAAATCAACATCCACAGGCGTCCAACAGTAACCTGCTAACATTACAAACTTTTATTTGCCCTAGTACTATTTTTCTATTTCTCCTAATGTCATGTTCATCGCTATTGTCGCCCACATTTTTCGAAAAAAGTAATTGTGCCCTTACATTCAGAAATAATTGCGGAAAAAATATGAATTCGAATAAAATGGCAGTTAAATCGATCAGTAAAAAACAAAAGAACAGTCAATAAAGCAACCAAAGATCTGAAAAACGAATGCTAGAACACAAAAATAAAAGCAGGTCTCTAGTTTTTATTTTTGTGTTCTAGCATTCGTTAACATATTTCCGACAGAAGTAAATGATTATTCACTGTGGAAAGAGACCAAGCATATAAAAAGCCCTCAAATAGAAATTCCACAAATTAAGAACTCTAATGGTGATTGAGCGAAAACAATAAACAAAAAGCTGATACATTTTCTGAATATTTATCTAATGCGTTTAAGCCTTTTGCTAGCAAAATAACTATAGAAGAACCAGAAAGAGCAATTAAGGAATGTCATAAAAAATATCACCAAACAATTACATGGAAGGTCTTGCAAAGAATTGAAAGAAAAACCAATTAAAGCGATCACTCAGATATTGAATGCAATTTTCATATTCATTACTTTTCAAGTCTATGGACAACTGCACAAATAATTCTGGATCTAAAACCTAGAAAACCGGTGCAGCAAGTTACTTCCTACAAGCCATTTTTAATGCATTTGTTAATAAAGCTCCAAGAAATGTGGAAGAAAGTGGTATCTTTTTTATAATGTCTGCTTATTTTCTCCCTAATGAATGACAATCGCCCAGATTAGAATAACAATGCAAATTTGTCGCTTTTGTCTCAAGCTGCATTTGTTTACAACCAGAGCTAAGCCAATACAAACGCTATTCAATTAATTTGTGCTCTGTGTAAGCGATCACTCATATACTAGGCAATCCAGGAAGGTATTTGATGTACGACACTATCAAATTCTCCAAGGAAATTTGCACCATTCCGGAGTATCAACAACCGTATCTATATAGACTACTATTCGTACACGATCCATACTCCTGTTCATAATTAAACTATGCTGATGGGCACTAAGGAGATTATACCTTACCAAAAAAAAATCATATACGGGGCTTTACGCAAGTTTTTCAAAGTGATTAGGAACCTCAGTGAGCAGTTTTATAGGTCGAAAGTTAGTCAGGTAGATAGGATCATCTTTTTTTTTTTTTTATAAATTGGTATTACTAACACGTGTTTTTATAGGCTGGAAAAAAGGCGGCATTAAATGGATTCATTCATTAGATGACATAATGGATCTACGTAGCTCTCAGAAACTTCCTTAGAAAGATAAATTCTGCAGAGGCGATTCCAGCAGAATCAGTATTTCTTAAGCCCTTAACATAGGATAGTATTTCTTCCATACAGGTTGGCAGGAAATAAAGGGCTGTTCCCTATATTCAAATTGAAGACCAGTTGTGCGATTGTGAAGTATCAGTTAGCTATGTTATATAATTTATTTGTTAGAACTGTAGATCACCATTTGTAGGCAAATTGATTTTAAAGCCAAGTGTGTTTTTTATAATACGCTATATGTGTCTATTTTTTGTTCGTGGCATTTAATAATCGTAGGTCAATATGATTGCGCTTGAAAGATTTAATAACACTGTCATACATATTTTCATTTAGCGTATAAAAATGATTACCAAAACACAAATACAGTTTGCAGCAAATAAGTGCGTGTTTATATAATCTTGACTAATTATAAAAAAAAACACAATTATAAGAGAATTCCCAATAATATATAAGCCCTAATTATGGTACGTATTAAAAAAAGTCACGACAAATTTCGAGTTCTCCTGTAATTGAGATATTTTTGGTTTAATATAATAATAACAATTATTGTTACTCGTCTGTACACACAACAGGTCCAGAATGGACTTTTTAAAACAAAAGGAAATTATGTTATTTAGCTAACGATGAATATAGATTATTATATTTATAACGGTAATAGTTATTTACACCACAAAGGAGGTTTTGCGCCCGAGCGGAGTGAGGGTTGGCAAATGATTCCCAGACTGATCAAGAAAAAAAAATCAGATTTAACATTTTTTGATCAATTTATTTTGACATATATTTTGTTTTGACGTTAATGGATATAAGGCACTTTCACCTCATGCATCGATCGCAATAATTTGCTGCCATTCTCATGTCAACCCATTCAATACGACCGATGCGACTGAAATGGATTGTGACCATCGTAAAAATTTAATGATGCAAATCGGTGTAATCATTAATCAGTGAGTTATGCGCATAAACAAACGAACAAGTTATGACATGCCACAATTTTCTACTGTCAACATCTAAATAATCTGTTTAACCCATTGAGAAAGAATAGGTAGGAAGACGACGTCACGTAATCAAATCGGGTACAGGTCCGCCATATTGATACTACACTTACGTCAAACAGGTAGTGTTGGTAAAAAGTGGAGTGTTTGTTAAGTGCATCGTGTATTAGAGTTATATAATAAGTTAAATATTAAAAGACATTATGGTTTCTTGTGCTCTACGTAGCTGCAACAGCAGAGAGGGCGTTGATAAGAAGAATTCGCCTGGAATAACATTTCATAGGTTAGTGTAGGCCTGACAGGTGTGGGATGACAGATTATAATTTTGAGTAGTCCGGACTAGGTGAGGCAGCCATATTGGTCCCACACTTAGCCCCGCCCAATGCTCCCGTTTTGAGAGTACAGCAAAGATGCTTTACAGCGTCTCCATAATATTTTTCCTCAATGGTAGCTATTGATGGGTCTGTGTAGTACCACAAACTTAAGTCCCTAGATATATAAAGTACGGCAATTGGTTTGTCCCAATATAACGGCGCCAAAATGGCGGTGATTTGGTGACTTTTAGTAGTTATTTAGTAATTCGTACGCATATATACAAATAGACGATAAGACAACTCACATTCAAGTACCCGCGGTGGTCTAATGGTAAGATGTTCGCTTCACACGCGGTCGGCTCGGGATCGCATCCGCACGGGACAAGGATTTTTCAGAAAATAAAAATACAATATTTCGCGTATTAAATTTGTAAAGTTAAAAAAACCGGACAGATTTTTAAATTTGCCGCTTCTTTGGCGCCAAAATGGAAGTAATTGCGGTACTTTATATATCTAGGGACATTACCACAAACTAAACAAACCAGACTGGTAACTAAATCCCAAATTTTGTCCAGATTACGCCTCCTTGTTTAGCAAATGAAAATATCAATCATTTACCATCTTTGTCATTTTAACTGAACAGGAGATGAGATGGCGTTGGCGTCTTTTGAAATTTTTTGTTATGTTGTGGTTATACCGTTGATTGAAGAAATACATATTATTCCTTCAATCAATGTCTTGCGTTATTCCAAACAATATTTCAAATTTGACGTATTACTGCAATCCTACCTTGTTGTGCATCATATTAAGTATAACTAAGTTGATATTGTTCACAAGTTTAAGATTAAATAAGTACAGAGTGAAAATTAGTGAACTGTGGTGTAATATAAACTCGAAGGAATATATAGCCTTAGAGTGATTTCATGTATTATATTGTGTAAGTATAATAATAAACAGAGGCATTCGTATTTTTTAAACGTACAAGTTGAGGGTACGTGTGATTTATCCAATAGTTTTGTGTATTTTTATATTTTATTAATAACGTATTAAATACACATGTTCTAAAAACAAGCTCATTTTAAATTCCGAGTCAATATGCTGCTAGCGCCATCTTCGTACTCGTTAATTCATGTTTCACAAGGATAGAAGATTATGGATATTTTTTTTTCTATTCCGGTGCTATAAAGTTCACTTTACGACACCCGTTTTGGTTGCATAAAGTATTACTTTATCGCACGCTAATTTAATTTTTTTGAGGTTGGTAACAAAAAAAATGGAACCAAATCGTATTTAAATGTCAAAATATAAGCCTTTAAAGTAACAAAAATGTGCAATAAAATCGTACAAAGAATAAAAAGCACACATGCTAACATTTCACTTACTAATTAGCAATATAAATTGTTAAGCAGAGTTGGATGATAAGTTTTCGGATGCTACTATTGACATTTACTTACCATGTTGATTAGTACAACTGTTATAAAAGTTTGTTTTAATAAATATGTAGAGAGTTTGTGGACGAAAGATTTTGTAAATTGTCTTCTGATAGTTTGCGAATCTCTGGGGGGGGGGGGGGGCGTACAGTTATTATTTCGTCCTTTTTGTTGATAATTTGAAATAATTTATTGTATAAATCAGTCTGAATTTTAAACACAATTACATATAGCACCACCTATATTCAAATATTTAAAACGTTCTACTTAAAAATCAGAGTAACCAACTTCAAAAAAGCAAAATTTCTAAAATATTCGAACAAAACATGTCTCTTATTTTAAGCTTTTTTGAACTTTTAATAACCGAAATAGAAAAAATAGTATAAAATACACGTTTCATAAGACATTTTGCGCACTTGTTCTTTAGAAAACTCGCCTAGCGGCTCGTTTTCTAAACTTGAACGCGTGCGCAAAAATCGTGTCTTATGAAACTTGTATTTTAATATACTATTATCAAGTAGTTGCCGCTGTGGTTTTTTTAGTCTGCGGTAGTACTGTCAAATAGAGTGCCTTCATAATCAGTGTGGTGACACGGATGAGGTTGTCGCAAGTTGTACCCACGTAATGACGTCTTATGTCAAAATGTATTATTTTACAGTTACATTCTTATCTTTACTTTATCATCACTTTTTAAATACATATTAATTTAATGCGCAAATTATAAGGTTATTATATCAATCTATATTTAATAATACCGAATTACGTATTTGTTATTTTACCGTTTGACAGATACCCACATGGTACCCACATAATGGCCGATTTGGTTTCTACTGATTTCCTATCTCGTGTCATCACTCTTATTATATAGGCACTCTACTCTCGTACTACTGTAATAAAATATGTAGATTAGTAAATAAGCTACCCATACTTTACCACCTTCATCTTTGTAATTTTGGATACAGTTGACTTTAAATTAGCCAATTTCGCATAAGTTTTCATTTATTCATATTGTGATATTTTGTTGTGTTCAAGTAAAAGTTATGATTTATTTTATTTGACTATTTTTAATAATTATTGTTACTTTCATTCGTTTGGATAATTTTGTTCCTAGTATAGGTAGTTGACGTTTGTTAGTGTCAATTTTCTTTGTTGTATTACATATATATAGCATATAACATATTTTATTTTTTTAATACGTTTTAGCGTGTATTTTGTGTAGAATCTTCCGTGATATTGTTTTCCTTTTCCAACGTATTGCGTTTTGCAGATTTTCAAAAAAAATGAACCAAAGCTTTTTGGTCTTCCATATATTATATAGTTCTTCGCAGGAGTTGACAAAACAACAATGAAACACTTTAAAAATGATATTGCGACAAAAAAACAAGAAAGTGAAAACAAAAGACAGGCTAATGAAAAACTGAAATGGAGTGGAGAAAATAGAAGAACAAAGAACAAAATGGTTGTGACATGTATGAAGAACAGAGGAAAGTGTAAATACTTACTCGACGATGGAATGGAAGCCATGTAGTAAATAGAGAGACAAATCGATCGAGGCTTTAAAGAATCTCAGTGGAATATATGTGTTAAGAATTGGGAGGAATAGACGAAACAAAAATAAGTGGAGAAAAATAAAATACTATGAGAGTGTCAAATGCCGACTGATCTATTTGTAAGCAAAAATTTAGAAAGCTCCGCAGGCATCACACTCGCTTCGGATACGTTGGAGCTTTGTGTATTTTATCTACATTTCTTTTGTTTGAATAAAGAATTTCTGTAATATTCTTAATTTAGATGCATACCTCCCACAGTTAACAATATGAAAGTATGGGTATTTTGCAAATGTACCTATATGTTACTTTTTGCTTACCTTTGAAGCACATTGTTTGTTTATTGAATACTGTGTAATTATTCTATAGAATATGTGCATAATTACCAAAAAAAAATATAATCTCAAAACTCAAATAGAGATTTGGATAACATATATGAACAAAGCTCTAATATTTTAGTAAGTAGGTACCTTTTTGTTGATTATATTAAAATAATTTTAGATAAAAGAAGTTAATTACAAAAATATTAAACTTTTGTTCACAATTTAAGGAAATAAAACCATTAATTTTTGATAAGTATGATAAGTATGTGTTATGCCGCCATATAATTTAGTATCCGAAAATTGCAAGAGATGAGATTTACAATATATAGAATTTAGTTACCCATCTACTATTGTATAAGTTATCTATAGGCGTTGTTTCAAACATAAAAGAACTGCTTTCCTTTTGTCATAAATCTCAGATAATATCACCTCACTTTAATTGAGGTTATATTTAGACGCGTTCCATTTGTAATCAGCTGACTGAGACAAAGTGAGATTTTTAGCTCCCCTCTTACCGATTCTGAGGTTGGTCAGAACTATCCTCACTACCGAGATTCAAATATCACTTGGTGGGGGTGGTAACACAATGCATTTAATATTTATACACTCTGAAATTTGGGTATGCTAGGCATTCTAATTGCTTTGGTTGGGTGATTATTAGGGGGCGGACACGAGCGGTTGATGACTCATCGCCCATGGGCGCACTATTGAAATGTTGTATTTTTAAAGAGGTTTTAATTTTATTTATATAATTGGATAACAAGTGGCTGGTGATCTATAAAATACAAAATACCTTATTATTTGTCCATTTTCTCTTCTGTAAGACTTGTTCTCTTTGAATTAAGTACATCCATGGAGATAGAAAACGTCCTTTCTATATCGCAACTGGTTATAGGTGCGTACTGGAAATATTCTTTTATTTCAGCGTATTTAGCATACACAATTGCCGCAGTGTTATTAAATCTGAATTTCTATTAAAAACTGCGTCTAACTTTTGCCGAAGGCTACATCCGAAGTTACTTGGAATACTTTTGAAATTATTAGTAGCCACATCTAATGTGGTTAATCCATTTTTTAATTTGAGATTCGATTTTCAAAATATGTGTATAGTTTAGGCAAATTTCCAAAGTGTTCCTGAATGAATAACAACTGATTTTTTAAATTTGGGTCTTGTGTTAGTTCCTTGCACTCAGAGATACTTCGAGCATCGTCATTTACATGTAACGAAATTTTTAAACTATCGAAATTCTCTGCATAAAAACTATTTCTGTATATGTTTTAGCAAAGATAAGTGACGAACGTGCGATATTTTGGCATTCTGTAACGATATTTTGCAGATTTTGTAATAAATTTCGGAATCACTGACAATTCATTTTCATATCAGAAAAAGTAACATAAACAACGTTCTAGATCTAAATAAATTTATGCGTATGTTATTGAAATTAAATAACAGTAAGTATATACATATTTACATTATTTCTCTTGCGAAATATAAGGTAAATATAATAAATTTTAAAAGCCCCTCACGCTCCTATCTACGCCGATGTAAAAAGGATTTTACTAATAAATTCCTTATTTTATGGGCATTTTTTGCTCTCATTCTCGGGCACTTCTCGAGCGTAAACAGATGTTGCAGTTCACCATATGAATTAGTGCTATTCAGTAAGTGGGTGTTGTTTACATTATTTCTTTGCTCGGTTGTAACTTCGTCGTAGATTAAACCGGTCATGTCCGCCCCTAGTGATTATGTAGGTACCTATGATATCACTAACAGTTAATTTTACAGTAGGTTATTTTATTATAGCAATGATTTACAGTAAGTTCAGAGTTTGACACAACTATGATGTAATGACAGGGAAGACACAGACTTAGAATCCCACTTGTCAAAATCTTTTAACCAAGTGAGAGAAGCTAACTTGAAGTGAGCAGAAACACTTACATCACTTTAGCTCAGCTCAGGTCTCTAGCAAAAGGAAAGCGCCTTTATGTAGATTTGCTGGCTCTGAAATCGTTTTTTTCAAATGAGTGATTTTCAAATAGAGATGCGGCAAAGGCTGTTTGCGAAAGTTTATTACCCGAAAAATCGAAAGCGCGCTATAAAAGCGTATAGAGCATTCAAGGAATGGTGTCAGAGCAAAAATTCTGATGTTTTTGAAATGTCACTGTAGGCATGTGATTAAGTCATGTCTTTTCATAGAGGAGAATACTGATATATCGAAATATCCTAAACTAAAATCATTTCTAAAACGGAAGAATGACGGCTACAATCCTAAAAATCAAGTATTTTCACAAGAGAACAAACCAATAATTTCTTCCTGCAAGCATCTGATGATACATATTTGCTTATGAAGGTAGTGACGGTCTTAGGCATTGCAGGCACATGTCGCTATGATCAGTTATGCTAACTTAGGATGGAGAATGTTATGCATAAAAATAACAATATTATTGTTGTTACTATTCCAGATTCTAAAACCGGTATGTCACGTACATTTACAGTTACTTCTCGTCTAGACAATGTTTCTCATCTTGAAATTGTCAAGAAATGTATAACAATTAGATTAGAGATTAAAACAGATAATTCACGCTTCTATATATGCGGTATTAATCAGGCAGATGGTGTAATCAACCAGTCGGCAAAATCGCTATTTCCACGAGTCCTAACAATATAGCGCATTGTTTGTGTAGAAAATCACAAAACAGTTTATATAAGAAAAATGAAGTAGCTAACAGGATATTTCACAACGATACTTCATCTGAAGCTTCCAGAAGTACATCGCACCAGGTTATTCCAACAGATCAGTCAGATAATATTGTGCCTCAGGTTATTGTAATGGAGCAGGCAGATCATTTCGAGAAGAATGTTAGTCAACAGACATGAGGGAAGTTATACAAATGTAGTAAATAATATTACCAATTGTAATAATTGTACAATAACTGTAAATATTAATAAATACTAATTAAAATTTGAAGTTCAACATATTTTATTATTTGTCTGAATCGAAATCATTAATTTAGCCAAGGGTGGTAAGTAGATCACTCACCACCCGTTGACAATAGTAACTAGGACAAAATCATTAGTAACGCGGTAAAATCAGTTTCATTACATGGAAACAATTTAACAACACTCTACTTACCATAGTAGGAGCAGATAAAATTTACTATGTATTGTTTTGTAATATTTGGAAGGAAATTTTTTGCTAAAATAATTTGAGTAAGGGCTTTTACCCCGCAGCCTCTGCAAAATAGCTTTTTCAAATGATTCGAAGCTATTTTATTAGTACTGGAAGAAGGAGACAAGACAAAAAACCTGAAGAAAATGTGAAGGAATGGTATCACGCAAAACACGGAGATCTGAACTTCTATTTCACACTGCCATTATCAGGATATGGCTTTTAGTCTCTTACTAAGTGAATATGGGAAAAACAAGAACAAACACTGATACCGTGTCATGGTACCAGTCACTTCGCCGTATATTACATATAGGGAAGTTACACAGAAAAATATAAAATGAGTTAAAATGGAAAATAAAAACATTGGAAAACAGTGGCCTGGACTATAGAAAAAGTGATGATATGGTTTTAATTAATATAGGTACGTAGTATAGTACTGACAAAATTATATCAAAAAGCGACAATAACTCAGTAATGGTCCCTTTTAAAGTATTAAGGTCTTACATGTTTTTGATGTGAAATTTAATAAGAAATTCAAAAATGAACTGATATACAGGGTGTTCCATTTTAAAAATTGTCTTTTATACAAAAACTAACAAAATTATATCAAAAATCGACAGTAGCTCAGTAATAGTCACTTTTAAAGTATTAACGTCTTAAATGTTTCTGACATGAAATTTAATATACAATTCAAAAATGAAGTGATATATGGGGGGGGGGGGTGTTCCATTAAAAAAAATTGACTTTTATACAAAAACCTGTCATGTAATTTTAATCCAGTGTTGTGCACATGCAGTTAGTAACTGTAAAAAAATAAAACATGCTTCTATTAGGACCTCTTATTGTAAACAACAGCGCAAACATTTTTGTCCATCTAACACGTCGTTTTCGAGAAATATAATTTTATACAAACATTGAATTTTTCAGGAAAATGGGAATAAGTCAAAAAATTTTAGATTTCAGGCCTATACTATCTTAATACTTTTTGACTAAAAATTATACGGGGATTACAAAAATATATAGGGTGTTCCATTTAAAAAACTATAATTATGGTTAGCCACCAAGTTATGGAACACTCTGCATAATACAAAATATTTTTAAAATGTGCTCCTAATGAGCAGCTATCACAAGAAAAAAACCGCTTCGAAATATCTTTACTCATAAAGGCATAATCGGCCTTACCCGCGGAGATGACTCACCCTGTATGTGCAAGGTTTTTTTCAGAAATAATAGCCACGATTTATTTACGCTTTATATTACAACAATGCGTTAATGTAGAGAGCAAGCGCTGCAGTGTATGAATTAGGTACATATTGCAGTGATCTTGAATAAATAATAATATGTAAATAAACAAGTATAATCAAGATCACTTTAAGATTTTATTTAAATTAATTTTTACTTTATTCATTTTTACTATGATGTGTATATAAATATTCACTATATCGATAATTTACGAAAACTTTATTTTTATTTAAGTAAAACAATAAAAGGATCTTAGTAAATTTTTATAAGGTTATAATATTAAGACGTATCAAATGTTACATGAAAAAGGAGCGAGCAGGTGTTTCCGGCACAAAGACTTCTGACATTGGCAAAGATCGACTGTGTAGACCGGCGTAAAAAGTATTGTTTATCAGGTGCATGGCTGAATCATAAAAGTATAGACGGATTTATAGTCACATGTTTGTTTACCTTTTTCAAGGATTATTAATACGCTGTTTCCTCATGCAACCGATAAGAGCAGCACCGTCGACATACAATTTTGGAGGTGGATTCGTGTTTAACGAAAGTTGCCGTACGTTTTTGTAAGGAAATTTACGAATAAAAGTGCGGACGGATAAAATTTCGGGGATTGCTGGTGAAAACCGCAATATTAGCAAGTCTAAAAGTAGGTGAAAACCACTTCCTCCCTCTTCTTTAATAGGATTATTTTAAAATCCGGACTTAGAATAATTTTTGAGATTTTCAATACTTATAAAATTTTTACAAGATTCTACACTTATAGTAATTTTATATTTTAACATGCAGCGCGTATTACATAAGAATGTCTAGATGTATTTGAATAACTACCTATGTATGAAATACTTTTATTTATGAACTCGGTTTTGAATTTATTTAATTTCATTTTATTTTCTTCTTTCTAGAGAGTTTTGTTTTGCATGTAGGGTACTATGCCGTACGTTATGACAAAACCTTCTAGCATTTGTAATGATAACTTTGAATAGCATAATCATTTTCTTTTCCGTATAATTTATTTTTCTTTTAAATTTATTCATCCTACAAAGGATATTTGAAATTAATAATTTTGTTTTATGTGTATATAGGTTATATATTAAGTGAATAAAATTTTCATTGAGAATTATGGAAGAGTTTAATACGATGTATGAAGAGTTAAGGTGATTAAACAATATTTGTTATAAATGTGTGTATAGTGGCGTCTCAAAGTTCTTTATTTGTAGTGGTGTTTTTGTATTGGAATTTCGTGAAAAAGGTAAAGTTTATTTTCTTTTAATGTATATATATTATTTCTTTTGATATGAGAATTAAGTATGTTTTGTTGTATTTGGGTGTTCAATATTAACGTGTTGAATAATACATCAGGGATGTGTGAAATGAATTATGTCATTATTTAATTCATAGCATGGAGTCCTGGTGAATTTGAAATACACGAATTGGTCTTGGTGGTACTGCGTTTGGGAGCGAGAAAAGGCACCAGGCAGAACTAATCAGGGCTGAGTTAATTTATTGAATACGTAGATACATTATTTTATTTCATTTTATTTATTTAATTTAAAATTTATATATATTCCTTAAGGAATGTGCGCATGGTGATGTATGTTCGGGTTGCGTCCGACGAGCTGAAAATGACATGCTCGTAGGGTGGAACTTTGGGATACTCATCTGTGTGAATTTGTTATCTGATGGTACTGTGTTGGGAGCGAGAAAAGGCGCCGGACAGGACTAATTGGGGCAAAGCCATTTCCTTAATGTCTATATTTTTGTTAGCAAACAGTAGACCGTACAAATTTTATTTTATTTATATTCCAGTACAATTCATCATGGTTAATTTATTTTAAAATTTTTGATTGTTTACATGTATCTATGACAAATATTAATAATAATAATCACGTTCACATTTTAGGTATAAGCTTGCACGACATGATGATTTCATTTATTCTTTATTTCTTGTAGTATTTTATTGATTATGATGTATAAATTTGGGATTATGACTGAATGTTGATTTCTGATGTGTAAATATTTGTAGATTAAAACTTTTGAATTCATTTAAGATTATTTTATTTTAATAAATTAGATGTTAGGATTTATTTTGTATTTTATTTCTTTACCTGACCTGGAGATGATTAAAGAGAAGGAGAATCAAGTCATATTTTCTGCCCCTGAGAGAACTATTTATTTTCAAACTGAGCTAGTTACATGTAGAATGTTTTGCTTAACCTACTTTTCAGCAGAAAGTTCACCGTATCGTAGTCTAGCATAAGGCCTAGCACTAGGATGCGTGCTTGACTCTCGGTTACGCATTAATTAAGTAAACTAAATTCATTTTATTTATATATAAATTTGAAAGAGTCACAGCATATATATTGGACGCTAGCCAACGTGGGGCCATGATACATTTACATTTATATATATCATTTATTAACACTTTCTATAATATATATATGGCGACCAACGTAGTGGGGCAAAGCTTCTACATTTTAAACTATTTAGATAAAAATTAATTGATTATTTAATATTTGAGTAGCTGTGTAATTAAAGGGAGGTATTTTCACCTTTAAGTGCATTTGAATAATTAATAAATATAATTCACAAATAAAATTTTGTCAAGTTTTGATTTATTTTTCTCCACAAATAAGTCTCTTTAAGTGCCAGGACAGATAAAGTAAATATGTCTGAGTATAAGGGTGAGGGTGAAAATCCTGAAAGTGGTATGGATACCAAATATTTATTTGAAACGTACAGGGAACCACAAGGCATTTCCTCTGTGACAGATTCAGAAAAGACGCTACCTCTTGATGAGGATGAAAATATAACTGAAAATGTAAAAATTGAAACGAAAGAAATGCCAGGCGGAGACAGATTCGATTTCCTATTTGAAAAACTTTTCTGTAAATTGGAATGTGACAAGATAGAAATGAATAAGAAGTTTGATGAGAAGTTTAAAGAAAATAAAGAAGATATAAATAAGAAATTAGACGAAAACAAAGCTGAAATGAAAGAAGAGATAAATAAAAAGTTAGATGAAAATAAAGCTGAAATGAAAGAAGAGATGAATAGAAATAAAATAGAGATACAAACTGTGGTAAAGTCGATGAATGAGAAGATTGACGAAAGGATAAAAGCTTGTAGAATGGAAATGTCTGCAATGAACAATAAATTAAAAGAAGATGTGAAACAAAGCACGACACAGATCAATGAAAGAATTGAAGCAAATGAAAAGAAGTGCAAGGATAGCAGTAATTTTTTAATAGATGAAATGAATCAGAGGGCCGGTGTAGCAAGAGAAAATTTTAGACTGATAGAAGAAAGGATTGGAGGACAAGATAAAAAAATACAATCCTTGGATCTGAATTTAACAAATAAATTTGAGGACTGTAGGGTTAAATATGGTGCATGCACAGACTCTCTTTTAAAGCTACAGGATATGACACTAAATTGTCAAGACACGATTAAGAATTTGAAAACAAGAGTTGAACAAGGTACAATTACACCTTGTGTTGTACCGCAACAGATATCAATCGGCACGGAAAATATACCAAAATTTTCTGGGTATAATAAAGACAACCCAATGGCATTTCTTAAAACCATTAAGACATATATTCGTGGTATCAATGATGATATGTCAAAATTACATTTCATGAGGGGGTGTCTTAGAGATTATGCATTATTATGGTATGATATGGTAATTGATGAGGTACAGACGTACGAAGAATTAGAGAATATGTTTATTAGGCAGTACTGGGGACAAACTCAGCAAAGACGCATTAGACATGACCTTACCTTTGGAAAATATCGTTCTATTACGTCTAGAGAGAATTATGTCATTCGGAAATACTCTTTCTTGAAACATATACAACCTATGATCCAGGAGTGTGACATTGTTACCCAATTGGCTAATCACTTCGAGCATGAGGTAGTACAAGCAGTTGCTTTACAGGGTATAGACACCGTTGAGCAACTCTTGGAGTTGGTAAAGCGTCTGGACGACGTGGAAGATAGGAGTGTACCTCAGAATAAAAATGGGTATAAAGCAGGTAACAATGGTAACTATTATAATGCCCAGCAAAGATATAATGGTAATAACCACAATAACCAACAAAGATACAATGGTAATCGGTATCAGAATAATAGTTACCAGAGAGGAAAAGTGGAAAATAATAACAACAAGAATATGAGTAGTAGCGGTAGTAATGATAATAATAATAATTGGAGACAGGAGGGTCATGTAGGAAGGAAATACGAAAAAAATGAAACAGAAGATACCCGAGGATTTAATAACGTAGTTATAGAAAATAAAGAAAATAAAACAGAAGCTGTGATGAAAGATGCGTCAAGAGGAGCAATAAAGAAGGACCTGGATTTTTGGTAGGTCCAACCAAAGGGAGAAAGAAGAAACAACGAGGCAAGAGAAACGTCGTAGATTTAAGTAATATAACCACTAAATTTCCACTGGTAGATGTTAAAGTAGGGGATGTATATGGTGTAGCTATAATAGATAGTGAATTAGAATTGTCACTTTTAGATGGGGGTTTATTTGATAAAAGGTTTGAAAAATTAGGTTTTTATAAGCAAGATAATGTATTTTGTATAAATATAGAGATGGGTGATGTAGAACTTGTAACACAATTTATTGTTACACCAAGATTAAAATATTGCTGCGTACTTGGGATGGATTTTTTGAGTCTATATACATCGAAATTGGAAAGGGAAAATAGAACCTTCCACAATAGTAAAGTAAACATGTCTTGGGACAAAGGCGCTCAAGATGATAAAATATTAGTTAATAATTCAATCATTGATAATTTTGATAAGGACCTCACTTTAAAAATAAATAATGATAGTTTGATTGACAAGGATAAAGGTTCACACCATGTGGATGATCTTCAAAGGGAAGAGTCCATGTTTGCCACGGGTGACATAAATAATAAATATACACACCATGTGGAGGGTCTTCAAAAGAAAGACGCCACGAAATATATGGGTGACATAATAAATAAATGTTCACACCGGGAAATAAATATGGGTGACAAAAATTTGATTTGCAACAAACAGATTAATAATGATAATGTGAGTGATCCTTTGACAAAAGATGTTAAATTATTTAATGGTAATGTAGATTTAGCAGTAGACTATGATAATTGTTTTAAAACAGAAACGACTCATCCATCTTCCCATAAGCAGAAATTAAGTGTTCAATTTAAAATTAAAAGTTTGTTAAAAGATGAAATTATTGAAAATTTAGTATATAACCTAATAAACCCCATCACAGTAGTAATTAAGAAATATTTAGATTATTTAGAGAACATTAAGAATAATAAATTAAGTTTATGTTTATTTCAATCAATAAAACAACAGCTACAACTCCCCAAATTAATAGAAACATTATTGTTAATAAGTACTAATGCAAAGTGGTTTGTAAACGTTAATTCTCTTTGGTTGGTACAGCTATATAAATGTTTCGTGAAATTATATCCAATAGTGGTAAATTTATTAGTGAATTTAAATAAAATTGTTCATAAGGAACAAAATATTTTACATTATGGGTATGTAAAGCCCGTACAGCACATATTAAACTCACATGATGAAAATGTGTCACATCATGTGAATGATAAAATGATTTTACAAGAGGGTGTGAAATTTATATGGACCCATGCGAGAATAGAGGTTTTGGATGCAGTTGAAAAGTACCCACAGCCCAGATACTTAAAAATGTTAAGAAGTTTTCCCAAAATAGTGGACTACAATTGCCACTTCATTTTAAGGGAACTCGATGATGCAATTACAATATTTGTAATACCTATGAAAGGTGTAAAATTTAAAGAATTTAAGTACACTTTTGTATATATAGTTATAAGTAGTTTAATTAATTTAGGTGTTTTAAATGTCATTTGTTTAAACTTTCTCGTCATGAAAGGAGTAAAGTTTAAAATAAACTCCAAGAGTTTTGCATATTTATTCTTGATTTGTATATAAATATAGAATGAGCATATTATAGGGAAATTTCATGTCTCTATGCTTCATATCAATAATATTGTAAATAATGTATAAGTATATTAACTGGTATTTATGGGAAATCTTGAATTTATACCATTGGCATTAGCGATTCTCGCTTATAAATCGCAGATATTCCCATAGGGATATTTATGCAGTGATCTTGAATAAATAATAATATGTAAATAAACAAGTATAATCAAGATCACTTTAAGATTTTATTTAAATTAATTTTTACTTTATTCATTTTTACTATGATGTGTATATAAATATTCACTATATCGATAATTTACGAAAACTTTATTTTTATTTAAGTAAAACAATAAAAGGATCTTAGTAAATTTTTATAAGGTTATAATATTAAGACGTATCAAATGTTACATGAAAAAGGAGCGAGCAGGTGTTTCCGGCACAAAGACTTCTGACATTGGCAAAGATCGACTGTGTAGACCGGCGTAAAAAGTATTGTTTATCAGGTGCATGGCTGAATCATAAAAGTATAGACGGATTTATAGTCACATGTTTGTTTACCTTTTTCAAGGATTATTAATACGCTGTTTCCTCATGCAACCGATAAGAGCAGCACCGTCGACATACAATTTTGGAGGTGGATTCGTGTTTAACGAAAGTTGCCGTACGTTTTTGTAAGGAAATTTACGAATAAAAGTGCGGACGGATAAAATTTCGGGGATTGCTGGTGAAAACCGCAATATTAGCAAGTCTAAAAGTAGGTGAAAACCACTTCCTCCCTCTTCTTTAATAGGATTATTTTAAAATCCGGACTTAGAATAATTTTTGAGATTTTCAATACTTATAAAATTTTTACAAGATTCTACACTTATAGTAATTTTATATTTTAACATGCAGCGCGTATTACATAAGAATGTCTAGATGTATTTGAATAACTACCTATGTATGAAATACTTTTATTTATGAACTCGGTTTTGAATTTATTTAATTTCATTTTATTTTCTTCTTTCTAGAGAGTTTTGTTTTGCATGTAGGGTACTATGCCGTACGTTATGACAAAACCTTCTAGCATTTGTAATGATAACTTTGAATAGCATAATCATTTTCTTTTCCGTATAATTTATTTTTCTTTTAAATTTATTCATCCTACAAAGGATATTTGAAATTAATAATTTTGTTTTATGTGTATATAGGTTATATATTAAGTGAATAAAATTTTCATTGAGAATTATGGAAGAGTTTAATACGATGTATGAAGAGTTAAGGTGATTAAACAATATTTGTTATAAATGTGTGTATAGTGGCGTCTCAAAGTTCTTTATTTGTAGTGGTGTTTTTGTATTGGAATTTCGTGAAAAAGGTAAAGTTTATTTTCTTTTAATGTATATATATTATTTCTTTTGATATGAGAATTAAGTATGTTTTGTTGTATTTGGGTGTTCAATATTAACGTGTTGAATAATACATCAGGGATGTGTGAAATGAATTATGTCATTATTTAATTCATAGCATGGAGTCCTGGTGAATTTGAAATACACGAATTGGTCTTGGTGGTACTGCGTTTGGGAGCGAGAAAAGGCACCAGGCAGAACTAATCAGGGCTGAGTTAATTTATTGAATACGTAGATACATTATTTTATTTCATTTTATTTATTTAATTTAAAATTTATATATATTCCTTAAGGAATGTGCGCATGGTGATGTATGTTCGGGTTGCGTCCGACGAGCTGAAAATGACATGCTCGTAGGGTGGAACTTTGGGATACTCATCTGTGTGAATTTGTTATCTGATGGTACTGTGTTGGGAGCGAGAAAAGGCGCCGGACAGGACTAATTGGGGCAAAGCCATTTCCTTAATGTCTATATTTTTGTTAGCAAACAGTAGACCGTACAAATTTTATTTTATTTATATTCCAGTACAATTCATCATGGTTAATTTATTTTAAAATTTTTGATTGTTTACATGTATCTATGACAAATATTAATAATAATAATCACGTTCACATTTTAGGTATAAGCTTGCACGACATGATGATTTCATTTATTCTTTATTTCTTGTAGTATTTTATTGATTATGATGTATAAATTTGGGATTATGACTGAATGTTGATTTCTGATGTGTAAATATTTGTAGATTAAAACTTTTGAATTCATTTAAGATTATTTTATTTTAATAAATTAGATGTTAGGATTTATTTTGTATTTTATTTCTTTACCTGACCTGGAGATGATTAAAGAGAAGGAGAATCAAGTCATATTTTCTGCCCCTGAGAGAACTATTTATTTTCAAACTGAGCTAGTTACATGTAGAATGTTTTGCTTAACCTACTTTTCAGCAGAAAGTTCACCGTATCGTAGTCTAGCATAAGGCCTAGCACTAGGATGCGTGCTTGACTCTCGGTTACGCATTAATTAAGTAAACTAAATTCATTTTATTTATATATAAATTTGAAAGAGTCACAGCAATATGCAGCTGCAGTAGATCACATTGATCTAGTTAATGGTGTTGCATGGGTGAAATTGTGCATAGATCTCTCAACAAGTGAAAAATGTAAGCTAATATATAAATCAATGGTAGGCAATTTATCGTTCAATTCGTGAAAATCCTTTCAGTGGCGTTTCAAATATAAGATCATATGGGAAAAATTCTCAACACAAGAAATCAGATGGCAGAAGCTCTTCAAAAAGTGCAAAAAGACGCTAGCAATAAATACTACATCAGCCAGTGTCGGCGAATTCCGAATAAAAAGTACAGCCGATAGTGCATCCCAGTATTAGTCAAGAACATATGAATGATTGCAGCAGAGGTAAGAATTAGCAAGAATTTGGTACAATATACTATCAATTACATTGGTTTGAAAATGATGTCCAACGAGTTAGCTTCGCCATTATACGAAGAATGCTGAATGTATTAAAAAGTATCAAGCTTCCTACATATCAGAAAGAATTAGAACTACATAGAGTTAACTCAAAAATTTCATCTAGAGGTTATTGAATAATTAAAGCAGAGAGTTTTGCGAGATCTGCCAAAAGTCGCAAATTTTAAATTTTAAACTGCTTCCAGCAAAAACAATTTTTCTTGTATTTCGCCATCCGCCCTACAAGGAAGATATCAGTTTGTGTGATCCTTTTATTTCCCAAAAATTTAACTACAAATAAAAAAACGATAAAAACCCATATGCAAATTTTGAAAAAGTTAATCGAACAAAGTTCACAGGTCTGTAAAAATTAAAAAAAAATTCTGGTTATATCTAAGAGAAATCGCGTATATGTTCTTTGATTTATGACCGCTAGTTAAAGTTCCCATGTATTTTAATCTATTTTTGCAATAAATTAGATAATGCAAATATAAATTTAAAAGGTTTCAATATATGTACATAATTTAGGCGAGAAGATTAAGCACGTGTAATAAACTAATTTGATCTATTTTTAAGTATTAACAATTAGCTTCTTAAGAGGAGAGATATAATATGTACACATGCTAATGAAATGTAACATTTTAGTATGATTTTATCTTAATTTATTCAATAATTAATTTAGGTGTAAACAACTACATACCTATCAGCTTGCGATATATAAAAAATATCTTATTTAATATCATTAGCTGCCTTTATGTTTGTTTTGCTAGTTTAAAATAATGCCCGTTTTAAAATATGACGTCAACTTAGTACTAATCTTAAGACTTAAATGTCATATGCATTATGTATCTACAGGTGCAATATACACTTTTACATTTAAATAAGTTCTTCTTCATAATATCAACGTGAATAATTGCAAAAAACATTTTATTTATACAGAGTGACTCAAATTGACCGCTTTAAAGAATAAGTTGTGTTACGAACAGAAGAAACTGTTCTTCTAACAGCTTCTTTAAAAGCAAAAAAAAGTAATTTCGAGAATTTTAGAAAATGGTCATTAACTCTGCGTAATTTATTTTTTTACAAAAACGGAACATTCAAAGATGAAAGTATTAGGTAAAGAAGTATATCCTGAGCTCTAAAAATTTCTTTACGATTTTAGACTAAAAATAGCTGTAATATATAATTTTTGAATGCAAAATATTCTTTCTGCTTCTGTTTAATATAACTAAAAATCACATAACCGTCTGGAATGAACGCGTTGGTATACATGTATCACAGCATTCACATTTTGCGAAACTGAACACAAACAAGAATTATATTTTCCCAAAGTTTCTGCTAGCTCCTGCACATGTGTCCCCTAGGCTCATCTCAAAAAGCGTCCCCATTATGCCCATTTTAACATCTACCTTTCATTAGTTGACAGTAGTTTGGTTTCAATTTGAAATTGTTTGAACAGCAGCTGGTGTTGAAAACAAACTATCTTAAATTTTTTGCACTAATCTTTTGATGGCTTTAAACATGCAACTGACAAAGAATGATCCGCACACATAATGATTAGGTGCTTCTGAAAGATAGCTGATGTAATAACAGTGGCCCCAGAATAGAGCCCTGTGTAACACGAAATTCTATTTGTCCCTATTCCAACCTATCCTCTTGTTGTTGTTGTTTTTCATGTAATAATAGCTTACTTTACTGTCCATATTTACCGTCTATATTTATTCTTTAGATATAACTGTAGTTAGTCACTTCATAATAGCGTAAACAGTATGATGCAGGATAGATTTTGATGGGCCAAAGGTCGTCTTGGAATCTTTCATCGAATACATACAGGAATTTAAACAGAAGGAGTAAAAGATGCAATTTAGACTGCGACCTATAATCCAGTCCAAGATTTTTCAGGTCAAAATATATGGTTCTGGAAATTGTATTCAAAAGTCGAAAGAAAAAATGTGAAGTGGATACATTTGTGTTCGTAACCGCATCAGTAATATTTGTGTGTCACAGTCACTGAACTTGAGTAGTTTTAATCTGAATTGATATCGGTAATTATAATGCAACATTCATGAGGAAAAAGTATCACAAAATGCGATATAATGATAATCTTAATAGCCCGAAACGAAAATGAATTCAAAGTAGATATATAATAGGAAGATGTATTTATTTGCAGAAAAGATGGTCCCATGCATGTAGAGTGCATAATGGTGTATTATATGAAGTCGTAAGCAAAATTACATGTATAAGTAAAAAGCATATAACATATTTCAAATATCATAAATGCAAATAAAACATGAAATGTGGGCAACACACGACTTTCTGATACATATGTGCGCCCGGAATCTTTTATACAAGAGTTGTTCTGAACTATGTTCGAAATACTATTTTGCTAATAATACAAAACTGTGGTCCGAATTTTGAATATTTTGAACTCGTAATAAATCTGTATAGTATACGTAATTTGCAAGATATTTGTAAAGGATTGTTATTCGATAAGAGTAAAAGTGTTACTTCCGGTACAAATTTCGACATTTCTTTTACACCAAAATGGTCCCAAATCCAACTCCAAATACTTTTGAACTTATTAAGTCTGTATTAGGAATTTCGAAAACCGTTTTTAATAAAAAAAATGTAGCATTTGAAAGCACACACGCGCACACATACAGAGAGGGTGAGAGAGAGAGAGAGAGAGGGAGAGAGAGAGGGAGAGAGAGAGAGAGGGGGGGAGAGTGAGAGAGGAAGAGAGAGAGAGAGAGAGAGAGAGAGAGAGAGAGAGAGAGAGAGAGGAGAGAGAGAGAGAGATTTTGAAAACCATTTTGTCGGAATTTGAAAATGTGGACACCACTTCCTTAAACTACTTACAAGAAAGTAACAACAAACGAATAGCACATTCACTATAATGCAAAACTGCGCAACAAAAAGAGTGCTTATATACATACATATATACCGTAGTCGTCAAATTTTAATTTCGGTTTGTACTTCCATCCCATGCAGAAGATAACCTTATAATATACAGCGATGCCTGCTTGCTAACAGTGGTGGGAGAGCAACGCAGTGTCGAGGGACCCTCACGCCTTACATTTCATAGGAAACATTTGTCGAGTGTACTGTCTTGGCAGCCTCGCCTATGTTTATCTTTAGTTTATATATATATATACATGTATATATATATACATGTATATATATATATATATGTATATATATTCATGTAGGTAGAGTGGTTGCCTATTTTAAATTATTAAGGTTACATGTTGAGGTAATAAGAGTTGCCTATTTATAATTATTAAGGATGAGTTTATCTAAGATTTGAATTTACTTAGATTATGACAGAGATAGTTAAATTTGCAAATATGAGTAAGCTGATTGTATTTTTGAAAGAATTTGTTTATTGAGTTAAAGGGAATTTTATAGTTACATGATGAAATAGAAAAGTATTACTGTTGGAGATGAAGTATATCTTCCATGTGTATGTACCAAAAATCTGTAAAGAAAATTTTATATTAGTATTGTAATTGTTTAGAAATGTATTTTAACATTGTGAAAAATTTGTTCAAGTGATATTCATGATGAGAATAGGATAAAAAGTTTCTAGAATATGAAAACAAATCGATAAAGAATTGATAAGAAATTACCGCCTTAAATTGTATTTTGGAAGTGTCAGTTAATTGTCAATGTGACAGATATTTATTACTATAATGAAGCAAAGTTTTAAGTGGTAAATAACGTGTTAAAAACTTTATTAAATTCGTGAAATATTTTATTTTGATAGAAACATTGAATTATGTAAGGTATTTATAAAAGTATAACATATCTAAAATTTGTATTGATCTTGATTTTAATGTGGAATTAATTTATTGGTTCAAAAAGAATTGGGTATTATCACTAAGGTAATTTTAAAAATAAATAAGTGGGAATTTTTCGAATTCAAATAAGATGCGGGTGTTCTTATCGGGAAATTAATCATTTTCTCAGATAATTACACTATAATAGTGCTAAAATAATTAGAAAGTGATAGAATACATGAACAAACATATAGATAATTGAAGCATAAGTGAATTGTAAAAAAATTAAAAGAAAAAGTTATAATACTACATAAATATACCAAGTACTCACCAATTTGGATTAAGAGATAAAGGAGGAAATTGGAATTTGTTCTTCTGGAGAATTATTTTTATCCAAAATCCTGAAGTTACTATCTAGATCCAGAATCCAGAGATTATTATCGAGTTCCAGAATCCAGAGGTATATCAAGAGTTGCAGAGAATTTTCTGATACAGTACGTGTGATAGAAAATAGCGGATTTCTTCTAGAAGGAAACCATTGACATCCAGAATCCATAGGTTAATATCGAGTTGCAGAATCCAGAGGTACATCAAGAGTTGCAGAGAATTTTCTGATACAGTACGTGTAATAGCAGATAGCGAATTTCATCAAGAAGGCAACTATTGACATCCAGAATCTCAAGATTAGAATCCAGAGGTACATCGGAAAGGAAGGCAAATATCATCATAACCATTCGGAACGTAGGATTTATAGCTACAAGTAAAACATATTAAATACATGAAAGGATACGAGTGATAACTGGACATATATTTTGAAAGGTCGTATAAAGTTTTATAGCATATTAAGAATTATAGGTAGACAAGGAAGAAACAAATTTGACATATATTTAATTCTGTATTAAGGTCAAGTAACTATAAAATTACTAAATTCAATTATTCAATGTCATATATTTACCTATCTTAAAATAATAAATTTCATAATTGTATACTAGTAAAGTTTATAGAAATATTAAAAATTTCTATCATATTAAAATACTTACATGGTTAAAAAACGTCGTCTTTATAAGAAACTCATCCTAAATAGTCCTTCATATAATTTGAACAAGTTTATGAGTATTAAATATTGTTTTATGATATATAATCCAAAACGTCATTTAAATATGTATATGTGTTATAGGGAAACAAATATATTGTAATTTTATAGCCAGTGTTCTTTTTATCATCATCAAGGTTATGTAAAGAATTGACAGATCACATTCCTAAAAGAAATAAAAGAGAAAAATAATAGATTTGGTAATCGAACGTTTAAACTGAGTTATTCTTACCTATTGAGAATTTCATGATGAGTTATTGCAATCAGATTTATTATACAGAATTTTAGAAGTGTAAATTATTATACATAAAGTTATTGTAAACAGTTTGGATTCAAGAAGAAATAGAGTACTGTTGGATTCAGAATACCAACTTACAAAGTATAAAAATACTATTACAAGTAAAATTGCTACTGAAGTATCCAGGACCGGATTAAGAGCATCAAGTAGGTATTTAAGACAGATAATTTAAAAAGTGAGTCTCATGTTCTTATTGTTAAATAAATATATACAGTAGATATTATAAAAATATACTGAACTAGTACGAGGCATCTTAAAATAATTACAATTATACTAAAAGATATAATACTTACCCTGAGATAAAAAAAAATATAGAACATAACATTTTTATAATTATAAAATTTTATTATTGAGTTGCTAATTTGTGGGATATCTTAAGAAAGCTAGTATATCCACATTAGTACATTTATGGCGCATCAACGTGGGGTCATGTAAATATAAGACTCACAACATCGTATTTTGAATATTTTATTTATTGTTTTATAGAGGAAACATTAATATACATTTTCAAAGATAATAAAGTCAGTTACAGACATATTAAGGTACAAGTAATTTTGTTTGAGTTATTTGTGTACTCTACTTATTTAAAATGAACACCAGATCTAAAAGTAGCTCTGGTATGATTAGAACAGATTCATCTAGTGATGATGAGGTGGAGGTTAGACAGGAAGGTACTTCACAAGAGGGAGGAGATATTACATTACAGGTCCAGGAAGAAAATCAACAGTTGGAAGAGATACAGGACAAAGGAGATAAGATACAAGCACAAGGAGAGGCGACTAAGACATCAGTAGAGATGATGGCATTACAAAATATGTTGGCAAAATTTATCGATGAATCTAAGAAAAATAGGGATGAGGATATTAAGAGAAGCGAGAAAATTAGAGAGGAGGATAAAAAAGAATTAGGAGAAAAATTGGATAAATTTGATAAGGCGAGTGAAGATAATAAGAAGAATTTGGAAAAAATGACTGAAGAGAATAATAAGAAATTAATGGATAAATTTGACAAGACTAGTGAAGAAGCTAAGAGAAATAGGGAGGAGGATAAAAAAGAATTAGGAGAAAGATTGGATAAGTTGGAGAAGGCGAGCTTTGATACTAGAGAAGAGAATAGAAGAAATCTCGAAGAATTAAAGAAAACGTTGTTAAGAAATACAGAAGAAAATGTTAAAAAAATTACTATCGACATGGATAGTCGGGAAGTTAAATTGCGGAAAGAAATGGATGAAAAGTTGCAAATTAAAGATTCAGAAGTTAAAACCCTTATTACGAATAAAGTGCAACAGGTAGAGAATAAGGTAAAGAGTATACAAGATAACGTAAAACAATTAGATAAAAATAATCTTGAGAAACATAAAGAGTTAGCAGAACGAATACGACTAGAAGTAGATCAAGTAAATAAAGTACTTGAAGATAGAACAGAAAGAATGGAAGATTCTCTTATTAAAAAAATAGAAAGTACAGAAGATAATTGTCTGAAAGAAATAAAATTAACAGCTGATTCTACAAATATTCAGAAGGCAGGAATGAAAGATATTTTAGAAGAATGCAATGCACAGAAATTACAAATTCAAGAACTGTTAGTAAAAGCTCAAAATATTAAGATTCCTCAGACAACTTGTTCTCCGGCTTATAATATTTTGAATACAGATATTCGAGTAGAAAATATCACTCATTTTAGTGGGGATAAAATGTCAACTCATCCCATGGCGTATTTAACAAATATTCTAAAATACATAGAAGATATCCCTGATTTTAGAAGTCAGATGAATGTGATAAGAGCTACATTAAATTATGGAGCTGCAGATTGGCTGCAAAGAATTGAAGACGACTGTCAAGATTTGAATCAGTTTGTGGAATTATTTAGAAATAATTTCGGGAGTGAAACTCAAGAAAGTAAAGTACATCAGAATTTATTGACAGGACGAGAGTTTATAATGGATATAGAAAAGCTGGTACAAGTAGAAAAATTGGGTACATGGAAGAATAGAGTTAGATTAAAAACAGAAATATGAACAGAAAACGATAGTCAGGACGAGAGTTTTCTTTTATAAAAAAGAAAGAGATCAACTCTCGACGGTAATAGCAACACCGGCTTATCTTAGCTATTTAATTGATCTCTTTAAATTCAAAATTTTGTTTTCGAACATAAAATATTTTATGTAATTACCTTTGATCTTATATTATAGTCAGGACAGAAGATAGGAGATCAACTTCTGAAGGTATCACTGTACCTATAGTTCCTAGTATTTTAATTGATCTCACATTTGGAATATTAGCTTTCTAAATAATTCATTTTAAATAAATAATAGATATCCTCATATAGTCAGAATAGTCAGGACGAGAGTACCATATGTAGTACCAGTATTACAACACTGGCTCAATTTAGTAATGCATTGTTCTCACAAATTAAATTTTTATTTACGAACAAAGATAGATCTTGTATATTTTCGTTAAAAACACAATTGTTAGCCAAGTTAGGGAAATTAAGTTCACCTGATAATGAAATAGGGGCAGAGCAGTATATTATGGAAACATAGATAGTTTTATTACAAATAAAGAAGGTTCCATAAATAGCATAACTTTCCAGATATTGAAGTAGGGGCATATTTATTGATAAAATAGGGTTACAAGAAAATCAACTATAAAATGAATAAAAATTCCTATAACAATTATATAAAAGTAGATTAAATGAAATACCGTCCAGATTTTTTTTTTTTTTTGAAATTTAAATTATAGGGTCGTTATAAACATTAGAAGTTGTATTACAATTTTTTTAATTGTTATTCCCTTATTCCCAAGTAAAATGTTTGTACATAATAGTTAAATAATGTATAATAAGTGGATTGTATGTACAAGTTAATGTGTGCTCAAGAAAAGTAAATTTAAAATACCTGATGTTTTATATTAAAAAAAATGACAGAGAAATTGATTATAAAGAAGGAAAATATTATTAAGTAATGAGTTAATAAACACTTTTTGAAACAAATTGAGGATATAATACGACAATTATTGCACGTAAAAGTTGAATTTTATGAACAATAGGTGTGTTTTTTTAGTATAGATTATTAAGGAAAAGGAAAAGGCCTTTTAGGAAGAAAAGATACTTGTTAAAAAATAGAAATGCTTACTATAAATAATTTTAAATAAAATAAACCATGATATTATGGTATGATAGAGTAAAATATATGAGAATGGGTAAATAAAATCCCTACATTATTATAAAATAGTGGACAAAAGGTCTACATAAATATAAAGGTAACGTTCGCCTATAAAACGAATATAAAGTTATTAACTTTCCAATTGAAAGTAAAAGATGAGGAAGAGATGTTTAAATAAGTAAATATGAGTTATGTTCGAATAAGAACAGATTATATGGATAAAATAAATAATTGAGTAAGCCTGTTAAGAGGCCATAAAATGTATATTCAAAGAAAACACATATTGAATTATATGACATTCAACAAAAAAAGTGTAATAAAACTGAGATTTTAATTTAAAAGAGGAAAATTATTTTCTATAAGAGTAGTAAAATTAAACTCAATTGTAAACGGGTATACAACATTCAAAATAGATATTTTCCTTATATAACAAATATCGTTATAAAAATATTTAAACATATACATAGAGCAAATTCAAGAATAAATGTAAATAAGTCATTATTTGTACAAGGATATTCGCTTAATACATTATTGTATTTCATATTACATTAGTAAATTTTATATATAAAAAGTTTTGTTATAGAACATATACAGGGTGTTTCATCGGTTGGGGTATCGCGAATTAAAGTGCCTAAATATAAAAATATCGACTTCAAATTTTAACCACTTATAGAGCTTTTAAACCGCTACCAGCAGGTTAGGTTGTTTTTGATAATATTATTTTAATTAATGCGTAAATTAAAAAAAAACGTATTATCAAAAATTAAAAGTGCTCAAAAAATGTTCAAATTTGAATGGTGATACGTGGAAATATCACCCATATTAACTTCACAATCAGAATTTTTATAAACGAAACCGTTTGTCAAATAAAGTCAATATTAAATAATGTCGTTTTTCTTACGACAGATTTATGGTACTTAACTTTCTAATTGTGCTGTCCGCAAACAGGTAGTCCTTTTAAATTTATGACGGATAATATTCAACCCTGAAGCCTTCAGTTGTTGTTGTAGTTCTACTAATCGGGAAGCGTTTCCAAGGGCATTCTGAACTTACATTTAGGTACTTTGTGATGTTAGTTGTGATTCTATTTTCACGGAGTCAACTTCATTTGTTTAAGCTGTGTTTTGCTAGTGTTTTCTGTTTTCAAAATGCCGTTCACTTTCTCTGCCGACGAAAAAGTTGACATGATACTTGTTTATGGGGAAGCTCTACAAAATGCCGCGGTTGCTGAGCAGATTTATGCGGAACGTTTTCCGGATAGGATCCACCCAGAAAGTCGAACTTTCAAAAGGTTAGTGGATAACTTGAGGCAAACGGGATCACTTGCGTCAAAAAATCGAAGTGTGAATAATCCACCTGTCACCAATGAACTGAATCAGGCAATTGTTTTAAATATGGTGGACAATAACCCTCAGATAAGCACTAAAGAAATCAGTGTTGCGACTGGAATCAGCAAGACA
The DNA here is from genome assembly GCA_963170755.1 of Amphimallon solstitiale. Taxonomy (NCBI): domain Eukaryota; kingdom Metazoa; phylum Arthropoda; class Insecta; order Coleoptera; family Scarabaeidae; genus Amphimallon; species Amphimallon solstitiale. The sequence goes on from OY720675.1 coordinate 199,418,906, forward strand.
TCGGTGTGGCGGATAATCAACAAACACACTTACCACCCATATCATATCGAGCTTCACCAAGAACTTCACGGGGATGATTTTGCAAATCGAGTTGCATTTTGTGAATGGGCACAAAGACAATTAGAAGAAAATGAGCACTTTTTTAGACATGTTTTGTTTACTGACGAATGCTCTTTTAGAAGCAGTGGACATGTCAACAGACATAACATACACTATTGGGCACCAGTGAACCCTCATTGGATGCGTGAAGAACGCATTCAGAATAGGTGGACGGTCAATGTTTGGGGGGGAATCATTGATAACCATTTAATCGGCCCCTTCTTTTTTGACCAGCATTTAAACGGCGAGCTTTACGCAAATTTTCTGGAAAATGATCTTTACAATTTATTAGAAAATGTGCCGTTAAATGTTCGCCAACACTTGTGGCTGCAGCAAGATGGGGCTCCTCCGCACTACGCACTAAGGGCTCGTCAGGTTATGGATAATCAGTTCCCTGCACGCTGGATCGGACGTGGTGGGCCAGTTCCATGGCCAGCCAGATCACCCGACTTAACACCGATGGATTTTTTCACATGGGGTGCTGTGAAGGAGATGGTGTACCAACAACCGCCAACTACCGCCGAGGATATGAGGGCAAGAATAACAAATGCGTTTGAACGCCTTAACCAGCTAAACAGAGGCGCTACAGTTCTTAATTCCTTCACGCGTCGGTTAGAACTGTGTGTGCAGCAAGAAGGTCACCATTTTGAACATTTGTTATAAATATTTACTTTCTACTACCTGGTATTACCCATTCACTTGACATCCGCACAGTGACAGTGTCATGTTGATCTGAATTAGTGGAATTTACAGCTAGCGCCAAAAAAAGCTGGGTAATACCTAATTTTTCCTAATTTATATTAACTTTCTTACCTTGAATCGCTTATAAACTCAACACACAACACTGTAATAAAAAACCCATAAATTCTTCAACGTCTTGCCTTTAATTTTGAAATTATTGTAAAATATTCAATAATTGATTAAGTTTTAATTTTTTTTTCAATTGCATAGTTGATTTTATAGACATATCTTTTTAACACCTGAATTTCAATAAAATCTGAGTACTTTTGATTTTTTGAACGAAGGTTTTTTTTTATTTACGCATTAAATAAAATAATATTATCAAAAACAACCTAACCTACTGGTAGCGGTTTAAAAGTTCTATAAGTGGTTAAAATTTGAAGTCGACATTTTTATATTTAGGCACTTTAATTCGCGATACCCCAACCGATGAAACACCCTGTACATATTTTCTGACAATTGTAATAGTGGCATAGTTTGCACTAAAGATACATGTAAAAATATTATTGATGTTGGTATTTTACAAGCGTGATACCTAAAAATTTATATTTAGTTGAAAGTTATAAGGATGAAGAATAGTAGACGGATTATATTGTTTACATAACAAGTTCTTATTTAAGAAATATAAATTAACAAATGAATTGTAATTTGAATTTCTTAAAGGGGCAATTGATGTAGGTAGAGTGGTTGCCTATTTTAAATTATTAAGGTTACATGTTGAGGTAATAAGAGTTGCCTATTTATAATTATTAAGGATGAGTTTATCTAAGATTTGAATTTACTTAGATTATGACAGAGATAGTTAAATTTGCAAATATGAGTAAGCTGATTGTATTTTTGAAAGAATTTGTTTATTGAGTTAAAGGGAATTTTATAGTTACATGATGAAATAGAAAAGTATTACTGTTGGAGATGAAGTATATCTTCCATGTGTATGTACCAAAAATCTGTAAAGAAAATTTTATATTAGTATTGTAATTGTTTAGAAATGTATTTTAACATTGTGAAAAATTTGTTCAAGTGATATTCATGATGAGAATAGGATAAAAAGTTTCTAGAATATGAAAACAAATCGATAAAGAATTGATAAGAAATTACCGCCTTAAATTGTATTTTGGAAGTGTCAGTTAATTGTCAATGTGACAGATATTTATTACTATAATGAAGCAAAGTTTTAAGTGGTAAATAACGTGTTAAAAACTTTATTAAATTCGTGAAATATTTTATTTTGATAGAAACATTGAATTATGTAAGGTATTTATAAAAGTATAACATATCTAAAATTTGTATTGATCTTGATTTTAATGTGGAATTAATTTATTGGTTCAAAAAGAATTGGGTATTATCACTAAGGTAATTTTAAAAATAAATAAGTGGGAATTTTTCGAATTCAAATAAGATGCGGGTGTTCTTATCGGGAAATTAATCATTTTCTCAGATAATTACACTATAATAGTGCTAAAATAATTAGAAAGTGATAGAATACATGAACAAACATATAGATAATTGAAGCATAAGTGAATTGTAAAAAAATTAAAAGAAAAAGTTATAATACTACATAAATATACCAAGTACTCACCAATTTGGATTAAGAGATAAAGGAGGAAATTGGAATTTGTTCTTCTGGAGAATTATTTTTATCCAAAATCCTGAAGTTACTATCTAGATCCAGAATCCAGAGATTATTATCGAGTTCCAGAATCCAGAGGTATATCAAGAGTTGCAGAGAATTTTCTGATACAGTACGTGTGATAGAAAATAGCGGATTTCTTCTAGAAGGAAACCATTGACATCCAGAATCCATAGGTTAATATCGAGTTGCAGAATCCAGAGGTACATCAAGAGTTGCAGAGAATTTTCTGATACAGTACGTGTAATAGCAGATAGCGAATTTCATCAAGAAGGCAACTATTGACATCCAGAATCTCAAGATTAGAATCCAGAGGTACATCGGAAAGGAAGGCAAATATCATCATAACCATTCGGAACGTAGGATTTATAGCTACAAGTAAAACATATTAAATACATGAAAGGATACGAGTGATAACTGGACATATATTTTGAAAGGTCGTATAAAGTTTTATAGCATATTAAGAATTATAGGTAGACAAGGAAGAAACAAATTTGACATATATTTAATTCTGTATTAAGGTCAAGTAACTATAAAATTACTAAATTCAATTATTCAATGTCATATATTTACCTATCTTAAAATAATAAATTTCATAATTGTATACTAGTAAAGTTTATAGAAATATTAAAAATTTCTATCATATTAAAATACTTACATGGTTAAAAAACGTCGTCTTTAAAAGAAACTCATCCTAAATAGTCCTTCATATAATTTGAACAAGTTTATGAGTATTAAATATTGTTTTATGATATATAATCCAAAACGTCATTTAAATATGTATATGTGTTATAGGGAAACAAATATATTGTAATTTTATAGCCAGTGTTCTTTTTATCATAATCAAGGTTATGTAAAGAATTGACAGATCACATTCCTAAAAGAAATAAAAGAGAAAAATAATAGATTTGGTAATCGAACGTTTAAACGGAGTTATTCTTACCTATTGAGAATTTCATGATGAGTTATTGCAATCAGATTTATTATACAGAATTTTAGAAGTGTAAATTATTATACATAAAGTTATTGTAAACAGTTTGGATTCAATAAGAAATAGAGTACTGTTGGATTCAGAATACCAACTTACAAAGTATAAAAATACTATTACAAGTAAAATTGCTACTGAAGTATCCAGGACCGGATTAAGAGCATCAAGTAGGTATTTAAGACAGATAATTTAAAAAGTGAGTCTCATGTCCTTATTGTTAAATAAATATATACAGTAGATATTATAAAAATATACTGAACTAGTACGAGGCATCTTAAAATAATTACAATTATACTAAAAGATATAATACTTACCCTGAGATAAAAAAAAATATAGAACATAACATTTTTATAATTATAAAATTTTATTATTGAGTTGCTAATTTGTGGGATATCTTAAGAAAGCTAGTATATACACATTAGTACAATATATATATATACAGTTCGTGGTTCAGCGGCTGTAAAATGAACTCAAAAAAACACAATAAGAATTAAAACGTTTCGATAATATAAATATTATCTTTGTCAATTATTTAACACAAAATAAGTAACTCAAACATTAAAACACCAATAACTATTAATAAAACTGTAACATATACTTGACAAATATTTTTTTGACAAATATATTGGCGGCAAATTTATGGTACAGAATTAATAATATTGGTGTATCCTAGACGACCCAGAATACGAAAATGTAGCAGACACAATACAATATATTAAATTATTGAGTGATATGCTATTGCCAAATTATTAATTTCTGTTCGGTCATTTACTGCATTATCATGTTTCTTTATTTGTATGAGTTCTAGAAAGTTTCTAATTTTGTTGTTATGTTCTTTACATAAAATTGTTGTTTCATCAAATTTAAACTTATGTTTTGTAATGTTCGTATGTTTTTTTAAAGCCGTAATGTTTTTTGCGTATTTGTGTCCGTTTAGTCTTTCCGATAAATATTGTAGGGTTTGACCTATATATATACACCATTACAATCTCCACATGGAATTTTGTATACTACATGTGTTTGTTTAAAGAAAGGATCTTTATCTTTAATATTACTAAACAGAAATCTTAAATTATTATGATTTTTATGTACAATTTTGATATTAAATGGGCGTAATACTTCACTAATTTTTTCTGATAAATTTTTGACATAAGGAATTGCTACATATTTTTGTATATCTGTTGATTTTGAATGATTATTATTTCTATTATTATTATAGAATTTATTTATTCTATCTTTAATTATGGAATTTATAAAGTTCAAAGGATAATTGTTATTCATTAATATGTCTTTCATTTGTTGTAAGATTTTTGGTCTATATTTAGAACTTGTTAGCTTGATTGTTCTGTCTATTTGTGAAATGACAACGCTTTTTTTGATTGACATGGATTGATATGACTCATAATTTAAATATCTACCTGAAGAAGTTGGTTTTTGATATAATGTTGTTCAAATTTGATAGCCGTTTGATAAAACAGTTTCCTTTCGTGGTTTAGCGGCTTTGAAATGAACTCAAAAAAACACGAATTAAAACGTTTCGATAATATAAATATTATCTTTGTCAATTATTTAACACAAAATAACTAACTCAAACATTAAAACACCAATAACTATTAATAAAACTATAACATATACTTGACAAATATATTGGCGGCAAATATATGGTACAGAATAAATAATATCTATTGGTGTATCCTAGACGACCTAGAATACGTAAATGTAGCAGACACAATACAATATATTAAATTATTGAGTGATATGCTATTGCCAAATTATTAATTTCGGTTCGGTCATTTACTGCATTATCATGTTTCTTTATTTGTATGAGATATGAAGATAATATTTATATTATCGAAACGTTTTAATTCGTGTTTTTTTGAGTTCATTTCAAAGCCGCTAAACCACGAAAGGAAACTGTTTTATCAAACGGCTACGAAAAGAACGCATTTATATATATATATATAAGTGCGTTCTTTTCGTAGCCGTTTGATAAAACAGTTTCCTTTCGTGGTTTAGCGGCTTTGAAATGAACTCAAAAAAACACAAATTAAAACGTTTCGATAATATAAATATTATCTTTATTCTGCTGTAGAGCATATATATATATATATATATATATATATATATATATGCTCTACAGCGGAATTTACCCGTTATTATTCTCTTTCTTGTTATTTCATGTATCCGCGTTATTTCCATTTTTGATATATATATATATATATATAATTAATATTTTATATGTGGTTAATGTATATATTAAACACATATAATTTGTTTCTTTGCCGTATATATTTTAAATGTCGTGAGAGATTTCTTGAATTAGCGGCATTTTTAATTAATTGATGATAATTACTTGCATTATTTTAATTGTTAATGATTTTAAGGAAAAGAAACACATTACTCCGAGGACTAACACATATGCATTAGTTTCGTTTGGCCACTACAACGTGAATACTCATCAGCTCGTCTGTGTAATGTATTCATTTTTCCTTTCTACCGAAATTTGTATATATACTTACGGAGAGGATCTTTGCAAGCTTGAGAGATAATTTCTTATCATTCTCATTTAATGAAGGAACCATATTAATTACTATGTTTTTCCTTCTACAATATTACAGCACATTCAGTGCACTCTGTGTTGGAACACAGAAATCCGAATTTCATTCTGGATAATTACAATTAATATTTTATATGTGGTTAATGTACATATTAAACACATATAACAAATTATATGTGTTTAATTGTAATTATCCAGAATGAAATTCGGATTTCTGTGTTCCAACACAGAGTGCACTGAATGTGCTGTAATATTGTAGAAGGAAAAACATAGTAATTAATATGGTTCCTTCATTAAATGAGAATGATAAGAAATTATCTCTCAAGCTTGCAAAGATCCTCTCCGTAAGTATATATACAAATTTCGGTAGAAAGGAAAAATGAATACATTACACAGACGAGCTGATGAGTATTCACGTTGTAGTGATCAAACGAAACTAATGCATATGTGTTAGTCCTCGGAGTAATGGGTTTCTTTTCCTTAAAATCATTAACAATTAAAATAATGCAAGTAATTATCATCAATTAATTAAAAATGCCGCTAATTCAAGAAATCTCTCACGACATTTATAACTGCCTGGTTGAAATAAGGCATTACACAGTATTAGGTATTTTCAGAGTTGTTTTACACTTGGACATTTTGGATTGACATTTTAAGGTAATACTATATTTTTTATTCACATATTAATGCTTTAACATACACTTTCTTTGTTATGCTGCACTGACGAAACCAAACTAGGTAGAAACATATATGTCTGTAGCTACAAATACATCTTAACACATACATAGTTGCATCGTTAATTGTTTGTGTATTTCAATCAAAATTGTACATGTTTAGGTGAACCTAGGCCATTTTGATAGGATTACATGAGTAATTATCGATTGTCCTATGCTTATTTGCTTTCATTTACATTTATACTTGACTATTTTACATTCTATATTGTTATATTATCAACAGTTCTACTCTTAATTTTTCTTTACATAGTTGCGTCGTTGTTATTTGTATATTTGGATTGACTGAACAGTTTGTGGTAGACCCCAAGCCTTTTAATGTGATTATAGAAATAATCTCGACTGTCCTATGCTTATTGATTACATTTTCATTTATACATTTTGATTTACATTTTATATTTGTCATTGTTTTCTAATTGACAACCAGTTGTCATATTGTTATTACTTTTAATTCATTTTATGCCACTACTACCAAGAAGATTTTCAATTTTTCAATACATTTGTATAATTGGCAAAGAATTGTAATATATTTTATTAACTGCCTGGTTGAAATAAGGCATTACACAGTATTAAGTATTTTCACAGTTGTTTTACACTTGGACATTTTGGATTGACATTTTAAGGTAATACTATATTTTTTATTCACATATTAATGCTTTAACATACACTTTCTTTGTTATGCTGCACTGACGAAACCAAACTAGGTAGAAACATATATGTCTGTAGCTACAAATACATCTTAACACATACATAGTTGCATCGTTAATTGTTTGTGTATTTCAATCAAAATTGTACATGTTTAGGTGAACCTAGGCCATTTTGATAGGATTACATGAGTAATTATCGATTGTCCTATGCTTATTTGCTTTCATTTACATTTATACTTGACTATTTTACATTCTATATTGTAATATTATCAACAGTTCTACTCTTAATTTTTCTTTACATAGTTGCGTCGTTGTTATTTGTATATTTGGATTGACTGAACAGTTTGTGGTAGACCCCAAGCCTTTTAATGTGATTATAGAAATAATCTCGACTGTCCTATGCTTATTGATTACATTTTCATTTATACATTTTGATTTACATTTTATATTTGTCATTGTTTTCTAATTGACAACCAGTTGTCATATTGTTATTACTTTTAATTCATATTATGCCACTACTACCAAGAAGATTTTCAATTTTTCAATACATATATATATATATATATATATATATATATATATATATATATATACAGATATATATAGATAAATTGAAATTACTGTTTTAAAACAGAATTATGGGTTTGTACTCAAATGAAACACAATAATTTGATGTATTGTCTGAGCTGTATTAAAACTATTAAAAACATGTGGAGGTAAAGCATTCCTAACCGTGACCAAAGATAGGTCCCTGTTGCGCAGTAGATATTGAATGTGTGAAAAAGTGTTATCTATTTCGAAATTCAAGATTTTTGATTTCATACCTGTTACCATATCGTCGGCCCTGGTCATCATATTCGTGCTGTGTCCAGTAATACTATATTCCAGCCCTTTGATGGTGTTTATGATGTGTTTGGGGTAGATTTTCTGGTTTTTACATCTTCTCAAAAATATTACTCTGTTTCTGTAAGATGCGAGTTTTTTGTTGTCCTTTTTCCATGACTTCATGTGTTGGACGATGTTGTGTCCATATGTTTTTCCCATATCAGCGAAGAAACCCATTTTGGTAGATTGAGAGTAGTATAAGTACAGTAGTATAAGAGTAGTATAAGAGTAGTATAACAGTAGTATAAGAGTAGTATAAGTTTTAAAACAGTAATTTCAATTTATCAACATACATTGTACAAGTACAAGCAACTTATACTACTCTCAATCTACCAAAATGGGTTTCTTCGCTGATATGGGAAAAACATATGGACACAACATCGTCCAACACATGAAGTCATGGAAAAAGGACAACAAAAAACTCGCATCTTACAGAAACAGAGTAATATTTTTGAGAAGATGTAAAAACCAGAAAATCTACCCCAAACACATCATAAACACCATCAAAGGGCTGGAATATAGTATTACTGGACACAGCACGAATATGATGACCAGGGCCGACGATATGGTAACAGGTATGAAATCAAAAATCTTGAATTTCGAAATAGATAACACTTTTTCACACATTCAATATCTACTGCGCAACAGGGACCTATCTTTGGTCACGGTTAGGAATGCTTTACCTCCACATGTTTTTAATAGTTTTAATACAGCTCAGACAATACATCAAATTATTGTGTTTCATTTGAGTACAAACCCATAATTCTGTTTTAAAGCAGTAATTTCAATTTATCAACATACATTGTACAAGTACAAGCAACTTATACTACTCTCTCTCTCTATATATATATATATATATATTAACCATGGGTGAAAAAAAGGGAAATCTGACCCTGCAGGTGAAGAAATTTAAATGCCGACGACTAAGCAGAATTAAGGAAATTACTTAAATTAAGATTCACATTAAATTATGCTAGGAATGGAAAGATTTTTTGTAACGACATGCAAAAAAGAGAAATTTACAACCGCACAATTCTTAACTATGAAGCTGACATATGTAACATTTCTGATGTAGGCATAATAATAAATATGTCGAAACGTTAATAATATGGCTTAGTGTAGAGTAATTAAAGGCCGCAATTTCCAAGGAGCTATTCTTGAAAAAAAGATATATGCTCTTGGATACCATGAATGTCTTTATTGCTGTTTTGAAAATGTTTTGATTAAGTGAGCCGTCGACAGCATATTGCAAAGCTTCACCCCGGTGTGACTGGATTCCAGTTCGTATTCCTTCGATACGATAGAACAAATTTTTCAGGTTTTAGATATATTTTGTTTTCAGAAAGCACAGCCTGACAAACAAATCTGGGAAATTAATTTCTGGAGGAAGAAAAAGGTCATTCACATAAATGATTATTACTTCAGATATCCGACGCGCCGCCATATTAACAACAACCTATGTAGCTATTAATGAATTACATAGCTCGTTATCCTGATAACTAATGCTGCACACAAATTACGCACTACATAGTTCCAAAGTTCATAATAAGCTTAATTAAGCTCAAGATTCACACTCTAATCTACAAAAAAAAGCTAGTATATATTTAAAAGTCTAACTAAATGCGTACTTTTGTTAATTAGTAGTCGTGTCACTGTAATTATAATTTGATGTGCCTAATTATATATATTACAACACACAAACGAATAAATTAATATGTATAAAATATTTAACCAGATTGTTTTGACAATTTTTAATCGTGTAACATCTGACACGTGAGTGGAAAAACATAAAATCGGTAAATTATGTTTCACTCTACATCCGCCTCTTAGAGCCCGGGTCTATAAATTTAAGAAACACATCCGGATTTATTGTTAGTTTATTATTCAATTTGATTGTGCGAACAATATGATATCCCAGGTAGTCCTGAGTGTCGCTATTCTTGCGATAGTATGTATAATATTTTACTGGTTAATACGATTTAGAAGGTTCAGAGATATTAACAAATTGCCTGGACCAAGTGCATTCGAAACGTTATGGCGTACAATGGGGGGCAGTAGTCTTTGTGGTGTGTAAATGTACTTACATATAGAAAACTTCTGTTAGTAAATAATTTATTTTTTTGAAGATAAGTATAGCTATATGTGCAATTTGAATAAGAAGTATGGAACAGTTTTCAAAATATGGATTAAGCCAATGGACCCTGTCGTAGTGGTGTCAGATCTTGAATATGTTAATAAAATATTAATGTCGAAATTACATGTAGAGAAAGCCAAATTGTTCAATTTAATGAGGCCGTACATAGGTGATGGAATAGCAATAACAAAGGATGGTAAATATAAAATCTACCATATTATATACATCATTATTTTTATTATCATTGTTGCGCATTACGTTAATATTTTTGGCCGAACACCAGCATTCTTTAATTTTCCTCTTTTCATTTTGTATTTAATAATGGATTATAATATAATTCAGAGAATTATATCATAACTAATGCTTATTAAGGCTGTCGTACCGTACGCTGCACCGGATAATATTCACGTTGAAAACATGCTCACATTTTTTTGATAAGAAATGGAAACTATTAATTTAATTGTTATAAAAAGTACACAGTTATGTTAAGGAAACTTGATTCGAGGTCGTAGGGGTTTATTAAATGTCTAATTGGGCTGTTTTTACACTATATACTGTGAATAAAATACCCCTTTTAGCGGTAAAAATAAATATTTTTTATCTGTAATTTTCAAATAAAATAAAGCATTCTTGATGGACCTAAAAAAAATAGTCTGCATTGTAACAAAAAATACTGCAACGAAAATAATATATTCGTTTGTAAATGGTATCAAAAATAAGAATGCATGGATATTATGTGATATTAGGGTTACAATTCAACTATAGTATGGACAAAAACCGTCAAAATCGAAATCTATTACATCAGAAACTTTAATATTAGTGTAGCATCTGGGCATTAGCGGGCACTGCAAATTAGGCGTATATATGTATTATTAATTAAAAATGTCTAAAGAATAGTTGCTTTTATTTATGCAAAAGTGCAATTGCTCACAATACTTGGTCAAATAATAATAACAGTTTCATATTATTATTATTATATATTCAACAGTTTAACACTTTGCGGAATGTAATATAAAATATATACCCATAAAAAACAAAAACGATAATAAATTTGCTATAGGTAAAATAATCTTACACATTGTTTACTTTCGAGCGATGTATATTTATAGCAATTTTTGAATGTTTGACATTATTTGAAATATGTATGTTATGATAACTGGACGAAAAGGGAAAACCTTTCTTGATTTAATATATGATATATGATATAATTAACTTCTTGTTATCTAATTACGATTACATGTGTATTTATAATTATACTGAAATAAGTAAAATCTGCAGAGGTACACCTTATATCTTGATAATCTCGAAGACTATAATATATAATATAATATCCAAACAAACACATAAACATGGATAAACTAGAATATGGTATACCAACTCTAGGTATATTTTATTTAGTCTACTTCAGAAAATTAAATAATTCTTGATGCACAAATTTATTGAATTCTGCGACGGGACTACAAAGGCATTTTGATACTTATAAATATATATAGGTACATTTTTTACTTATTCAATAAATTTTGAGATTTACCGGTGCTTAACGCAAATTATCATTGTATACATTACTCTAAATAAATACTAATTCATTTATTCATGGTGTATGATTAAATAATTAAAAAATATGTACCTATGTATTTATTAATAAGAGTCTATTTGAAATATGTAAATGTACAATAGCTTGAATTACATCAATAACTTACGAAAGTAATTTTTATATTATACACGTACACACAAACAAAGAAGCAAGATTTACTATTGCACAGCATAACAAAATCTATATTATTCCTACTAATAATATTTATACGTCTAATTTGCTATGATTCCGATTGATAATTGGTAGAAAGGATTAAATATAATACCTATACACGATAAATATAACAAGCTTTTTTGAAAACTTTTTGGCTTATGAGCCGCCATCTGAAAAAACCGCTAAATTTTTGCACTATACCAGTTTTTACAAAATATCTTCCAAAGTATTCCAATACTTCCAGAGATAAACCTCTTTGAATTTAGAGATTTTTTTTAAAAATGTAAAAAGCACAGATTTTTAGTTGGTTTTTGCTCGATAGTAAGTTTGTTGATGAAACTTATGTAGAATATAATTTATTAATAATTATTTATCAATTATTTATTTACTTACAAATTTATTGATATATAATTCACAGACCTATTGAATATATGAGATATACAAACTTAGCAATAAATGAACCTTTTTTTGTTTTTAATAAATAGATACATTGATTTTGTCAGTATTAAGTTATTGCGTAATGTGGTCTTCCTAAAAAACTACAAAAACATTCAAAAGATTATATCATAATCTAAACAAGCTAGAAGAATCAGTTTGGTCTTAAACTTTAGCTACCTACCTCTACTATAAATGCTGTCAGACTTTAGCGGAGAATACACCATTTACTTACTATCGAGCAAAAACCGATTATAAACTTTATTTTGAAGAGAAGTGAATAATTCACCGTTGCTAAATTTAAATATTTAAAATCAAGTTAATAATTCTTATAGTTATATATATATTTATAAATTGTTTAATTTTATAATATCAGTAAACTATCAGTTTTCAAAAATTTTTTAATTTTCTTAACCATATTGTTATGTATATATATATTAAATATTACATTAAATATATAAGTTACTCCCGCTCTTAACGTAATGTCACAAACTCCCCCTTCTTCATTTAGGAAAAGACATAAATATGAACGTTTACAAATATTTTGTATTGTAATATTCATCACCTGATGAAGCCCTAGTAGGGTGAAACAATTGTAGTGAAGTGAATAAAACTGTTTTGAACTCAATTTGAATTTATTTCAATTTTTTACTTGTAAGATGTGGTATAGCTGATTATTTCCTTCACCTGTCAAATTTAAATTTTGTCAAATCACAATCAAAACTGAAGTTGAAATTAACCAATGAACGGTACCGGTTCTTGATATCAGCGACTATTACAAATCGACTATTCAAATGTAGGTAACAAATCAAGTATGTATTTTTTCATTAAGTGGCAAACGTGTCAAATAGATGAAAATGTCCGACAAAAAGAGATTTAGCGATGTTTCGGAAATAATCTTAACAAATATAGCTCGAGCTTGATAAGTAGTCGACTATTACATTGTTTCAATTTCTCTCGTGTGCCTCCTAATTTGACTTAACCAAAATTGGCATTAATAATTAAAGACTAAAGCCCTCGAGCTAAAGCTCTCGTGCTCTAGTCAAATTATTAATGCCATTTTGGTCTCGTCAAATTGACCGTAGCGCACACTCGAAAAATTGATCACAATGAAATAGTCGACTATTTGTCAAGATCTCGTTATATTATCAAAGATAATATAACGACGAGACCAAAATAATTTGACTAGAGCACGAGAGCTTTAGCTCGAGGGCTTTAGTCTTTAATTATTAATGCCAATTTTGGTTAAGTCAAATTAGGAGGCACACGAGAAGAATTGAAACAATGTAATAGTCGACTACTTATCAAGCTCGAGCTGTATTTGTTAAGATTATTTCCTAAACCAAGTTTCATAGTAAAAAATGAGCAAAATAAGCATATTTTATTATCTGTTAAGAAATGTGATGTGATTATCAATAATTTCATCCGAAACATCGCTAAATCTCTTTTTGTCGGACATTTTCATCTATTTGACACGTTTGCCACTTAATGAAAAAATACATACTTGATTTGTTACCTACATTTGGATAGTCGATTTGTAATAGTCGCTGATATCAAGAACCGGTACCGTTCATTGGTTAATTTCAACTTCAGTTTTGATTGTGATTTGACAAAATTTAAATTTGATGGGTGAAGGAAATAATCTTTGAATATTGTTACTATGTATTGTAAATTACGCTTCAGTTTTCCCTCTTGTGATATGTAAAAGATCTTAAGACTTATCAAAAAATATTTAGCTACTCATGCCTTAGACACTACACATTTCAAACATAGCAAATTTCTTTTTGAAACAAATGCAATCCCGTCTACATTTAAGGTGCGAACTTTTTTTTATATAAAAGTTGCTCCCAAACGCACAGTTCAATCCTCTTCTATTATTTTAGAATTTTGTCTAGAATCAGTACTTCCCAAATTTTTGTAAAACTTATTTCTTCACTGAATTAAACTACTACTTCAGCTCTACCAATTTTATTGAATATATAATAATTTTAAATAATTCTTTTATAAAAATTTATGAAATTTGGATCAGAAGTATAACGTTCTCTCTTACATAACAGTTTTTTTTTGTAAATATCTCGCTACTATATAGAATTTTTAGAAGTATAAAAGCATTTAATGCTAGATTTGGAATAATTGTTGTATAAAAGAAAAAAATTCGACCAAAAGTAACACTTTTGTTCTTTTGTATATAAAAAAATCAAAATTCGGACTTACATCATTTTCAGTTATTTTAGCATGATTATATTAAGTATAAATTTGGTAATGTCTAATTAATTTTGTTTTATTATTTTGTTGGTTTATCCTAAATTTCTAGTCAATGTATGGAGGAGAGAGAGAAAAATCTGTAACTTGGCTTTTCAACATCATACAGTAAAGGGATTCTTACCGATATTTGCGAAGCATGAAGAAAAGTTGTTTGAAATATTGAAAAAGTACAAAGGACAAGCTTTGGATATCCAAGACTTGGTCCATTTTTACACATTGGATGTAATATTTGGTATGTATGTAATTGATATTTGTTTGCATATATTAATTAGATTACAGACAAAAATCAAGTAAGGTGTACATTTGAAAATTACGTTTTGCAAGTATGCATTTCTTCAAATGATTTGTATTGACCAATCATTGTGTGCGTAAGATTCTAATCTTTAAATATCCATTTGCTCGAAAATATCATTAGCCCAGAGCAAATTTAATTTTTGGCAGTGGGAGCAGATAGCTTTTATTGGCATTATTTTTGTTATAAGCTTAGATGAAAAAAATACTTTAACTATCGATTCCAGTAAATCGAAATCATTTTATTCCTAATAATAATAATAATAACCATAATCACAACGAATAGAAAAATAAATATAGTATCTCGTCTGATTAAAGTCAGTTGGTCAGGCGCACAAGCGTCCCTAACGACTACTGAAATAGCTCAGATGCATTGATTTACTTGCTGTTCGAAGCAAGGTAGCCGCTCATCGATTTGTTAATAAAAATTTCCATATGGGGTAGTCGGAAATCGAATTAGGAATCTATAGTTTGACAAGCCAGGGTCGAACAATCAGACCAAGACTGCTACTATACCTATAATAATAATAATAATAATAATAAATAATAATAATAATAATAATAATAATAATATTAATAATAATAATAATAACAATAATAATAATGATAACAACAAGAACAATAATAATAAGACAGTAAAATTCGCTTATACAGAATGCCATACATTCTTCTATTTGCAAAATAAATGCAATAGAAAAATTTATACTGAAAACTATTAGAAATCGGGTGATTAGATGGTATTTTCTACTAATATACATAGAGGTCAATTAATAACTCCAACTTCAAGATTTCCATGTTATAATGTTCATATAGTTTACTTTCTTATAGATTTTGGTATTATTTCCTTCTCTAAGTAGCTTCGCTAAGTATTCCTATAAAGAGTATTTCACTAATATTTCTCAGAACCAATATAAAGTAGAATTGTTGTAGCAATTGATATCGTCAAAATGCAAACTAGTGATGATAATTAAATGTCACTGTAAACTGATATCCGCCGAAACAATTTCGGAACAAAGAAATTAAACTAATTAATATTTAAGGCTATATAATATATGTTCCACTAGTAAAATAGTAATACTTAAGAGCCATTTACAATTTAAATATAGTAAATAAACGTGTTAACATGCTTTTCTGTACTTATTTTTTTACTTTTTTTTTGGTTATTATTTGGCTGGTTTATTTAGTAGACAAGCATTATTGACGAATTTGTATTTGGATGAGCAGTGCTGAAATGGGCTTATAGGTAATAATATATAAAGATAATCGAAATTGATTGTCGTGGCCACTTTTGTGACTTTGCGATAAGTTTCAGAGTGTGCCACCAAATGTATATGAAGGTGGAAACTAGAATCCTAGAATTGACGTGGTTTGAAAACATTTTTTTAAGCTACCGACGATAAGATATTTACATTTTGTTTTTACTAAGTTCAATATATATGACTTGCTAACCTCTAATTTGATGTATATGTTACCGGACAAACCCGATTTCAGGCCAAACTAGTTTGTCCTAGGCCAAACCGGTTTATCCTACGCGTGTCAGGATATACTAGTTTAGCCCAGGACAAACTAGTTTGGCCTAGATACTTTAGGCTTAACTAGTTTGACCTAGGCCGAACTGATTGAATTAATTATTTTTTTACACTGGCACCTATTTGTAGCACAGTTTTTGCTACAAGTGCATCTTATAAAACCTTGACCTGTCCCAACTGAATGTTTGGTAGCTGCAGTCCATAGCGAGACATGACTTTCTTGGAGAAATTTTTGAGTACAAAGGTCGAATTCAGTTCTGTAATAAACAAATATTCTATTTTGATCAAATTACATAACATACTTAATAATGCTTAAAGTCATAAAATATGGAAACCTCTTCCAAATATAAAATCAATAATCATCGAAATCAGTTCAGATTGACAGTGAAATAGAGTAACAAGGTCATTAAAAAGAATTTTTTTTCGAAGTAATTTAAGAAGAAGTAAATATTAAATGGCGTAACTAACCTGCAATAGAGTGTCTGCAATATTCCATGCTTAGTTCCAATTTTGTACAGGCCATCATTGTTTATTTCCAGAACAACGCCTTAGGTCACACCCATCCTCTGTCTACATCAGGAATCGGCACAGTCACATTATCCCCCACTTTAGCTGGCGGATGCGATTTGTCAGCAGCAGATTTCATTTTCTTAGCCTGTTTCTGAAGATTTTCAGCAGCTGTTTGTTTTGCCTTTTGGATATCGTCACCAATTTTAGAAGTTTCGGCATCATTACTATTACTTACATCTTCTGTCTGTCCATGGGTTAAACCAGTTTGAATACATTTTCGAAGATCATCTTCATCTTGCATAGCCTTTATTATTTCTGGTAGTAGTGATGACGTTGAAAGACCAACTTTGGGTTCAACTCCAAACATAGCGTTGTAAGGCGATTGTTTTATGCCCGAATGATAGGCTCTGTTTTTCATAAATTGTACATACTTCAAGCCTTCTGACCATTTAGTCGATTGATAATTTTTTAGCCAACAACAAATCATGTTCTCGACGTCTTGGTTGGCCCTCTCAACGGAGCCCTGACTTTGGCTGTGACGTGGTTATCCGTGCACTAGCTTAAGTTCTGGCCAAAAACTCATCATTTCACATATAATATGATTGACAAATTCTCTTCCATTGTCTGACTGCAAAATACATAGGGCACCTATCGTCAAAAATATGTCATTTAAATGGTAGGCTACTTCTTCAGCTCGTTTAGATTCCAAAGCACGGAGCAAAACAAACTTGGTCAAGTAGTCTTGGTAAACCATGATAAATTTAAACTTTCCATCAGGTTCAGTTTGAAAATCAATGAGGTCCACTTGGCACCTGCTGTTCATTTCAGAATGTGAAATTGGCTTAGAAACAATAAACTCTCTTCTTTTTTGTCTTCTTTTCTTGACATCTTACACACATAGATAAATACAGGTTAATCATCTGTTTTGTGACATTAGCATATTTTAAAGATGCCTCAGCCAATAGTCTGTCACGTCCGCCGTGTCCGACAGCTCTGTGAGCTGCATCAATAAAATCATACAATTCCTCAGCTGGAATGTAGTATTTTATGTTATCTTCACTACTGGCAACAAGTTTTTTAACAGAACCAATGTATAAAATAGCAAAACTGATTCAAATGTAGATTCTTTACTGATTGCTTAAAATCATTGAAAGAGTGATATAGCTTAATTTAATACTATTCTAGAGAGTATGACGAAAGAAGCTCAATATTTTCAAGAAAACAAAGATTCGGCATACTTGACGGCACGAGAAGAATTCTTCAAAATTATCTCCCGAAGAATATTCTCCGTAATATTGAAAAGTGAGTTCTTCTTTAGGATGACTTCACTCTATAGGAGGACAGTCAAAGTGTCGGATATTATGAAAAATTACACACGCGATCTAATAAGCAAACAGAAAGAAATAAATAGTTCCAATAAGGAGGATTCTAACGTGTACCTTCTTGATGTATTATTTGCAAATAAAGTCGATGAAGGAAGAATCAACGATCACATAAACACATTCATACTTGCGGTAAGTATATTTTAATGTTGTCTTATTATGTTATTTGTAACTTTATGTTAATGCAAGATTTAATCCGATTCTAATTGGATCTAATATAAGTAAAAGCTCGCCCAATAAGAGAGCAACATTTAAAATTTCTCCGAAATATTTCCCAGATAACGTATACTTTTTGAGGTATTGATTCAGCTATCTTCAACAACTATCACGATATATGGAAAGCTTAGGCGCAATGGGAAATAACATTTTTTAGAATCATCAGCTGTAAAAGCTAAAAGTATTTTCATTTATACAGGTTGTTCTAGAACGATGAGCCAACACAAACTTGTATTTATTTAAAAGAAATACGATGCTTTCTCTTACATTTTAGGATAGAATTTTAAGAGCTCAATTAGTAAATATATAGAGCGACTACTTATACTTCATATTCATTTTGACATTTCAACGCATGTTTTTTAGATTTACATACCATTCGATGTACTTCTAAAAAAGATAACCTATATTTATATAAGAGTGAAAAGTACTAAAAAGTACTATTTAAATATGCCTACTTTCTTGCGTCTGCTACCAACATCCTAAATGTTATAAAATATCATATATGGATAAAGTAGATTACGACTCATAACTTTTATTAACACAGCAAAACTGTTAAACTTACTAGAATATAAATAGGAACCCCGAAAAACATAATTTTTAAAATGTTAAAAATGTTGTACTTGTTATGACGATTTCCTCTTTCAAAGATATAAATGCAAATTTGAAATTTGAGCAACTTTTTGACACACAGCAATTGCGATATTACTTTCTTATACGTAGTATAAGGAAGTATTGTGATGATGAAAATTTTCGACCTCGAGATTTTTGCAGATGTCCACGTTTTGAGGTCCCCTGATACCAAAAAAGTGGTTTTTAAAAAATGTCTCTGTGTGTGTGTGTCTGTGTGTGTGTGTGTGACCACGATAGCGGTCAAACCGCTATAGGTATCAACTTCAAATTTTATATTTACGAATATAATCTCCCTCTTGAGAACTGATTAGATTTTGAGCAAAATCGGCATACCGGAAGTAGTAGTTTACTTCAGTGAAAAAATCGAATTTTGCAAATATTTCGTCAATTACTAAGTTTAAACGAATTTATAAAGAATTCAAATGTACTTAAAATTAAATTTGAGAAAAATTGTATTAATAAAGTTTTTCGAAATTCCGACCGGAAGTAGGTCTTTTACTCTTATCGAAAATCAGTTTTTTGCGAATATCTCGCAAGTCATGCTTTCTAGGCAGGTACATAACCAGTATAAAAGTATTTAGAACGTACTTCTAAATATCTCTTGTATAAAAAAAATTTCAAAATTCGGACCGGAAGTAACACTTTTACTCTTACCGAATAACGATTTTTTGCAAATATGTCGTAAATTATGCATTCTATATATATTTATGAAGAGTACAAAAGTATTTAGAGTTGGATTTGGAATATATTTTGTATAAATGAAATTTCAAAATTCGGACCGGAAGTAACACTTTCATACGTATAAGAAAGTCGTGTGGTGACCACACCTCATTTTTTTTAATCTATGGCTAAGTAATGAACTTACAAGATTAATGCACTTTAAAATTTAGTGAAACTTTTGCAATATCGCCTACAGACGGATGAAAATAGGTAATGTTTAATAGCATTTTTGGGTACTTTTAACTAACATGTAAAGGGTGTTTTATTATTTTTTTGACGAATGTTTATGTGCAACAGATGGTATGTAATTGTACAGAGCATGCATTGCAATGTCGAAACAAACGTTAAATTCAGATGGTGGAATGATATACTTACAAACTGTGCCCATAATATTTCTCTCATAGTTAATTGTTCGTTAATAGAAATTTTTCAAATTTGTACAATTTTGGAAGGAAATCATCATATCTCAGAAACAGCTGATAATCGGGCAACACAAGCGTTAATCACCTCTTAAAGGTCTATTATAAAATGTATAGCGTTCCAATTACGAAAGTATAAGTTCGTGTTTGTTAATCGTTCTCGAACAATCTGTATAAATGACAATAATTTTAACTTGTACATCTCATGAGAGAATAATAATAATGAGAAGAATAGTCTGTATTCAATAAATACATAATAAATCTATTGAATACGTCAAATATAAATGCTTTGTATAATTTAGAACAATAAAAGGATAAATTTATAAATAAACTACAAATCAAAAATACAAGAAGTCTCTTACGTGGTAATGCTCACTTTGCCATTATAAGTCCTAATTTCTTTTCTATTTTTAATATCAAGCATCAACTTAAAAAGAAATGTGATTGTGAATTTGTAGGAGAACAATACATATACGTAATACATACACATATCCAATAAACGTATTAATTAATAAAAAATTACAACAAAATCTAACAAAAAAACTCATCAGCACGATAAAATGTTTTGTCTATCCGATACATCTTCGTTTAGTTTTGCAGTTTGTTAAGTTTAGGTTCTTTAAATTGTGTGGTTAATTATTGTATATATATATATATATATATATATATATATATATATATATATATATATATAAATGCGTTCTTTTCTTAGCCGTTTGATAAAACAGTTTCTTTTCGTGGTTTAGCGGCTGCAAAATGAACTCAAAAACAAAATAAGAAATTAAAACGTTTCGATAATACAGATATTATCTTTTTCAATTAATGTAACATAAACTAACTAATTAAAACATTAAAACTCCAATAACTATTAATAAAACTGTAACATATATTTGACAAATATTTTAGCGGCAATTATATGGTACAGAATAAATAATATTAAAATTGGTAAAGTATTACGCCCATTTAATATCAATCTAATATAATTATAAAATTTTAGAATAATAATAGAAATAATAATCATTCGAAATCAACAGATATACAAAAATATGTAGCTATTCCTTATGTAAACAATTTATCAGAAAAAATTAGTAAAGTATTACACCCATTTAATATCAAAATTGCTCATAAAAATCATAATTATTTAAGACTTTTGTTTAGTAATATTAAAGATAAAGATCCTTTCTTTAAACAAACACATGTAGTATACAAACTTCCATGTGGAGATTGTAATGGTATATATATATATAGGTCAAACCTTACAATATTTATCGGAAAGACTAAATGGACACAAATATGCAAAAAACATTACGGCTTTAAAAAAACATACCAACATTACAAAACATAAGTTTAAATTTGATGAAACTAAAATTTTATGTAAAGAACATAATAACAAAATTAGAAACTTTCTAGAACTTATACAAATAAAGAACCATGATAATGCAGTAAATGACCGAACATAAATTAATAATTTGGCAATAGTATATCATTCTATAATTTAATATATTGTATTGAGTCTGCACCAATATTATTTATTTTGTACCATATATTTGCTGCGCGCGTGCGTGTGTGACCACGATAGCGGTCAAACCGCTATAGGTATCAATTCCAAATTTTATATTTACAAGTATACTGTCCCTCTTGAGATCTAATTAGATTTTCAGTGAAATTGGCAGACCGGAAGTAGAAGTTTACTTCAGTGAAAAAATCGAGTTTTGCCAATATTTTGTCAACTACTAAGTTTAAACAAATTTATAAAGAATTCATATGTACTCAAAATTGAATTTTAGAAGAATTTTATTATGAAAGTTTTTCGAAATTGATACCGGAAGTAAGTTTTTTACTCATGCTTTTTAGACAGGTACGCTACGAATATAAAAGTATTTACAACTTAATTTTCAATATCCTTTGTATAAAAAAATTTTAAAATTCGGACCGGAAGTATCACTTTTACTCTTATCGAATAACGATTTTTTGCCAATATGTCGTAAATTATGCATTCTATAACTATTTGTCAACAGTACAAAAGTATTTAGAGTTGGTTTTGAAATATTTTTTGTATAAATGAAATTTCCGGAAGTAATACTTTCACTCTTAGCGAGTAGCACTTTCTTTCGAATATCTCGCAAAGTATGCATTCTATAGAGATTTATTAAGAGAATAGAAGTACTTATAATAGGATTTTAAATAATTTTTATAAAAAAAAAGTTTAAAACTCTATAGTTTGAAACGCTCATACGTATAAGAAAGTCGTGTGGTGGCCACACCTCTTTTTTTTCATGGCTTTCTACTTGTCTAACTATATCCCCCATTGCTTTGGATTTATTACTAGAGTTGTTCTTGATTGTTCAATCTCTTTATTTAATCTTTCGCAAAATATTTTATAGTCGTCTCTCCAAATTCTACCGTTTATTAGTTCTTCATACAACTGACGTTTGATGGCCGACATGATTTTTATTTCTTTTGTTATCCAATGCTTATCAGGTTTTTGCGTAACTGTTAATCATCTTTTCGAAGCATATTTGTCTATGATTTTCATTAACATATCAATAAACTGTTGACAGCGCGAATTTACTAAATGAGAGCTAATGACTAGGAACCAGTCAATTTAATTTAATTCCTCATTTACTAGAGATAGTTTATCCGATGAAAATGACCTTCTTTCAACTGCAATTGGTTTAGCAGTTTGGGATCTGTTTACCTGAAAAGATACTCTTTGCGTGTTCACGCATATTGGTTGGAAGTCCTAAGTTTTCTAATTTCTTTTTCTGAAAAACTATTGGCCCTAGAATGTTGGAACTGCAGCCACTTCACGACGTACGTTTCATTGAAGTCAAATACATCTTGCACAACGTTATCGTTATAATTCTATGGCTGCTGAATACACTTCCTTAGAGGTGTGGTTTGACCACTGGAAGATTATTGAAGCAATCACTGGCTCCAATGAAAAATGAGTGGTCACAAAGAGCGGTCAGGAAAAGGGAAACCTCGTTGGGCGTGAGCGCTGATGAGTATGGTTAGATGCCACCCCAAAGTTGCTATCACTGTTTTGGTTTTAATCTTCTGAGTTCGGAGTGCCCGATGGGGAGGGCGTTTTTCTTATGATAAAGCACTGGTTCAATCCTCTCTTTTCGTTTTTCATACAATTCTGGAAAGAACATATACGTTTGAATCGGTTGTAACGGTTGCACTTTTTGGAACACAATACGCGAGAATGACGTGTTCGCTGTCGCAAAATATTGCCACCACAGCTTACCACATCAGTTGTTGTTACACAAAATTTGTTCAGGCTTCTTGGGTTTTTGCATTTTTAAACATCATGCAAGATGGCCAACGCAGATTGTACGACAATGCTAAGCTTAGAGGCGATATCAGGTATAAAATACTTGGTCTTTCATACTAACTTTCTTCACATGCACAATATGGTTTACACTCGACTGGTTTGTGAGCGGGCCTCCGACATTGCATTATTTGTTGTACGTCTCTTAGCCTTAATCTAAGTTTCACATCCACAAACACACAATTTTAACCGTGTGCCTCACTCAATAAGCCATGAATTTTGATGGAGGCTTCCCAAGAAAACAACGACCATTTTGTCGAATCGTTTGATGTTCGTGTCCCACTTCCGTCTCGATGTATTTCAGTGATAGACAACCACCAAGTACACCCAAAAAGCTTATTTACATTCACACTGAAGCTTCTATAATAGGGGGAAAAAGATTAAAATACATAAAACAAATTGTTGTAATTTTAAATTTTAATTATTTAGAATTAGGGAATATATTACATTTCTATCTCGTATATATATATAATATTTAAAAATAAAAATAAAACGTTTTCTTGGCCTTTAATGCATATATATAAAATAAAATATTTTTCTTGGTTTGTTAGGCCATTGTTAATGTATAAAATTTAAGGGAACTAAAACAACATTCTCATCGACGTTTCGGTTTTATTATAACATCAAAACCTTTTTCCAGATAACTGCAATATGACAAAAACTGTACATTTTCATAATATTAACAATGTGTATAAGAAAACATTTCCAAGAAATTACTTTAATACAAGGAACAATTATTAAAAACAATGTCTAAAAAACATGTCTAAAAAATACATATGTTTACTATAAACAATAAACGCATATAACAATCAGAAATACTTACATTAAAAATAAAAGTAATTGCCTATATACAATTTTTTTAAGGGAAAAAAACATTTCCCTAAGTCATGTTCTAACTACATTTTTGATAATTGTAAAATTAATTTATCTGATCGGCTAGTTTTATGAACTTATGTGATTTCACCAAGTGTAATGCCTATGGTTTATAACATCGAACTAAATGTATATCTGTGATAAAAGGTCTTAAAATATTTTAACGTACAAAATTTTATACAGTTTTTTTGGTCTAGCATGTGTTTTGAAATTGTTTCTTTAAAGTATTAAACTAAAACTGCGATACACATTAAGAGAGAACGAGAAAATGGAAAAAAACATACATATAGGAGAGAAGAACAGTTTTAATCTTATCATATAATAGTGTTGTAAATTTTAGACAAATTTTTTATGTCCGATCTATCATTAATTGTTTTGTCATTTCCCCTTATATGATATCAAAAAAACCAGTATATTTTTAAAACAAAATCCAGAATTGTTAGTAATAAAACCGGATAAAAGTCAAAAAACTGTTATTATGAATAAACCACAGTACCATAGTAAAATGTTAAATTTATTAAATGATAATAAAACATACAAGAAAATTAGATCCGATTCAACAAAAAAATATCAAAACAGTAACAATGACTTAATTAAAAAATGGGCAAAAGAAAAATTAATTACTAATGAGACTGCCAACTTTCTTAAAATAAATAACGCTCATGCACCAAAGATATATGGTCTCCCAAAAATTCATAAACAGAATATACCCTTGCGTCCAATAGTATCTTGCATCCAGTCACCATATTATAAATTGTCAAAATTTCTTGCATTGCCAATTTCAAAAGTAACAGGACAAAATGATTGTTATATAAAAAATTCTTACGAATTCAAAAAATTTATAGATTCAATTTCAATAAATAACAACCACAAGATATTATCATTGGATGTTGAATCTTTGTATACTTCAATACCTATAGATCTAGCAATAACAACAATAGAAAAAAATTGGGATAAAATTAAAGAACACACTTCTCTACCGTTTTCTGAATTTATAGCTGGCGTTCAGATGGTGCTAAACAATACATATTTTCAATACGATAACAATTTTTACACGCAACTTGAGGGCTTGGCAATGGGTGCTCCCATTTCTAGTACGATCGCACAGTTGGTGATGGAAGACCTTGAAACCACGGTACTGAGTAATGCTAGTTACAAGCCTACATTTTTTAAAAGATATGTCGATGATTGCATTACAATTATACCAAAACTTGAAATAGACAATTTTGTAAATGAATTTAACCAATATAATAGTAATATTAAATTCACGATAGAAATAGAACAAAATAATCAACTAAATTTCCTAGACATGACACTAATTAAAAAACAAAATCGAATTTTAACAAAATGGTATAGAAAACCTACATCTTCAGGAAGATATTTGAATTTTTTTTCATCACAGTCAATTACACACAAAACCAATGTACTGATCGCACTTATTGATAGAGGCATTAATCTCACAAGTCCACTATTCAGAAGCGAAGTTTTAAAAGAAATAAGAAACATATCACAAGAAAACTCCTATCCTATTAAATTAATAAATAAAATAATCAAACAAAGACTGTTCAAATTTTATAATTCAACTAAATATACATCAAAAAAATCAAATGAATGTCAAGACCAAAACATTAATTATTTACCTCTTCCCTACGTAAGAGGTTTATCAGAAAAAATAAGAAACATTGTGAGACCTCATAATATCCAAGTAGTACACAAATATAACAAAAATTTAAAATGCCTTCATTCAAATTTAAAAGATCGTATTCCGTTATTAAAAAAAACCCATGTTGTTTACAAATTAAACTGTAGGGACTGTGATGCAATATATATAGGTCAAACACAGCAGCATCTGTGTGATCGTATTGATGGCCATAAATTCCAAAAAAACAGTACAGCCTTAAAAAAACATTGTGATTCATTAAAGCACACGTTTGATTTTAAAAATGTTAAAATTTTAGAGGTGGAGAACAAATATAAACCGAGATGTTTTTTTGGAGATGCTGCATATAAGGGGAAATGACAAAACAATTAATGATAGATCGGACATAAAAAATTTGTCTAAAATTTACAACACTATTATATGATAAGATTAAAACTGTTCTTCTCTCCTATATGTATGTTTTTTTCCATTTTCTCGTTCTCTCTTAATGTGTATCGCAGTTTTAGTTTAATACTTTAAAGAAACAATTTCAAAACACATGCTAGACCAAAAAAACTGTATAAAATTTTGTACGTTAAAATATTTTAAGACCTTTTATCACAGATATACATTTAGTTCGATGTTATAAACCATAGGCATTACACTTGGTGAAATCACATAAGTTCATAAAACTAGCCGATCAGATAAATTAATTTTACAATTATCAAAAATGTAGTTAGAACATGACTTAGGGAAATGTTTTTTTCCCTTAAAAAAATTGTATATAGGCAATTACTTTTATTTTTAATGTAAGTATTTCTGATTGTTATATGCGTTTATTGTTTATAGTAAACATATGTATTTTTTAGACATGTTTTTTAGACATTGTTTTTAATAATTGTTCCTTGTATTAAAGTAATTTCTTGGAAATGTTTTCTTATACACATTGTTAATATTATGAAAATGTACAGTTTTTGTCATATTGCAGTTATCTGGAAAAAGGTTTTGATGTTATAATAAAACCGAAACGTCGATGAGAATGTTGTTTTAGTTCCCTTAAATTTTATACATTAACAATGGCCTAACAAACCAAGAAAAATATTTTATTTTATATATATATATATATTGTTTCTCATCGTATATATATATATATATATATATATATATATATATACATATATATATATTTTTTAGGTCGTTATACTAGTTTTAAATAATTTTAAAACTCGCTAATTTAGCCAACGGCATAAAATTTTTAGTATGTAATATTTGAAGAAAATCGAGAAAAAGCATCTTAAATGTTAAGTATTAAAAATTTATTAAACGAATCTAGTCACATAAATTTGATGGAAATTCGTTTTCATTATAAAATTATAAAAATGTGGAAAATCGAACTATAAATTTACTATCTACTCTAATACAGTATATAATCATAAGAAAATGTAACAGCAATATCATCTACTTATTATATAAATTTGCGATAGTAGCAGAAACAAATGACCAAAACGGTTTTTTGCTGTCTGCAGAGAATGCCAATTAATATGATATATCATAATCATATCTAGGAAAAACTGTTTATATACATTATAAATAAGATTGTATATGAAAACAAATGTTTAGTTTCTTCCCAGCTTTTTTAAATTTTAACTTCATGTTTGCTTATTTGAGAGAATACAATTTTTTTTTTCTTACGAACATCTCGCCTAGATAGATGATCTCCCAGATAACTAGGGATGTCCGGCCTACCGAAGAAACAGAGACATGCTATAACATCTTCGTCGCTTCTCTGTTGTAGTTGTTCTATGATGACACCGCGCAAGTGGAGAAAATTCATGATTATAAGTTCATCAGGAAAACTGAACGTCATCAATTAAAGTATATAAAGTAACGATCACGATAATGAAAATCCACAAAATCCGATATGATGCTGCAATCTACGTTATAAATTCAGAAATATTTCCAGAATCTGTTAAAAGCAGCCGCATCTTTCTACTTTCACGACCGACAAAAACATGTAGACACCGTAGAAATTGAACGCAACTCTCACATTTACACTAATTTGGATTATATTACATCAGAAATTAATTAATTACAGCAGTTTATAATACGACATTCGTATCGCATGAAAATAGAAGATGTGATGGCTGGATGCGCAAAAGTATTGCGCATCCAGCCGTCACATCTGTGAATAACTTTGACTTCAGCAACTTATAGTTCAAAAATATACTTCTAAATTAATGAAAATATAAACGAAACGAAAAAAGAAGTTTATAAACAAAAGTATTGCGATTAAATTAGTATATTATGCAGTATTAATATTATTTCCTAGCTATATAATATATCGAATCAATTTTTTTTTAGGGACATGATCCTGTAGGACAAGCAATCTGTTTTGCATTATATGAAATTTCAAGAAATCCTACTGTTCAAAAAAGGCTATATGACGAAATAACATCTATTCATGGCACAGATAAAGACATAGTACTTGAATACAGCGACTTACAGAAAATGAAGTACTTGGAGGCGTTTATAAAAGAAGCTTTAAGAGTTTATACAATCATCCCTATAATAGAGAGAAAGATCAGTGAAGATGTTTGTATTGGTAAGTATTCATTTTACTTTCTTAGTAGTAGCTTACTTCAGTGAAAAAATCGAATTTTGCCAATATTTTGTCAACTACTAAGTTTACACAAATTTATAAAGAATTCATATGTACTCAAAATTAAATTTGAGAAGAATTTTATTACGAAAGTTCCTACCGGAAGTAAGTCTTTTACTCTTATCGAAAATCAGTTTTTTGCAAATATTTCGCAAGTCATGCGATTTAGACAGATACGTTACGAGTATAAAAGTATTTAGAACTTAATTTCAATACCTTTTGTATAAAAGAAAACCGGACCGGAAGTAACACTTTTCCTCTTATCGAATAGCGATTTTTTGCAAAATATCGTAAATTGTTCATTCTATATATATTTATTAAGAGTACAAAAGTATTTATATGCGATTTAGACAGGTACGTTACGAGTATAAAAGTATTTAGAACTTAATTTTCAATACCTTTTGTATAAAAAAAATTCGGACCGGAAGTAACACTTTTCCTCTTACCGAATAGCGATTTTTTGCAACATTGTGCATCCTATATATATTTATTAAGAGTACAAAAGTATTTAGAGTTAGATTTTAAATAATTTTTGTATAAATAAAAGTTTTAAAATTCTATTATTTCAAACGCTCATACGTATAAGAAAGTCGTGTGGTGGTCACACCTCATTTTTTAACCCAGTTGTAGTCGAATGATTAGGACTCTAAATTACGATACACGCAAGAAGTATTCGATGCCAGGTGGAAAGAATGCACAATCATGTTCGCCTGACATTGGAAATAGCTCGCGAGAACCGTGTGATGCCCGAAAATATACAAAAAGAGACCCTATTTTCCTCTCTGGATTAACGTCTTTATGGAATATAGCTTATATCGGATGTTGCTCTATCTCTATTTTTCAATATGATAAAATTTATTTTAGATGGTATAAATTATCCCAAAGGTACTGTGTTCATGTTTCAATTGAATATTATACACCAAAATGATCAATATTTCCCGAATGCCAGCAAATTCGATCCCGAACGATTCCTGCCAGAAAACGCACATAATATACTAAAGAATTCCTTTCTGACATTCGCCGCAGGACCTAGAGATTGCATAGGTGAGTAATTTTTCTCCAAGCTTTGCTCTTATTAATTGATACAATTTCAGGCAGAAAGTTCGCTATCACTGAACTAGCATATTCAATTGCAAAACTTCTTCTGCAGTTTGAATTGAAGCCGGTGGCCAATCATGAATTGAAACTAGTGCACGAAATTACTGTGTTAAGCAAAACCGGCATACCAGTAATATTTGAGGAAAGAAAAGTTTAGTACAATATATTAAATTTAAAAAGTATTCATTATTATATTTATATTTAAAAGTTATTCTTAGACAACATTTCTACCTTCATATATCACTTACGCCAGTGGTTCGCAAACTGTAAGGCGCCAGAAATTTTTGTACGTGTTTTTGGAAAAAGCGAGACGAGGAGGGGGGGGGTATGAGTCAAACGTTTGAGAACCACTGATTTACGCAATTTAATTTTATGATAAAACTCGAGCATGCGATCCTCAGTATTAGCTCCGAGTATTCTTTCTAATTGGTTACATATGACTGTATTTATTTTGTTGTAAACGAAAATTCGTACTACGATGTGTTCATAATATTCCTCTAGTGTATTATTTATTTTATATATCCCTTAATTAAAATGTCATTGCTTTTTGGGAAAAAAAACTTGGAACAGGTCACTCCGTTTTCAAATATGTGCGAATATGAATCCAATAAAATTATTGGAATCAACGAGTCTTGTATTATGAATTTTTGAAAACTATTTAAATGTCGAAAGTTCGTATTCATATTCGTATATTAATGTCATCATTAAGGCTAAACATAAGACAAGTATAAAAGGATTGTTATCCAAAAAGCAATAATAATATTTTATCGCCAACCGTCAATAAAGCGATGCGTTACCATAGCGTTTTACGGAGGTAAACAAACACTTTATCATACTGTACAATAAAGTACTTTACCTGCCGCATTTATATCGGTCAACGTAGCCATTACTGATGACTTTAAACATAAATCGTTTGTCACTGTCATAAGTTATTATATCTTTATTTTTAAAATTAACAATTTTCACGCTTGGCGATAAAATTTTGTATGCATCACGTCAGAAAAGTACCTTTATCCAACTCGTCTTTTACTCGCCGCGTTCGCTTCACTCGCTTGGCCCGTAAATCAGACTCGTTCGATAAAGTATCACTTTATCGTACTGTACAATAAAGTGCCTTTATCGAACTCGTTTTTTATTCGCCTCGCTCGCTTCGCTCGCTTAGCTCATAAACCAGACTCGTTCGATAAAGGATCACTTTACTGACTTGATACATAAATAACTATTAATCGATTATATTTCGAATTACACTATGCTATTGCCACGGAAAAAATGGTTACATTATGTTTATATTAATAAAAGTATGTATAATGAGTACAAAACCTTTTTCGTTCTTACTATTGGTAACTTTTATATATATTTCAAATATTTTAAATGGGAAGTATGGATTGTATTCTTCACAAAGAATACAATCCATACTTCTTTAGGCTCTTAAAAATAAGTAAAATGAAGTTTGTTCGTAGTAATAGTTTTAAATTTCTAAATTTAACCTTCTGGAACGTTACAAATTTAGTTTTAAGAATCTATTGCGATCAGTATAATTAAAGGAATGAGAAAAAGTAATCAAATAAACTGTAATAGAAATAGAAAAAATCTTGTTTATTTATGTCCCCTACCCACACCTCATCATGACGTAGGAGCTATATTGGTTAAATTGTAAGTTAATAACAAAAATGACAATTAAGACCCAAATGCGAATTGTGTAATTAAATGTGAAATTCTTACATTTTTACAATGCAAATGACGACTAGCTTTTCTATTTTTTAATTTGTTTTGTTTTGTTCTTGCTAAACCTCTACATTAAAATTAAATTTTTGATTCATTTTTACGTTTCTTGAATATATTAACTATAAAAACTTATAATGCTTTTACTAATATGCTTTACTCAAAATACGGCTTTTATATAGTTCAGAAAACACTGTATGTGAACATTTTTCATTTTTGAAGTCTGAGATTTCTTAAAATTAAGATTTAATATTACCTATTATTAAATCAACACGCACTTTCTAGTTCTGACGTATGTCACCTGTATTTATACAAAAATTGATGGATATATTCTATTTACAATACAGCCAACAATATATTTTATGAAATATGTACGTAGATTGGTATAATAAACAAATTTTAAAACCAAACGAACTAATAAATTGATTATAGTAGGCGCAGGAACAGGAACTGTTACGTGAATGAATAAGAAATTAGTGGAAGAGGAACTATAAAATAACAATAAATATTTAACATTAAAATAAGAAAAAAAATTATATCACCAAGTGTTCAAATGAATATTTTTTCACGTCTATATATTTTTGAGTATGCTTCCAAAATGATAAATCGACATTAATAAGCAGTTGAGCACCTATATTTCTAAATGTTTGTCGAATATGTTCTCGTATAGCTTCTCTTGTGTTTAAGAGCTATCCACTCCCCTGGAAACATTTCATTTAAAATATTTCGTATTTGCCTATCATGCGATCTACAAGAATGCCTCCCATAAAGTTATGTTATACCTATGCTGATGATTATTTATTAGTGAAGAAATAAGTAAGTAAATAACACATTATTAAAGGAAATTGCCTGGTCATTAATTTTAATTATTACCCAGTGATTGAACATTCATCTAGCTTTAAAGTGATGGGTATGTAACTTATATACTCATGATTACGGATGGTATTTATTTTATTTCTTTGAAATGCTGGTTTGGTTAATATCCTACAAACGGCCGACTTCACTGGTACTGACGTGAGGGTTTTCTGTTTTTGCCATAAGAATTCATAATTGATTTTCATCATTTATCACATATTTATGTTGCGTTTTAAATAATCAATACTACCAGTAGTCATGAAAGTGTCCATTACTCTTCAAATGTCGTTTATCCTTTGAATCTTCTTCCAGGGATAATGCTGCTGGTGAACTCTCTGGACTAATAAATAATTTTTTGACATTTCTTTAGTACCAAAATACCATATTTAAATAAAACGTAAAATTGGCAAAATTATATCAAAAAATTACAATAGGCAATGTTCAGTTTTAAAGTAATAAAGTTTTATATGTTTTTGGTGTAAAAGGTAGCAAAAGATTCCAAAATGAGGCGATATCTAGGCTAGGCGGTTCCATTTGAAAACATTGAACTTTTCAGGAAAATGGTAATAAATTAAAAACTTTAGATTTTAGGCATATACGAGTACTATATTATTAGTTTTGGACTAAGAATTATACGGGGTATACACAAGTGTAATAATATACAGGTTATTCCATTTAAAAAACTATGACTATGGTCAGTCACCAAATTATGGAACAGACTGTATAATACAAAATGAATTTAAAAGGGTGCTCTTAATGAATGGCTATCTTAGGAAGAAAATCGCCTCAAAATTTCTTTTCTGATAAAGTCAAGCTCTGGACTTTGCTCCTATAACTTACTTAATTCAACGTTTATTAAAAAACGTACTATCTATGGAAACACTTCTTTAAAGATGAACTCATTTGCTGACTATGAATAGGAAAGACGAAATAGTTTCCCATATTATATTCCAATATATAGTATTCACTTGGTTGAGATACGATGCTTATGGTCAGCAAACCCGAAAACATAACTAAAGAAGGACTGAGTTGACTGGCTACTAAGCCTTTAAGAAGGATTAACAATGTGTTTTTTTTTTTAAATAAGTTATTGAAATTTTGTTTTAAGATGTTTTGGAAGTGACCTTTTTCAACCACCACAGTTAATCAATTAGTCTGCACTTTTAAAAATACTTACATACATATATGTGTATATAAAAGGTGAGGCATAATAACGAGCGATTTTAAAAAGCGCGCGAATTAAGCTGCGTCGGAGGGACGTGGAGGGGATAGTGTCAGTTACGCTCGGCGCGAAATAGCATTTAGTCACACTGGAACGTTGGACCCCACAGCATCGTGCGTACGCTGTGAAACCATTTTATCAAAACGGTAGTTCGTACCAGCTAGCACGTCGTGCATTTCGCAACCACTTCAACATTAATCGAAATCGGCCAGTGCCATCTGCCTGTGCGATTAGAAAGTGGGTTGAGAACTTTGAAGAGACGTCGTCAACGACAAGGAAGAAAACTGGGATACCAATATCTGTGCGCACACCTGAAAACATTGAACGTGTAAGGGTCGCCATTGACAAAAGCCCTCGTCGCTCAGCTTGCCGATACAGCGTTACACTTGGGATTTCAAACAGAACAGTAAGAAGAATTTTACACAAAGATTTGCACTTTCATCCTTACAAGATCCAAATGGTTCAGGCCCTTAGGGAAACAGATTATGTGAGCCGACGCCGGTTCAGCTTAGAATTTTTGGACTTGATTAATCGAGACGAAGACATTGTAAACCGTTTGTGGATGAGTGATGAAGCGTACTTCCATCTCTTCGGTTACGTGAACAAGCAGAACTTTCGATTTTGGAGTGACGTTAATCCTAGAGAACTGCATCAGCAACCATTGCACTCCGCAAAAGTTACTGTGTGGTGCGCCCTATTAGGGATAATAGGGCCATACTTTTTTGAAGATGGCCTTGGCAATGCTGTAACAGTGACTTCGCAGAGATACGCAGAAATGTTGGAAAACTTTTTTACTCCACAACTTGCACACTACGACATGAACGATGAGACGTTTTTCCAGCAGGACGGAGCAACATCCCACACTGCTCGAGTAAGCATGAATATTGTCAATCGTTTGTTTCCAAATCATGTGATCTCACGAAATGGGGATATTGCATATTGCATGGTCCTCTCGTTCACCGGACCTCACAACATGTGACTTTTTCTTGTGGGGTTATATGAAAAGTAAAGTTTACCAAGATAACCCTCCTCAAACAATTGAAGGCCTGAAAAAGCGGATCCGAAGTTGTTCAAATCCCACTGGCAATGCTACGCAATGTGATGGGTCATGGTCCGGCTGGAGGTATGTGTGCGTCTAAACGGAAGGCATCTTACTGGAGTTATCTTCAAAAAATAACCGACGTTTTACTATTGCAGAAAATGCTTTTTCATGTATAATATTATGAAATCAGAAATTTTCTTAAACGAAGTGTTTTTATTTAACAGCTTTTTAAAAATCGGTCCTTATTTTGCCTTACCTTGTATATACCGAGTGTCCCAATAGTGCGGTGTCAGCCGATATCTCTATACCGTTTGAAGGTACAAAAAATATTTCAAACAAATGTTTAATTCTTAAGAGGCTACATCAGTCCCACTATGCGGTCCGTTCTTGCTGAACAATTTCATACAGTTATTATTAATTTAAATTAAAAATGGTTTTTATAAAAAAGAATGGAAAAGAAATAAAGAATATGGGAATTTATTCTCCAAAATTTTAGTTAAAAACAACATTTTTTTACTTTTAAATGAAAATAGTTGCGGCAATGTAATTTACATTCCCAAAGAGTGATTTTTTTTCTAGGATTTTTTCCATGTTCTAATTTTTTTTATTGTGAGATTTTTTGATAAAATGCTTCTTAAGTTTTTATTAAAAAATACATCGTCGGCTGGCGCCCCATGCGGTAAGTCGATACACTAGAATGGTTTAAGGAAAGTTCTGAGTTAAGGGGAGGTGTTATTAAAGAAAAATTACGCCGTATGTACTGTTATATTACGGGTATATTTACCGAGTTTAGAATGTGTGTGCCTTTTACAGGAAGCACATACACCAGCGATTGAACCGATGCCTGGTCAACTGGAAAAAAAATTAACTTCGGATATTTGTCTCCTGCATTTAAATTTATTGCATGAAAATATTCATGTGTCTACTTTATTCCAAATTTTTTTTTTGCTTTTTGTCAGTATTCTTCTGGCTTATAATTATTTAGTTGTATTAAGACTCCCGTTCTATGTAATTTGTAATGATTTTAATGATATTTGCCCGAATTAATTGGATATTAAGTTTTATTCTGCAATAAATATATAGTTTTATTAATACTATGATTATTAATTACTTAAGTTGTACTTCTTATTTTTTCTTACCATGATTTGTATTTACTTTACATGTTGAGGCATGTTTTAAATTATTAAAAATTATATTCTTCACAATCGACACTATATTGTTAATTAGCAAAATTAAATTACACAAATTTGACCGTCGATAAGATAAGAGTTTTGCCGGATTCTTAGAAGTAATCATTGATTTGAGGCAAATTTTAATACTACAATTTACAACCGATTATTGTTGATATTATTTTTTTTATTAATATCTTGCATTTTTATATATTTTTTTTTTTTGCAGAAAAGCGTCTACGAACTTTTTATTTATAAATAACTACTATGTGGCATACAAAACGTCAATGCACTACTTTCCGCACTATCTTGGAGGTAGAATGCAAAGCACGTTTTTGTTCTCATGGTATCTCCAGTATGTCTAAAACATGTTTTTTTTTAGAAAAAAGATGTTCACAAAAACATAGAAAATGTAAAGGAACTAGCAAGTAGCCATGTTGTCCCCTGCAAACTACCCATGCCCATTATTTATGATATGATGTTCCATTTGCAGGTGCAATAAAAAGAATGATTAATTTCTTGATATCCGCGTTTTTGTCTAAATGTGTGACAATCAATACTAACTGTCCAATTTAACGCCCCTACCTAATTTGTCGATTTCTCAAAATGCGGGGATCAAAAATTTGAGGC
Organism: Amphimallon solstitiale; assembly: GCA_963170755.1. Classification (NCBI taxonomy): domain Eukaryota; kingdom Metazoa; phylum Arthropoda; class Insecta; order Coleoptera; family Scarabaeidae; genus Amphimallon; species Amphimallon solstitiale. The sequence goes on from OY720675.1 coordinate 199,455,708, forward strand.
AGTAAATCATTAAAATAACATTTCTCTATATTAGTTACCATTTCTGTTCAGAGTTCTTCATCTCTGTATATTATCTCATGTCAAACATCCTTCGGAGTCCAGACTATGAAATAACATAAATCCTTCTTATATCTTCTATCTAAGAAAGACTTTCATAGTCTGGACTTGCTTGTATAGGTATTGCTTGTATGTATATATATACCTACTATTTTCTTTTACAAACCTGTTTAATATATGCTCAAATTCATATAATAAAAAATTTATACTTTCTTATTTGCTGATAACATTTAGCTTGTATGTTACCTGCAACAAAATCTTTTTAATTTAATTTCAGTAAACACTGTCACTGTCAATTGGGAAGAATATTATATTTAATCATCCAAAACCTGCTTATTAGAGAATATAAATATTTTTACATTTCATTAAAAAAAAAACAATCACTGTTACGTTACAACACAGAATTGTTTTTGTAATATTTTAGACGCATTGCTCATATTATTACGATTAAAAATCGTCAACATCTAAACTAAATACAAATCACGGCGAGAAATAATAACTATAACAAGTAAAATTGCATAATAATAATGATAATAATATACATTTATTCCAGACCAAGAATAATAAGACAAAATAAAGCCCATATCTGAATAAAACATTCATTCATTCACCTGACAAATAAAAGACAAAAGGATAAAAACCGCAACAAGATTTTTTCTAATAAATTAGTATCAATGTTATTATGGTATAAATCATAAATAAGTGGCACATTTAAAATATATTTGCTCCCTTGTTTCTTTTATAAACTAGTTTAATATATTCTCTTATACTAATGTAATAAAAAAGTGGAATATGTTTGTTTATTTGCTATTCAGCTGATAGCAGTTGACCAGGTATACCTTCCATATGGATGGTCTAAGCCGCCTCCAGACTCGCGCGCGAAAGCCTGCGAACGTGAATGTAGAGGGGTTTCGCGGCTATTCGCAATTTTTCACAATTTTTCGCAGCTTCGCGCTTCGTTCCCCGATTCGTGTCGGTATTTGGCCCGCGACAAAGGGTTTGCGAAGTGAACAACCGTCAATGTTGTGAATGTTGAGGAGCATAATTTTCGCGCTTATTTTCTCGTTGTGAATACGCGCCGCGATTCGCGCGCGTGTCTGGAGCCGGCTTTAGACATTACAAAACTGTGAATAGAAGAGAATTTTCATACGTTATCGACATGCTTCTCATATACCATTGTCTATACCTAACCGTAATAGTTTTTGAAATATTTAACATTTTCTTTAATAAATGTCATGGGCAGGTACTATTCTGCTATCTCATGTTTTACTTATGTTTGATTCCAGAATTGTAATTTTTGGTATGTGATTAGTTATACCTACTAGCGATAACTTTTACAAATTGCTAAAATTATTTTTTTTTGATACAAGTGTTCAGGAAAGGCAAAACAATATCACAAATTTCAGCTGGAAAAAACAATTTTTTTTTTGAATGGAATGCATTGTGTTTTTTATGTTATTTTACTCCTAAAGTAAAGCACTTTATTTTTACTTAAGCATATCGTATACCAATCTGCAATAAATTTCGAGATTTTTCATTTTTAAAATCGCTTTACAAAAAGCTGTCCACTCCATGGCAATAAGTTGTTAAAACTAAGACGGCCATGGATAACAAATAAACACATCAAACATGTTATCTTATTTAGCGAAACATAAGATATTAGGTTATAACATATTCTGCTGAAAAACTAATGAGACGAAACAAAGACTTTTTATTTAAATCAAGAAACAGTACGAAAATTAAACAAAAATAGTAGGTACTGAGCAATGGGCACATAAACCGGAGACTGAACTGTATAATGACATCCAAAGTTACACAAAACTACTGTTAAATGTCACTCACTAGACTAGGTGTTCAATATGTCCACCATTTTGTTCTTGACAGACAGTAAGCCTGCGAATAAAATTTTGATGCACCCTTTGAAGCATATTTTCACCAATAGATTCAAATACACGCCTTATTCTAAACTTCATATCTTCCACTGTGGTTGAAGTAGTTTTATATACCTGTTCTTTGACATAACAGGCCAGTTCACTGGTCCTCCTCTACCGATCCATTTATTTTCAAAATTTGTGTAGAGATAATCCCTCACCAGTCTGCCAAAATGTGGAGAAGCTCCATCTAATTGCAATCACATTTGCCTGGTAACTTTTAATGGTAAACTATCAATCATATCTTCAAATTGATTTCGTAAAAAACTCAGAAATGATTCTCCGTTTATCATGTTCTCGAAAAAGTATGGTCCTATGACACAACGTCCAAGAATTCCATCCCATACATTACGAGTCCACCTATGCTGATCCGAGTAATTCTATTCGTCGAAGTTCTCGATATTCCAACTTGGCGCTCTAGCTTATGTGCTGATGTATGAGGATTTTCCACTACAGCCTCCATTACTACGTGTTTATTTTCTTCAGTGACCACCCGTTTTAATGCACGTTTCCTGTTCTTTCAAAACGGTCTTTTAGTCTAGCAAATGTATAAATATTAGGACGCCGCTCAGCGTTCGAAAACATTTGTGCGTAAATGCAATTTTAGCAATTCGTAGAAGTTATGGCAAGTATAAACTACTCACATATCAAAAATTTCAATTTTGGTATCAAACATAAGTAAGACATGACTTAGCAAAATAGCACCCTCACAATGACATTTATTACAAAAAATATTAAATATTTCAAAAACTATCACGGTTAGGTATAGACAATGGTATATGAGAAGCATGCCGATTTTATAGCAGAATCTAAAAATGGAATAAAATATAGAGTATTTCGTTTGAAAAAATAATATTAGGATCAGTACTGCTATTCTGAGACAACCTGTATAAACTAAAGTAATTTTATGCAATAGACCTTTAAGAATTAAACATTTGTTTGAAAAGTTCTTTTGTACCATCAAACGGTACTTATACAGATATCAACCGCCACCGTATTATTGGGATACCCGGTATACATACATATATATAAATCAATAAAGGAAATATCACGGATACATAATAAAAATAGGAGAAAGAATATCGGGTTATTTCGCTGTAGTGCAATCGCAGTCACGTGTTTCAGACTCGTTGGTCATCGTCAGTACGATGACCAATTGCACTACAGCGGAATAACTCCATATTCTTTCTCCTATTTTTATATATATACAACATACCGCGAGATCAAAAATTATAAATATTTATCAGATAGACTAAACGGCCGCAAATATGCTAAAAATGTTATAGCATTAAAAAAGCATATCCGCAATACAAAACATAACTTAAATTTGATGAAATCAAAATTGTGTTGTAAAGAAAAAAAAACAAAATCAGAAATATTCTAAAACTTACACAAAGAAAGAAACATCATAACGCAGTAAATGACCGAATATGAATTAATAAGTTATATTATGTCTGCCACATTTACATAATTGGAAGGTTGTCTAAGATACACCAATATTATTTTAGAAGCATTAAATTGTTATTATTTTCTTGTGCATGCGTGTTGTGCAATCTTCCTAAGTGCATTAAAATAAGATTTGCAACGGTACATGAGCCATTTTGCTCACTTGTTCTTTAGAAAACGAGCCGAATGCGCTAGGCGAAACTTGGACGAGTGCGCAAAAATCGTGTCTCATGAAACTTTCATTTTAATATACTATTATAAACGAATTTAAATTGCGACACTATTTATATACTTAACAATACTCCGTAAAAAAATAATTAGCAAATACAGGGGGGGGGGCATAAATAAATGTACGACATCGTTTTGGGTAAAATAAAATTTATAACATTACCAAATAATTCAAAAAGAGGCGTATAAGGCGAATATTGATATAATATAGTATTTAAATGGCAATTTATTCTCACTGCTGTCATATTAATTTGTCTAATGCTTATGAGTTACTCATTTAACTGCAGTTCTTTGAAGTTAATAGATCTAGTTGTTACTTTTACAGAGTCTGACGGAAGTAGCTCCATATTTTCAAGAATTTAAGGATTCTGCATACTTGAATGAGAGAGTTATATTCTTCAATATTATTTTGGAAAGAATATTTTCAGCAATCATAAAACATGATTTCTTCTTTAAATTTTCTTCACGATACGAACAAGTCAGCGTTTTATTTAATATGAGATCTGATTATACGATTCTTAATATTTCATATATTTTAGGGTGTGATTTGCTTTCTTATATAATTATTTTATTAAAGTTTTGAATTTGTTCTTTAATAATTGTAAATACTATAAAAATTATACACGCAATATAATAAAAACGCAGAAAGTAAAAAAACGAATATAAGAAGAATTCTAATGTATACCTACTTGTTGTTATAGTTGCACGTAAAATGGACAATCAATGATCAAATAAACTGGTTTATACTTGCAGTAAGGAGGAAAAAGCAGTTAATATTTAATCAAATATGTCAGATAAGCTACGTAATTAAAATCTAATTGAACTAGTAGAAGTGATACATGGTAAACATTGCACAAAATGCTAAATGCATAAATGCATAAATGTTACCTGTTAAGTAGGTAATCTAACCAAAGCGATTTCAGAATTGTCATAACTGTCATAAAAACTTTTTGAAGTGCATTATAATTCTCATCAAAACAAAACAAATTTGTCAACAAATCTTGCCTACTGTAATAGCCAAGTATTAAATGAAATATAAATAATTATTAAAAACTAAATATTTAATAACTTTCTTTATAATGTTCCACAAATTGAATACAATAAAGAACAATTTGTAGATGGCTTTTATGTAATAGTATTTGAGTAACCGAAACTATATTACCTTCAATATTAATTATGGTAATTTATTTTTTCTGAAATTGTTCCGCTCAATGTCAATTTGCAGTGCCATTATATCGTTGTCTGTAGTTCGTAATTTAGTCGTGTCTCTTGCCCAAAATGTGATGAAAGTAATTACTCTTATAGTATATTACAATTTTAAGCAATTCCACCTACTTTTAATTCAATAATTTACTCATGAATATCAAGCTGCCCAATTGGAAGTGCAATTAGTTATAGCAGAAACCAAAATGAATTCTATATCACGTTCAAGATCCCTTTTAATTTAAATTAGATAAGAAAGTAGATTGTTACATGTAAAATTCGGTTATATTTTATTTTCACACGGAGCAGATTTTATTTTGATGAATTTGCAATTGTTTCGATTCATTAAGGATCATTTATTCATTTTTTTATTCAATTTTTGATTTCAATATAATTATAATATTGTTAATTTAGTTACGCCTGAGTAGTTTTCCACTTTCACGCACCTGTATTTTTGGTTGCATTACTCAGCATGATAATTGATATCACGCTGAATAATGGGGCAGTGGCACGTAGTGGTTTCATTTCTTGAGAGTCATTCTTCTATTCTATATTAATAATTCCTTTTTTAATTGTAAATTTTGGTCTATTTCTATAAATTTCTTAATGTAGACTCTCTCGAACAGCGTTATGTTGTTGGTAGATGTTATAGTATTGTGTTTGTCATTATTTACGTTAAACATGGGTACCAATTCTTTAATATTCTTAGGTCATGTCACATGTGTATTCATGTGATAATAATTATATGTAATTTTTTTGTATCATCTAATATGATATTTTTAATTGGAAATATATATTTAAAAAAAATATCTATAATTAATTTGAATAAAAGGAGTGCTGTTGAAGAATTTATAAATTATTGCAATTATTTATTAGCATAAAAATGATGTGCGGTAAATACAAGTTTGCATTTAATTAATATAAACGTAGATGCTTTTTTATTTGAAAGATATTTGCTAGAAATAGAATCAAATTACCACGTATCTATACTTCGTTTGACGGCAAACACGTGTTTTTTGATTTGACTGATAATATTTAAAATAAAATTGCTGATGACTAGAAAATTAGAATAGTTACATAATCGAGTATTTCCCAACTATATGACACAGTGGCACATAAAACGACTTTTATCCTATATGAATTTGGCTAGTATTACGTTCTCCATAGGAAACTACAGGCTCCGATATAACATACAATGGACAGCACCAAATTAAATATGAGAGAATAACTGGTAGTATAACCCTTACGCTCCCTGAGGTCACAATTGTGACTTCCGTATTTTCTGTGTACATAAAGGTCAAAATCGTTCTCAGGACGGTTTACTCCGGCATCGTACAATTGTAACTAGTGTAACTGACCAGTGTGTACGTTGCCACCACCACCATTTTGCTTTCATCCTCATTTGTGTCGTGATCAATCCTAACGTGTTTTAGTCACCATGGCAGCCAAAAGTAAGTAGCTTATATTTTTCAAACTATCCATATTCGTTGGAATGTATTGTTTACACCTAAAGGAAAACACTCTAATTGAACGGCTTTCAAAAGCTACAGCGGAAAATTCCTTCAAAAACAAATGTGGGTTAGGTTTTTGTTTGAGTTTCACAATTGTGACTCATAGGAGTGAACCTAGACATCACGTGAAACAAGTTACAATTCAGGATTCTATTTTTTTTCTTTTTTGCAACTTTCAGAAAGAAGAACAATCGATTTGACCTGGTTGGAAAATAATCCCGATGAAATTTACGATATTTTGGATGAAATAGACTCAGATTTGGAACTGGGTGATGGTAATGAAGATGATGATGGTTGGGAATCAATTGACAATGAAGACATTGATCCTGCAATTAATAGTCCACAAGATAATGACAGAAATAGTAATACTGATAATGATTCTGATAGTGATAGTGAAGACAACGTACCTATAATTCAATTTCAAAAACTTCATTGGAGAAAAGAGGCTTTTACTAGCAAAGATGATCCACAGCAAACGAATTCTAGAAATCAAGTTTTAACGCCGTGGCAGTATTTTGAGAGGTATTTAAATGATGACTTTTTTGAAATTGGTGCAAAATTTACAGTTCAATATTGCGTACAAAAAACTGGGAAACCGCTAAAAGTTACTGCTGAAGAAATAAAAAAGTTTTTTAGGTTGAATGCAATTATGGGTTGTATAAAATTTCCCAGAATCCACATGTATTGGAATTCTAAATTTAAATTTGAACTTATCGATAATATAATGCCACGCGATAGATTTTATTTTCTCAGGGTAAACTTTCACGTTGTGGATAATCTATCTGTTGACGATGATATTAAAAAAAAGAATAGACTTTGGAAAGTTCAGCCCATGATCGATTTAGTGAAAAAGCGTTGTCACGAAATTGAAAGGACTGCCCAAGGGGCTTACTCAATAGACGAGCAAATGATTCCCTTCCTCGGGCGTTGTCCAGTTCGACAGTATGTAAGAAATAAACCAAGACCAGTAGGCTTAAAAAACTTTGTTTTAACTACTTCTAGTGGAACTGTGCTAGATTTTGAAATCTATCAGGGGTCAACCACACCATTATCCAATAAAGATTTGAGTCTGGGACCTTCGGTTGTGCTTACACTAGTCCAAACTCTACCACAAGAAAGTTACATATTTTTTGACAGATATTTTAGTACAGTAGCCTTGTTTGACAAATTATCGTCACTAAACCTACATGGAACAGGCACAATTATGACAAACCGAATTAAAGGTATTGTCTTCAAAACAGACAGTTCGATGAAGAAGGGTGAATGTGAGGAATTTGTAAGGAGCGACAACAAGATTTGTGCGACGAAATGGAAAGACAATAAATCAGTTGTGATGATGTCCACAGCTTTTGGATCACAACCAGATACTACAGTAAGAAGATGGGACAAAAACCAAAAAGCACGGGTTGATGTACCATGTCCAAAAGTTGTTAAAGCCTACAATGAAAAAATGGGTGGAGTGGACATGTGTGACCAAATGCTTGAATACTATAGATCTTTTTTTAAAACCCGAAAATGGACATTCAAATTAATTCTTCATTTATTTGATCTTGCGATAGTCAACAGCTGGATGGAGTACAAAAGTGATGCAAGTGACCACAACACTACAACAAAAGTTATGGATCTGTTAGATTTTAGACTAAATCTAGGAGAATATTTAGTTTCTGGAACCAAAAAACGAAGACCAACAGAAGAAGAAGAAGAAGCAGAAAATGAAGAAGAACCAGAAAGAAAAAAGAAAAGGAATATTTCAGCACCAATACCTTGTCAAGATAAACGTTACGATGGATTTGAGCATTGGCCAACAAGCGACGATTCCAAACACCCGGCTAGATGTCGACTTGAAGGCTGTGGAAGTCGTTCTAGAATTCGCTGCCTTAAATGCAACGTTTATCTATGCTTAAATAAGAATAATAATTGTTTTATAAAGTTCCATAAGAAATAAATACCTTCGTTCACAATTGTGACTTTATTTGTTCGCCCCCGATGTTCACAATTGTGAATGTCAAAAAAATCCAAAAAGACGTGACCCAAAATTTAAAAAAAAAAAATGGCTTTGCAACTGAGGCTATTTCACCGATGAAAAATAATTATCATATTTATATCTTGCAATTTTTTACTCAGGAGTGTAAGGGATAAGGAATTATAAGGTTTCATACAACCGTAGTAATAATTGAAAGAAAATTCAGTGAACACCTTTGCTTTGGTTAGATGCCACAATACTTCTAAATACATATTAGGTTGCCAGGGTATTGAAGCTGTCTAATTCCCAAGCTTGTTCGACTCTCCATTCCAGCTTCTGTAAATGCTCCTTCTTCTCTGTTCTTCTGGGTGGTTGCCATTTCATCAGTTCAATGGGTTTGTATCAGGTGTTCAGAAAAATCAGAAGTAATCCTTGAAAATTGGAAGTCATGGCTGAGATATAGTACATTCTGACAATTATTGACAAACAACAACTGACATTTAATATTTAATACAAATCATAGGCTTGAACATACGATTTTTGACTTTTTGATACTTCACTAGGAATTTCTGATCATCCGATGTTTGCGTATCATTTTGATTTGAAACTATATATTTGGTAATATTTTATTTCAGGAGTATTCTGTGCGATTCTGAATTATAGCCAATATTGTACAGTTTGAATAGTTTCCGTAGAAAATCATGAGCTCATATATTTAGATGTAATTATTCAATGGCACTTGTGAGGTATATGCTTAATAATTGTGGAAAGAAATTTTATAATTTTTTTTAATAGTGAACGTTACGGAGAAAATATGTTGAATCACATGGAATTTCAAGTCTGTTCGCAAAATTTAATGACTTTAGTTGAATTTAAAGTAGTACATATAAATAATTCATAGGAGGAGGTTAAACACGATATAGAGTAATGCAATTTCATCTATTTATAAGAATGAACATGTAAATTATTACGTATTTAACTCACGTGGTTCTTTTTAATAGTCTGGGACGTAAAACTATCAAATTTAGTATCATGAGTTGAGTTTTTGTTTAATTTATGGTATGTATCGATTTGTGTAATTATCAAAGCGGGGACTTTTCGCTTGCAAAGGAACCAAAAAAAAACTTGAAGAATGAATTATAACTTGTATGATAAGATTATAAACGTTTTTGAGAGATTAATTTTTGTTTACTTCTGTTAGCATATATATATATATGATATTAAATTTTTATTGACCTTTAATTCATATATGTAAATACATATTAATTTTATTGGACGATTTTTAGGTCGTTATACTAGTTTAACGACAGGTCAATAAAAATTTAATATCACATATATAAAAGCACATGGACGTTCAGTGCTTAATATATACATTCTCATTTCCATCTGTTACTTGATATACATATATCAGTACGATTTAGAAATTCGAAGTCAGACACCGACGGTAGCTCAGGTGGTAGAGCAACCGACTAGTAATCGGTATGTCCTGAGTTCGAATCTCAGCCGTGTCGGTAATTTTTAAAAAATTACCTAATTAATTAATAGTCAGTGGTAAAATTAGAAAATTGTAATTTTCAAACACTGCAAATTAGCGAGTTTTAAAATTATTTAAAACTAATATAACGACCTAAAAATTGTCCAATAAAATTAATATATATTTACATGTATATATATATATATACACGGTGGCCAGAAAAATGCGGACAAACGCCACGCAGGCCAAATCTTTGTTTAATTCTGAGTTGACAATCTTAATTGAAAAAAGTAGTACAGTGCTTTTTTTTTTTTTTTTTTTTTTGTAAACCATTGGTATTAATCGATTAGTTACATTAATGCATTTGAGATAATTCCATTTCTAAATTTCACCACAATGATTTTACATAGATAAATTTGACGAATTTTGCTAAATTTTAGCCGTACAACTTAATGTTTGATGGTCTCGTATGCCGTAAGGAAGGACCGTATAACTTTTTTGGATTAAGATTATCGCCTCAGAATTGAACAAAGAATCGTTCTACCTGGCGTTTGTCCGCAGTTTTCTGGCCACCGTGTATATATATATATATATACTCAGCGCGAAGCAGAAAAATCAATTTAGATATATATATATATATATATATGTATTGAAAAAATGAAAATCTTCTTGGTAGTAGTGGCATAAAATGAATTAAAAGTAATAACAATATGACAACTGGTTGTCAATTAGAAAACAATGACAAATATAAAATGTAAATCAAAATGTATAAATGAAAATGTAATCAAAAAGCATAGGACAGTCGAGATTATTTCTATAATCACATTAAAAGGCTTGGGGTCTACCACAAACTGTTCAGTCAATCCAAATATACAAATAACAACGACGCAACTATGTAAAGAAAAATTAAGAGTAGAACTGTTGATAATATAACAATATAGAATGTAAAATAGTCAAGTATAAATGTAAATGAAAGCAAATAAGCATAGGACAATCGATAATTACTCATGTAATCCTATCAAAATGGGCTAGGTTCACCTAAACATGTACAATTTTGACTGAAATACACAAACAATTAACGATGCAACTATGTATGTGTTAAGATGTATTTGTAGCTACAGACATATATGTTTCTACCTAGTTTGGTTTCGTCAGTGCAGCATAACAAAGAAAGTGTATGTTAAAGCATTAATATGTGAATAAAAAATATAGTATTACCTTAAAATGTCAATCCAAAATGTCCAAGTGTAAAACAACTGTGAAAATACCTAATACTGTGTAATGCCTTATTTCAACCAGGCAGTTAATAAAATATATTACAATTCTTTGCCAATTATACAAATGTATTGAAAAAATGAAAATCTTCTTGGTAGTAGTGGCATAAAATGAATTAAAAGTAATAACAATATGACAACTGGTTGTCAATTAGAAAACAATGACAAATATAAAATGTAAATCAAAATGTATAAATGAAAATGTAATCAAAAAGCATAGGACAGTCGAGATTATTTCTATAATCACATTAAAAGGCTTGGGGTCTACCACAAACTGTTCAGTCAATCCAAATATACAAATAACAACGACGCAACTATGTAAAGAAAAATTAAGAGTAGAACTGTTGATAATATAACAATATAGAATGTAAAATAGTCAAGTATAAATGTAAATGAAAGCAAATAAGCATAGGACAATCGATAATTACTCATGTAATCCTATCAAAATGGGCTAGGTTCACCTAAACATGTACAATTTTGACTGAAATACACAAACAATTAACGATGCAACTATGTATGTGTTAAGATGTATTTGTAGCTACAGACATATATGTTTCTACCTAGTTTGGTTTCGTCAGTGCAGCATAAATTTAATAATTTTTAATTTTTCTTTACATAGTTGCGTCGTTGTTATTTGTATATTTGGATTGACTGAACAGTTTGTGGTAGACCCCAAGCCTTTTAATGTGATTATAGAAATAATCTCGACTGTCCTATGCTTTTTGATTACATTTTCATTTATACATTTTGATTTACATTTTATATTTGTCATTGTTTTCTAATTGACAACCAGTTGTCATATTGTTATTACTTTTAATTCATTTTATGCCACTACTACCAAGAAGATTTTCATTTTTTCAATACATTTGTATAATTGGCAAAGAATTGTAATATATTTTATATATATATATATATATATATATATATATATGCTATGCTGGGAGACAACGCAGAACCCACAGGTGTCCCGAATTTCTGAGCATAATGCTGTCCATTGTAAATGAAGTGGACGCTGCTAAAAAGCCAATATAACAAGGACAAAAATTCCCCACACGGAATGTCTGTGTTGTCTCCCACCAGAGCCCAATTGTCTCTCACCACATCGATGGCCAGTTCTGTCGGTATGTTGGTAAACAAGCTGATGACATCAAAAGAAACCAATACATGGTCACTCGGGACGAGAGTACCGTTAACTCTGGTGGCAAAATCAAATGTATCAATGAGTTTAAAGTTGTTATAGGGTTTAAAAGATGTACTAATAATATCAGCTATGTATTTAGCTAAATGTCTCGAGTGGCTGTCAATACTGGACACAATAGGTCTTAAAGGTATGTTAGACTTGTGAATTTTGGGGATCCCATATACCCTAGAAGGGGCAGAATTCTTTTTAGTCAGTTGTTTGTGTATTGTGTCGTCAATATAATTATTCGCTTTCAATTTATTTATAATTTGAGTAGTTCTGCGTTCATCAGAGTATGTGGGATCCCTACTGAGTTTGGTATATGTATCAGTATCATTAAGGAGTTCTAACATTTTGTGGTCATAATCAGCTTTGTACATGACGACTGTGACACTACTTTTATCAGATTGGGTGACTACGATGTCAGTATGTTGTTTCAAAAATTCTCTGCACTGTTTCTCTATGCTGTTATATAGTGTGTTATTAGTATGATTATTAATATAATGTGTAACACGATAAGCGATCTCAGACCTATAATAATCTTTATCAGGTATGTCAATTGATGAAAGAATGTCTTCACATTCTGCCAAAACTCTCTGTAATTTAATTTTGTCCGGACTCGTAGGCACAAACGACTTCCTCGTGAATCTAACTACTATCGACATTCCTGTCGCTGTCAAAGAGCTATTGGCCCTTGGTCCCGGTTTCTCATTGCCTACGAGTCCGGACAAAATTAAATTAGAGAGAGTTTTGGCAGAATGTGAAGACATTCTTTCATCAATTGACATACCTGATAAAGATCATTATAGGTCTGAGATCGCTTATCGTGTTACACATTATATTAATAATCATACTAATAACACACTATACAAGAGCATAGAGAAACAGTGCAGAGAATTTTTGAAACAACATACTGACATCGTAGTCACGCAATCTGATAAAAGTAGTGTCACAGTCGTCATGTACAAAGCTGATTATGACCACAAAATGTTAGAACTTATTACAGTTGACCAGGTATACCTTCCACATCGCTGATCTTAGACATTACAAAACTGGCTATACCAGAAACAGTGGAGATAGGGAGCGATTTTACTCCAATACTAAATTTTCCAAAGAGATTGTAATATAATAGAGGAAGCATGAGTGCAGTTTGTTGGCGAAGTATGTGGTCGCAACAACTGCAGGTGGGGTAAGGGGAATTGATACACTGCTAAGCGATTATAGTCCTTAAGGTTGTCCGACGTCGTGCTCGTACGTAGTTCGTATGATTTCGTTAAATTCTACGAACCAAGTACGAACACGACATTTCGACCAATGACAGCACGAAGTCGGACAACCTTAAGGACTATAATCGCTTGGAAGTGTATCAATTCCCCTTACCCCACCTGCAGTTGTTGCAACCACTTACCTCGCTTACAGCCTGCACTCATGCTTCCTCTATTATATTACAATCTCTTTGAAATTTTCTTATGTTACGATCACCCAACCACACAAACGTTTACGTGCCTGGGAGACACTAGCATTTACACTTTTTACCTCCCTCTTCACACCGCAGAAACCGTGAATGAGCGACCTGCTGCTGTAGGCTCTTCACAATTAAGGACCGAAAATGGACAGATTCAAAAGTTACGCCCGCGGTAATCGCTGGGCTTGACCGTCGGGTTCGGATGCCACAGAGAGAGATGCGAAAGCGCAGAGGTTAGGTATACCGGGACCTTTCTTAGGTATATCAGCTAGGAGAGGGATTGATTGAACAAAATCAGCTTTATGAGAAAGCCAAGACTTATTATATGGCCATGGTGCTCAGTAACCCGTATTTTTAATCATTAGTTTTTTAAGGGTGGAAACTTTAAACGCGTTTTTCTCGAAACTGCATTTTTGAAATTGGCGTGTAGGATTATTCAAAAAGTATTAAATCCATTTAAGTTTAAACTTAAACACCTATTTTATTTTCATTAATTATTGATGAATTCGAAAAAGTCGTTTTGTATACTTGATTATACCATTAAGGAATACCGACAGTTTGATAAATGTAGAATGAAAATTTCCAAAAGACTCATTTCCCCCATCTAACTGTGTCCCTTTAATATGCCAGCAAAGCCGGAAATTCTTATTTTCCATAGTTGTTATGGTAATTCAAAATTTTCAATATATGTAGGTATTATATCCATGTATTAATTGAAAGAAATGTAAAATTATACGCTGAAACGGTTCAGGAAAACCCTAACGTTAACAAACGATGCTTAAAATTAGATGAAATATTGGAAAATCACTTGCTGAAAGAGAATTTAAAAGTTTGAAACTCGTATCCAAACACTGGAACGTAAAACATTATTGCTTGACTGATAACTGGTATGAACAAATTTATTTTTTAAATAAAGATAGGAATATTAAAGATGTACTTTTGAGTAGCAATATTCTCGTAAAAAAATAAGTAACAGATGGGAATTGAATTAAATGATCTATTGATTTTTGTGAACTTTTTATATTAAGTATTAATAAAATAAATTATTCAGTATGAGGATAGGCCTAGTAGACAGGGCAATAAAATTAACGAGCCAAACATATATTAAAGATACCCTAAAAAATGTAAAAAACTTATTAAAAAATAATAATTATCCACCCCCTTTTGTGGAAGAAATTATCATACAAAGACTTTATAAACACAATAAGAATACACGGCAACAAGAAGACAGACTCACAAACACATCCACCGAACGACAAAATAATAATAATAGTAAAAAATATTTAGCCTTACCATATGTTCCCGATTTGTCCGAAAAAATTCAAAAAATGTTTTCAAAATACAATATTACAATAGCTCACAAAAGCTACAACAATTTACAATTTATTAACACCAAACTTAAAGACAAAATTGACAAAAGCAAAATGACCCACGTGGTCTACAGTATTCCATGTAAATCATGCAATAAAGTTTATATAGGTCAGACCATGCAACATCTTAATGAAAGAATAAGGGCCACAAATACGCCAATAATGCCACTGCATTAAAAAAACATAGTAACAAGATGTCACATACATTTGACTTTGAAAAAACTAAAATCTTACATGTTGAAAAAAACACAAAATCACGAGAAATTTTAGAATTAATTGAAATCAAAAAACATGAAGATCTTGCAGTTAATGACAGAAACGAAATCAATAATCTATCTAAAATATATTTTACACTTATTCGATAACAATAGTACTACTCCCAAGTCCCACATATATATTTTTAAAATTTATCAAATATCAATAGCATATAAGAAACAGCTTGAATACACATTAATAAGTTGTTGTGTGGAATCATTAGTTTTTAATATAAACATGTGTTCGCTTTGAGAATCTGACACGCTCGGAAGATTTACATTTAAATCCATCGAATTGTATAGAATAATGTAATTAAAATGAAACGAAATAAATTTTTGATTACAAGAAATAAACTTTTGTCAGAGACAGGTGTGTAAGAGGTACAGTTTTAAATTGTTAGTAATGTTAGATATACAATTTTAATGTGTTACAATTAATTAAAATTTGTTATAAAAGTACAGTAAGTGTTATTTCCAGATGATTTTTCTGTGATCAATTTCTGATGAAGACAATAAAAGAATGTCGAAACGTCAATTTTAATTTTTATTACCCTTAAAGCCGCATTCCAAGAAAAACATTATTAATAATATATATACATATATATATGCAAGAGCCCGCCTTTCGTGACCGTTTGTATATTATTATATCATACTACTTATGGCTACCAAACACGCTTTTGGCAACCGGTAGCCAAAAGTGGGCGGCTGGGAAAGTTATACCGTAGCAGGAGTTTAGCTACCGGCAGCGTTCGGAGACGTTCGTGTGTAGGAGCGGGAAATTGACGCGGTACGAAATCTCAACTACAGATGTCGCCACTATTATGAGAAAGCAGTTCAAGCCGCATATATTAATGAATTGAAAGGTGCCATTGCAAAGAATAATATACAAAGTAATATTAAAAGGGATTTATAATAATAAATAAATAGGTACGTATAAGGTATGTATTGAAGTATTAAGTAAGAGTAATAAAACCATGCTACTGGCTATTGAATAAATATCTTTATGATTAATTAGTTTCGATATAAAAATATTTCAACTTCTAGTCCAAAATATTACTTAAATTTACTTTACTGCAACATTTCTTTTCAAGTTCACATAATTACCCTGAACCACGTTAGCTTCTAAGGTTGTTTAAAGTGTGCCTCTTTTTGCGCGACCACGCTAGCGGTCAAACAGTTAGCTATCATATCAAACTTTATATTAAACGATAATCCCTCAAAATCTGATAGATTTTTTCTTGAATCGATGAACTGGATGTATTAGTAAAATACACAGTATTACAGAATCATTTTTGGAAAAATAAAAGTATATGTCAAAAACACAAGTGATTATTTTATTAATAAGCTTTTAATGGTACTTTTAAAACTAGTTTTAGCGCTACTTAATTGAAAAAGATAACATAATATTACCGAAATGTTTTTGTTAAGTGCATAGATCTATAGTTTACAATTATGTAACATGATCAGATAATTATAGATTCCTTAAATTGCCATCATTAAGTAGTGCATGCGTATTATAAGCATTGGGCCTTGAGATATGAATTAAAATAAAATTCGCAACACCGTATCTTATTAGTTTATTATTTCATTTGGCTGTGCGAACATGATATTGCAGGTATTTTTAAGTATTATCATTGGCGTAATAGTGTGTATGATCAGTTATTGGATAATACGATTTAAGAAATACAAGGATATTAACAAATTGCCTGGACCAAGTGCTTTCGAAACAATATGGCAAACTTTCGCAGGTGGTAACCTGTGTGGTGTGTAATACATCTAAACACAAACATAGTGGAGTTAACGTTTTTTTCTTGAAGATAAATATACATATATGTTCAATTTGCATAAGAGATATGGAACAATTTTAAAAATATGGATTAAGCCATTCGATCCTGTGATAGTGGTGGCAGATGTGGAATATATTGACAAAATATTAATGTCGAAAACACACGTAGACAAAACCAAATTATTCAATCTGATGCGGCCGTACATAGGAGATGGACTTGCAACTGCAAGTAATTGTAAGTATTAAATAATAAACGGCAGTTATACATTTGAATTAAATATCGTCATAACATTTTATATTCGCTGTGGGTAAATGTTCGCCGGCGGGCTTGCCCCTATAAACTAGGAGTTCCGCCGGCGGGCGGAATCTTTACGATTGTAGTAACGTGCCCGCCGAGAGTGGCAATGTTTTGTGCAGACACGGTGGAATGGATGTACTTGTTTTTTTGATTTCCGCCGATCGAAAGCATAACCTCGTTTTATTTATTAATGTGCGTAAAATAAAATGCAAAAGGAAAATCCCTTACCACAAAAAATATATATCAAAAAATCTAAATACGTATTTCGGCAACTAAGTTGCCATCTTCAGTAGATATCTGTATAAAACAAAAAAGAGTGTTAAACGTGGTATTTTTGGCTAAGGTGTAACCTTAGAAGATATGCTCTTCACCAAATCACCAGTGGGATAACACTGATTTCTTAAGAAACGACATCCCTATATATACTACTCTAATCTAAAAACTAACGAACTATAACAGTACTCTAAACCGTGACAGACTAATCCCCTAAATTACAATAATCCGTACAAGCTGGACTCGGGTAACGGTCCATTGTCAGAATTCATTAACTTACCTCTATTTCTATGTATATAAATACTTTCGTAACTGTCTAATTCTCTAAAATTATTTACACTTTTAATTAATCTAAGACTATCTGTAGGCATGCCATGGCCTGTATCGAAAATATGTCGAGCAACACTAGATTTTTCCGGTCTGTTGTATCTGAAATGTGCAATGTGTTCTTTGTAACGAGTTGAAATTGAACGCCTAGTTTGACCTACATATTTTTGATTACAGTCTTTACAGGTTATTTCATAAATACCAGATTTTTGATCTACCTCAATTTTATCTTTAGTGTTCCCTAAAAGTGATTTTAATGAATTGCCCGATTTAAACGCGATTTGAAGTTCCTGTTCTTTAAAAATGCTGTTCAAATTTCGTGTGACTGAATGATACGGTAAAGAAACAAACTTATTACAAAGAGTTTTTTGAGGTAGCAAACATGTAGTATCCCGAATTTGTTTCTTAAATTGATGTTTCCTAATAAGCTTAGTTACTATTTCTGAATCGAAACCATTGTACTTCGCGATCTTTTTAATTAAACTAAGTTCTTTTTCATATCTATCTTTTGTAAGTGGAAAACTTAACAACCGATGGATAAGAAAATTAAAAGAAGCCATCTTTTGCTGAAAACTATGATTTGAATCCGCTGTTATAAACTTGTTGACATTGGTTTCTTTTCGGAAGATATCTATTTCTAAGTTATTCTTATTTTTTATAACCAAAATGTGCGTGTGAATCTGCTTATTTATTAAAATCAGCAAATACAGATGACATAAACTCTACTTCGTATTTGTATTACGAGTAACTCACTCCTGTATGTTTTAATTGTATTTGAATTATTATTGTTATATTTTTAATTCAGTTAAAATAAGGTTTGTAATCATTACTAAGCAAGGCATCTATTAAAGTACCGAAATAAGCACTGATCAAAAATTCTATTATAAATTATTTTCTGAGTAATTATATAACAACTATGACATATGTGTTCTTCATATTTGAAGTATTAGGTATTTATGTTTCAATCTGTCAAAATAAGTGTTGTAATTACTAAAAAATGGATTTGTAATACACCTACAAAAATTATACTTTTTCTTATTACTGACTTCTAAGAAATATGTTTATTTATATTTTAATTACCCATTATATCTTTATTATCAAATTAAGTGTTGTTGCAAATATATTTATTAAAATCAATTTGTATAATAATTTTTATGTAATTGCAGTGTGTGTGTGTGTGTGTGTGTGTGTGTGTGTGTGTGTGTGTGTGTGTGTGTGTGTGTGGTGTGTGTGGTGTGTGTGGTGTGTGTGGTGTGTGTGGTGTGTGTGGTGTGTGTGGTGTGTGTGGTGTGTGTGGTGTGTGTGGTGTGTGTGGTGTGTGTGGTGTGTGTGGTGTGTGTGGTGCGTGTGGTGCGTGTGGTGTGTGTGGTGTGTGTGGTGTGTGTGGTGTGTGTGGTGTGTGTGGTGCGTGTGGTGCGTGTGGAGCGTGCGGTGCGTGCGGTGCGTGCGGTGCGTGCGGTGCGTGCGGTGCGTGCGGTGCGTGCGGTGCGTGCGGTGCGTGCGGTGCGTGCGGTGTGTGCGGTGTGTGCGGTGTGTGCGGTGTGTGCGGTGTGTGCGGTGTGTGCGGTGTGTGTGGTGTGTGTGGTGTGTGTGGTGTGTGTGGTGTGTGTGGTGTGTGTGGTGTGTGTGGTGTGTGTGGTGTGTGTGGTGTGTGTGTGTGTGTGTGTGTGTGTGTGTGTGTGTGTGTGTGTGTGGCCACGATAGCGGTCAAACGGCTATTGCTATCAATTCCAAATTTTGTATTCACCAGTATAATGTCCATCTTGAGATCTGATTAGATTTTCAGTAAAATCGGTAGACCGGAAGTAGTAGTTTACTTCAGTGAAAAAATCGAATTTTGTCAATATTTCTTCAACTACTAAGTTTAAACAAATTTATAAAGAATTCAAATGTGCTCAACATTAAATTTGAGAATAATTTCATTAAAAAATAAATTCGAAATTCCTACCGGAAGTAGGTCTGTTACTCGTATCAAAGATCAGTTTTTTGTGAATATCTCGCAAGACATGCTTTCTAAGCAAGTACATTACCAGTATAAATGTATTTAAAACATAAGTTTTAATGACTATTGCATAAAAAAAATTCAAAATTCGGACCGAAAGTAACCCTTTTACTCTTCTCAAATAGCGATTTTTTGTAAATATGCCGTCAATTATGCATTCCATATATATTTATCAAGAGCACAAAAGTATTTAGACCTGAATTTGCAAATTTTTTGTATGTCAAAATTCGGACCGGAAGTAACACTTTTACTCTTAGCAAGTAGCATTATATAGAGATTTATTAAGAGAATAGAAGTACTTAGAATAGGATTTTGCATAATTTTTGTATAAAAAAATTCTTAAAATTGTATAATTTGAAACACTCATACGTATAAGAAAGTCGTGTGGTAGCCACACCTTCTTATTTTATTTTGTATTTAATAATTTTATTGGTTTTTGTAGCAAGTTAATATATAGTAATTAGTAGACAAAGTCTCAGAGTTGTAGATACTATAATACATAGTAATTAAAGATAGTTAATACAATTAGCAGTTATCAAGCGAAAAATTTATTTATATGAGAAATTCGTCTGTTACCTAGAATAAGTAAATGGGGAAGTGTTCTGCTGTCTTTTGCAGATTCAAATAATGTTTTTAATGACGTTAATCACCCCAGCATCATTCGTTTTTCTTTCTAGATTTTCCTTTGTATTCTAGCTATGCCTGCTACTTGTCTCCCTTATCATTAGTCATTATTTCTCTCCATCGTGGTCTCTATTTGGTTTATATCATCTCCAACCTGGTCTTCTCATATTATACGCGGTTTTCATTTAGTGATGGCTTGCACGCTTGCGCGCCAGTTAGCTTCTTCCCTCGCTTCAGTGTGGGCCGAGTTTTGTTGCAAAACGATCTTGCGTCATTGGTCTGAAACTTCACATCGAAAGTTCTGCCAAACGTAAAGTGCGTAGTGTAATTCGTTTTCTGAATGCACAAAATGTTCGGCCAACCGAAACTTATAGGTAAATAAAAAATGTTTGTGGTGATAGTGCAATGAATGAGACTTCAGTGAAGAAATGGTTCTTAAAGTTTAATTAACGAAGAATTAGTGTGCACGACGACGACCGGAGTGGGAGGCCATCACTTGTTATAATTTCTCTGTTATGTGTTTCCTACTTTCCCGACTACTTCATTTAAACTTTGCTTGTCTTTGGTTATGGCAATGATGTCCGCATATTCTATTTACCTATGCTGATTGTTTATTTCCTCGAGTGCTACGTTAAACAACAACTGCGCATCCCCTTCTCTGACCCCGTTGTTTATTCCGTTTCCTTGTGCCTACATCAGCATGGGTGTTATCTACGAGTATCATCATTTTAATTAATTTTGCGCGTATTTCTACTGCTTCTACGTCCTTTATCAACGTTTCTCTATTTATGCTGTCGAATGCATGTGTAAAGTCCACAAAAAGTATAACTAATTTAATGTCATCTTTTTACCATTATTTGGCTGATAATGTGTATTGCGTTGCGTCGATGATTTAATAGTTTATTAGCATCACTACTGTTGTGTTTAGCAGCACGACTCCTTTCTAATTGTTGCACTCCCATGAGCTCCTTAATTTCAATAGCGATACTAAAAGGCCCTGTTCTATTCTCTTGGCATTTTCCTCTCTCCATATTTAGATGGTTAGGTCGAACAATATGAATTGTAATTTTGTCCTCCGGATTTGAGAATGGAATTATCGGATTAATACAGAGCTCCTATGGTATTCGGTCAGATTATTTTACGTAATGCAATATGAAGTATAGCTAAGCTATGTTTATGGATGTAATACTGGACGCCACTTTTATTTAGGCTACTCCTCACGAACGCTGATTATAACTACAAAATACTATTAACATTATCCAAAAATTATTACTGTACTCGTAATGTAATGAGGATAATTAAGTGGGTAAATCTTTCCTATAGGGATCTCTAATCCCAGCCGCTGAGGCGACTGTAGACAGTTTGATTTCCCCATAAAATTAACCGTAAATGTTAATCAATTTTTAATTTTTTTATACCAAATGAAAGAGAATTCGAATATCTATGTACGCCTAGTAATATTTTTTCTGAAAATATTTTAGAAATTGTCATAATTAGCAGCAGAAGTAGGTCGGTCAATATTAGACATTTTGTCGAATTTACTTTGAAAAAAATAAAAAGAAATTCAAAATTTTACTACTAAGCGTACGTAAATTTGAGTTTTCTCTACAAATTGAAGTAATTATTTATAGCATTGGTTGAAATTTGATCTTAATTTTAAGGGGAAATCTAAACCCCTCCAGTGATAATGTTTATGATTTTTGTACATTGTCAAATGGACTGGCTCGTCCAGTAGAGATCCCTCTTAATTAACTTCTACTTTTCTAGCAAATGTATGGAGGAAAGAGAGGAAAATTTGTAACTTAGCCTTTCAACATAATACAATAAGAGGATTCATACCAATATTTGCCAAACATACAAACAAACTGTTTGAAATATTGAGAAACAAAAAGGAAAAAACAGTGGATGTCCAACCCTTGATACATTTTTACACACTGGATATAATTTTCGGTAGGTACTCAGAATATGTAATTGTGTACATTAAGATAGTTATAGGGGAAACTAGAATTAAGTTAAGCTAGAATTACAAAAGAAGATGCTGTTAATTAGCGAAACTAATTTCCGAAAATTTCGTTGCCTGTAAGATTCAAACTTATATCTCAAGAGATATGCATGCTAACAACTGCACTAAGATGGAATGTGAGATCTATACACTTTTTAACGTCTTAAATTGTATTAAGCAACAGATGTTAGATATGAAGGGTACAGGTCCAAAAGGGGCTATGTCCAAAATTATGTCAAATGAAACTGAGTACGCCATCTTGTAGATTGTTGGGAGTAGAATTCGATGGTGTATAGCACACGTCCAAAAGGAGGTTAAGTCACTGTGAAAATTACACTTGAAATATTGGTGTACACCAATAAAAGGGGCTAAGTCCACATGTACACGGCCGAAAGGAGCTAAGTCCATTAGTTCGTATACAGGTTTCATTGCAGAATACGCCATTACTGCATCGCATTGTGTTGCTATCATCGTTGCTGTTTGGTTTGTTAATAAACTTTCATTGGATTGTGTACTTAAAGACGGTAATCAACGATAATGGATAGTGACAGTGAGTGTGAAAAAGTGCCGTGTCAAAATAGAGGCAAGAAAAGGCAAAAACACGGTCGAATGAAAGAGGTTATGACGAAAATGAAACTACAAAGTCATGAGTTGGGTGAGTCCTGTAACTGTAAGAAAAAATGTTTTCAAAAGGTGCCGTTTGAAGCTAAAATGACTGTATTAAGGAATTTCAATACATTGAAGTCTAACGATGAGCAGAATTCCTACTTATGTGGTTTAATTTCGGTTCTGCCGGTACGCCGACGAAGGCCTAGAAAACCAGAGGAGGAAGCAAATCTTCGCACTGCTGTGTTTTCCTACAGAATTCGTTTTAGCTTGAATGATTCCCCACAGGAAATTCAGGTTTGCAAACAAGCATTTATGGCCATGCATGGTATAAAGAAAAAAAAATTATCTTATCTACTAAATTCTCTAAAATTAACGGGAATAGCTCCAAGAGATAAAAGGGGCCAGAACATTAATCATCCTCGTAAAATGCAGCATAATGTTTATGAAACAATTTACAACCACATCAAGTCTTTCAAAGGCAGGACAAGCCACTACAGTGTAAAAGATAGCAAAAGAATTTATTTGCCCGAAGAGCTAAACATACAAGAAATGTTTAAGATGTTTTGCGATTCACATCCCACAATCAAAACGTCTTATGAATCATACAGAAGGATTTTTAATACAAAATTTAACCTTTCCTTCGGTTCAGATACTTGTAGTGCATGCGATTCATTTATCGTCAAGAGTAAATCTCTCCAATCTGACATTTCTACTGCTGAAGATTCCGACACCAAGGAGAAGTTGGAGAACGAAAGAAAAACCATTACTGTGGAAAATGAGCTACACAAACGTAAGGCTGAAGTATTTTATAGCCGAAAAAGGGCCGCAAAAAGAAGCAGCCGCATTTCAGAAACCAAAGAAGCAATCTGTCTCGATTATGGCAAAAATCTATGTGTCCCAAACATATCAACGAATGACGTTTATTTCAAAAGCCAGCTGAATGTGTATGTTTTTAATATTCATATTCTGCCAACTGCAAAAAGCGTTTTTTATGTTTACCCTGAAACGGTTGCGAAAAAAGGGAGCGACGACGTATGCTCTTTGCTTCACCACTTTTTATACAATTTTCTGTATCCCAAAGTGAAGGAACTCCACATATTCTGTGATTCTTGTGGAGGCCAGAACAAAAACTTTACAATGTTTCGCTTTTTGCATAATATAGTCCATAGTGAGCGCAGACTTGATTATGTTAAGGTTGTCTTTCCAATTCGTGGACACTCCTACATGGAACCTGATAAAAATATGGGCCTAATAAACGGAAAACTAAAAGCAGAGATTCCATCAGACTGGGTTGAGATTATTAAAGATGCACGTACAAAACCATGTCCATTCGACGTAGTTGACGTTGACCAAACGTATTTCCGCGCTTGGACGCTTTTTTTCAATAGTAGATACGTGAAGAAATGCCCATTCCCTTCTCGTCCAGTGAGGGAATTAGAAATTCGCGCTGGTCATCCAAAACTAATTTACTATCGTACGAGTTACAATGGGTTTTGGGCGTCAGGTGTACTGCAAGATAATAAGGTTCGAAAAAGTCAGAATTTTCCGGTGTTACTGGAAAATGAATTCATTCTTCCCCAATATCTGTATACAGGTAAATTTCATTTGTACATCAAAACAGAAAATCTTCAAATTTTCTTGTTCATTTTCAGATGCCCTTCCAATACCACCCAAAAAATTCCAACATCTGCAAGATCTAAAAATCTTTTGCAGGCAAGAGGCTCAGAACTTTTTTAACAACATTCCCACAAAATAATGGAACTGTATAACTGAATGCAGACAATCCATTTGAAAGGGACTTGGCATCTTTAGGCCGTTTAATTTGTGTATTTAGAGTTAAATACATTTTCGCTTGTATTTTAATATCAATAAATCTCGTTTCTGATACAAAAACGTTGCTTAGTAATATTTACAGTCTGTATTTCCGATTTTTATTTCAGGATTACTTAACTAATAACATGAGAACAGCGTTATATACTTTCTTTTTCATTTTTCTCACAATGGTTAATAGGTGACTTAGCCCCTTTTGGACCTGTACCCTTCATATGTTATCGCGTCGTTGCGAGCTAATGCATGAAATAAAACTTTTTTCTCAAGAATTAGTGAAAATGCTCCCAGTTGCAACTGATACTGTTCAATAGGTAAATTTTATTTTGAAAATTTCGGCATCTACAATATTGGAAATTAGTAATAATTATTAAGCTATGTTTAACAATAATTTGTCTGAACTATTAACCCCCTGAAATTGTGTAAATCGGTGAGGTGAACAATCAATGGGCTTTTCCGAAACTAAAAGTAATACGTCTAATTTTTTATTTCTGTTGCTACTTTAGGGCGAACAATTTTATTAAAATCTTTTATGTGTCCTGCATTTCAGAATTTTAATTCTGTGGACTGTGTGATGGGTACAGGATTGGTATGTTCTGAATTAAGAAACCACACAGCTCGTTATGTAATCTTCTTATATCACCATATCGAATCGAATTAGCATTCGATGCGTGAGGGTGTGACAAACGGACAATGATTATAAGAAAATACAAGCTGGTTTTCATTGACAAACGTCGTCATAGATAAACACAACTGTCAATACGACAATTGTATATTAGTATATTGCATTTGCTTAACGTGTACCTCCTTATCATTTTCACGGCATTCTCTAAACTTGCACATTTTCCACAACCAATTGTACATTATCAAAAAGTTCATGGCAGATAATTTGAAAATATGCTCTGGACAAATTATTTTAATAAAGTATTTTATTTTGCGATAAAGAAGCAGAGTTTAAAACTGCAATAAACAGCAGAATAACATGTTGGACTTGATTTGGTGAAAGAGCAAAATCTGATCATTCCGTAGGATTTTATTAGTAGGGCTTATAGCATATGTATAACATTATGTGTATTTTTCATGCACTTATTCTTAAAATAAAGGAAGCTTATTTATCTAAAAATGTTTATTTTGTAAACCTAAAACATATTATAGGGTTATAAAGAGCAACAAAAACACTATTAATTTTTGAAAAGAACACATTATTTGTCACTTAAATAAAATAATGGCGTCATCGCCTAGTATATGACGTCACAAACCAAAAATAAACAACACTGAATCATGGAAACAAATTACCTATTAATCTTTTGCTAAGAACTTTCTCTTTTTAAAATAATAATAAAGGCTGTTTCTTACTTTTTACACATACTGTATATACCGTATGTGTCAATTTTCATTAGGTATAGGGATTCAATGTTTACGTGCGATTTATACGTATACAAGTAATACGTGGCAACGTGGCACCCCTACTGTCTGTCACCAATCCCGGCAACAATCGACATCACAACGATTTTCTCCGATCTTCCCACTTCTCCCGACCAGATTTTACATTTAATGTTTAGCTGCGAACACGTTGCGATCTAGTCTGCAATAAAAGCCGTCTTATTACTGGAACAGGAAACATCAAATGGCCGCCGCGATCTCCTGATCTAGTAGTTTATTATTATTTTCAGAATTCTTTTTTATTTACCTTATTTTTAATTTTATTAGAATTACGCTTTTGTTTGTGTCATGCAGCGTGAACGCAGCTTAATAATTCTCTGCATTTACTGAAAAGAAAAAGAAAACAAATCCCTTGCAACTCGTAAATATTATTTCTGAACGCATTACAAACACCCAAGCCGGTGGTCGAATAGTTACTGCTAACCACGCTAACTTGTATTTACGAGCATGCATCGGTCGTGCTGGCATTGGAAAGGAAAGAAGGTGTACTATGTTGCCACGTACTGTATGGATTAATCGCCTATGGCTAATGAAAATTGACACATGCTGTATATTTTATTTTATTTTATCCAAGTTTTGATAATATATTAAGTTGATACTGTTGTAGAAAGTCTCACAAAAGAAGCTCAATATTTCCAAGAAAATAAGGATTCTGCATACTTAAACGCAAGAGATATATTCTTCAAAATTATTTCCGAACGAATATTTTCTGTAATACTGAGAAACGAGTTCCTCTTTAAATTTTCATCACGATATGATAGGACGCACAAGGCAACGGATATTATGAAAGATTATACGCGGAAAATAATAAATAAACAGAAAGCAAAAAATGAATACAGTCGAAATTCTAATGTATACCTTCTAGATGTTTTATTTGCAAATAAAATGGAAGACGACAGACTCAACGATCAAATAAACACGTTCATACTTGCCGTAAGTTGGAATAAAGCACCTATTAATTAATCAAATATGTCAGATAAGCGAAGGAATATGTGTGAATGTAGGGAACTAAGTTTTCTTTAGAAATTAGTAGTTTCCCAATTAATTCTAACTACTTTTAATTCAATAACATAATTTATTCTAGAAGGTGGCATCAGCCATTCAATATCAGACGCGAGAATAAATTCTCATTTATTAGCATGTTCAAATTTCGTTAATTTATAATTTTCCGTCACCTATCAATATGTGGACGACCTAAATCTTACCATCAAATAATAAACTAAAGAGCACTTAAACTATTTTCAATAACATTGTTATAATTTAAATTTACGACAGAAGGGAGAGTTCATAAATTCGAAGCGAACTTAGCCCAATATTATAAATATAAAAAAAATTATTAATATTTCCTTATAAACGCAATTTCCAATATATAAAAAAGAATTAATAATGCTATTTATAGTCCTTCCTTGACTCAAATCGGTAGACCGGAGATACTCCTAGTAGTGTACTTTTATTAAGTCTAGAGAAATCTCTAAACAATATGAGTACTTAAAAGTGAATTAGAATATAATTTTATGAAGAAAGTTTTTCGAAATGCGTGAAGGGAAGTAGATCTTTTAAATCTTCACTAAGAACCATTTTTTTCTGAATATAACGCAATATATGCATTCTGGATACATAGGAGGGGTGTTTTTATATTCCCGAACTAGACATTTTTCAATTTTAATATATTTTTTTCATTATAGTATTTTATTATCATACATGCCTTAGTAACGTCTTTGACAATTTACAAAACAATTGCAGCAGTATTAGTTTTAAACTACGAGGAAAGAATAGAACAGGAGAGATAATAAACTGGTCGGGGAATAGGTATTATTTAGACGGAGTTACCACTTTAAGGCAAGTCGTTATGGCAATATTGACCAATCATAGTTTATAAAATGAGTATTTTGAATAACTTGTCATATATCTGACACTACATCTGACATATAACATACATATTCTATGCATTGAGACGGCCATATTGAGTTACCACATTTGGACAAATATTATTATTAAGGAGACTCTCTCTTGTTCTATTCTTTACTCGTAGGTTTTAATATATGTCAGTTTGTGTTGTCACGTATCAAAACGCACAAACTTGAATATCGAGCAGTTTTAAAATTCTTGACAAAATAAGGAAAACCTCCAAAAATTATTTCTGAAGAAATGCTGGCTGTATACGGGGATGATTGTCCTTCAAAGTCGACCTTTTGCGAATGGTCAAAATTGCTTAAACATGGCCGAGAATCACTGGATGGTGATCCCAGTCCAGGTCGGCCTGTTGACGTGATCACCGACGATGTTATTGAAAAAACCAAGCGTTTGGTACTGGAGGATGCAAGATTAAAGAAGCGACAATAAACAGCTTCATTAGAAGTTTCAGAAAACACGGTTTTCAGAATTCTACACGACTACTTTGGAATGACAAAAGTGAGTGCCAGGTCGGTTTAGCGAATGCTTTGGCCATTCGAAATGCGTGTGCGGATGGAGGCGTGTGAACAATTTTTGGCGCTTTGTGGAGACGAACCAGGTTTAATTAACAATCGAATTATCACCGCAGATGAGACCTGGGTCCACCATTTTGACCTTGAGTCAAAACAAGAAGTGGCATGTTTAGGCTTCTAGTTCTCCCAAGTCACAGCTTCTGTAGGAAAAATAATCACAACGATTTTTTGGAACTGTCAGGGAATACTAATAATTCATTATCTACGTAAGAGTAGTACGGTAACAGGAGAGTATTACGCAAGATTAATTCACCTAAGAGATTCTATTAAAGCGAAAAGGCGCGGGAAAGTGACGCAAGGTGTCCTCCTGCATCAATATAATACACCAGTCTGCCGTTGCCGAATGTGGCTTCACAGAAATAGACCATCCACCTTATAGTCCAGATCTCGCTTCGTGCGACTATTTTTTGTTTCCTAACCTCAAAACAACACTAAGGAGAACAAAATTTATAGACGATGACAAACTTACAGCGGCTGTTGAAAGGTATTTTGCAGATAAACCAAAGGATTTTTTTTATAATTGATTAGAGATGTTATTAAAATGAAGTAATACTTATATCCAAAATTAAGGGGGTTATATTGAAAAATAAATTTTTATTGCTGTTTGAAACTTTTTTCATTAGTCCGGGAATATAAAAACGACCCATCGTACATTAGTACAAAAGTAATTATTAAAGCTTGATTTAGAAAAAAAAATGTTTCAGTTTATTTTGTTCTAGTTTATTTTTGAGGGACTTCATTTTGAGTTCTCATGTCTTTACTACTTTTACTTTCAGTTATAAATAATGCTGTTACTAATATTTTAAAAATACCTATAGTTTTACTGTCTTGTTTTATTGTATATTTTTTTAAGTTATTGTTTATTTGATTGAGTAAATTAAGTGGATCGCGGATGCTGACACAATGTTTACAGTTGATATAAATTATGTGAATTAAATTTTTAGGGGCATGATACAGTAGGACAAGCAATCTCTTTCGCATTATATGAAATTTCAAAAAATCCGAACGTACAAAAAAGACTATTTGACGAAATAACAAGCATTCTTGGTCAAAATAGAAATGCAGACGTGGAATATAACGACTTACAGGAAATGAGGTACTTGGAGGCTTTTGTAAAAGAAACGTTAAGATTTTATAATATTATTCCCGTAGTTGAAAGAAAGATCAGCCAAGACATATGCATAAGTAAGTACATATTTTACTTTCTTATACGTAGTATAAGGAAGTATTGTGATGAAAATTTTCGACCTCGAGATTTTTGCTGATGTCCACGTTTTGAAGTCCCCTGATTCCGAAAAAGTTGTTTTTAAAAAGTGTCTCTTTCTCTCTCTCTCTCTCTCTCTCTCTCTCTCTCTCTCTCTCTCTCTCTCTCTCTCCCTCTCTCTTTCTCTGTGTGTGCGTGCGTGTGTGTATGTTAGTGTGTGTGTGACCACGATCAAATCCAAATTTTGTATTTACGAATATAATCTCCCTCTTGAGAACTGATTAGATTTTCAGTAAAACCAGCAGGCCGGAAGAGTTATTTTACTTCAGTGAAAAAATCGAATTTTGCCAATTATTTGTCAACTACTAAGTTTAAAGAAATTTATCAAGAATTCATATGTACCCAAAATTAAATTTGAGAAGAATTTTATTGAAAAAGTTTTTCGAAATTCCTACCGAAACCCCTGCGGGAAGCAGGTCTTTTACTCTTATCCAAAATCAGTTTTTTGCGAATATTTCTTCGCAAGTCATTCTTTTTAGACAGGTACGTTAGGAGTATAAAAATATTTAGAACTTAATTTTCAATACCTTTTGTGTAAAGAGATTTTCAAAATTCGGACCGGAAGTAGCACTTTTACTCTTATCGAATAGCGATTTTTTGCAAATATGTCGTAAATTATACATTCTATATATATTTATGAAGAGTATAAAAGTATTTAGAGCTGGATTTGAAATATTTTTGTATTTTTAGCGAGAAGCACTTTTTTCGAATATCTTGAAAATTATGCATTCTATAGAGATTTATTAATAGAATAGGAGTACTTAGAATAGGATTTTAAATAATTTTTGTATACATTTTTTTTTAAAATTCTATAACTTGAAAAGCTCTTACGTATAAGAAAGTCGTGTGGTGGCCACACAGCATTATTTTATATTAAGTTGTAGTCGAACGGTTAAGAATTTGAATTACAACGTGGAAGGGTCTAAGCTAGCATCTTGGATCGTGATGCCCAATAATAAGTAACAAGGCACTAGAAACATGTGTCTCCATATGATAAGAATCTTCTTTATCTTTTGATTTGCTTATCTGCATTTTTTTTTAGATGATATAAACTACCCAGAAGGTACAGTATTTGTATTTCAATTTAATGCTCTTCACAAATCCGAAAAATATTTTAAAAATGCCGACAAATTCGATCCCGATCGATTTATGCTAGCAAATGCACACCTTATACAGAAGAACAGTTTCGTTCCATTTTCAGTGGGCCCCAGAGATTGTATCGGTAAGAGGATTTTTTAATACAAGTTTTCTCTTTTGATTTCATATCATTTCAGGTAAACAGTTTGCCATGTTGGAAATACAATTTTCGATTGCTAAAATTCTTCATAATTTTGAATTGAAGCCTGTGAACAATCATGAATTGGAACTAGTGCACGAGATTGCGGTCGTAAGCCAAACCGGCATGCCAGTAATATTTGAGGAAAGATAAACTTAACGCGCAATCTACGAAAATAATCATTGATTGCAACACAGACAATACGTTTTAATAGCAATATTTTCTAATAAAATGGAGAAGAGTAATAAATTATCATTTTTCCTGTTGTCTATTTTTCTTTTATTTTTTTAGTGTAAAACATTAATTCGGACTGCAAATACGCATAAAAAAATTGTGTGGTACACAAAACTACAAGGAATACTACGTATAAGGAAGTATTGTGATGACGAAAATTTTTGGCTTCTAGATTTTTGCAGTGTATTCTACCCAGATTTACAGATTACAAAAGTATTTAGAGCTGGATTTGTAGTAATTTTTATATAAAAGAAATTTCAAAATCCGAACCGGAAGTAGCACTTTCACTTTTATCGAATAGCATTGGTATATATGCAAATATCTCGCAAATTATGCATTCTAGAGGTTTATTAAGAGAAGAGAAGTACTTAGTACATTTTGAATAAATTTTGTATAAAAAAAATTCAAAATTTAGACCTTAAGTAACACAAATACTAACAGGTTTATTTTGTTAAGAAGATACAAGCAATTAAAACTTAATTTGGACCAACTTTTCTATAATTTGAAACGCACATACGTATAAGAAAGAAGAAATTCGTTATTATTATTATTATTAAACTCTGAAAGCATAATAATAAATGGTGCATACGTAACAAGCGAGTCTATAGTGAGTTGGGAATTAATAGGTAGTAAGAATATTATCTTTCTTTTAATTTAACTATTCCCTAATATTTCGATCATCGAGGCTAGTGAACTCTGTATTAACGTACTATGGTCATTTAAACGTGCGTATTTCAGTTGACAAAATATTTAATAAACAAATTAACGACCAAATCACGTTGTAGATTATTCAACCTGATTGTAATAATGTATTTGTGATATTTATGAGATACTAAAATATTTCGACGTAAATAACATTTATTAATTGGAAGTTATCAAAATGTTTTACATTGTTAATTGGAAAAAAATATTTGCGCATAGTATATATAAATATGCTTAATTAAATTTTATTTTAGTAAATAAAAATATTTTCGTAAGCACAAATGTATTAATTACATATAGACATTTATTATCTATATATAAATGTGGTATACGATTTTAATATAATGTGATTTTTGCAAAACGCAATTATTGAAACAATACTACAGTTGATATATTGTGAACGAGTCGTCAAGATGGCTGTTTCAATAACAGTATTGGGATTTCTTCTTATCTGTGTAATATCTGCCATTAATAACTACCTGAATTATTTAAAAAAGTATAGAGATCTTAATAAATTACCTGGACCAAGTTCCTTTGAAATCATTCGTCAATTAGTAGGAGGAAGCAGTACGGATGGTAGGTGAAAGGCTACATAAATTTTATAAAGGACATTGAAAATTAAGATTACATGTTGTTTAAGATAAGTTCACGTTTATATCAACTTTGCATAAAAAGTATGGTCCAGTAGTAAAATTATGGGTAAAACCATTTAGCCCGAGAATAATCGTGGCAGATCTGGAATATTATAATAGAATACTGCTGTCAAAAACGCATTTGACTAAAAGTAATCTATATGATCTAATGAAACCGGTGATTGGAGAAGGACTAGGAACTACGAATAATAGTAAGTCTAAATACTCATGTTGTTTACTCCATTCAAGGAATTCTTCCTTTTTTCTGGCAACCAAAAAACGTTTGTTTTTAATATACAGTTTACTGGAGCCAAATGAGAATTATTTTACTGTAGTAAATGACGACTTTGTGTATTATATCTAAAAGTTTTTCTAGGTTTTAATCTCTTTCATCTGCAGTCAATTACAGCGATATTAACCCTAGAATGATGACTACTACAGTGGTGTCGCATATGACACATCATTATATCTTTAACTTTTATATAGTTATCGTTCAAAATAAAAACAAAAGTATAATTTTACATTAATTTCATTATAAAAAATAAAATGGTACAAAAATATAAAACAGTTATTCTCACAAAAATACTAATTACAGTTCTTCACTGCAGGGAGGACAAATAGGCCTTCTGTGTTCAGCACAAATATGTTCACCGCATCTCACACATAGTTCTCGACCTTTTCTGTTGGCATTTCTAGGGCAAATATGACAACGTTTCTGACCGACAGGTTGATTTCTTTTTTCCAAACTAGGATTCTTTTCTTCCACACCTAAAATATCCTGAATTAGTAGACGTAAATATCTGGATATTGTTGGCACATTCAGTCTGCTTTCCAATTGTGGTTTGATCAATTGCATGGCTAAGTTTTGAAGAAACTGTCTTCTTGGGATGTTTTTATAAGCACTATTTTGTTTTTGTTTGTTGGCGTTATAGATAACATAAGCATTGATTCCAATTCTATCTATCATTCCATAAAATACACGTAAAGGCCATCGACGGGTTTTTCGTGACATAGTTTTTGAGTGACACAATTGATCATATTTATCTACACCACCTTTCGCCGAATTATAAAATAGAATGATTTCGGGTTTTTTAGTTTCGTCATCAATTTCGCCATAAGTGTGAAAAGTTGACAACAACAAAACTATTTTATTCTTTTTAGGTGAAAACGAAACCATTGTTTTAGTTTCGTCGTAAGCAAAATCAGAGCTAGGAACAGTAGCTTTTTTCTTCAAGAAAGTTGGCGGAATATCTGCTTTATTTTTACGTAACGTTTCTACCATGGTTAGTTTCTTTTCCAATAATTTATTTGCCAAATCCGAGGACGAGCACCAGTTATCCATGGTAATATTCCGGTTTGTTCCATATATGCTTTGACACAGTTTCAGGAAATATTGAGTAGGTAAAGCTTCAGAACTAGATCTTGTTTCTTTTCCAATATATGGAATAGCAGAAAGCATGTAAAATATTTTAGAGTCGCACACCATAACAATTTTTATGCCATATTTATCCGGCTTATTTGGAATATAGATTTTAAATGGACATCTTCTTCTAAAACCAAGAAGTTGTTCGTCTACAGTTACATATGCGCCAGGTGTATAATTTTCTGAACATTTTTCAATAAATTTATCCCACAGAAATCTGATAGGTGCAAATTTATCATCCTTACGCTCTTGTCTGGTATTTTTGTCATCAAAGCGAAGACAATTTAGTAAAAACTCAAAACGTTTTTGTGACAAGGTTGCTCTGAAAATGGGTAATCCATATTGTCTGGACCATAAATCAGAAGTACTTAGAAAACATGTTTTTAGAACCCCACTCATATACAACACGCCGAATAAGGCCAATAATTCTTGTCTATTAGTACACCCTATACAGCTTTCATTATTAGCATATTTGGAGGATTGTCTTGTTATTTCTTGGTTTGTGTGTTGAATAGTACAATTAATCATATCGTCGGTGAAAAATAACTGCCATGCTTCAATCTCATCTGCAGCTTTTAATGCGTTTGACTTTGGCCCTGGTAATCGAAGCACAATGTTCTTTTGCACTGTACGTCTATTTTTTGAAAACAATGGTGATTTATACCATTTGTAAGCATTTTTTCCATAAATTGCCGTTCGACGTGTAACAGCTGCTAGACTCGACAGAAAAAGTATCTGAATGGTCACTGTCTAAAAGTTCCGCATCTTCAGATACACTGTCGTCGCTCACTATTTCTGGAACAATATTGTCCAAATCTGTTTCGCCTTTCTCGTAAGAACGTATAATATGCTCTAACTCTGCTTGAGTCAATGCTTTACTACTGGAAGCTATACATCAACTCTTTTATTTTAAATTAAAAAAAAAATACATATCTTAAAATCGTTTCGAATGTTCAGATAAGTGTAGTTCGAGTAATGTTTCAAGAGTACTAAATGAATATGCACGTAAATTCGATGGTTGCATATAAATTTCACTATTTCCTGCGGTACTTTCAGTCCGAGGGGGAAACCGCTGACTCAGAAGTGTACACCATAATCCCATCATATGTAAATAATCCCACATAATCCCATATAATCCCCATAATCCCAAATAATCCCTTATTATTTCTTTATATGTTCCAGGAGTTCTGAGGATTTTGTGCACGTAAACATAGCAAAAGTAAAATTCATAAAATTTAATATTCGTGAAAAATAAAAAAAAACCGAATTAAACAATAATAATTAGTCTTTAACACAGGATTTAATCTCAGATTTAATGTTATCATATTTCTTAGAAATCTCAGCGTATGCGATTTTATCTAAATGAAATGGTTCCATTTCGGTGGCAAATTTAACAGGGCCGTAAAAAATATATTTGCGATCAACCGTAGCAACGTCTTGTTTAATTTTTGGCCAGGTAAACATTTTATTTTGCTTCCTTCCACGTGTAAAAAAATTAATTTTAAAAATTGTATTACTGATAATTTCTATAATTTGGCCTATATACCACCGTTCATCATAAAATACAGCGTAAAATTTATTACACTCAATTACACTTAATAATAACCACTGAGTGATGGGTCTGTGATGAGATTTATTTTCTCTGCCCCGATTTTCTCCACCATCAGAAGATGTCTCCGCATCTGAAGTGTCAGTATATAATACACTGAAATCATTCCGATCATCGTCCTCACTTTCTTTCGAGCTCTCTCCAGTAATATATTTCAAACCTTTCTTGCTTATTGAATTACATTACATCTCGATTTAAACATTGTCTTTCGTCGCGACTTGCCTTTACATGATTGCGAAAATGACGGGAATATCAATTCTGCTGCTGTACTGTTATTTACGTTTATAAATCGACCAGAAGCCGACATAAGGATGACTTCTTTATGACTACACGTTTTCCATTGGCCTTTACTGTAACAAAGAGCCCAGTTTTATAAATTTTCGTCGAAGATTTCCCACCTACTTTTTAGATTCTTGAAGAAAAATCTTTGAAATTGAGGTCATTGTGAAATTCAAGTGTAGTATTTCCATCTCCTTATGTAGTACTCTGTTCCTGGTCGTATTCCGAGTCACTCAGGTCCGAAACTAATTGAAAAACATTATTTGACTCTTCTGTGCAGGTAACAATATTTTCATCAATTGCCATCTCACAATCATCTGGAACATTCTCGGGAATATTAGTTTCCATCTCGGACTTCTCCAGCACAACTGACATTGGCAGAAAATTTTTCAGCATATTGTATCAAAGTATTCGCTTCAGAGCTAGAAATCTGATTAAAAAAACCACTTAATATCTTTATTCTCACTTTTACTTTCTTATACGTAGTATAAGGAAGTATTGTGATGATGAAAATTTTCGACCTCGAGATTTTTGCAGATGTCCACGTTTTGAGGTCCCCTGATACCAAAAAAGTGGTTTTTAAAAAATGTCTGTGTGCCTGTGTGTCTCTCTGTCTCTCTCTCTCTCTGTGTGTGTGTGTCTGTGTGTCTGTCTGTGTGACCACGATAGCGGTCAAACCGCTGTAGATATCAATTCCAAATTTTGTATTTACGAATATAATCTCCCTCTTGAGAACTGATTAGATTTTGAGCAGAATCGGCAGACCGGAAGTAGTAGTTTACTTCTGTGAAAAAATCGAATTTTGCAAATATTTCGTCAATTACTAAGTTTAACCAAATTTATAAAGAATTCAAATGTACTCAAAATTAAATTTGAGGAAAATTGTTTTAATAAAGTTTTTCGAAATTCCAACCGGAAGTAGGTCTTTTACTCTTATCGAAAATCAGTTTTTTGCGAATATCTCGCAAGTCATGCTTTCTAGGCAGGTACATTACAAGTATAAAAGTATTTAGAACATACTTTTAAATATCTTTTGTATAAAAAGAATTTCAAAATTCAGACCGGAAGTACCACTTTTACTCTTATCGAATAGCGATTTTTTGCAAATATGTCGTAAATTATGCATTCTATATACAGGGTGTCTCTAAAAGGTGCGGAAAAGACGCTACCACACATTTCTGAGGGCGATCTAACCCAAATTACCTCAGTCCAAAAGTGGATGCATCATTGCATTGAATTGCCACAAGAATAACACCCAAATTACAGAAGCATATGTGTCCATATACGGAATGAATTTTTTATATCCAGATTACTCATAAACGGCTGCTCCAATCAACTCCTACCAGGTATACCTTTTCTAGGTAAAAAACATTGGAGAATAAGAATTTTTATTTAAAAGTTAAATACAGTGTGTCTCAAAAAAGTTATTACGTTTTAAATGGATACAATATGCCGCAGGTGGCGCCCTCTACATTTTGCAATGAAAATGAGAGCAGATTTAAATTTTTTACCCCACGAACCCCCCCCCCCCTACCCAAATATTGTGACAATATACCAATTATTACAGAAATTATTTATAAAAAACTAAAACCAAATTGAACTTTTGACACTCTGTATCTCCGAAAGCATCCACTTTTGGACTGAGGTAAGTTGGTTAGATCGTCTTATTTTGCCCTCAGAAATGTGTGGTAGCGTTTTTTCCGCACCTTTTAGAGACACCCCAGTATATTTATGAAGAGTACAAACGTATTTAGAGTTGGATTTGGAATATTTTTTGTATAAATGAAATTTCAAAATTCGGACCGGAAGTAACACTTTCATACGTATAAGAAAGTCGTGTGGTGGCAACACCTCATTTTTTTTCTTTGGATCACATGTCAAAGATGGATTTAACGTTGATTTTAGTGTTGGTGGTCTTAGATACGGAACAAGGTGCAGAATAAGCACTTATATGCCCAGATAAATGCTTGTAAATATTTCCAAATATTCATTTCTTAAAATGGCCTGGCTGTTGCGCATATTTTTGAATTTTATAGGAACATTTACAGTAGCATCTCATAACGCAATATAACTCATTTCGTATTCCATATTTGGTTTCGAAAAACATTTCAGAAAATTTTGTTTTAAAAAAGTACCATTAATCGTGGCTGATGCACTTATGTTTAATCCAGTTTCTTATAGTACGTGAAACATGAGAAGTTTCTTCTGGGAGATTTGTAGCGATCTTGTCGGTAACTACCGGTTATGATCCTGATGCACCCACTAATGTAGTACCTGCCTGTCGACTTGTCCCTAAAAGTAAAGCAAAACCTCATTCTGAAATTCGTTCTTAATATTTCTTCATCTTCAAGAACGACAAGTAGAGTAGCACTTCTATTATCTCAGTTAATGCGGACCGGATCGTGCTCCGATAATCAAAATCGGTATATACATAAAATCATAAATGAATGTTAGAGAAAGGTTTGGTCTCTTTTTCTAAATAATAATTATTCTACCGTTTTTTTAAATTTGGCATTTTTACTAACCTTGTAACCAGCCACGCAACTGACACTAGACGGAAATGGAGTAATAGCGAAATGAATAACACACTAATTGAAAAGAAAAATAAGTTTCCGCAATATTCACACCGATTTTGTTACAAAATATCCATAAAATCATGAATTAGGGGTCGGATAATATGGAGTACGATTAACATATAAGAAAATTGTTCGGATAATCTGGGTTCTACTGTACATATTATTATACTATAGTATAGATTAACTGAGGTTTCGGCCGACATCTTCGCTTACCTAAAGTTCCAGTCTTGGTTCCAGTGCACCAATTTGTTGCAAGGGACTTATCTTTTAGATTGTTGTAGAACGTTTCTTTTGAAATGGCTAGAAATTATGGTAATTAATTTTCTGTAACTTTGTATAAGATTGAAATTTTCTGGTTTTTTCGAAAATATTCCAAAATACGATTGGTATTCCTCCTTGAGAATTAATGCTGGTACTGTCTCGGCCATAAATTTCTCTATCTCCAAGATGTCATCATTTGTGATTGGAGCAAGTAATTGTGCGTTAGTAAATCCATTGATCCTTAAAAGATTTTTTATGCAGACAAGCATGGAAATATTTAGCTTATTTTCAACTTTGGTGAAGCATTACTCTCTTGATAAAAGACTCGGCAATAGATTTCAAGTGAGAATCATACCTTGATTTCAGCTGTAAAAATTATCCTCAAGATTATCTGTGCAATAATTCAGTGACAGCAAAAATAAACAGCATAACATCCTAGAATATCACATCACCTGTATGACCTGTATAAATAAAATGCCGAGTGGAACGCACATGCATTCAAACCTCGGTTCAAATCAGTTCAAACTAGTGTACGATCAGCAATTTACCGCAAAATATCGTATGATCAAGTAATGAGTCGTAAGGCGTCATTCGTGAAAGTGAAAAACTACCAAAGGCACTTTCTGTTAAAATTCAATTTGATCTGTACTACTGTGATTCCACTATGGACATGACGTTTAATTTGAAGGGATGATTCGATTACATAAAGTATTGTTGATTATACAGGACAATAGATACAAAAACATTCTTTCTGATGACCGTGGAATCCCTCATAATTCTACCAAGTAATCCCACATAATTCCAAATAATCCCATATAATCCGATATAATTCCAAATAATCCCATGTAATCCGATATAATCCCAAATAATTCCACACAATTCCAATAATCCCAAATAATTCCTGGAATTCCTACGGGGTGTACACCATAATCCCTCAGCGGTTTCCACCTCGTTTCAGTCTAAATCTTTCCTAGTAATTAAAAACAACGTTTTTTCCTTACATAATAATGTTAGTACAAAAATATATTTATTATTTAATATCCCGCAATCCATTGGTTATATAGGTGGAAGATCTTTTCATTAAATAAGTTGGGTTATAGTTTTGCTTCAGGAGATATAAGGCTTATGGCTATTCAAAATTCTCTTTTACTGTGAACTCATTAGCTACATGTTGCAAAATGTATCATGCGGTTTCGGAGATATACAATTATTCCATGCTTGAGAGTTAGCTTCGATCATAAAAAGTATTCTATTTCGTGTTATACCTATATTTAAATATATTAAAGAAATAAATAAAATAGCAGACACAAAGTTCAGAATATACAGTGTGTCCCCGGGGTGTTTACAAGAGGGTCAGTTTTAAAAAGTCTGCTTGTCGAAATAATTACTTTACTATTAAAATAAATTGCATTGGATATAGATGGTCTCAAGAAACTTAGAAAACATGAATATGCTTCAAGAGAGAAGTAACATTACCTTGCAATTTAGAGTTTACTGTGAATGGAAACTCCCTTAAAACCATAAAATAAGTTAAACAATATATTTCAAGTCAAAATTTAAATTGTTAAGTTGTTAAGTTTAATTTACTAACGTATCTTAAATTAATGTAGATAATTCTTAATTTAATCTTATCTATCACTGGCTGCTGTGTTGTCGATAATATTAAATTGTCAAATGTCATTAAGCGTAGATTTTTCTATACAGTTATTTTCTGTTGATCTTGCAAACTACTAACCATTGATCTGGTTAATTTTTTTTCCCATTAGAAACGCTATGGACATGTTTCTTGAAAAGTTTCCGAAAACTGCGGTAGCATGCGAAGCACTGCGCAAATTTGTAAATAAATTCGATTTACTAGTGATTGTCAAAAAAAAAAATACAACGAAGACGATACAGCAACACTTTTGGCAATAGATTCAATAAAAGAAACACCAAAATTACCTTTACGGAAACGATTACAAAGGTTGGATATTGGTAAAGCTCATTTGGAAAGAATTTATAGAGTAAACAATGTTTGGCCGTTTAAATTAAAGCTCGGATATATCCTTGAAATTACATATGTAGAGTAGCAATAGAACTTTTGTTAATAGATTGAAAAAAATTACCCCGTAGATAGAAGTTTTCGCAGAATAATCTTTTTTACCGCAACAATGGTTAGATCACAAAACCGTCGCGACTGGGCTTCTCACAATTCAAACCACAGAAACAAAGTCAACGTTATAACAAAGTTAATATTTGGTTCAGATTATCTTACGATCGAATCGTTGGTTTATATGTTATTAATTAGAATTTGAATCAACATGTTTATGTGCGTCTTTTGAAAACGTATCGATTCCCGTTTCTGGACAATTGGCCGCTAGAAATGCGGCGTAACATTTTTTGACAACAAAGCAGGTGCTAAGCCCTGCTCATTCGATGTTTTTGGAACGATAGGATAACAGATCAGTTCGAAGAACGACGGACGGGAATATTTGGAGCCATAAATTTTCCTGGTAGATCGCCTGACCTTACACCAATTTACATTTTCTTTAAATCAAGTTGGTGTAGCTGACCTGCCGCATGACCGGAAAATACTAAAAGCACGAAGATAAGACTTTGTTAATGAAACAAGTGAATCATAAACCATACGTAAAGTCTATGGTCAATTTATTAAAAAAAAAGTTCGAATTTGGAATTATTTTTGTTGAATTTTTTAACTAATTGAAGTTTTGAATTTAAACTAATAACTCCAAGACCATGTTACTTCTTTCTTGAAGCACTTTTATGTTTTCTTAATTTGTTCAGACCCTGTATATCTAAAGTCATTTATTTTATATAATATATTTGCCCACTTGT
Organism: Amphimallon solstitiale; assembly: GCA_963170755.1. Classification (NCBI taxonomy): domain Eukaryota; kingdom Metazoa; phylum Arthropoda; class Insecta; order Coleoptera; family Scarabaeidae; genus Amphimallon; species Amphimallon solstitiale. The sequence continues at coordinate 199,497,832 of OY720675.1, forward strand.
CAACTCCATCCGGGGACATACTGTATATTAAGCAGAACAATCATTTTCCTTTAAGAGAGCATCAGGTAATGCAATTTTTATTAATTTTCATGTTCAACATATCTTCTGATGGATGTGTTTATTATTTTATTTAATATTTTACTATTAAGTAGTTTTAACTCTCTGATATCGTAAAGTTAGAGCCGATATTAAATAATCAGAATATTAGTCAAATGCACAAAAAAGTTAAATAAATTCTTGCAAAACATGCAAAGTCTTAAAAACATTTTTACAGTATTCAACCGCAAAACATATCACGGACGGAAAACTTTTTGGAGGGTGGTGTGCCTTTTTTATGCCACTGCATAGAGTCTTGCTTCGACTTAGGTTCATAAAGATAAACTCAAATTTCATCCCCAGACACAAGTCGACACTATCCATGCCTTCACTAGAGGTCCAAAACCCACGAAAACATTCTACGCGGCGTTGTTTTTGCGGCGGCTTCAGCATTCGTGGCACCCATCTTACGCTGACCTTAATCATGCCAACATGAACCTGAAGAATTTTAAAAATGACGTCAGGTACTCCAGTGATTCCTGCAAGTTGTGTCTTCTTTAGCCAAGTATTTTTCATTATTAACTTTTCGACTTTTTTAACAACTGGAATGGTCACTTCTATTGACTGTGGCTCGTCTTTCAGTGATCCCTATCTGGCTTAAAGTAAATGTCCCACTTAAAAACCATAGTCTTTCCCAGCTAAGAATTCCCGTAAGCCAATGACATTTCTTCTATTATACTTGCGCGATACTCGATTTTCTCCTATTTCACACTTTCTTCTCGATTAAGTTGCTTGGTCGACTATAGTTTAAAGACTACTGATGCAATTGTGTTAAAACTTTATATTTATACTAATAATGAGTCACTGAACACGTCAGAATACGAAAGCGCTCTCTCACTACCATCCGCGACTTTAGGAAAGCCTCCTCCTAAATTTGGATCAAGCTCGATTAGACCAAATAATCAACTAATAGCATCTCCTTTAGGGATAATAAGAAGTTAAAGGTACGATTCAAAGGATATTCTAGATAAAAAACAAGGATAAGTAAGAAAGGGATTAAATGGAAAATCACTGTAAGTAGCGTCCGCTCGAGTTCCTAAACCCTTACGCTTGTTAACAAATTCTGGAGCTATTTAGAGTACAATGTTTGTGCACAGTAATTTAATAACATTGATACTGCATCTGTAAGTGGCTAGAAAAAGACAAGTATTGAATACTTGTCTCCTACAACTAAGGAAGTGCGAAAGGAACAAATCTTTATTCAATCTAATGGTGTGGAGATTCGCGCATAGTGACCTCTGTGAATGCTCAATCGCCATTACTCATTCTTTGAATATATAATTTCAGTAGGAAAAGAGCCATGTTATGTTTTCCATATGTTTCCATCAAGCCAATTGTTTTACCTAAATATTTCTCTTCTTATGTAGTTCTTACAAAAAATTATCTTTCTCTGAATTGTACTTCATATGCATGCATCCTTAAAAGTGTAGAAAATATGTTCTAAATATTTATTATGTTAAATTTCATATATTCATAAATATCAGTCGTGGAATGGCAAAAGGAGAGAAAAATTTGCCACAGTGCATTTCAGACTAGCGCAGTGCAAGAAATGTTGCCAGTTATTTCAAAATACACAGATATACTTATGAAAATAGTACGAAATAGAGCAGGAGAAATTATTGATACACAACCCCTACTTCATTTGTATACACTGGATGTGATGTTTGGTAAATAAGCTTAATTCCATGTTTTTTTAATGAAAACAATATCTCTAGATGATTTATTACAGAAACAGTTACTAAAAGAGAACAGACCTTTTTGGAAAATGATAATTCCACATACTTGGAAGCATATTTTACCTATTTTGACATTATAGCGGAAAGAATATATTCATTTCTGCTCCTAAATAACTTCTTATTTAGATGTTCTAAATACTATGAGAACGAGCAAAAGTCTTCGAATTTTTTAGTAAATTACACAAGAGAAATAATAGTTAATCAGTTGGCCAATAATGAATATAATACCGCTGGCAAATCTAGATTACATCTCATAGATGTTTTACTTGCAAATAATTTGACAAAAGATAAAATCAATAGTCATATGAACACGTTCATAATTGGAGTAAGCATAATTTATATATTTAGGAACAATGAGTAAATTGGCATATATAGGCGAAAATAATTTTAACTTTTATAATTCATTCTCTTTAATAATTTGCTATCTCTGTTATAACATTATTATGCGAATGCTGTCCTTGTATCCTTGAGATACACACTGACTTCTTTGCCTAAAACTGCAAAAGCGGCTGTAGGATGGGTGTAGGCTCTGCCTGACTATATTCCTAACCAGTGGGGAACTAAACATCTGTAAAGGGAGCCCCTGTGAAGAGAAGGCTGTCGTCATCAGCGGCCCGGCAAGTGTATTTCTCAGATACGACAACAGCGAATTCAGAAGTTTTCTTGAACAATATAAATTTTTGTGGTTTCAATTTGGATTTTTGTGGTTTTATTCTAACTATTTTAGTAGAATAAAGATGACTACAGAACATCGCAATGCAACACCGTCGGGTGGACGCCACAACAGCATGACATCGTAACATAACGGCGTCCCATTAATTGTCGGTTTTTCGCCGTCGCGTCGGCGTCGCATCAAAGAAATATTACGCATTGAAGTAGTGCCTGGCGAACAAAAAATGAATACCAGAGTTTATTTTTACTTTTGTTAAAATTTACTGACGAAAGGGTTTTTGTGGCGAGTAAACCTTCCTTCAAAATAATTCAGAACATCTGTTGATCATATTTTATCGAAGAAAAGCCAATTTTGTACTTCTTCGGGTAATAAAATTGTCCCTTATAATTTTAAAACTTTCCTTTGGGTATTTACATCCAATTGAGTTTAGCCAGATTAGAATCGATTTGATCGACATTTATCAGGCAAGCATCCCAGATATAATAATTGTGTCTACCACCAACGTCTTCGTCTGCGATTCTGCTTTTTCACTAAATACATTACTATATACGCTGAAGCCGCAATGTGCATCTTGCTTGGAAATCATTCATGAACTGATTATACGAGGATGGGGATGGGACGGCTTTATGTTCGCGATGATGCTACGCGTTACACCTCGGCACTTCATCACACCGTAACTTCGTCGCGCAACAAGAAATGTTACACGGCGGAGTTGCGGTACTATGTTCTGTTGCATGTTTGTGACCACCTTAGGAACTTACTTTTAACTTTAATGATCCGGATGATGTACTAAGAGTCGACCAATTTTTATAGAATAGCATGGATTATGATGAACTTTGATTAAGAGCTTCATCGCATGATTTAGAAAGACTGCGATACCAGTGCGTCAGAGGATATTGACGAGCGGAAGGAAGGGTCAGAAACAGAGCAGTGAAGAAGAAGAAAAAGAAAAAGTAGAAGAAGAACAAGAAGAAGCAAAAGAAAAAGGAAAGTTCTACATTTGTCACGGGAAACAGGGCAGAATGGTAATGCAGTCATTTACTTGGAGAAAATTCCTTACTGTCAATAAAGGAAATCTTCCAAGTTAAGACCGAATTACATGCCTTTATAGGCATTTTGTACTTGGCAGGACATTGAAAAGCTAGAAGCATAAATCTTGAACATTTGTAGGATAAAATTGAATATGGCACAGAAATCTACCGCTTGACGATGTCCCTCTTTAGCTTTAGATTCTTAGTGCAGACTGTGAAATTTAATGATAGAGAAAGTAGTACAAAGAAGAGCAGTTGACCTTTTAGCACCAATCCGTAACTTCTTTGAAAGGCTTGTAAAAAACTGCAGAGCTTTCTACTATGGGGAAGCTGTTGTTACAATCGACAAGAAGCTAGAGGCCTTTAGGTGCAGATGCCCATTCTCTAAGTATATTACATGAAAACCTTAAAAATATGGAAACACATAATATGCAGTTGTAGATTGTAAAATATTTTATGCCATCTGGAAATTGATCCTAGTATGCAACCGGTAGGGCCATTCAATTATAAGTATAGTATAAAAGCATAGATATAGTACAAAGATTAGTTATTTCCATCACTAAATATGGACGTAATGTGACAGCTGATAATTAGTGATGTCACTCTCGTTCAAATCTTATCAGAAGAATATCACTTGTCCAGCGCTAAAAAAAAACAAATGGCAGATCATTAAAGAGATGAAAAAAGGGAAACAGAGAAATCGTTTCCAGCCTTTTTGAATTCCGCTAGTTTCATATGTCCCGTAAAATAAAAACAAAAAGAAACATGTACTGCTTATCTCAAGTTTACGCACAAACTATACAACTGATGTAGGTGCTCGTGTCAAGAAAAGGTTTGAGATGGTAATTCATTACAATGAACCTAAGATAGGAGTAGATATAGTTAACAAAGTTACAATGTCACGTGGGGAACTAGAAAGTGGTCGATGATCAAGTTCTTTTCGGTCCTATGCATTGCTTGAATCAATTCTCAAGTTATTCATATGGGATAGGGAAATGAAAAACTCACAAATCGGACGTGAACTGATTGTTAATCAGATTGGGCGATCACTTATGCCTCATTTACCTCGGTTAATTTCACCGACACCACGACATTCCTCTCAATCTTCTGTGTACTGAAGATTCAAATAGAAATCTTGTTGTTTCCTTCGGAGTTGGGCTACGAAAAGATTGACAAAGTATAGCCTGCAAGACTTGTGGACAGTATTTATGCATGGAACATTGTGCTTTGGTTTGTACTCATGGATGTGAATAGAAAATTTAGAGAATGAAGAAGACTATAACTAATTTTGTTGTAAAATGTAAAGCTAATTTGTTATTATTTCTTTCAGTTTCACAAGACTCCTACTTATATTTGCTTTTACAAGATTTTATTTGCCATTTTGTAGGTTTCTTGCTATTAAAAACAGGAGAGGAGGTTCACTTCTATTTATTTATCACATTTCCGCAATATACAGTGCGTTCATGATGAAAGGAACAAATTCGTTTAAAATTCAGGTAATTATTTTGCAGAAAAACGCTTGGACAGGTCGATTAGTATTTTTAGTTTTGAATTTTTTGACATAAGAAAATTATATAAAGGGTGTCTAAAGAAGAACATATGCAGCAATCATTGGTTTTTTTAAATGGAACACCCTGTATATTATGCCATTTTTGAATTGTAGGGTAAATTCTAAACACATTATACACATTTTTGTGTAACATACCATATCCCCAAAATCAGCGGTTTTCGGAATAATGAGTTTTGTGATAAATTAAAATACACATAGGTAATGAAATAAAATGTTTAAATTGAACAAGGACACCTTGAACATTTTTTTAAAAGCCAACAAAAACATCCTGGTATTGCAAATTTTATCTTCAACAAAAAACTCTACTTCAAATTAATCGATTTTCATGTATTTTTTTCAATTTATCACATTTCAAACGTCATTATTCCGAAAACCGCTAATTTTGTGGATATGGTATGTTACACAAAAAGGTTGAGAATTTACCATACAATTCAAATATGGCATAATATACAGTATGTTCCATTTAAAAAAAACAATGATTGCTGCATATGTTCTTCTTTAGACATCCAGTATATAATTTTCTTATGTCAAAAAATTCACAACTAAAAATACTAATCGCCCTGTCCGAGCGTTTTTCTGCAAAATAATTACTTGAATTTTAAACGAATTTGTTCCTTTCATCATGAACGCACTGTATAATGACAACTAATGAGTGTCAGTATCAATTTTAAGTTTTATTTTCCTAGGTATTTTTATGTTTTAATCTATATTTCTTTAATTTTATTTGATTTTGGTCGATGCTAACCATCTTTACGATGATCCAAAATGGAGAATATAATGTTGTCCATAATAACCATCACTTGAAAGACCGTACAAGATCCCCAAGATCCTCACGGTCATGTGAGAGGTATAATTTTTCAAGTTTAAATTTACATTGTGTTCCTTTTAGGAATATTGGTCCAGTTGTTAAGATTTGTCAACTTAATATCAAAGGTATATCCAAAGACAAATGTAACTAGTTAGCGGGTTTGCCGAAGGAATAGAATTTGATGTTATTGTACTTCATGTAGCATCAGTGGATCAACTGGTTTCAAGAGGAGAAATTTCTGGTTTTACTTTGGTTGACTACATCCTTAGTTGTGTCCATGGATCGGCAACTTATGTAAAATCAGACATATCAAATATCCGGACAATTGAAAGACATACTATAAGTGACACTTATAGTATTTCTTTAAACCACCAAATATTCGATGGCCAACAAATCTTAAAGTTAATTACCATCATCCTGCTGTTTTTGTTGGAGATTTCAATTGTCATCATGAAATGTGGAGATATACTTATAGCGATATAAATCGAATTTCCTTTATGACTTGGTGTGAGACGAATAACTTACATCTGTTTTTTGATGCAAAAGATAAGAAGAGTTTTCATTAGGCTAGATGGAAAAAAGACTATAATCCCAATCTTTGTTTTGTTACATCTGATGATAAAAATAATTTATTGCCTACAATAAGGTCTGTTTTAAACAACTTTCCGCGAAGTCAACATCGTCCAGTTTTAATTAATGTTGGAATACAAATTCCATTAGTTACATCAACGAAAAAACCTCGGTGGAATTTTCAAAACGCTGACTGGAATGAATTTAGGAGCCAAGTTAATTCGAATCTTCGATGGATACCACCTTGACCTAAAAATTATTTTAGGTTTTTGGGTGTCATTAAAGTGGCAGCTAAGAGATCTATTTCAAGAGGTTTTCGTAAAGAATACATTCCATGCTGGTCTAGAAAAACAAATGAATTATATAGAAATTTCAATGAAAACCCTAGTCCAGAAATTGCTGATGAATTATTTACTTTATTAAATGAAGAAAGAAAGAACAAATGGTCGCGTTTTATGGAAGACATGAATTTCACACTTTCTAGTCGTAGTAGTTGGAATCTATTAAGAAAACTAGGAGCAGCAACCCAAACTAGTATTGTAGAATCAAAAATCAGCGCTAATTCCATAGTTTCAAGATTAGTGCGCGTCTTAAATATGACAAAGTTAAGTAAAGTACAAATCAAAAATATGAAAAATTATTGCGCAGGAAAAGAAAATCTATTAATACAAAAAATGATGATCTTACAAAACCCTTTAAGTCAGGAAAGTCAGCAGATGTTGCTTCTAGTTATAGACAAATGATGTAAAGAAATTATATCACAGAATTTCTCCAATTATGGAAAATATCTTTCCCATAGAGCAAGCTGGTTTTAGACCAAATCGTAATTGCTGCGATCAAGTATTAGCTTTAACAAATTAGATAGAGAATGGTTTTCAAAAGAATTTGAAAACAGGAATTAGTTTCACTGATTTAACAGCTGCTTGTGATACAGTTTGGTTAGATGGATTATTTTTAAAATTGTATAATATGTTGCCTAATGGTAATTTAATTAAACTTATGGAAAATATGTTTACAAATAGTAAATTTAGAGTTTTTATCAATGGAGAAAGTAGTAAATTTAAAATATTATATAATGGTTTACCTCAAGGATCGGTATTATCTCCTCTTCTCTTTAATCTATATACAAGTGATTTACAAGACTTTTAGAAAATTTATCTACGCTGATGACATGGCAATTGCTTATCAATACAATAATTTCAATCAAATTCAAGTTAATTTAAACGAAGATCTATTGATTCTGAGTGATTATTTTAGAATGTGGAGGTTATGTCCTAACCCATCTAAGTCAGAATTTTCTTGTTTCCATCTTAAGAATAACGAAAAACTTAAAAAAAACTTGTAGTATCTTTTAATGGTACTATTCTAAGACATAATTTTAATCCAACATACCCAGGAGTTACCTTGAATACATCGTCAACATATAAACAATATTGATAAATTGCATATTAAGATTAAAACAAGAAATAATATCTTACAGAAGTTGGCTGGTTCAAATTGGGGAGCTCATGCAGACATTTTACGTACGTCAGCTCTTGCATTGGTGTATTCTGCTGCTGAATATTGCAATGCAGTTTGGATGAATAGCGTACATGTTGGTAAAGTATATATTCAATTAAATTGTACATCGAATTATTACGGGCACAGTAAAATCTACTCCACTTCCTTGGCTCAGCGTCCTGGCTAACATTTATTTTATCCTCATCAGTTAAGAAGAAAATTGGCTTTAAAACGTTGTTGGGATAAATATCATAATTTTCCTAATTTATATTTAATTACTTCAGAACTTACCACCTTATAGATTGAAATCACGTAGTCCAATTTGGAAGGAAAATTTCCTAAATCAATAATTTTCGATTAATGACCTCTGGAAATCTATTTGGTTAGAATGTGAAGTATTTAATAAACAATTAATAGATGATCCTTTGATTAAAGTGCCTGGCTTTACACAACCAAGAAAAATTTGCTGTAAGTTGAATCGTCTTAGGACGGGTCATGGAAGGTGCAATAGTATGTTATTCAAGTGGAATGTGATTGCGAGCCCCGTTTGTGATTGCGGAGCTGAGATTGAAACAGTTAAACATAATTGTTGAAGAATGTCCTCTAGCTAAGTTTGAATTTGCATACGTAGATTTACATAATTTAACTACAGGGGCTGTTGCTTGGAACAACTAAGGACTTTTAGTATTGTAACCCTGTGTGTTTTTTATTCTGCAGGTTTTTTCCTACATCCTAGACCAAATGGTGCAGTGTTTTAAAGGGCACCTACTGTTGTGGGCCCTTAAAATATATTTCTACTTTTGTTGTATAATTTATACATGCTTGTTTTTTTGTACCTGTCATGTAGTTTCATAGGAATATACAGGGTGAGTCATCTCCGCGGATAAGGCCAATTATGCCTTTATGAGTAAAGATATTTCGAAGCGGTTTTTTTCTTGATGAGCAGCTATCAGCTCATTAGGAGCACATTTTAAAAATATTTTGTATTATACAGATTGATCCATAACTTGGTGGCCAACCATAGTTATAGTTTTTTAAATGGAACTCCCTATATATTATTACATTTTTGTATTCCCCGTATAATTTTTAGTCAAAAAGTAATCAGATAGTATAGACCTAAAATCTAAAGTTTTTGACTTATTCCCATTATTTTGAAAAATTCAATGTTTGTATAAAATTATATTTCTCGAAAACGACGTATTAGCTGGATAAAATTTTTTGCAGTATTGTTTACAATAAGAGGTTCTAATAGAAGCATGTTTTATTTTTTTCCAGTTACTAACTGCATGTGCAGAAAACTGGATTAAAATTACATGACACGTTTTTGTATAAAAGTCAATTTTTTTAAATGGAACACCCTATATATTAATTCATTTTTGAATTGCTTATTAAATTTCATGTCAGAAACATGTAAGACGTTAATACTTTAAAAGTGACTATTACTGAGCTACTGTAGTTTTTTGATATATTTTTTTTAGTGTTTATATGTATAAAACGGAACACCCTGTATATCAGTTCATTTTTGAATTCCTTATTAAATTTCACATCATAAACATGTAAGACGTTAATACTTTAAAACTGACTATTACTGAGCTATTGTCGCTTTTTGATATAATTTTGTCAGTTTTATGGTTTTAATTAATATACTCGTAGTATAGTACTGACAAAATTATATCAAAAAGCGACAATAGCTCAGTAATAGTCACTTTTAAAGTATTAACGTCTTATATGTTTTTGATGTGAAATTTAATAAGAAATTCAAAAATGAACTAATATACAGGATGTTACATTTGAAAAAATTGACTTTTATACAACAACGTGTCATGTAATTTTAATCAAGTTTTATACACATGCAGTTAGTAACTCTAAAAAAATGAAACATTCTTCTATTACGACCTCTTATCATAAACAATACTGCTGCAAAAAATTTTGTCCATCTAATACGTCGTTTTCGAGAAATATAATTTTATACAAACATTGAATTTTTCAGAAAAATGGGAATAGGTCAAAAACCTTAGACTTTAGGCCTATACTATCTTTTACTTTTTGAATAAAAATTGTACGGGGAATACAAAAATGCAATAATATATAGGGTATTCCATTTAAAAATCTATAACTGTGGTTAGCCGCCAAGTTATGGAACACTCTGTATAATACAAAATATTTTTAAAATGTGCTCCTAATGAGCTGCTATCACAAGAAAATAACCGCTTCGAAATATCTTTACTCATAAAGGCATAGTCGGTCTTACCCGCGGAGACGACTCACCCTGTATATATATATATAATGGAATTTATATTATGTATCTGAATATCTGGCAGATACTATGACAGCAATGACGTAAGTTTTTTAAGGACAGCATTCAAGTGTTATATAAGGTAGCATTAATGAGCAATTAATTCAGATCATTCTGTATATTATTTTTGTCAATATTAATTTCAAGTTATTCAAATAATAAATTTAGTAAAAATATAGACAGTATGGTGGTATAAACTATAAACGCAATATTTTTAAGGGGAATGACACAACAGGACAAGCCTTGTGTTTTATATTGTACCAAATTTCTATTGACCCAGATGCCCAATCAAAAATTTTGAAAGAGATAAATTCAGTAGTAGGCGAAGACAGAAATATTGAAATTTCTAATCATTATTTATCAAAAATGAAATATATAGAATGCTTTATAAAGGAAGTTACAAGATGTTTTCCTATTATTCCATTTATTGAACGTAAACTTAGCAAGGACGAAATTATAGGTGAGTTCAATCAATAGGCATTTTAAAAAATATATTTATTTTGAAATTTATAGCAGGTATAAGTTATCCAAAAGATACTACGTTTTTGTTTCACATCGACAGTGTCCATAAGTCAGAGAATTATTTCGAAAATCCGAATAAATTTGATCCTGATCGTTTCATGGCCCAAAACGCACACCTTCAAAAGAATAGTTTTCTAACATTTTCTATAGGACCCAGAGATTGTATTGGTACAGTATCATGTTAACTTTTTTTTTTATTAATACACAGCTACTTAAATATGATTTTAGGTAAACTATTTGCAATGCTATTTATGAAATATTTTGTGGCCAAAATTATTCAGAACTTTGTGGTGAAACCTGTCGAAAATCACAAATTAAAACTAAGCCATAAGTTGACTATGACAAGTTCAACAGGTGTACCTGTGATGTTTGAAGAGAGATTATAACATTAAGCAAATAATTGCTGAGTTTTCGCCTTGGCAACATAAATAAATAAGTGTTAATCATTTAATAGCCATTCTTTAGTAATGTAATGTAGAGGGAGTACTATACCTAGAATCACCTAGAATGCCAAGCTATTACAAACTTTATTTCGACCAGTGATGACCAGTACATAGAACAGAGCAACTGAATATGCAGATCCAACTGGGTGCGATGATATGATTTCCTTTTCTCTGTAACGGACATACTATGGTAGTTGCTGTATTCGCTTTGCATACACAAAGTTGTAATAATCATATATTCAGTGAGTGTCATTTTAAAATTAAGACTATATGAACAAATTGCAGTGAATATTGCTTAGTGTAAAATAACAAGCATATTGTTCTGTAAAATTTGTGTCAAGGCAACGAATCACACATTTCCTTTTCTTTAAAAGAATTATACGTAAATCTCGTGTTTAGTAGCATTGGTAAATTAAATAAATACGAATCAATAATTATTTATTATATATAAGAATGCAATTGTGAAATTATCATTATGTAGTGCTATAAATATACACTATGTATGAATCTTTATCTTGATTTATTTAAAACGTACCTCATGAACAATTACGCTTTTGCTTGAAACATTAGCATGGCCCATATATTATCGAAGCATTCTCACGGCAAAAAACAATAATTCCACACACAATATTACTTAAGTAAATCCCTGTTAGATAAATATGCCTTGCAATTTATCTAAGACGTACCTGATTAATAATAACTATGTGCCAATGACACAAACAAAGTCATTAACAATAAACGACGATTTTTACCACTGATTATAAATTGGTCAAAGAAATTATAAATATATACTTTAATTAAACAAATTAAAATAAATGATCCAATTCGTATGAAAAATAGTGTATGTGCATGCATACTTACCTATTTTCGCTATACATATATATATATAACATTTCATATCCTTGGTTATTTGCAATAAATATACTAAAATAAAATAAAAAAATACTTCAATTACGTGTATTTAAATCAAAAGTACAATAAAATGCTTAAATTTGTAAATACTAATTTATTTTTCGTTAAAAAATTTCTTCATTAAATTAAGTGCAATGTGCCTGAATTAAATTCCAATTAGCACAAAGGTAAGTAAAAATTTGATTTAAATATTTACCGATGAAAAGAATGTTTGTCATATATGAACGAGTTATTCACATTTTTGTATTCAAATGAGAGTCCATTTAGTTCGGTTTACACCGTACTGTGAAAATCAATCTTAATCAATAAGATAGGGTATTTTGAATTATAATGAGTCGTACATCGCGACAGCCCCACACAAGAAACACACATCGCAAATAGCGTTTAACATACACCGAAGAACTGGGACACATGCATCCTTGTAGAAAAGAAAGAACTCTAGCAAGTGTTGATCAGGCATCGTTTTTTCCATTCTGAATACTCTGACGTTGCTGTACAAGACGGTCTCGCAGAACCTAGATATCACTTATTTTCCGCGTGTTCCATCGTTACATATTTATTAGATATAAAAATACGAGGGTTGAAATTAAAGTATTTAACGAAATGTTTACATTAATATTTTTAGTGTAAATTATTAAATTAATGAATTTTATAATTAATTTAATAATTAAGTTAACGTCAACAGCAATATGTGGGTGTCTTAAATACCTTTTTGTGCCCACCTGTGAGGATCACTCAAATGCAAATATAACTGCGAACTTGATTAATTAATGTCGGCAGCCATTTACATTTAGTATTACACTAGCTGGCCAGCAGACTTTGTTCTGCCTTTTCCGGTAGGTGGCGAGACTAGTATTCTACCAAAAAAATAGCGACATCTATCGGACGGCAGCATATACCTAAACTATTTTGTTGACCACGCAAACATATTGTGTACATATAAATCATGTCGGTTTATAAATAAAATGTATTGATAACTCGACCACAGCGCCACCTATCAGCAGGTCCACATTTTGTGATTTTCTGTTTTTGCACTAAACCAACATACATTGTACATATGAGTCTTTTTGATCCATAAATATAGAATCTGTTAATAACATGACTACAGCGCTCCCTATCGGATCCCAGCATAGCTATAAACCATCCTCTCGACAAAACAAATATATTTGGGTGAATATGAGCTCATTCGGTAAAGTTGTTCAGAAGTTACCCGATAACTAACAGATGCACCAATTAAGGTTGGAATGCGTTTTTCCAGATTATTCTCCCGATCTTCAGATTTTTTTTCAACTGAAAACATTCGACATAATATTGAACATAATAAACAAAACAAAAAAAGAATCAACCAAATTTGTCGTTCCTATGGTCAGTTATTATCGAGAATGCATAAAAAAATATGAATTTTGTATATTGTCCCAATTTTCCGACTTTCCTTTGTAATCGTCCCGAATTTTTTTTCTTGAAATCTTTTCCAGGACAATAACGAATAAAACAAACAATAATTACGCATGTCCATCTTTCGAATCGTGAGTTATGGTTGAGTTCATACATAAATTCTATAGAAAGAAAACACTTTTAGTTTGTACTGAATTTTCGAATTTTTCGGGCAACTTTTTTCTTTCCCTAAAAACCTTATCGAAAAAAAAAATAGGCAACTCAGTCCAGCCATTCTCAAGTGATGTATGTTAAATAGGTGCTTTTGCAAGAAGGAAGGTAATCTGCGCAACTCAAAATGTCACGACAGCTTGTCTTGCAATAACAAGTAACTTTAGTTAGTATTTCCTTGTATGTATTTGTCTTAGCTAACTTTGTTGACCATATGAGACTGACTCATTTGTTTTTATTTTATGATTATTCTTGTCCTACATTTAACTAATATTAATGACATTTGTCTGGCTTACATGCTCAAATAATTTTTGAATGTGGCTTTACTGTAAGTGTAATTATGTTTGTATTGCCTTTGAGTACAAAATATTAATTATATGTCTGTGTAACTTGTCAAAATAATGTTAAAATGTGTCTTTAAAAGTATCCTATTAGGATATATTATACGATATATCCTCAATAAATACTAGGTAATACAGACATTTTTAATTCACAATCGGATTGCTTTCGACTAATAAATTTCACCCAAACAGTTTTTCTCAGGAAACACTAGTTGTAACACAGGCGGTCAGTAAAAACTAGATTTTCCTTGTAAAAACGCGTTTAAACTGAAAACGGGTTTTTACTGTAACATATATAACACGATTAAATTATGTTGCATACTAGATCTTATATATGTACTTAAATGTTAGTAGGATATTCCTTTCTCAATTACAGTAATAAAATAAACTTATAAAGTGTTCTGTGCGTGTCAAATGTATTTACCAGTTGTATACGGTTATTACAAAGTAGCAATAAGAAAATACATCAATTAAAATTGAAATAACTGTTCACAGTGTTGATAAATATCCTAGCCAGAATTGCTAATATAATAGTGCTAATCAATACATCATCTTCATGCAAAAACTTCCAAATAATACACAAACACACATTTGCTAGCATCAGATACCAATACGTTAAATGTCGGAAGAGTATTGCTTTTTAAACTACAATAATAAAACAAACACACAATGTTATCAATTTGTGTAAATTTTATTTATTCCTTGTATACTCAGTGGTTAAACACTTATTGCAAATTAGCATACAGAAAATACACCAATTAATTAAAATTGAAATAAATACAGAGTTCACTGTATCGATAAATATCCCAGACAAAACTGATAATGTAATAGTGTTTATTTACAACCATACGCGTAATGTTGGCATTTCTGACTTTTTAAAAGTTTGGAAGTGTGACTTTGTTCACGTTTACTTCCCGCCATCTATTACTGCCCTCATTTACTTTCCGCCTTCTATTACTGCCCTCATTTCCCAACCTCAATGTCAATTACAAAACTGTCAACTGGATATGTCAAAACCTTATCGGAATTTTTATCACAAATAATTATTAATTGTATGGTTGTAAATAAAATTAATTCTTACATTAGAATTATTGAAAGCTTGAACCCAAGTAGATAGACCGCTCTGCTATTGCTGATATGATGATATAGTGATTTTTTGTCCTTCTCCATTCGAGCTAAGATATCCGGATTGCTACGGCAGGACAGTTTCCCTCAGTTCCAGTGGAGTGCAGTCCTTGAAGACTTTATTAGTCAACATTTCTTTTATAATCTATTCACCGAAAAAACTGACGTACATTTATTTGACGTTTACGCTAGAACATTACAAATCCGACAATTCAATATGTCAAAACTTTCACCGAAACTTTTATTACAACTAAATATACATAGTAATTATGGTTGTAAATAATAGTATATTACATACCGAGGTGGAAAGTGTTTCATTACTGTAGAGAGATTAGGTAGTTAACCGAGACGCGAAGCGTCGAAGTTAACTTTATCTCGAGACAGGAATGAAACTTTTCACCGACGTTTGTATACTATTTTATTTACAACCATAATTATATTTATTTGTGACAATTTAATTCATCTGCTAAAAACATGACATTTTAATACACGCTGTTTTAGTTTGCCATCGGATAAACTGCATGTTTGCTAGCGGATAAACTGCATGTTGATTTTCCATGGCAACGAAAATTCAATTCTGACAGTATCGTTCAAATAAATTTCATACATAAACATATGTATTGTTCTCTTTCTTTTGTATATGTATTCAAAGGAATGTTAAATAAAAATATTTCGGTTTATTAATATTAATTAAATGATTCATTAAATTGTCTTACCAAATACCATTCGAGTTTGTGTTTATTTCCGGAACAAACTTTCATTTTGACAAAACTCAAACTTTGTTGCTTAAGGGTAACACGACTCGAACAAATAACAAAAGGTAAAACCGCTCCACCTTCGGTGTCGCGGTTTTACCATGTTATTTGTTCTCGTCAGTTACCAAGCAACAAAGCTTTCGTTCAAAATGAAAGTTTGTCCGGATAAACACAAACTCTTATGGTATTACCCCCGATAAAAATTCCGGTAAAAGTTTTGACATATTAAGTTGTCAGATTTGTGATGATCTAGCGTAAACGTCAAATAAATATACGCCACTTTTTTTCGGTGAATAGATTATAAAAGAAATGTTGAGTAGTAAAGCCTTCAAGGTCTGCACTCCACTTGAACTGAGGGAAACTGTCCTCCCGTAGCAATCCAGATATCTTGGCTCTATTTCATCATATCAGCAATAGCAGGACGGCCTATCTACATGTATTCAAGCTTCCAATAATTCTAATGTAACAATTAATTTTATTTACAACCATACAATTAATAATTATTTGTGATAAAAATTCCGATAAGGTTTTGACATATCGAGTTGACGGTTTTAAATTGTGATTGACATTGAGGTTAAGAAACGAGGGCAGTAATAGAGGGCGGGAAGTAAATGAGGGCAGTAATAAGAGGGCACGAAGTAAACGTGAACAAAGTCACACTTCCCAACTTTTAAAAAGTCAGAAATGCCAACATTACGCGTATGGTTGTAAATAAAAAAAATTAATAACTTCAGGCGCAGGACACAAATCTAGCGTCGTAACATCATGAACGCACGCACTGTCTTCTCCTACCAGCCAGAATAGCTATATTTTAAGTAGGGACACTGCCATCTTTACTCTTGCAAGCCATGAAGAGAGATATTTGGCAACGTTGCACGTAGGCTTATCATATCGTCAACAAGCGGTAACGCGGTAACGATACAGCGTGTAATACCTCCGAATTTTATTTAAAATAAAGTGAAACTTATTATAAAGGTTGAAGAAATATTTGCCGGTATTTTCTAGTGTTAAACGCGTGGTAAATGTTTCAAATAAATAATCGTTTAACGAATAGTAGTTTGTATGTCAGACTGTCGGTGCATCATAACCTCAAATTGTTGGATACTTCCAAGCTTTAAAAAATCGGACAAAAACCTCAATAATTGTAAGTAGAACAAATAAATAATAAAACATTATTTTACTGTTAATAAACTTCAGATGCCTCGAAAATGCTGTGTACCTGCTTGTAAATCAAATTACGAATCTGCATTGAAAGCAGGTGAATCTCTGCAGTCAGTTATGTGTTTCGATCTTAACTGAAAGCAAAGGAGATCTTACTGAAAATGATTATTTTAATTTTTTGCAACGAGGAGGTCTTTCTGTTGCTAAAGATTGTGTAAATATTTTATTTTTTCACATGTGTTCCATTTTTGAATTTTTAATTAATGATGTTGAATTGGAAACAAAATTTTTACATTGTACTAAGCAAAAGGAATTGTTAGTTGCATTGACTGTTATGAGTATAAAAGCAGGTGATTGTTGGACAGATTATGTAAGTAGTTGCGTTTGCGGCCAAAAATATGAAACAATTTTTCAAATGGTCTCCTCGATTTTTAGCAATATTTTGCTCAATAATTTTGTCAAAAACAGAAATAATGCAAAAGTAGAAAAAAAGGCAGAAAAATCAACCAATTGTCGAAATAAAGTCGTAGATAATGACATGCAAGAAAAATCTCATAAAAAAAGGAAATTAAATACTTTTAAAAAATAGGTGGATTCCTTTTTTCTAGCTGTGACGTCAATAATAATCCAGTAATTTAAATGTATTTTTTGTCTATGTATATTTTATATGTATTTAAAAGCTATGTTTATGTGAAATTTTGTTTTATTAAACCTTCCACCCCGTATTTAAGTTTCTCAGTCTCGTTGCGTACAGCCTGGTATCGGACCAGCCGGCAAAAGTCGGCCTACGCTTGCTTCTCAACTCGCTGTTGCCAAATTTCTCAGCACGGCTTGTACAGTAAAGATGGCAGTGGTAGGGATATATGTTGATCGTGTAGGAAACAAGAGTGCAAGGTTGCCAGGTTGAAAATGAAGGCAGATTAGGACAATTGTTGTATAGAAAGATGTATATTAGGTAATATGTATTACGAAAACAGTTTCTTTTAAATAACTTATGTAATGTTAAAAGGGTTTATGGGTTATGTTATAATCAGTTGTTTTTCGGAAAGTGTTAGTCTAAACATCGAAATATAAACTATTATTAAGTTTTCTACATATCATACATGTTTCATATTATTTCAATATAATACAATAACATATGCTATACTCGTATATATTCACATTAAAGTATCAAAGCATTGTGGAATACTGATTTAAGTTTGCATTTGCACCCCCTTGCCTTCCGCGACTTCCCATATGCTAAAATGCTTAGCCCCATTGCTTTTTTTTAAGTAACGACAATGTTGTTTTTTCTTTCTTTGATCTTTCATATATTAGAAATACTTTCTATTACTATTCCTTGACTCCTGTTCTATTTCGACAATAATTTCTTTAACCCAGTTATATTTCTTTTCTTTTATATAGCTTGTTAATTTATTTTGCTGTTCCATTATATTTATTTGTCCTCTTAATTTGAAAGAACACATTTGGCGTTTTTATAAATACATATACAGTAACATTTTATATTTACCTAGAGCTTACTGTGATCGTTGCTGCGTTTATTATGAAGAAAACTATTGGGCGAGATTATCAAGACACTGATATTGTATACACCAAATAATCTATTCTAAAAGCAAGTATAAGTACGCGTATGCTTCTCCCAAAATCGGAATTCCAAAGTATATCTCTCAGACTAAAAATAATTACTTAAGGGGAGAGATACATAACCTCGCTCCGCGTCAAATGCAGAGCAATTTTATTTCCAAAAATTCTAGCTTAAAGCGCTACATATAGCTATATTGTTACCCAATGTAGAAAAAGAAAGGTCCAAAGAAGGACACTTGCGCATTTTCACAATCACATCATTTTAAAAGAATTATTCTTAAATTCGTGGACTAAATATATTTCAATTTTCAATTCAATGCTTTCAGATATAAAAACGTTCCCATTCTCAATTTAAATACACTTTTACTTACCTTAAACAAATATAATCAAATTAAAAATGTCATATGCTACCGATATCTTTATTAGCAAGAATATCATAAGTTTTATTTAAAATTATCATCAGTGCGGGCATATAGAATGACGTTACTATATGTTTGTTACTAACAATTTTTTGTGTGTGTGCTACGAGTCTAGTATTAAGCAGGCTTTACACGATACTAGAACTGACTAGAACTATACTTTTTCTATAATAGATTCTATTCTAGGATTTTCTAAATACTTTTTTAGGTGTCAGTACAACAAATCAATGCGTGGTGGCGCTACTAAACAGCCATTAGCTTCTACCAACTTGATAGTAAACAATGAAGTTAAATATGAAGTTTATATTTAATCATTCATTTGTACTCACCTAATTCGAAACAATAAAAGTGAAACAAACAAATAAATTTCGCATACAATTACCGATAACGCTCAACCGTACATAACCTAACTACGTTTCCAATAATATACTGACTTTGTATTTATTTTCCGATGTTGGCCAATCTGCCAAAAGTACTTCTGCGCATGTTCTAGAATTAATTTAGAAACAAAAATAGGACTGGATCTAGTTTTTAAAATAGTATAGTATCTAGCATAGTTTTAAAACTTAGAAGCATGTTTGTGATTTACATGATACTTTTTCTGACTATTTTTTCTAGTTTCTAGATATTAGTATAGAAAAAGTATGAAAATAGCATGGTGTAAAGTGGCCTTTAGAGCACTGGTCATAAACTAGTGAAACTAGTCTATAGAAATCTACAATCTGCATTTCCTCCGTAATCAGATCTAAGCCAATACAAAAGGTTTTTGATGAATTTCTACTTTGTGTATCCTATATTATGTTACTTTTTTTTACTTTATGTATCATCTAATAAATATATAATAAAGTCTTTTAAAGTTCATTTTTATGAATTAATACGTAAGTGCATAAATGTGTCTTTCTCCGTTTATAATGAAACCCGGTGTGTGATAACTTGACAATCCTGCTTATGCAACCTAAGTTACTCAAGTGTTAAATAAAATATATAATGTGACGGGGCAAATATACTTCAGTACTGAACCTTTCAATTATTGTCGAAACTAAACATTTCATAGCATTTTTAATTTTTGTAATAGAAAACATACTTCCTATAGTTCATAAAAAAAAAAAACGGTTACATATATTTTTATAAGAATAAATATTATACGAAGTGGTCAGTTAGAAGTGTATGAATATATTAGGCAATATTCTGACATTCTTTAGTTAAATACCGTTACCCATACTGTATTTGGTTAAAATATTTCCATAGTTGTTATACTTCTAGTTTTAAAGAAAATTGAGAAGAACGTTGGGTGGAAATGTGCAAACTCGTTTCAATTTTTAGATGATTTTCGACGTTTTAAGGCTGTTTTGTAGTGAAATTGAATGTTGCAACTTCACGACTTGGCAGACAATGCTGACCTATGTGTTAATGACAAGTGATAAAATATGTTTAACGTTTCTTTAATAAAATAAATAATTGAAAGGTTGTGTTTAAGAGTCAATTGAAAAAGATGTCTGAGTAAATATATCCTTAGTTGCAGTAGCAAGTGTAAAATAAACAAATACGAATATAATAATAATAAATAAAGTTATATATTAGAAAAACAAAGTAAGGAAAATAAAAATGTCGTAAATACTGTATGTGATTTACAGTTGTTTTGCGTCTAATTATCCAAATGGCTCTCTTACACAATAAAAGAATTGTTTTCCTGTTTCAATTTGAACCTCGTGAACTACAGTCTAAATTTATGCTCACTTCTTTCAAATTTTATTAATTATCGAGAAACTTTACTGGCAAGATTCTCTCTCCAAGCATAAAATAAATTCAATATTTTTAGTTTGTTTAATGGTCTCAATTCATATCTGCATTGTTTGTTGGTATTTTATAATTATCACAGCCAAGTGCTTATAGTGATGTTTAAATAAAATGTTTCCATCATTTGTTCAGAGAAGCCCTATGACAAATTAAACAGCGATATGTGTAGGAACGATTGCTTAATTAATCAATCAAGATTGTAATGATATGTCATACTACGTAACAAAAGGTGTTTTAAATTGATTTGTATATTACGATTTCGACATTTTCAACTTATTAACTCGACAACTTAGAAACGTCTTTCGTCATTTGTTTTAACGCCAAAGACATGCCTATGTTTAATTAACAAAATAGATATTTTTTTAACCATATGATTATGTTTATATGCAACATTGCCTATATGATGAAATAGAATTAATAACCAGTAATTTTAAATACATATTCTGTTAAAGTTGATAAGTTCGTGTTTATAATTGTTTTTGTGTGGTGACACGTGACAAAACTATTTGTATTTATTGAAGTGCAAAATTTAGTTAAGTTAAGTTTAAGTAAATATAATATTCATTCTCTTCTTTACTTACTGTTTTCATATTTGTATTTGTAAGCGTATGTACATACACAAAACAACAGAAAGACCATTTTTAAAATTTCGAATTAATGTAAATATACAATTCTAAAAATCGCAGTCTTTTGAAGATGTCAAATGGGGAAAGGGGTTGCTTGTTAATAAAGAGAACAGTAACTAAGTGCAGAAACAAGTATTTCGTTGAATTATCTATATAGTTATAAACAAATTTTTGTATTGCCTTGTTTTTAAGAGAAGGTAAAGGCATTAAATACTAAGTCGTAGGTTTCCAGAGTTATCTTTGCTACCATCTTGGTCTCTGGGTTGCAACCGCGTTGTTGCCCCTGCTTCTACAGCCGACGTTTTCTCCACTATTCTAAGGGACATATTCATATACTACTGCAATAACAATAATGTTAAATTCATTTGTTGATACACTCGGTTGATAATGATAACCTGAACAGACAATCTGTTTCAGGTTATCGTCAGAAACTCTTTCAGATTTCACCGATTAAATCGCAAAAGCATCAACAACTTAATTATACCATGATCTATGTTTGCGTTTTTTCGAATTCAATTTCCAGTTTTTTGATCAAAATCGGCAATATAGGGTTTAGAGGCTAAAATTGACTGAAAATTGTGTGTTCCCTCCTTGAATTAATTTACGGAGTGGGTCACACTTGCCTCAACAAAGACGTAAGTGAGGTTAAGTGTGATCGAATTGGCTGGGAAAGTGTGAACCTGTTATGTTGGAGATTATAGACTGAAATAAAATTTTCCCTTTAGGCAGCGCAATGGTTAGAAACTACAAGCGAAAAACGCATCACGATACCCTCAGAATGATCTTCAAGCAGCTGTTTCGGATATTAAAAAGGGGGTCCTTACAATATATCGTGCACATCGAATATACAACATCCCTAAAACGACATTATATTACATTGTGTCTGGGGCTCGTGGTCGAAAAAGTAAAACTCAAGGAAGAAGCACAGCAAACCAACTTGAAGAAGATGAACGATTGGCTAAGGGTGTTAAGACTATGGAGCGTTGGGGTTTGATATTTCTCGAACAGAACTCCTAAATATCGTTGCAGATTTTGTCACTAAAAATAAAATAAAAACCCCATTCAAGAATAATATTCCTGGAAGTGAATGGTTTTGGAATTTCAAAAAAAGACACAATCTAAGTATTAAGAAACCTCAGTCAGTTGAGTATTCCAGAAAAAAATGATGGATCCGTTTGTTGTCAACGAATATTTCGACTTATTAGAAAAAAAACATTAAATGACCTTAACCTCGTTGACAAACCAGATTTAATATGGAATCTTAACGAAACGTCTTTGTAACATGATCCCCATAAGACAAAAGTTGTCGGGGCAAGGGGAAAGCCCAGTTCAAGTACAACTTCGGGCCCTGGTAGCGAGAACACTACCGTTTTGTCAGCTACGTCTGCATCAGGTATGAAAGCCCCACCCCTAATTATATTCAAGGGCAAAAATGTGTGGGATTCATGGCTGCCCGATAAAGAAAATTCCTTTAGGGGAACTGCTGATTCAGCCAGCCCTAATGACTTCAACTATTTTGAGAAAACCTTAATGCCAGCATTGGGACCAATAAGACCAGTCTTAGTTATATACGATGGGCACATCCCACTTATCGAATTGGCACGGGCTAATGATATATTTATATTAAAATTGCCCCCCTTCCCCACACGAGTTATCTTTTACAGCTCTTAGATTTGGCAGTGTTTAAATATATAAAGGACAAGTGGGACTTAAAACTCGTGGCTTGCCAAAGGCACAACATTGGTTTAAAGATTCCAAAAAAAGTGTTCTCTGAACTCAATGGGAAAACTTGGAAGAAACTGGATCGAAAGATACTTAAAACCGATTTAGAAAAGCGGGAATTGACCCTTTTAATCGCAATCTAATTCCAGATGACAAGTATGATCCAGAAGCCTTAAAATCTCAACAGCAGCCTTTAACAAATGAAGCATATGCTATTCGCACCGTCCAAGAAAACAACCCCGTAAATGACCAAATTCTTGACATCGCTGGACCGTCCACTGCACCAGCTGATCCAAAATTGAGTTTTGAGAAGCTATTGTTAAATACTACGGAGCAAACCCAAAGAAAGAGAAGAAAAACTAGCAGTAGCTGCAGACGTAATAACCTCTCAGGAGGTATTACTGAGACTTGCCCAAGAGAGGGAGAAAAAGAAGACTATGAAAAACAAGCCAAAACATAGCAATAAGAAAAAAAGCAAACAGAAAGTAGATTTCTGGTAGATCAAGCTCTGAGGAAGAAATGGAAGACCCAGTATTTGTTGCTTCAGATGAAGATATTGATCCTGAAGTTTTTGAAGAAGAGGAAGAAGAGGAAGAAGAGGAAGAAGAGGAGGCTATCCAAATTGCAATAGGGCGATGGGTACTAGTAGAATATAGGACTAAAAAAACCATTAAGCATTTTGTAGGACAGGTAACAAAAAAGGAAGACGAAGGATGGTTAGTTAAATTCTTGAGATATAAAAAGAATACATTTATTTGGCCGGAAATTGATGATCTGGACACCGTAGATGATGAAAATATCATAAAAATATTGCCCCAACCTGAGATAGAAGACAAAATTTACAATTTCCAGTCAATTTTGATAATTTTCTTTTATAATGTTTCAAAGTTTGTAATTTTTTTCCAATAAAGATATTTAAAATGTAAAAAAAACGAGTTTTAGAATTTTCTTTAAATTTTCACACTTGCTTGTTGATTTAACACTATAAGTAAATGTGTTGCAACTACAGCCCATGATAACACTTGCCCCAACTCGATGGAAAAGTGAGACCCACAGACATTGTTTTAAAAAATATTTAATAACTTTTATGTCGTATTAAGAATAATTCTAAAATTGTGGGAGTGTAAGGCCACATGCTGCCGCAATCTCCTAAAAAAATATCGACATGAAAATACTGCCACAAAAAAACAGAAAATTCTCGCAAATGTCTGTTAATCGAAAATGCGGTCACACTAACCTGAGTTTACCTTACATAAAACAAAACAAACTTGTTGAAATACCTACACTTTAATGACCAAAACTGGACAAATGTTTCATTGTGAAACAATTGTCCAGTTTTAGTCATTAAAGTGGAGTTCAAAAACTTATATATCCACATCACTATCCGACATAGAAATGTTATGGGATTGACCCGACATCGGACTGCCGCTTTTGAGCGTTGTTACTCTTACCGCATCGTCAAATTTTGGAACTCTTTACCTGAGTCGTTCGGAGGCATCAGTTGTAACGGTTTTAAAAAGAAATTCAAAGAGTATTTGCAGGAGCGGCGGTGAATGTCCCGCGATTTCCTTGATTTGCGGTGTTGTTGCTCGTGTTTCGTATTGTTTTTTCTTTTTCTTGTGTTTGCTTTTATTTATTATTATTATTTTTATTATGTATCGTTGAGGGGCATGTGCAGAATAACAGACGATCAAATTTCCTGGTCAGTCTTAGCACATGCCTTTTAATCTTCTCCATGTATGTTTTTCTCTTTTCTATATGTATACATGTATATATGGCCGCATGTATTTATTAATATTATTATTGTTATTATTATTATTATCTTTTAATAATATAATTACAACGATAAAAATATTCACTGTTTTACATCAATCTGACAATAAACCACTGTCTAATTAATATTTCTGTGTCAGTTCCAATTTTGATTTTTTTTCTTTACAAAAATGGAATGTAGCAGTCAGAAATTTAACGTCAAAAATGACAGGACTAAATAATCACTTATAATACCATGAGTAGTCAAAGTTATGTCGATTATTTTTGTGGTGGTTACACGAATGTCTTTCATGATTGCATTTAAATACTACGAGTGCGGAGCACGAGTAGTATTCGCAATTATGAAAGACATGAGTGTAAAGCACCACAAAAATAGTAGACTCAACTTTGACTACGAATCGTATTCGAGAGACTATTCAATGAACCAAATCAATTTTTCATATTAAAATGACTCAAAATTTAGTTACACATGATTACGTTTCCATGTCAACAAAAAAAACATTTATGTTTGTCATTAAAATTTTTGGAATCGTGTTCCTATTTAGTTCGTTTCGTTGAATAAAAACTGGTGTTTCTAAATAATGGGAACTGAGAAAAGATTTGGCACGAAATCTGAAGACGAAATCGATGCTGAAATTTGCGAAAATATCCCTTGGAACACGAAGAAATCCAAAGATTCAGTATGGAGACAATTTAGTACATTTTTAACAGCAAAAGGCTATAAACTGGATCAATCTACTTCTCCTGTGGACTTAAATGTCATCTTAAAGTCGTGGGCATGTAATATGAAGAAAAAAGATGGGTCCGATTATAAAGAAGGCGTCATCAAGCACATGTGGAACGTGACGGCGAAAATGGTTCAAGAAATGTTCTTCAATAAGTGGAAAATAAACGTAAACCCGTTTTCTGATGCAATATTTAAGTCAGCACGTGACGCCAGGGATGCTACAAGAAGAAAACTGCAAGCGTGTCCTGAAAAAAGAACCAGCAACGCGGCGGCACTTACAGAACCAGAATACTTAAATATGATACGCATATTAGATGAGAGTACCCCAGACGGTTTACAGAAAAAGTTTTTCTTAATAGCATCTTACGAACTAGCTTGGCGGGGAGGAGAAGGGAGCAACTGTTTCACCTATTACTTCAAGGAGGAACTCGATAACAAGGGAAGAAGAACTGGTAGAATTGAGTATAATCCAGTATTTTCGAAAACTGCGCAGGGGGGAACTAAATCATTGACAGGCAGCAAGTGGTTGATAGAGAATAAAAGCAATACCGATATGTGTCCAGTTAGGTAACCTATTTATATTTAATTTCAAGACGGTATAATTAATATTCTTCTGTTATTTAGATTGTATTATCTACTGAAATCGAAGAGAGGAAAAAATGTGAAAACAGAAAGGATGTTTTTGACACCGAATCCGTTTTGGGATAAAGTTGAGAATGCGGTGTGGTATAAGAACAGTCCAGTTGGTATATGTGAGATCAGTAAATGGGTGAAGTTATTAGCTGAAAAAACTGGATTAGATGTTAAAAGAAGGAAGATATCAAATCATTCCGTACGCTCTTCAACTGTATCATCTCTGGCGAAAGCTGGAGTCGGAGAGCAACAACTGATGAAAATAACGGGACACCAAAATCTGAATTCCATAAAATCGTACTTGCAGCTTGATGATGAGCACCACGAGTCGATTATCACCAAAATGCGAAGAAATTTTACAACAACAAATGTGTCATGTACAACTTCGACATCTGTCAGTAATAGTGACGGTATTAAGCTACAAGAGAAAGGTACTCCCTCGGGTACTCCCAGTGATAGCTCTGTTCCAGAATGTCTGCTGCAGCACTGCAGTAATGTTAGTTTTTCTAATTGTACCTTCAATATTGTTAGTAAATGAGTTACATTAATAAAAACTTTCACTTGTTTAAAATATCCACTTGAATACCTTCTAGGAAGATATAATCGCTGAAATTTCCTGTTGCTATGATACGAAAGTAAATATTTGCTATTTTATTGGTTCATATTTGAACAATGACAGGTGAATTGAATAGTCAGGCAAAACTTCAAACACCTACAAATGCGTCGTATGTTACGGCAACTAAACGTATGTGTCGGTAACAAGGGTAGTATTTAAAACTTTTATTTTTTGAGTAAAATAAACATAGACGTATGTTTTCCGAATTTTTTATAAAAAATTAGAAATGCACATACACATTAAAAAGTTGTGTGGTGCCCACAACTGATTTTTGCTTAATGTATATTGAATTGAGAGTTGTTTAAAGACAAACACATATTTTTTTAAATTGTGATAAAAAATTGTACACGCAAACATTTTATTTATAAAACAATTCTTAACTTTTTCCATGGGATAATCGACAGTAATAAAATGTAGAGAACTTGCTGATAGAACAAAATTAGCTCTGCTTTGTCGGTTTTTTTTTTTGCCAGTCATAATATAAAGGTCTCAAAAATTTATAATTATTTATAGACTTAAAAGAAATGTCGTTAAAATATGAGGGTAGGTTATCACAGCATAAAAGTAAAACTGCAAAACAATGACTATGCTATTTATATGTTATTTTGCTAACGAGAAGATACTATTAAAATGTTCTTAACCAAATCCACTTATGTTTTAATTCTAAATATATGTTTCTGTGGAATTTCTGTATTAATTAAGTAAAGCTGGAAAAATGAGCTTCTCTTTATCTTATTTTCGAAAACGTTGTATCACGGAAGTCCTATACTGAATGAGGGAATAATTCTTTTTACTAGGGGGCCGAAGTTATATTTACAAAACATTCTGCCACCGTTCAAAATAATTGACCTTTGAATAATAATTATTATAACAATATATTTATTTTTCTACGGGTACAATCCACTTATAAAGTAAAATAGTAAATATTGAAACACAAAAGTTAATCTTTGCTGAATAACTAAAAATAAATGTATAAGTATTCTACATACAATAAGCTGCACAATAGTTATTTATGTAACAAGTCAGTAAAGTGATACTTTATCGAACGAGTCTGATTTACGAGTGAAGCGAGCGCGGCGAGTAACAGACGAGTTCGGTAAAGGTACTTTACTGACGTGGTGCATACAACATTTTATCGCCAACCGTGAAAATTGTTAATTTAAGAAATAAAGATATAATAACTTATGACAGTTTATGACACTGACAAACGATTTATTTTTAAAGTCATCAGTCATGGCTACGCTGACAGATATTAGCGGCAGGTAAAGTACTTTATTGTACAGTACCATAAAGTGTTTCTTTACCTCCGTAAAACGCTATGGTAACGCATCACTTTACTGACGGTTGGCGATAAAAAATATTAAAACAGAAGATCAGCAGAATAATACATTAGTCATTGATTTATTGAAATACCTAGTAGGGTCTGCTAAAGGAGATTTAAGTGTTGGATCGTCAGGATATGCACAAAGCGAGTACCACAAACTTGGACAATAAGCTCAAGAGAAAGCGAGGATTAATTTTGTTGATTAATAAATCGAGTATAAATTTTGCAAAAGAGAGGTAACAGGTTTAATTTACTCAACTCTGTAATTATACGCTTTATAATAGTTATAATAACTAAAAAATATTAAATATAAACCGAGAGGTACAATTTAGTTGTGATTCAACACCATAAACATTGTTCTACTCAAACTCATCCGGGAGTAACGATAAATAACCGATGAGATGTGTGCCTACATTAACTTTATAATGTAAATACAAGCAATAGGGCATTAATTCAATGTTTTTCTCCTTGAAATAATCAACTGCTTGACGTGCAGTTGAAGAATGATGGGGAGTTTTGGGTTGTTTTTCCTGACTTTGCCGATGACTCCCGTTAAAGAAATTGTTGTATACCATTCAACATTAACTGTTCTTCGATTCTCTAAAGGAATTGTGGCAACATATGCAGCATAACCGAAGAAACAAGTGATCATTTTCTTGGAAGTACTGAGTGAACGAACAACTTTTGTGGAAATTGCTTGAATTAAAATTAACTTTCAAGTTTGACACTTTTCAGCAAGTGTGGCAATTTTGAAAATTATCCATATAGACAAATCAAATCCAACACAATACCTTTTGAATTATAGGTTATTAATGCTTATTTTATCATATAACTCTTCATAAGAATAATTCATTTGGATGATAACCAATAACGATGCGTTTATAAATTTGACATAAATGGTTACCGACTTTCTTTAACAGTTGACTCAGACTGTCAGCCGCATTCCAGCCTTTATTGGACGAATATTTGGGTGCATAGAACAGGGCTCGTAGTTCTTTATTTGACCGCTAATTGCTCCTACAGTGATTATCTCAGAAATTACAAAAGATAGGTATAGGACTAATGTTTTTACTTTTAAAAGCAATGAAAAAATGTTTTTTTTCTGAAGACATGTTTCTGTCAAAAATTTCCAAAAAAAATTAATAACTCAAAAATTAATGGCTCAATTTTGAAAAAGACAAAATAGTTAAATAGACAATTTAAAACAGTACTAGAAAATCCAAAAATATATAAAATGAGTCATTTAACTTAAAAATTAAGTTCCGTGCATTTCCGCTGAAACCGGAAGTGCATCAAAGCTTAAAGTATTTTTAGAATATGCGCCCTAAGCAACCATGAATCTTCCACTAATTGTTTTTTCTTTTATTTAAAACACAAAAGAGCAATCAAAGAAGCGGCTACTAATAAATCACCCTGTATATTCACATTAAAGTATCAACGCATTGTGGAATACTGGTTTAAGTTTGCATTTGCACCCCGTGAGCGGTTGGAAAACTAGACAATTTTGTGTTAGTAAATTTGACTGTGATAATGCACGTATAGTACCTATTCTACCGTACTACTTATAGCTATCTATACCATAACCTATACTACAGTACTACTCTTTTACTTTTATATACATTCATCGCTGTCACATGTACAAAATAATTTAGGTCGATATGCGCATGCTTCTCTTAACTTTTAATATGTTCGCTTGACTTGAACCGATAGATGTATATTCTCACAACTCTTGGAGGGAATTCTCTTGATATGTTAAAAATCGTATTCTTGAACTTGAGAGAACGATCCCTTCTCTCAAGTTCAAGAATACGATATTTAACATATCAAGAGAATCCCCTCCATTGTTCTCTCGAAATCTCTGTTCTCTCGACTCCAGAATCGGGCCCCTGGCGGGAATAACTGATCGAGTGGTAACTAATCAATTATCGACCGCCGAGAGTAGAAAATTATTAAAGTACTAATATCGCTATTAAAAAATAGGGGTTGGTGGTAGCAGGGTGAAAATTTAGGGTTGTATGTATTTTTTAATGCCAAATCATAAAAAAAATAAAATACAAAATTTTGTTCAAAAACAAAATTTTTGGGGTGGACCACCCTTATCACTTAGGGGTATGAAAAATAGTTTACGTCCTACTCTCAAACCTGCTGAATATACAAACAAAATTTCATAAGAATCGGTCAAGCCGTTTCGGAGTAGTTTTGTGACAAACACTGTGACACGAGAATTTTATATATTAGCAATTAAATCGACTATTCGAATCTAAGTAAATTTAAATTGTATTTACCACTGCAATTAAAATGCCAGCTTTCTCGTACGAAATGTTTACAAAACAGATTACTAGTTAATTATATGAGTAGATAAGTTATTTCTCTTAATTATTTGTGTCCTAGCTATTTTATAATTAGAACAATGACAATGAAATATGTACACTATTCAGTCGAACCACACAGTATATACAAATTATTATATAATATTTACATATGAAATATTTAATATCTAAATTTACAAAATATTTACTCATCTGATTTACAACCAGCCTGAAATTGATTGTTGTTGATTTGACAGTTCCTAGGAATACCAGACAAGCCTTGCTACTATAGTATCTGTCGATTATTAGAAAATATTTATAGCAATAATTGTAAATACTGTCTGACTTTATTGTACCTATTTCAGAATTTTACCAAGTAGGTACAAAGCATTATTATTGTAAAATAATAGGGATATATAATTAAAAATAATATCTTGCTTACTTTTATAATTAGTGCACATTTCCAAGCAACCGCTCATACTCCTATTCTTTTAAAGAATGTTCAATCTAAATACATTTCTAGCTCATTTAATTAGAGCAGTCCCTTATTACATTATCATACACAATTATTATTATTAAATATTTTAGAGTTTTACCTGAGATTATTTTAAAATTAAATAACTATGACACAAAAAGTTTGGAATTAAGCACTCTTCTATATATTTATACAATTATATAATTAATGTTACTCGAAACGTTATCTATACATTAGTAAATGCTCATAAGTGATTTTGTTTTAAATAACGCCAATTTTAAGATTTGTACATATTTCAAATTAGCTCGTATTTTAGAAAGATGAGCATTATAAGTTTACTAACATTCAATAGTCAATTTATTGAGTATTTTATCATTAATCATATACTCTTGTATAAAATTTAGACTAAAGTTTCTCGCCCCTGTCATCTGGCTGCTCTTACTTGACCGCTTGCAGTTGGCTGCGCTCAGGGGCCTTATTCTCGAACTTAAGAGAAGTGAACGTTCTATTGAGAGAAGTGATGGATCACTTTCCCATCCCTTGTTCTCCTAACTTCAAGAATAGCTATTTTTATGTAGGGATGTGTGCCGATCGTGTAGGAAATAGCAGTGCAATGTTGCCAGGTTGGAAAATGAAGGCAGATTAGGAGAATTGTTGTACAGAACAGTGTATATTAGGTAATATGTATTACGAAAACAATTTCTTTTAAATAGCTTGTGGAATGTTGAAAGGGTTTATGGGTTATGTTATAATCAGTGGGATTTCCGGAAAGTGTAAAGGTGCCAGTCCACAATGAGAATATCTCATGAGATTTGTGTCTCATGCAATAAAAATCGCTTCAATTTCATTGTGGAAACGGTCGAAAGACCAATGAAATTGGAGTTGTCCTGCGATTTTTATTGCATGAGATTTATGTCTCATGCAACACAAATCGCAGGATAATTTCAATTTAATTGTAGAAACAGAGACCTGTCCTACATTTTTAATCTTAAATGTGGGAACAGGTCTCTGTTTCCACAATTAAATTGAAGTTATCCTGCGATTTGTGTTGCATGAGACAAAAATTTCATGAGATATTCTCATTGTGGATTGGCACCTTTAGGCTTAACATCGAAATGTAATAGTATATTACATACCGAGGTGGAAAGTGTTTCATTACTGTCGAGAGATTAGGTAGTTATCTCGAGACAGGAATGAAACTTTTCACCGAGGTTTGTATACTATTTTATTTACAACCATAATTATATTTATTTGTGATAAAAATTCCGGTAAAAGTGTTGACATATTGAGTTGTCAGATTTGTGATGATATAGCGTAAACGTCAAATAAATATACGCCACCTCTTTTTCGGTGAATAGATTATAAAAGAAATGTTGAGTAGTAAAGCCTTCAAGGTCAGTAGTGGGACTCTGTGCACTATCGATATCCACTTTCGTCTCGTCTTGGTGAAAATTGGTACTCTGTATAACATTTCTGTCGTCGATCTCGCTTCCCCTTCCATTCGCCCACTATCGTCTTCAAGCGAAGCCAAGGGATGTCTCGTTTAGAAAGAGACGTCTCTCGCTTTGCAACTTCCTGCGCATGTAAGAGAAAAACAGAAAATAAACTAGGTACTAAAGTGTAGTAATATAAAGAAAATAATTTGGGCAAGTTATAAAACATGTGGATACCACAAGTAAAAATATTTTTTTCAAAAGAATTGCTA
Organism: Amphimallon solstitiale; assembly: GCA_963170755.1. Classification (NCBI taxonomy): domain Eukaryota; kingdom Metazoa; phylum Arthropoda; class Insecta; order Coleoptera; family Scarabaeidae; genus Amphimallon; species Amphimallon solstitiale. The sequence continues at coordinate 199,530,686 of OY720675.1, forward strand.
TATCATTTTATTTCTATTTCGTACACCTTCTAGGTATGACGATTTTTATATTTGCTTTATATTTGATATTTTCATTACTTTTTGAATTTATTAAATATGAATTAGTAATTCTTTGAAATATCTGCTTAAAATATATGTATATGGAAAGTTTCGCTAAATTTGTGTCATTATTTTACATTTGATATTTTCATTTCTCTTTGAATTTATTAAATGTGAATGAATAATTCTTCAATATCTACTTAAAATATATGTGGAAGGTTTTGCTATATTTTAGTAATTATTTTATAAGTATAAACATATATATTATATTAGAGATCGATATATGTATAATACATGTTATGTACAAAATATTTATGCAAAATCAGTAATATTACAATCTGATTACAACTAGCACACCAAGAAAATATTACTAAATAAAGCGAATCTATAACAGTAATTGTAATGAATTTGCTGATTATACTTCCCGGTAATGCAAAAAATTTTGCGATTTCAACAAATTCCCTAAAACACTGACAAATATTTTTAAACAAGGTAGTATTCTTCCGATCTTTGCCGAACGCGTATCGATAGTTACACAGAGTACCATTCAAAGCGAGAATCGTTAGCGATAATCGATATCGATAATCGATTCAAGTCGTTGGAAGTCGAAAGTACACAGAGTCCCACTACTGCACTCCACTTGAACTGAAGGAAACTGTCCTCCCGTAGCAATCCAGAAATCTTGGTTCGAATGGAGGACAAGAAATCCAGTGCTGCCAATTGCGGGTATTTTACCCGAAATGCGGGTATTTTAATCAGACTGTCGGGTAAAATTGTGAAGCGGGTAAAATCGGGTATTTTCACATAAAACAATTAAAATTTCCTTTTCTTAACTCGATTTAGTCAACATCAGATATCAATATGTATTTTATTGTCTATTAAATCTAAACGCTACAGAAAGATTGTTGATGCATTTATGCAGCAATTTTATCAATTTCAGTGACTTGAAAGGGAAAAATGTTTTAGCTGTTGACCACACAAATATTCGCTTGTTTGTTCTATTTCTGTCTGTTAAAAGAACAAAAGCTACTTGTCTTGTTAAGGAAAGTTTAAGATTGTACACTTCGCAAAAATCTGTTTGAAATATTGAAGGAACCTGGATGTTTTTTTCCTTAGTCATGGACGAGACGGCGGACGTGAGTGCAATAAAACAATGTGCAATTACTGTTATATACTATTCAAAAACATATGATGTCAAAGTAACTTTTTTGATGTGGTTAAAACTGCATCTGAAAAAGCCAATGGTTTGTTCAACTCTTTGAAAAAATTCACGAAAATTTATTTAGAATTTATGTCATATACATTGGGACTTGTAACAGATTTTAACCTTTAGTATATTTCAATCAGAATCGCCACTTATTCATAAATTGAAACCTGAAACACAAAGATTGTTGATGCATTTATGCAGCACTTTAATTATCAATGTGAGTGACTTGAAAGGGAAAAATGTTTTTGCTGTTGACCACACAAATATTCGCTTGTTTGTGCCACTTTGCAAAATTTATTTAGGTATATCTGCCACTGAATCTTTTGAAATGTTGAAAAATTATGCATCCCAAACTGAAATTGACCAGTTTCTCAAAAGTTGTTTAAATCTGTATGTAGAGCCTGTCCCTGACATTAAAACGCGATTTGATTTTTCTGAACCAATTTTTAACATTTTAAGAATTCTTGAACCAAAAACGGTCCAATCCTATGAAATAAATCGCTGCAAAAAATTGTACAAAGATTTCCAATAAATAAAGAATTTACAAATCTTCTAATTTTGGACATGGAATGGAAGCAGCATGGTTTTTTTAAATCAAATGGAGTATGGTTTAGATTGTGAACTAAGTTGTGAAGATTATTAGAAAATGGTATTTGAATTGAAAATAGCTGCAGATGTTCTTCTTTGCCACAATATGAAAGTAGTGCTTTCCTTACTTTTTATTGTGCCTTTTTCAAACGCATTTGTTAAAGAATGTTCAATGATTTGAAAAATATCAAGACAGACCACAGAAATGCGTTAGGCACCGCAACGCTAACGTCTTTAATGAACCCAAAGAGATAAAGATATGGGAGGATGAAGATCTTACTTACATTCGAGTTACTTTAGACCACTTTTAAATTTGGCGCTTTCTATTTGAAATGTCGGGTAAAAGAGGGTATTTTTCATTCGCTTATGCGGGTAAAGCAGACGTATGGCTCCGGCAGCACTGAAGAAATCACTATTTCATCATATCAGTAATAGCAGGGCGGCCTATCTACATGTATTCAAGCTTCCAGTAATTCTAATGTAACAATTAATTTTATTTACAATCATACAATTAATAATTATTTATGATAAAAATTCCGATAAGGTTTTGACATATAGAGTTGACAGTTTTAAATTGTGATTGACATTGAGGTTAAGAAACGAGGGCAGTAATAGAGGGCGGGAAGTAAATGAGGGCAGTAATAAGAGGGCGGGAAGTAAACGTGAATAAAGTCACACTTCCCAACTATTAAAAAGTCAGAAATGCCAACATTACGCGTATGGTTGTAAATAAACTATTATTAATTTTTCTACATATCATACATGTTCAATATTATTTCAATACAATAACATGTGCTGTATATATTCACATTAAAGTCTCAACGCATTATGGAAAACTGGTTTAAATTTGCATTTGCACCCCGTGAGCGGTTGGAAAACAAGACAAACGTTTCAGTACAGCGAATATCTTTCCATATTTGTCATTTTAAGTTAATAGCGGACGTTCAGTATCGTTGTTCAGCATATTCAGAAATAATATCAATGGTATATCTTGTTGTTTCTTTGTTTAAACAAAATAATTTTCTAAAAATGAACGCATTTTCCCGCATATAAAAACGACGCCGAGGACGTTGATTGAGTTTCTTTGCTTCCGCAACATGGATTAGTACTTGAATCACTATATAAATCTCTTCTTCATCCATGTTACTCCAAACATGTATAATTCTGTGATAATGCACGTATAGTACCTATGCTACTGTACTACCTGATTATCTATACCATAACCTATACAACTCTTCTATATGCATTCATCGCTGTCACATGTGCAAAATAATTTTAGTCGATATGCGCATGCTTCTCTTAAGTTTTAATATGTTCGCTTGACTTGAACCCACAGATGTAAATTCTCACAACTCTTGAAAGAGGGGATCTATCTCTCAAGTTCAAGAATACGACTTTTAATATTTCAAGAGAATCCCCTCCATTGTTCTCTCGAAATCTCTGTTCTCTCGAAATCTCTGTTCTCTCGACTCGAGAATGGGGCCCCAGATGTCGTACTTCATTGAAAAGTTCATCAAACATACAATACATACCTTGTTAATAATAATTCAAATACCGATTGTTCCTATTCGTTTAACAGCAGTTATTCCAATTATAAAAAAACTGAAGTACATATGATCGAGTGCCTGATGATTTATTATTGTCAATTTTAAATTTATTGTTATTTGTTAGTTCCTTTATTGGTTTTAGAGTATTCAAATTTCAGTTCCAATTTTACTATTTACACATTTTTTTGTAAATAAACATTATGGTATAGAAATTTCTTAAACTATCAAAGAAATTTATTAAAGAAGAACAATCCAAAAGCAAAAGAAAAATAGAAAAATGTCTAATACAAATGTTTAGTGATATAATAGGTCCCGCTATTACTACTCCATAATATCGGCGAAGTATTTATAGAAATTCTTCATCATAACATTTACTCCTAATGTAATTAAGACATCTACCTGGGTTCTAGACTAGTAGTTTCCAAGATGTGGGTGTTGTCTGGAAGGTCGTTGCACGCTATTCTTCCATAGCTGTTTTTAAGATTTATTTATTAAATTCAGCTACCAACGAGATATAATAAATTACATTTTTTTAAAAATATAATCAATTATGTCTAATTACCTTTAGGTGTACGATTGACACAAATACATATATTGTGTAGGACTTATATACTGTGTGTCCAAAAAGTCTGGAAACACCCAAATAAAATCGAAACGGATGATTTTTGAGAAAAATGCAAAAACAGGTCAATTGGTATTTTCAAAAAACTACTGGCTGATGGTATCTGTTTGGAATTTTTGATGACCTTGAAAAAGTTATGATCTCATCAAAAAAAAATTAAATGGCAACGTCGCATTTTTAATTTTATTTTTGATAGATCTTTTAATTGTCTAAACGACAGTCAAAAAATTTTTCATTCTACTTAAGAAAAATTTTGAAAAAAAAAATCATTATAGAAAACAAAGAAAATTTTCATCGTAGAAATCTCAAGTCTTCCAAATTTTCAGGTTTAGTTGCGTATACCTTACTTTTTAGGTAACCCCACAAAAAATAATCAATAGGCGTTAGATCTGGCGACCTAGCCGGACACTCGATAGCCCCCCTCCTGCCAATCCATCTGTTTGGGAAGGTATTCTCGAGATAATGCCGAACATTTCCCGCATAGTGGGGTGGAGCCCCATCTTGTTGAAACCAAATTCTTTGGCTGGGCAAATTAGGATCTTCATGGTTCGGAAATATTTCTGCTAATGATGGAATTAAATAATTTTGTAAAAAATCCAAATACATTTCCGCCGTCAGGTTACCGTTGAAGAAAAAAGGCCCTATAATTCTGTTACCAATTAAACCAGCCCATACATTTAATTTCTGACGATACTGAGTACGTACCTCTCTCATCCAGCGTGGATTTTGGCGTGCCCAGTACCTGCAGTTTTGTCTATTAACAGTCCCATGTAATGTGAACGTAGCTTCATCTGAGAATAAGATATTTCTGATAAAAAACGGATCATTATCACACATAGGCATCAGTTGTTCGCAAAACTGTACATGCCTGTCGAAGTCGTCTTCAGACAGCTCATGAACCAAACAGATTTTGTAGGGATGATACTTAGTTTTCCGGAAAATATTACCAATTGTACTCTTCGACACGTTAAACTCCCGAGCAAGCTGCCGTGTACTAGAATTTGGAGTTTCCTCTACTGACAATAATACGTCGAGTTGCGTATCTTCTGCGATCTTTGGACGACCACTTCTAGGGCGATCTCGAACATGGCCTTCTTCTTGAAATTTTTTGTGAATCTGCAAAAATACTAATTGGGGCACGCTCCGGATGTTCTGTATTAAATAAGTCGCAAACTTCTCTAATTGAACGAGCCCTATCCCCAAAACCAGTCATCATCAATATTTGAATACGTTCCCTCTCACTTAAAACCATTTTTAAACAGATTTTTTTAACTTACGCACAATTCGTACTTGACAGAATGTCACAAGTAAAACAAAATGTGTTTGAAAAATAATCGACTTTTAAGCTAACTATGTTTTTTTTAAAGACAAACTTTTCCATTTTCGAAGAAGTAATTTTTCTCGGTCATTTTCTTAAATAAAATGAAAAATTTTTTTACAGTCATTTAGACAATTAAAAGATCTATCAAAAATAAAATTAAAAATGCAACGTTGCCATTTAAATTTTTTTTATGACATCATAACTTTTTCAAGGTCATCAAACATTTCAAACAGGTACCATCAGCCAGTAGTTTTTTGAAAATACTAATTGACCTGTTTTTGCATTTTTCTCAAAAATCATCCGTTTTATTTGGGTGTTTCCAGACTTTTTGGACACACAGTATATTTAATACTCATGTCGTTTCTCGTATCCCGTTTTTCCTATCATTTCTATTGCGCCAATCGTCTAGTCTCACTCCACTGGATCCCTCTAGCCGTACTTGCTACGTCTATTTTAGTCGTGGTCGTCCTAGCTTGTTTTTTCCTTGTACTCTGGTTTCATAGATTTTTTTGCTAATCTATTTTCATTCATTGTATGTATGTGACCCAGCCAACCCAACTGCCTTTCTCCGATCACCAAATGTATGGGTTTCGTCTGTCTCTAATTACTAATTAATTAATTAGATTACTTTATTTTTGTTCGGTTTTGTAAAGGTCCAGGATTCACTGTCACATACTATATTAAAGATTTAAGCATGCATCGAGTTGATCAGACAACTCGATCGGGGCTTTGCCTTTATTCTAATCTATTATAGCGTCTGGTTCCTGTTTAGTTTGCCGATTACAAGGATCCTCAATCATGTCCGTGTTTAACAGAAAGCCTGTTAATATTTTTTTCATCTCTCCAGTTAGTGACGCTCATTGAAAATTAATTTTCCATAGAAACGATATCACCTTTTTCTAACCTAGCTTGTGACATGTATTTTGGTAAGCTTTTTAATGTTTTTCGTATAGTTCCTATCAATCAGTGATAAGACTCAGCCATAAAATAAATTTCTATAGGCTCGGGTGTTACCTTGTAATTACTCTCTTCCGTGCGTATGTTTTTAAGTTAAAGAATTTGGAATATATGTTATGTTTTCTGCAAAGGGCGAATAGCGCATAATAACAAGAAATTGAGAACAACACATTTACAGTGGCCTACGAAGGTCCGATGTAAAAGAATATGGATGGCATACGAGACTACACTTTCAAAAAGATGCTTAAAAGTCATACATGCTACTTATTTTCTGCAAAATTTGGTATTTTCTTTTGTTTATTGTATTTGTTGTGTGTCTAGTTATCAATTGAATAATTCCTTAGAAAGAACCCAAATAGAAGTATATATTGCAGAAATAAAAAGAATTTAGACGCAAAAGCATGTATTGTATCAAGTCTATGGCACAAAAAGAAAGACCGACATTTTCAGAAGCAAAACATGACCAGCGCAGCGATCGGTAACTATTACAAGGACGCAAATATGTATGTTGTTTATATTAGGTATGAGAGATCAAGATATGTCACTGTCTGTTTGAAACGCAATTATTAATGTCTCGCATCTTCGATTGCAAACATGTTCTTATTTCTTTTCGCTATATTCTGTGTAATTCTAGCATTACTGCTTAAATCGTTCTATGTACGGCAAATAAAATATAGATCCTTAAGTAATATACCGGGACCACCTTCGAATTATCTGTGGGGAAATTTGTTTGATTTTACCCGGCACATAGAAGGTAAGTCTATTCCAGTTTCTTTTACAATAGTAAATATTATAAATAATTTTAAAGATACATTCGAAACTTTGAACACGTTGAATGCAAAGTATGGGCCGCTTGTTAAATTGTGGTCGAATCCCTGGAAACCTTTAATCGTTATAGCACATCCGAAATTTATTGAGAAGATAGTATCTACAAATAGCCACCTGGCCAGAACTAGTTTATACGATAACATGAAGCCTTTCTTGGGAAAATCTCTTGTAACATCAGACGGTGAGCTAAGTTTTAGTTATTGTTTTTTTTACTAAATAATAAATTAATTATTTTAAGAAACTAAAATTATACGCGGTGTTTCAGGACGGAGCTTATGTAAGACGTAACTTCTGTGTTAATTTCCATTATATTTCTAAATTTTATACACTTATTTAAAGAGGCTTTGGTCCACGCATTACTTTCAATAATGGCCTAAGTATAATCAATTCTTATTTTGAATGAAATGGAATTTGTTTTCATATATATATATATACAGTCAATATTTTGTGTGTGATAATGTTAGATGTTCGTCTAATTGACTCACATGAACGGTATGACAGTTCTGCTCATAATTTTTACGTTACTTTTTTTATTTGTACAATTTGCGTCGATATTATTTGTGTAGTAGTATTAAAAGCATGTCGTTGATAGATCAATACCATTGATAAAACTGCGTAGATAGTAGCGATTGTTCAATGCTAAATTGTTCACATTTTCACTTTTACACATTTTTCGTTTGCATTATATCTTGTTAGTCAATGAAACTTTTTAGATGACAGATTGCTGTCATATTGCAATCTGTCATATTGTCCTTGTATTATTAATTGTCATTACATGTCGCTACGCCAAGATAGCTTCCTTTTGTTTTAACAGAAACATAAGTTAAGGAAAATAATGAGACTTCCTTTTTAAAAGAGTTCAATAATTTCATTATTATTTACATCTTCGTGTTATCGATAATTTGGTATATTGTGCACCTAAAGGGACACACTGCTTTTAGTTAGTCATTGTAAGAGTTTTTGTTAAATTATGTTGATGTAATAAAAAATAATGGGCACACTGTCTTCGACCGGTAAAATAGCCTTACCTCTCACGATGCTTAATATAACGCGTGTTCAGAAAAATAGAACGTAATTCGTGGAAATCTCAAGTTATGTCTATATAAAACAATTATTAACAGACAACATGTAAAATGTACAAATTCAATAGAAATCATAGACTTAAGTTAGGGCGAACGCTTTTTTTGTCCTTATAGGTTATGGATAAAGAAAGCGTAAATCTAGCTATCAAACATTCTTTACCAATCCTGCAAAATGAATTTATCGATATTTACAGATCTCTAATGGTGTATGCATTTTATTATAAATTTTCATTTCTATATTAATTTATACGCCGTGGCTAATTGTCAGCCGTCGGTGTTGCCTGTATAAACTGAGAGTTCCGCCGGCCGACCGAATCTTTACGATTTTAGGTAGTGACGCGTCTGCCGACAAAGGCAGTGTTTTATGCAGACATTGAGGAATGGGCGAATTTGCATTGCCGATTTCCCCCGGTCACCGGCATGTTACTATACTACTAGCCGTTACCATAATGGTCATGATCATTACCTAGTTTTATTCATTAATGTGCGCTTATTTATTAAAATCGGCAAATACAGATGCCTTAAATTTTACTTTGTATTATTATATGTAATTCCCTGTATGTTTTAATTGTATTTGAAATATTATTATTATATTTTTATTTTAGTTAAAGCAGGGTTTGCAAATAATTAGTAAAAGTACATCTGTTAAACTACGCAAATAAACACTGACATTTTGCGACTAATTAACAACTATGAAATATGCATTCATTTGAAGTAATATGTATGTTTCGAACTGTCAAAATGGATTCTGTAATTAGTAGAAAAATGATTTATTTTATTTTTTATTGTTTATTTTTCTTATTCTACCAGTAATTGACTTCTAAAAAATATGTTTATTTATATTTTAAGTAATTATTTATTATATTTTTTACAATCAACTTAAAGTCAAAACTACATACAATTTTTGAATGTAGGTTTGACAATACACAAAAACACAGAATGCTTCTCGAAGTTTACGCACGCGCCTTTCTCACCAAGTCTCTTGACTAGGAAATACCCATTTGATTAGAACGTATAAAATTCAAATTGCTAATGCACAGAAAAACTGGACAGACGATAGTTGTATACCAACTGAACAAAATGTTTGTGATAAATAAATTGATCAATTATTTATCTAATTTATGCTAGTAATAATATATAAATATAATATTCTAACAAAACCCAAGTATTAAGAATTTTCAAATAACGCAAGCGTCTCTAACACCACCTAACGACTACCAAAATAACCGAAAGTGACGGTTTTACTGTCCTTAGAATCACGGTAGCAACTCATAAACAAAATTATTTAAGTTAGACAAGTGCATACCATTTGGAAATATAATTGCAATAAATACTAAAGATTTGTTTGACATAAGTACAACCAGAAATATCCTAAATTTATGTTCATTATTCAATAATATTCTTTTAATATTTGAAAAATAAACGCAAATATTGTTTATAATTTGAACTCGCTTTATTGACGTATTTGAATATAAATATTTATTAGAAATAAGTAAATCATATGGTCGAGGCGCGTTAAGTTCCGTTGCACGTCATACTAGATCCATGACGACTCGCCTTGTATATGTTGCCGGATCTATTTTTATTTCTGTCAGTGACATTTGATATAACCAAAGAAAAAAAGTATTCACAATACAATAACTATAACGTAATATATTTAGTAATTGAAATGCTCTAAGACTTCAGTCTTTCTCAACTTATTTATTATATTGATTTAGATTGTCGAAAACCCTTAAATGTTTCATAACGTATCCATAATAAAATTTAAAATAAACATTACTTACGCTATTCTCGTTAATCAGATGATTATAGAAAAGTTTGCAAAAAGCTTCGACTGTTTACAGAAACCTTTCGGCATTATATTCAATGGACGCAAATAAATAATAAATACACTTCTAAGAAGCACTGTTTTTAAACAATTTATATCAACGTAAAAATAAACATGAAAAATTTGACAGGAAGAATATGCACAACGCATGTCTTTTTGACAGATATGATTTATCTGTCAACACCGAATTGAACTACTAGTCTATTAAAAATATGTAATAAAGAAATTTAATATTGAAAAGGAAATTATGTGTTTATTTGCCATGAATGCGTATATTACGATCAATTTATAATTCTTCTATTTAAGCTAATGAAATAAATGCCCTCAAGTATAATTTAACAAAGTAACTTTTTTAGTTTCTCTAATACAGTTATGACAACATGTAAACGTCATCGATGACGTGCAACGGAACCTAACGCGCCTCGACCATATGTATTTAGTGTTTGCATACATGCATTGCACGACACATCTACACATCTTATGTAAATAACAAAATCAATTTCATAAATACACACATTATCACATCTCATGGCCGGCGGCTAAGTCTTTGAGTTCCAAAATAAAATTATATTTTTATGTGAAATCTGGTAATAAAGATTAAGACGGATTAAGAGCAAGGATTTATCATTTGAATTATCTTTCTGAATATCAAAACATTCAGTAGATATTGAAAACAAATATGATGGACAAGCTAAATTATATTGAACATCCTACAGCATGGGAAATATTATGGTTTTATTTGGGATAATAAAAATTGTTCATTTCAAATTTAGAAGAATATCTTTCAGATAATCGTGGATTATACCGACCTTGTTTCATAAAGTTTATTTCTCAATATAACCTGGTTCGGCTTAAAAGGCAGACACAAGGGACCAATACTTGCATATTTCGGCTATAAATGAGTCTTATTCTAATACGTTGGAAAGAAAATTTTTCAAATTTAAACAGTAATTATAACTACAATTATTACTATGTAACAATAATGACAACGTTTATTTAGTACAAAATTGCTGTATATAAATACAACAAATGCACATTTCCGTTCAATCGTATAAATAAAATGTAGGTACATTTTCAGATGACAAATTCTGACACATATGAGTGTCAATACGATTAAAGTATAAGTTATTTACATTATTCTTAAATTAAAAATCAAATATCTTAACAAAAATTCATTGCCCAAAATATCCAGAAGCACTAAAACCTTTTTATATGCGCCTGCCAAATATTACAATTATTTGTTGTGCAACCACTGACGTAGAGGGAAATTCTTAGTAGAAAATAAACAGTAAAAATGTAATTGTATTAAAATTTTATTGAAATAAATTAAGGAGTTGACTAAAAAATTCACAAAATAATTTTACACATTTTGTCATATAATACATACTTTTATTCTTCGTAACTTTAAGCAATGCACATGCCGCACTGAATTCATCTGTAAGCTTATTTCTATAACACTTATTTCGGAAAATAACGACTCGCGCACATAAGTTGAGGAGAAAATAGAGAGTACAACAGGTGCTCGTTCTATTGTAATAAAATAGTTGGAACTAGGCTGAATTAATTGCACTTCTCAATCTTCGAAGTTGAACTACTAAAAAAATCCTATATTGAGTTTATCTATTCAGGTGGTATCACGATATAAAATAAATATCCGAAAATCTTAAAAGCTCGGAAAAAAGCATTGCTTATCGTATGAATTACTGTAGAAAATTATTGTATTATGTTAACTAGATCTGGTTTTCCAGTGTTTAAATCTCAGAAGAATTTTTAGTATTGTAGAAATACTTAAATGTGTTAGAAATAATATTGTAATTTAAATTCAAATACTTCAATTAAGTCGAACATAACAATAACTGCCTTATTACCACCTTGCAACTGAACCTTTATTTCGTTTAACTGTGAATATAAATCAGTTAAAAACATTAATTTGCAAAGTCATTCGATATCCAGTAACTGACAATATTTTTCCATACATTTTTCATTATGAAAATAGTTTACAAACCTCTGAAGAACTTTTCCGCAACTTAAACTATTATAGACCGAATTTACCTCATGTAGTAAAATACACCATTTTGTACAGCACTCATAACGTTTTCCAAAGACTAAAATTAGTCTTGACGCTTAAAACCTGCTGGTGTATAATACAGTGAAAACTAAGATCTGAATGACCAATTTGTTTGGTAAATAAATTGAGGAAACTATTTTCCTCTCTAATCGTACTACGAGCACAGTCAGTACTAATTCATACAATTTTGTTTAAATCAAGTTCTTTTTGTTGTAAATTTACAACTGCGTTACAAAAATCCACAACTTTTATTGTTATTGTTAACGATGTTATGCTAATCAATTCCTCTTTAAAATAATCCCTAACCCAATAGCCATTGAAAATTGCTAAACGTACTGATCCATTTATATCAGTATACTTTTATTAAGACAGAGAGACACAATGTCAGAAGAATTTGTATCCGTTTTTCGCTGGTAATTTATATTTTTAGCCATACCCAGATTCTGTCTTTCACCGTGTTCCTAGCCAAAGGCAAATCCTTTTTTCTCTGAATAATCTTGTCCTTGTTTTCAAACCTTCCATTGTTCCTCCTTACGTTTCTAAAGAAGCAGCATATGATTTGTCTCATAATGCCGTTTTACTGCATACAATTGCCCTGGGACATAAAATGCACATTTCTTTATTTCATTTAATATGGATTCCATATTGTTGAGTCCAACTTTGGAATTCTCTGCAGCCTGTTTTTAAAAGTAGTTTTTGTTTTTTATTTTCACTAGCCATGTTTGGTAACACAAGAACAAATTTACGTAAATTGATAACAAAAATATCTCTTATAAATATTTAAAAAAAAAATCAATTTAATGTATGTTTAAATTAATTACTTTTCAAATTCAGTAGTACTACTCAGCGCACAGGCGCAATATTATTACTCTTGTCACAACCAATTTTCAAACTCAACTGAGCACTCTACCTGTACTGACACGTCCCAACTCGCGTCGTATCCCAAGATGCAAATTTAGCGTACTTTCAATTAGAGCTACAAAACATAATCCGATGCACGCGAATTAAACAATAAAAATTGGACCACTTTATTAAATTACGGACAAAATACCAATTAAGAACACTTCAGTTACATCGAAACTATTCGGAAATGTTCGTTCTGCCGTTTGTTCAAATTTAGTATTATATGGTTAGATTTTTCGTTGCAATATTAGGATACAATTTGAATATCGATTTGAATAATTTTCATATGTGCCACATGTGGTACGCATGCCAAGGATCGCCACCGCTATTCTAAAACTACGTTTTTGTTGGTACATCCAATCGTTGCAACGACAGGAAATGCAAAAGAAAGTGTTAAGATATTTATTTACTTTTAGATGACGAGGGTGTTGTCGATTTATTACATATACAACAAAAACCTAAGAATGAACGAAACACAGTAAGATATTTTAAGTTATTAAACATTAATAGTCATTCGAGATACTTCACAAAATTGGAAATAGTATATTAAAATACAAGTTTCATAAGACACGATTTTTGCGCACGCGTTATAGTTTAGAAAACGAGCCACTAGGCGAGTTTTCTAAAGAACAAGTGCGCAAAATGTCTTATGAAACGTGTATTTTCTATTAGTTTTTCTATTTCGGTTATTAAAACTTGAAAAAAGCTTAAAATAAGAGACATGTTTTGTTCGAATATTTTAGAAATTTTGTTTTTTTGAAGTTGGTTACTCTGATTTTTAAGTAGAACATTTTAAATATTTAAATATCGGCGGTGTTAAATGTAATTATGTTTAAAATTCGGACTGATTTATGCAATAAATTATTTCAAATTATCAACAAAAAGAACGAAAAAATAATTATACTCCCCCAGGGATTCGTAAAATAGCAGAAGAGACAATTTACAAAATCTTTCGCCAACAAACTCTCTACATATTTATCAAAACAAACTTTTATAACAATTGTACTATTAAACATGTTAAGTAAATGTCAATAGTAGCTTCAGAAAACTTATCATCCAACTCTGCTTAACAATTTACATTGTTAATTAGTAAATAAAATGTTAGCATGTGCGCTTTTTATTCTTTGTACAATTCTATTGCACATATTTGTTACTTTAAAGGCTTATATTTTTACATTTAAATACGATTTGGTTCCATTTTTTTTGTTACCAACTTCAAAAAAATAAAATTAGCGTGCGATAAAGTAATACTTTATGCAACCAAAACAGGTGTCGTAAAGTGAACTTTATAGCACCGGAATAGAAAAAATATCTTTGATTAAATTAGACAGCAGCGGTTTTTATTTGTGCTATCATGCCAAAAGAGATATGATGAGGCACGCGATACTTTACTGGCCAAAATATCATTTTTGCATGTAACATAGTATAATGACAGCTAGCGATAATACCAATATACATTATTGATATATCTACATTTAATTAATTTATATGAATTATACTGACTCAGTCGCCAGCGATAGCATAACAATATTTGTGCGTCGTTTTAAAATTAAATAAAACATGAATTCAAATCTATTTGAAGCTCAAATTTTGAAAATCGTTATTAAATAAAATATATTTTCTACACCAATGTCTAAAGTAGATACATATGAGACACGTTAGTCAGTTCCTCAACATCAGTTTTTAGAAAGCATTGCACAAAGTATTCTTCACAAACATAAACGCTAGTGCATGAAAAGTAAGATGTATTTTGGGTTGCCTATTTACATAACCCAATTCGGGATTATAATAAAGTGTAAAATTAGAAGGCTTTCGTTTATTTAATGGACTTTTGTAATAATAGATACAAAACAATAATAACGAGGAACAAATAATTATTAGTAATAGTAACCTTGATGTCGCGACTAGAACAATTCTGAAAAACTAAACTATCTTCTTTCTCCAGAGTAAATAGTATTCTCGATCGACTGTTGTGTATATCAAACAACCTATAATTGTACTACCATCTGTCAAAAGCGAATCAATAGTTTTAAATTGACTGAATTTTATTTGAACTATGGTTTTGAACGTCGTTGGCTATGATTTAGGAGACATCTAAAATGCCCAAGAAAAATTGGAACAAGGAAAAAAAGGCGTTTTATTCTATCATTGACAAAGTAAAGTCGTAAACAATGTAATTATTCTATAAGAGGCAGCAAAGGTGGTATAATCTGAACTTTATTCCGCCAAGAAAATGTTTCTATACAGCCTGTGCCAAATTAACTCGACACTATTGCTAACTTTGTTATTATTGGAGCTATGACTTCGGTTAAATTAGCAAAGTAGCAGTGTTTTCATTGCACTTTACGATGGTGAACTTTAAAAAATAATTGAACACCGCTTTTTAGTGATATTTCAAAAAACTTATTTTTTTTTACTTCAAATGAAATAAAAACCAATTCTAGACAAAAGTTATTAAACACTCTTATATCAAAATATTTGAGACAACACAGATGTTAATCATTTTGTGATTTAATCAGTGGCCGTAATTCACAAACTGACTTCCCGAGAAAATCCGCTATTAACTTACCCAGCACACCCACAAATAAAATTTAGTTTGAATGTGTGGTGTGGTTTGATTGGTAGTCAAGTAGTAGGTCCTTTGTTTTATTATGGATCGCTTACGGGAGCAAGATATGTCAATTTTATGGTGGAAGTATTGGAAGAATTCGTAGATAATATTAATTTAGTAGATCGTCAAATGTTTCACTTCCAACAAGATGGAGCCCCTGCGCATAATTTCCGCGAGGTTCGTGCAATTATGCAAGGATTTCTTGAAGACCGCTGGAAAGTGACGATAAAGTGACCAGCCCGTTTTCCAGACTTGTCACCATAAGATTTTTTCCTTTGGGGTAATGTAAAGAATAAGGTTTACGAAAAAAAAAACGCCAATGTAGTGGAATTAGAAAATAGTATTCGTTTATGCATTAATTCAATAGACGGTAGAAGCATTTCGAATGCTACAAAAGGCGTTCATAAAAGAGCTTTAACCTGCATTCAACAAAATGGTGATGTTTTTGAACATTTATTGTAACTTTACAAAGTTAAATAAATGATATTTATTGAAAGTCAAGACTACTTTGATTAAATGTCAAAATTTTTAATATCTGCGTTATTTCAATTATGTTGATATAAGAGTGTATAATGACTTTTTATCTAGAATTAGTGTTTCTTTCATTTGAAGTAAAAATATACAGGTGTTCCTTTTAAAAAAATAATGTTTCTTCAAATATCACGAAAAGTTGAACTATTTTTTAAAGTCCACCGTCGTAAACAGCAATAAAAACACTGCTACTTTGCCAATTTGACCAAAGTCATAGCTCCAATAATAACAAAGTTAGCAATAGTGCCGAGTTAATTTGGAACAGGCTGTATATATATTTATATTTACAACTAACCATCAGATTAGTGTGCTGATAGAGATATAATTTTTAATAGCCAATACAATAATTTCTACAATACTTAATATTTAATAACATAAAATATGTTTATATCTTTTTATTGAAAAATATGTAATCTAAAATAAAAATATACTATTTTAAACTTAAACCTCAATGTATAGACAAGGTCGCAATCTTTTATATCTACTATTAAACTACGTGACGAAATTGAAGGAGGGACAACAAGTCTTCAAGTAATATTAAAGGTCAATACGGAGGTGATGCCATAAAAACTGATAAATTATAAAAGAGTTTCCGCTCATTCCTAATGACTGTTGGTGCGATTAAAATATTTTGAATGAAAGGGTAGCAGAATCGAAACGTCGAATTATTGACCCAGGCCCAAGTACGAATTACTAATTACAATTCAATACCACTACAAATTGACATCGACCGCAATAATTTCAACAAAAAATTAATCTAATTAATGAATTTTTCAGGATATATGTTTACCTTTAAGTCAAACGTTAAAAATTTTTTAACCCCAATACATGTGTACTCTTAGTCAGACAGCACAAGAACGGTTCTTGTGCTGTCTGACTAAGTATGTATTAAATAAAAAAATATAGGTATAGAAAAGTAAAATTTATTAGTATTATTGCTTATTGTAAACAATTTATAGATGGATTTAATTAGTATTTAAATATAATAAAACATTTTTTGTTTTTTCAAATCTGTACGATTTTTATTGTTAGAAAATTGCGTGGTCTAAATTTTTAGGTTGGCAACGATGACTTTGACTTTGGTAATGTTGAGAAACACTTGTGTATAAGTATTGTGTATAGCAGTAACAATGTGCACATATGGGTTTGACAGATTTGTTATCGTATATTTACATCAGTAAAGAGAATGAAAGGAAATAAAAAGCAAGTAAAATGTGACAACAAATTGACAACAAAAATGACAGCGATTGTACATATTCAGGATAGGTTCCTGTATTTATCTCTCTAACAAGAAACTAGGGTTTTTTAAGATACCAGCGTACTTCGCTTGTGATTGATCACATTGTAGTGTGGAACGCGTCATTCAACGATAACAAATTCTAAAAAGCATTTTTCATTTATTTTTTATTTTTACTTCTTCTACCCAGAAGGCTCAAAAGTACGTCTGCTGTAAGAAGATTATATTTTAAAACTGCTCTAATGATTTAGTTGAAGATTTAATTAAAAATATGTACTCTGTAATATGTTGAAACTGTTACTTTCGAATGAAATTACATGCATACCTAACATTATTCTAAATGACTCTAATATCATCAGTAGAAGAATAGCAATTAATGATATGTCATCGTATTTCGTAATTATATATCTTGAGTATAATAGGATTCCTACGATCTCTATTTTATATATTTCCGTGTATCCTTATATTCCAGTATCTGTGACTTCAAGTAAAATAGTCAAATAACTTATAATTAGGCTATTACGAAAGGGACCGATTAGCAATAATCACATATCATTTAGAAAATACTAATTATGTTTGTATATAACATACTTGTAAACACACACACTGCAATCGCATATGAATTATCTGCAATGTTATTATCTGCTCTAACAATATGCTTTCGTTTTTTGATTATCGATTACCTTATTTTATAGGTACCTATATTAACTAGTTTCTAAAACGTCTTAGTAAAAACTACGCTTTTTTTCCGTTTATAAGCTTGCTTGTAGCCAATGAAGGACAAATGAGGACTTGGTTCTAACATCAAGAGAAATATTTATAGAAAAAGTATATTTTGTACAAACAGAAATTCTATTGTTTAATAACACAACAATGAATGCAAATCTTCATTAGAGTAAAATATCGAAACTATTAGACTCTACTGATAATTCCAAATATTTTATTATGTATTTTAGTCCATTTATTTATCACACAAATTATTTAAATTGTCCATTCAATTATTAATTTAAAAAATTTGCATTAACGGTCTTTCTTATATGTTTATTACAGTTGAAGTTTGGAGAAGGAATAGAAAATTTGTAAATGCAGCTTTTCAGCCCAAAATATTTGATACCTTCGTGCCAGTATTTGAGTATCATGGAAATAAATTCATTAGCATTTTAAGCAAGGAAGTAGGAAAAACGAATGTCGATCTACCTCCATTTGTTGATCTTTATGTTCTGGACGTCATATGTGGTAAGTATAAAGAGATGTATGCCCGTCGTTATGTCATTACCATAAAGTAAGTTTACTAATCAAGTGTTTAGATGCCTCTATTACTGGGTTTTCTTATTTCTTTCCTCTCAAAAAAATTACTTACAATAGTGCAGAAGGAAATCAACGAAATAAATAGAAATAATAAAAATTACATAATATTTTGAACAAATTTGGCTATTTCATGCCATGTAGTGTGTCAAAAAAGGATTACATATTCTTTTTTAATTAAAACATAACATTTGTATAAATGTAATCATAGAAGAAAATTCCAAATAGTAGTAAGTAGGGCGCGGACATGACCGGTTTAAACTACGACGAAGTTACAACGGAGCAAAGAAATAATGTAAACAACACACGCTTACTGAATAGCACTAATTCATATGGTGAACTACAAAAAATGCCCATAAAATAAGGAATTTATGAGTAAAATCCTTTTTTCATCAGCGTAGATAGGAGCGTGAGGGGTTTCTAAAATTTATTATATTTACCTTATATTTCGCAAGAGAAATAAAATTTTCATTCATACTTAGTTTCGTTTTTTCATTGTTTTGACTGTTAATTACGTACTTCGTAATTTTTGTAGCAGTCTGCTTAATACCGGTTTATTGAATCGACTTCTCCCAATTATCTAGACGTAAGTGCGCACTGGATTTCGTTTAGTTTCAATAACATACGCCTACATTTTTAGTTATCATTTATTTAGATCTAGAACGTTGCTTATGTTACTTTTTCTGATATGAAAATGAATTGTCAGTGATTCCGAAATTTATTACAAAGTCTGTAAAATATCGTTAGAGAATACCAAAATATCGTACGTTCGTCACTTAGCTTTGCTAAAACATACACAGAAATATTTTTTATGCAGAGAATTTCGATAGTTTACAAAATTTCGTCACATGGTTAAATGACGATGCTCGAAGTATTTCTGAGTGCAAGGAACTAACACAAATCCCAAATTAAAAAAATCAGTTATTATTCCTTCAGCAACACCTTGAAAATTTGCCTAAACTAATCACATATTTTGAAAATCGAAATCTCAAATTAAAAGATGGATTAACCACATTAGACGTGGGCTATTAATAATTTCAAAAGTATTCCAAGTGACTTCGGATATGGCCTTTGGCAAAAGTTAGATGCAGTTTTTAATAGAAATGCAGATTTAATAACATTGCGGCAATTGTGTATGCTAAATACGCTGAAATAAAAGAATATTTCCAGTACGCGCTTATAACCAGTTGCGATGTAGAAAGGGCGTTTTCTATCTACTAGGATGTACTTAATTCAAAGAGAACAAGTCTTACAGAAGAGAAAATGAACAAATAATAGGGTAGTTTGTATTTTATAGATCACCAGCCACTTGTTATCCAATTATATAAATAAAATTAAAACCTCTTTCAAAATACAACATTTCAATAGTGCGCCCATGGGCGATGAGTCATCAACCGTTCGTGTCCGCGCCCTAGTAGTAAGTCTATGCGATCCATCTATTAGCAGAATAGGCTTTACAATCGTGTAAAAGAAAATATTATAAACTTCAAAATATATGTTAAATAATAATAGGTACTTACTTACATTTTAACAATGCAATGATTTTAGTTACAATTACAATTTTCTGTTTACATTTACACATATCATTAATGCATAACTCTTAATGCAATAATACATAAATTTACTCTTTGCATTGTGTATTAAATGTAATACAACCAGTTGCAAAAAAAAGTCAAAAGATCTTAAGTTCTTAGGTTTGGATTTAAAAATACTTTCTTGTTTGAATAATTGCTAATATAATTAAAAACTATGTCTTTTGCGACTACGGCAAGTATAATTAGCTCAAGTAAACATACCGGTATAAGGGTATTGTATTTTCAGGCCGGTACATACAGCACTAATGGTGAGTGAGTTAATAATTTAAAGAATATCGAAAGCAGTCTGGCCCTATATCATCGAGAAAAGGAATGCTTCTGAAAATCATCCATGGCCAAAAAACTCTTCAAAATAATCCATGGATTAATCTACTTAATTTTTGCTGCATGTTTAGTAAACAGATTGTATGTTTGTTTTAAAAGTATATGCCAGATCTATAAAATCATGTTTTTGAAGTACTACCGACAAGGTAGTTTCAATGGGAAGCGTACTGAAGCTTTCTACCTACAGACGCTATAAGCACTACAGTTGTTTAATATTAAAAATAGTTGGCAATTCGATATAATGTCTCACAAGGCACTACAGCTTGTTAGGATTAGTTGTCAAAATTGACTGCTTTCAGAGTCTATTCGGTGGTATGCTTTGACATCTGAACTTTATTTTATTGATTCGCGTTTTATAATTCTGTTGTATGACCCAGTTAAAAGACAGTCTTCCGAATATTATAACATTTAAAACTAAAGCTTTGGCAATTTGTCAAAATAAAGAAAAAATCTTTTTATTATTAATGTCTCTAACAATCTTATTCTTTTAAAGAATTGCATAGTTTTAAACTTTCAAATAATATTAAACCCTAAATCAGTTAATCGGTTCTGGAAAACATATTTTGGAAAAGAAGCCAAATTTATATCAAAACTTGAGAAAACCTGTTTTCATATAAGAAATTTTACATCAGTTCTTTTACATAACTATGTTATCGCATATTATGTTTGCCAGCTGCATCCAAAGTTTCTTTATAGAACTGTATTTTAGGGTGAGCCCATAACGTCTTCTTGGCTCAAAAGAGAGATATAACATATTTGGCGGGTACAAAATCTACTAACGCATATAGACCATTTTTTGTTAAATAAAATGTACTTCCTCTATCTCCAATCTACATATTAGAACCGGCAAGATAGTTTTTTTTGCGAAACGTAATATATACTTAATTGGTATTCACTGAGACATTTACTGAATATTATTGAATTGACATACCACAAATCACTAACGTTCAAGTAAGTTGACGCATGTGCATTCAGATATTCTGCATGAAAATATATTAAATTTGTTGTTTTCCTTGTTCACATAACTTCAAATCAAGTATTAAATATTAACCCCTTCTTCGTGGTCATTAAAGTTCGAAATAAAGATCACTTAATACAAGTACATTTCAAAGTGATAATAAAATATACTTACACAAAAAAATAAGCTATGTCAGTAGTATCAAAATAAGTATAATAACTTTTTTCATATAAATTGAAAATCGTTAACTTAAAAGTTTAATTATATCCAATTTTTCTTGTATATTTTGATAGAACTTATGACAAACGTGAGGACAAACTACCAAGAAACTTCTGACAATGGTTATTTGGAAGCTAGATCCGAATATTTGACCATATTTATGAACCGCGCATATTCATGGATAAAGAGATCGAATTTCTTCTTTTCCTTTACAAGTGAGTACAAAACTCATATAAACTGTGTGAAGATTTTAAAAAAATTCTCTCGGAATATTCTGGAAATGAGAAAGGAAGCTCGACATGCTAAAGGAGGTTCAAACAAGGATAATGGTTTAACCAAGACTGTTTTGGATTTATTTATGGATATTGGAGCACCAGAAAGTGAAATACTCGATCATATCGATACCTTCATAGTTGCAGTAAGTATATGTATATGCCAGTTTACATAAAATGTACAGTGAAGTTAGCATATACAGGGTATATCACGAAGAGATTTCGTTAGAAAAATATAAAAAACTAATAAGAGTTGAGTTTTGAAATTTCACAAGTAATAGTTTCGCATTACGCTCTTTCGATTTAATAGCTTAATAGTTTAGCATTTTCGCTTCTTCCGGTTACACCGGAAATGGATGTCAACTTCCTTATTTTAAATCGAATATCCCATTTTTTATGATTCATTTGTATTTCCGAGCTAATTTTAAGATAAGTTTGTTTAATAAACTTTGCCTCTAAAGTTAGCCACTTTTCCAGTATTTCAATTTTTGTAACAAAATTGTTAGCTGCAGGCTATTACTCATAACAGCATTCCCAATAATTGAATGCATGCACAGATTTAAAATTCTAGGTAATTAATTTGGAAAGTATACTGCTTCTAATGCGGTATTATAAACTTTTCAAAATAATACCGGGTGATCAGAAAACAATGTTAAACAGTCGATTCACAAAATATCAATATTTTGTTATTTTTGAATAGCAAGCTACATTTTTTGAACTTAATTGGATTCCACGTTGAAAATTAGGGGCAGTATGTATGTATACTTTCCTATAACTAAACGTCTTTGTTTCAGAGTTATTTTGGAACAAGTATCAATTCCTTTAAAGTTTTATTTTGTATAATCAATTAGGTTATAGAAATTCATGTAAATAAACAAAAACCAATTGCAACCGTACTACCTGTCATTAGTAAGGTATTTATTATTGGTGACATGTCGTGTTTATGCAAAGAAATATCTAAATCGGTCAAGACTTACTAAGAGTATCTTAAGCAATCTTTCGCCGAAAGCAACCGGAAGAAAACTCGTTGTTGATAGTGAAACTCTGGAGGTAACAGCACTTGCTTACTTTACAACACGTCCTAGTAATTCTCTTAAGATTGCAGATGCTGAAGTAGGTGTTCCAGAATGAGCATACATCGAATTTTGAAAAAGAATAAGTGGCATGCTTACAAATATCATTCTGTGCAACTTATTAAATAAGCCGATTTTGTAACAAGAGAGCACTATTGTGAGTGGTTTTTAATGAAATCACAAGAAGACGACGATTTCATAAAAAAATTGATATCGAAGACGAAGCATAGTTTTGTAAAAATGGAATATTTAATCGACACAACAGCCCTTTTTAGTTGGAAAATAACCCTCGAGTTGTTACGCGACGGCGTTTCTAAGAGTTTTGGGGTTTCAATGTATTTTGTGACAAAATATTTGCTTTGTATTTTTATGAAGAAAAGTTTAAATAGTGAGCGATTTATTTACAACTTAACAAATGTCATAAATTTAAATTTAATAATAATAATAATAATAATTTATTCAGTCCAACAGTAACAAACCAATTACAGGACAAAGAAGTAAACGTACATTAATAAAATACAAATCAATCATATTCTTATTTGTAATATAAATAATTTACAACTATATACATATATTTATCTATAGAGTTGCAGAATTATGTATTACTTGCTGAATTGGAAACAAAAAATATATCATCAAAATGTAAGTTGGCAGCACGACACATGGTTACCAGTGGCGATCCCCGAAGAAGATTAGTCTTCGAAAAGGGCAACCAAAACGCGGAGGAGGAGCGAGAGGAAATCCTGGGAGTGTAGAAATTCAAGCATGATAGAAGATGTGGGCAATCAATTGTTCCATTACATAGCTTCCAAATGAAGCGAGCACCATGAAACTCTCGGCGATCCCGCAGTGATTGGAGGTCATGTGCTTGCAGCAAGAGATTGTAATCGATGCCACGTTCCGGATAAATTCCCATATCCTTGAAAGATAAGTATTTCAGGAATCGCCGCTGCACTCTCTCAATGGCTAGTTGTAGATATATGTACTGAGGTGACCATACTTGTGATACATATTCCACCTTACTGACGACAAAACTGAAATACAAAGCCTTCAGAAGCAGTGGATTTTTAAAAAACTTACAACTGCGCAAAACAAAGCCCAAAGCCTTTGAAGCCGAGTTGAAAATGAAATATATATGACTGGAAAAGTTCAAATGTGTGTCAAAGAACACGCTAAGGTCCTTTATGCTGTCCACCCGCCTAAGTCGGTTGTCCTCAATAGAATAGGTAGATGGTCTATTATTATTTTTGCGAGAGTAAGACATTTATTTACATTTAGTTTCAAATTGAAGTTCGAACACCAAGTCGATATACGATTCAAGTTTTCTTGAAGACGAAGTACATCGTTCCAGGTTCGTATAGAGCAGTAGATCTTTATATCATCCGCATATGCGAGTACATTGCATGTTATTGATTTAAGCAAATCGTTGGTATATAGAGTAAATAACAGAGGTCCCAAATTAGAGCCATGTGGCACACCGGATGAGGGAGTAAACTCAAATGACCTAAATCCATGTTAAATACATTGTTGGCATAAGAAGCTCGTACTGTATGTCTTCAGTTGGATGGTGCACCAGCACATAGTACGAGAGCTGTTAGAGGAGTATTAGGCAAAATATTTTATGATCGGTGGATCGGAAATAAAGTACCTTACAGCGCGATCACCCGAAGTGTTTAGATAGAGGTGGTGATGTGATTGAAAACTTAATTTAAGATTATTAAAAACTATTATTAAGACTAATTCATCTTGATATTGTCAGTTTTCATTTAAATGTTTTAGAACATTATTAAGCAATGACTTGGTTTGTTTTTATTTACATGAATTTCCATAGCCTTGATTATACAAAATAAAAGTGTTTTATTCGTTTTAATATTCATAATGTTTCACCAAGAACCAACCGTAGATTCTATTAATTTTATTACAATATAAAACTTGATTGATACATTTTCCAAAATACTCTGAGACGAAGACGTTTACTTATAGGGTTATAGGAACCCTAATCTTGAATGTGGAATTCAATCAAGTTGAAATAATGTAGGTTGCTATTTAAAAATAACAAGATATTGATATTTTCCTGATGAAATGTTTAACATTGTCTTCTGATCACCCTGTATTATTTTGAAAAGTTTATAATACCGCATTTGAAGCAATATACTTTCCAAAATAACTACCTAGAATTTTAATTATTGCGAATATTGTTATGAGTAATAGCCTGCTAATTGAAATAATTCGAAAGTGGCTTACTTCAGAGGCAAAGTTTATTACACAAACTAGCCTTAAAATTAAGTCGGAAATAAGAATCAATCATAAAAAATGGGGTATTCCATTTAAAATAAGGAAGTTGACATCCATTGCCGATATAACCGGAAGAAGCGAAAATTCGAAGCTATTTTAAAATGAAAGAGCGTAGCGCGAAACTAATATTTGCGAAATTTCAAAACTCAACTCTTACCTATTAGTTTTCTATATTGTTTTAACAAAATCTAGTCGTGATATACCCTGTATATATAATAACGAGTGATCGCAAGTGATTTGCTTCAGTGATTTAGCGCTAAGTTTTAAACTGTGCCGCCTACGTCATACTACAAACATCAGCGTACGCTGAAGATATTTAGGCTACCGAGCATACTAAATATTTACGTCTGACGTAAGTGCGATGTATCTAACTTCCTGACTTCTTATATACATACACGTAAATTGATAATTCAGCAAAAACTTTAATCAGACTTATTTGAAAGGTTTTCAAAATAATTATTACAATTTACCTATATACTAAATGTGTTCGAGACTGGCTAGATCTTATTGCCAATAAATACAAACATTAATTACAAAATGCATCAGGTACAACTTAAATGTATGCATGAGGGCTTTTAAATCAAGCGTTGAATGAATGCATTTTTACTTGTTACATTTTCAATTTACTTTTTTCAGCTTGAATCTGATTTACAAGTTTGGGGTTATATTTATTATAAGACTTTCAGACTTTATTAGCAGACGCTTATGTCACATGCACTGCTTTCTATTTGCGTCTACTGTCATAAAATATTCTTTTTCTTTCGTAATATTCTTCAATGTGTTTTGATCTACTTTGTTCTACATTACGATAGCATTCTATGGACACGAATGCCGTTTGTGTATGTTATTCGATTGTATCCGCAAGGAGACAAGTGAAAATTCATATGCCAAACAATAGTTGCACAAAATTAGTATTTCTTAACCGCCACTCTTCTGTTAATAATCATAGGTATTGTCGTTGTGTTTTTAATAAATGTAAACAGACAATATATAAAAATAAAATTCAGAAAAAATATATGAATCATAATCATTATATATTCATAATTGTTTTACAATGATAATTGCAAAATTTAATTTACTCACTTATATAATTAATTAATAATAATGACCATCCTACAATACGGCTGATGTGAATTTCAAATTCTGTCACTGTAACTTCTATGACTATGACCTATTATCAAATTTGTCCATTAACTTGATTCTTTTACATTATTACTACGTATAACATTTTTAATTGATAGATATAAACTCGAAGTTTGAAGTAATAAAAGTAATTTCAAAATTTCTATCTTCGACATTTGAAATATAATATATTGACTTTTCCAAAATAAGAATATTTATGATACGATCACCACGGACAACATTTCAAGATACCCATTTTGCCACAACTTTTTTTATTTATTCCAGTTATGATAAGTATAAAAGACAGTCTTCCAATATACCTATTGCTTAGCACCATAAGAAATAGAGTACTTAGTAGATGTACTAGTTGCATGGAATAAAATAATCAGTATTTTAATGTATTAAGATTTATGAAAAGGAATTCTGAAGATATCTGCTTTTAAGAAAGCTTCCTATTTTGAAAGTACCATAAATAAAACTCAATTTCAGTTCAAATACACATTTATTTATTTTCGGTGTGCGCCGATATTTCGGGGCCGCTCTGCATCGAACATAAGATATACAGCATATATACATGTGCATCGCTCGAGAAGCTATGGGCCCCTATGTATACGCACATGCCAGACACTGCCGTCCGTACGTATACATAGAAGGTCTTGCATCGCCTCCGGTGTACAGTCGTGTAGCTCTGCTGGCAGAAATAAACTCGGCCGCTGAGACTGTATACGTCCGAAGCCAGCTCCGCATCAGTATGCTCACAATATTTGTATGTAAAAAATACATTACGTGACAATATATTTTAAAAGTTAAAAAATAAAATATACATTACAAAAATATAATAATACATAAAGATAAAGAAAAACATCACATATTAAGCAAGAAACAATAATATCAAATACAAGATGTTAAGTTCTTAACATCTGCCATTTAAAAAAGAAATAATTGCGCTAGAAGAAAACATTCTATGTTTAAATTATATATTATTTTGAACGTTTAGGGTCATGACACTCCAGGATCAACAATTGGTTTCGCATTATATGAACTATCCAAGCATCCGGACATTCAAAATAAGGTTCTGGAGGAATCCATTTCAATCCTAGGAAAAGATCCTAATGCAATAATTACTATCAAGGACATGCAAGAGATGACATATTTGGATTGCGTAATTAAAGAGACATTAAGATTACATTCAGCAATACAAGCTCATCAGCGTTTAACTGATGAAGATATTACAATAGGTAAATATAATGCTATACCATTTAATAATATTTTTTGGAGTAGCAAATAAATATTTCTACTAAAAGATTTTTACGTTTTACGTTTTTTTACATTCTCTTTATATGTGGTAATATCTATACTACTATCAACTTCGTTAATACTGTAATACGCTAATGTCAAAATAATTTAGTATAATACAAAAAAGAGAAAAAGCTAAATCGTAACAGCATAAGACTTAAGTTTTTTGTTATCAACATATTCTATATTTTATGTCTTAATTTTTTCAATGGTGATTCTTCGTATTTGTTAAACGGTTTATTAAATGCTTTAGCATCACAGAGATAATGATAAAAATGATTTCTCTCACCAAAAGCAATCTGTAACATCAATGATTGAGTGAGTTAAAATGTTCCTAAACATAAACCAGTCTGAATATAAAAATGTATGGCAACGTAATTATTTTTAGTTTATTAAAGACCATTCAGGAACTTCTTGTAGTATTATTACCTGTCATAAAACAAACAGTTCTTTTTGCAACTTATATAGGCTATTCATCACAGATGAGTTCTACCAGTTGAGCATATACGAAATCAGCAAATAAAAGTATGCATAACAAAAAAAAAAGTAAAAATTCAAAAATTAATTGCAGTTTCTTTACGATTGTTTTAGTTTGTTTTACTAAAATTGATATATCGTTTTCACAAATGAATCCAAAGCTCAACTTAGAAAATGACACTAAAACAAATGTTGCTTATAATTGATGTTCTTATTGTTAAAATTTATATTAACACTAAAAATTAAAAATCTCGCTTCAGAAACAATATTTTTCTTCGCAAATTTCTCTTCTATTTTTGGGAATATAAAACATGTGGCTTTAAAAAGATTATTTTTCAATACGACAGTCAAAATAATAATATTTCAATAAAAATTGCTTATATTTTTGTTTTAGATGGAATTACAATTCCAAAGGGAACCGAAGTATCCATAGCAATATACTCGATACAACGTAATGAAGAATATTTTCCTAATGCTCAGATGTTTGATCCAGATCGATTTTTGCCCGAAAATGTGGATAAGATACAACCTTATACATACTTGCCTTTTACGAAAGGTCCCAGAGATTGCATCGGTTGGTATTTAACATTAGAATATATATAATCAATTTTATAACAAATACTTTTTCTTAGGTAAAACTATGGCTATGCTACTTATGAAATCTGTCATTAGTAAAGTGATTCGAAACTTTGAATTATTACCTTCTGAAACACCACATAAAATCAAGTACACAAGCGAATTTGTATTAAAATCTGCCAATGGATTACCTGTTAAAATTAAAAGCAGAACTTTGTAATGTTAAACACGATAATATTTTGTATATCAAGGAATATAATTTCAATCATTTAAAATGTCTTATTATAATGAAACAAGGTGTTTGTAAAATGTTTATTATACCTAATTATGAAATATTCATGTTCTTTTATATTAAAACTTTTATATCTGAAGATAGAAATAAATATACATATATATATGTATATATGGAAATTGATATCTTCTCATTTTTGTAAATCGTAGTAAATTTGCTAGTAAATAATACACACATCACATGTATGCTATATCAAGGGATGCGACTTTAACTGCATAGCACATTCAAATTCTAATTTGGGGACTTACGCAGAGGTGTCGAGAAACTGCTGTGAGGCAGGACGTAAGAGGGTGGGGCGCTAATGCAAATCACGCCGTTGGTTGTAAGGTATTCCTTCAATAAAACAAACAGCAACAATTTTTGTTTTTCTTATATTCTTTTGCATTAAATTGAATACATAGAATTAATTAAGGATTTGTAGGAAGTATTTTCTTATAATTAAAATTATTTACTCCTACATTTCACGCTCGAAGTTGACCAAATTTACCACATAATAACACAGTTCCAGAAATCTTATTTCAAAAACTAATTCCAGTCGAACAAGCATTGAGCCTTTGTTTATATGTGTTCTAAATTTCATTTTGATATTACGTAACTGAAAGCTGTACTACTGTTTGCATAAAACATTCTAAAGTCGAGAATTTGCATTGACGCATATGGCGCCACCCTCTTGCGTCTTACCTCACAGCAGTTAGTCGGCACTTTTGCATAAGCCCTCTTAAATAAGATTCAAATGTTAACTCTTTAGTATTTGTTGGGCCAATAAACTTTATTTCGGTGTTTCCGCACGTAAAAAATCAAGACAAACAGTGAGATCCAGCTGTATACCAAGTGCTTGCCTGCAAGCTGCAGGTGCATTTTACTGTGTGATAAAACGACGACACCGAGAGTTTCAATGAGTTAGTACGAGAAAGGAATATACAAACTGCTTTTTGGTCTAGTGTAGTGTTGGAAAAGAGGGGATTCGAGTACATTTTCGCTGAGGCTAGACTGACTCGCGTTTTGTCGACTCTTGGGGAAGGAAGGAAAGCAAGTTAATCAGTGCAACAATGATAGCAGCTGTACTTGCGCATTTCATTTGAATTTTGTTTTTGAGTTATCCGGAAAGATCCATTCCTAGCGCAAATACAATTCCTAACACGGTTCGACAAAAAATGTTTACTTTCAGAATTTCAGTTTGGTTTCTTTTATATTTTATAATACTACGGAATTATTTACTTTTTATTTTAATAAGAGTTTTACTATTGTTACGCTTTTGATTTTTATATCACCTATATTTCTTATCTTTGATATTTTAAGAAAAAAAATATTATTTTTAAGTACTTAGAATTGATGATCATTTTTTTTATTTACTCACACAATTTGGGAAGCTGTGATGAAATCCGTTACTAAAATTAGTGCTATTATCTGATGCTTTAACAAGTTTCTACTTATAAATTATCTAGATAGTAACAGTAACAATTTTCACGGACTAACGCAGTAACGATGTCTGCGGTGTCGGTTATAACATAGCTCTAATGTTAGTAACAGAGGCTACCCCCTTATTCTCCCACTTATAGTCGACCAGCTTGTCTAGTATATTCATCCGCAGGTAGACCGCGTGCACACTGTATGTACTACAAGCGTCAAATATTTGAATGATTGGTTATCTAAACAGCACCTTTCCCTATTCATATGCTCTGGAGAAAGCAAAAGAATCATACTGAAAAACTGGCTATTTTTTCGATAATAACACAGAGAAACTCAAAAGCCGTAAGGTAGCTGTAAATGTAATAATAAAACAGTCGAATCTGATTTCATTACATCTACGTAACGTGAGCCACATTTTATTATTCAGACTGCATTAAATGACTTGCTGCAAGATTTCTGGATACGTGATGACCACTGTTGTTAGCGGTTATTAATAGATTTGTCAAAGATCAGCCTGAATGAACTGATGTTAAATAATCGAATTCTCTAACCATATATTCCAATAGCAAGCAAACAACATACGAAAACCTGCAACTTTGATAGAGAAAACCAAGTACGAATACTGTTACTTACAATACCCAAAAATAACATTCACTTTTGTTTAAAAAGCAATAGTATTTTGTGTACCCCGATTGGATACTCAAAAGTAACATTAAAATCCGCAGAAATATTCCAGTAACAATATTCATACTTTGTTTTTGATAGAGAGATCAAAGTACGAATACTGTGACTGGAATTAGAGAATACAATCCCGGGATCCGTTTAGAAGATGCTGATTTTGACTTGGTACTGACCCCAATTAAATTAACAGTAGAAGCAATCTGTCGGCGAGATGCTAATTTATGCACAGCTGATGTCGTTTTGAAATTTCTTATAAAACAATTGTCTAGCAAAAACTCGGCACTCGCCAATAAAATGAAAACATCCTTAGTGGAATGTATAAAGCAACGACGAAGTGATGATTTACTGATGTGTTGAAATATTTACAAAATCCACGAAAAGATGATGAAAATCAGTTATTATCGGATTTGGAATGGCTTGACTTATTTCCAGTTCCTACACAGACTTTAGTGAGGAAGCAAATAAAGAGTATTGTTAAAAGACTAAATAGTCGAGATGACACGGAAGAGGAAGAAAGGTCAGGATCACAAACAGATGATAAGCCAAGGCAACAAACCTCTCAACCCCAATTGACACTAGAGGAAAAGTTACAGCTGGAAACTAATAAGAGCATGGAATCCCCAGATCCTGAAGTACAAAATGAATCGGGGTTGGTAAATAGTATTAGACGCGAAATGAGCCTGATCGAAAATGGAGGAGTTCGTGGATATGACTTAGAATTAGCATATGAATATCTATTGTCTAATCCTCCAACCAGTGTAGAACCTGAGCAAACGTTTTCAGCTGTTGCTTATGTTGGCAATAAACTACGAAGCAGGCTTGGATGTCAAGCATTGAATGCTTTGATATTTCTGTGATTGTATTTTCGAAATTCTAAATAGTTTTACTTTCTTATTTGCAATGTTTTTTTGTATACATGAAATTTCAAATTTCAGACCCAAAGTATCACCTTTACTCCTAGCGAGTAGCACTTTTCTCGAATATCTTGCAAAGTATGCATTCTATAGAAATTTATTAAGAGAATAAAAGTACCTAGAATAGGATTTTGAATAATGTTTGTATAAAAAAGTTCTTAAAATTCTATAAATTGAAACGCTCATACGTATAAGAAAGTCGTGTGGTAGCCACACATCATTATTTGTAGTCTTTTTTGTTCCTTATGTTAGTATATTGTGTATTGTGTTGTGCAACAATATTAATAAATAATTTTTAAGAAATTACTTAAGTTTTTTTTTTATTTGAGCCTAATTTTTAACCACATCGTCTAATCCCAGGATCCCGGGATTGTATTCTCTAACTGGAATATTTCTGAGGAGTTTAATGTTATTTTTGGGTATTAAATCGGGATACACAAAATACTAATGCTTTTTAAGCAAAAGTGGTCACTTCCACAAAACTTTACACCAAGAGAACATAATGTAGAATGAAAGAAGAAAAAGTAAAAGAAGGTATTTTTGATGGACCCCAGATCCGTGAAAGTGTAAGTTGTTGAAAATTGGAAACCAAATGAACAGTGCAGCAAAAAGCGGCGTGGGTATGTCATGGTACAAGTTTTGTTCAGTTTTTTTTTGGTAGGAGGGGGCGGGGGAAACAAGAAATCAGAAAATTACAAAAGCTTCAGTAACGGACTTGATACAAGCATTTCACGGTGCTTGATGCAGTTTGTCGCTTAATGTGTACATCACTTGGATTTTTATCCTGAAAATGTGGAAAATAAATATTTCTATGTTTCCTATAACATTAATTTACATGAATACAGGAAAACAAGAACGTACTTAAATTTATTGTTGCTTGTTCTCACATATTTAGAAGAAAAGGAGCAAAACTAAGGTCTATTGTTAGGTATTACAGCAGTACATGAGGTAAACAATGCATGTATATGTTACAGTGAAAGCAGGGAATCAGTGATTGCCAGCAGTTACTAGTCGAAGTTAGCTTTTACTGATTTACCTATTTTTAGTCAGGAAAAGTTGTACAGTGAACATTTAAACTCACTTTTACTAGTGAATGCTAGCATCCACTTCTCACAAGCAGCGAATGTCTGATATTCTCTTCACTATGATAACGCGATATTCTCTTCACTATTATAACGCGCATGCCCAATAGACACGTTGAGTAGTTCAATCGTACTGTCCAAAGTGTCCAACCGTCATAGAGTGTCGCATTTTGAAACTGAGGTTAAGTGGTTATGTTTTATCTAAGTTTGAATCATGGAAGGAAAGTTTCTAGAGAAACTTAAAAAGGACAGACTGGATCAAAAGGACAATAGTTTTGGTTTCTCATTAACTAAATATAATGACATCATTGAGAAGGTTAAGTGTGCCAAACAAAGACTAGTTAAACAGCCATCTGATTATAAACTTTTGAAGCGGTTTGACGTAAATGGGATAGTTAAATTGATAGTCCCTGTAAGAGAGAATTCGGGAATAATTCATTTCGTTCACGACGATGAATTATTTGGAATTTTAAGTACTGTTCATGTGTCCATTGGCCATGGAGGACGAGATCGGATGATAAAGGAGTTGAAACGGAAGTACAAAAATATTAGATATAAGGACGTAAACATTTTTTTATCACTTTGTGAACCTTGTTTGCAAAAACAAAAAAGAGAACGTAAGGGAATTGTAGTTAAGCCCTTGTTATTTAAAGATCTCAATTCTCGATGCCAAGACGATCTAATTAATTACCAATCACATGAAGACAATGGCAATAAATTCATGTGTAAAAGTTTTTTCTACCTTGATAGTATTCTTGCTGCACATTTACTGGTGGCAATCAGTGAATGTACTTTTACTAGTGATTGTGAGCCTTTACTAGTAAATGCTGTTGAATAATCACATTTACTAGTACAAGTGTAAGCAAGCTTTTACTAGTGATTTCTGGCATTTCCCGAATTTCCTGCTTTCACTGTAACATATATAATAAATAATAATTAGGTATATGTGTAAAGAACGCAATTGGTACATCATCAGTTAAAGAATTGATGCAACACATGAGAAGCACAATGAGAAAAGGCGAAACATTCAATTCAAAATAACAAATAAAACAACATTTTAAGTAGACTAAGGAAGTCCATGCAATTTATTTGTGATACATTTTGTTAATATAATCAAGTTAGGTGGAGGTGCCGGCTTTTGACATAAATTTTATTTTTATTGCATTTATGTTTACATTATAACTACTGCAAAATTATGATAAAATAATTAAGAACTACATTCTGCACTTATTTTAGTTTTCCCATACATTTCGTCACTACTGCCTAAAATTACACGTTTTCATTCTGTATTATCTTTACCGAGTGATTTAATTCATATTAGTAACAAATCTATTAGTACTTAATATTTTACATACAAAAATATGTATGAGTTGTTTCGAAAGGCACGTATAGCGTGTCTCCTGATTTCGATTATCGTTAGAGCGTGTAAGAGATGCTTGTGCGACCTGAAAAAGTCTATATACTACTAATGATATTAATATTATTAGTAGTTACTATTTTTCAATAGATTCATCCCATTTTAAATATTTACCAGCGTTCATAAAAATTATAGTATATATTATATTATATCAGTCTGAAATCTAATAGAATATACCTACAGCAAAACTAAAACTTTTATTAAGCAGACAATCGTTACACTATAACAAGACATTATTTGAATTGTGCCTAAAATTTGAAAAATATGAAATACTTTAAAATGTAATATGAAACATTTTACAGAATGTAATAATCGTATAATCTTGAAATTCCTGGAAAGATTTAAGGGAAATTCATGAGACATACTTAAATAATTTCAAATTTAATGTAAAAAGACATATAAAGAAACAGAAATAATATGTCTCCCTAACGTCTAATGAAAAGATTCCGAGTCTTTGAGTCGGGTTTCTTTCTTAACAAGGCTTCATTTTATGAAAGACTAATATTTCTTGACTGGTTAAATAAAGTAGACGATGCAGCTACATAATCATTTGTAGTATTTATTATGACATTAAAGTTGAAAAATAATTTTGAATTAATATTTCCTAAATAATAAACTTAAAAAAAATAACGTAACTATATTTTTTGGGGGTTGCTAAGTATGATAACGGGTGTACGTAATTGACTTACGCATAGCGATTTACACATTTTCGCATGTTGATGTAATTAAAACGCCTACTTAAAAACGTCTTACTTCATTTGTTCTACCGCCAGAGGCGTTCCTAAATATTTAATGTACAAAATAAACTCCTTTATAATCATATGATCGTGCTTACAATGCCATTATGATGAAATATCATTAATAACCATATTTTACATTTATATTTTCTCAAAGTTGTTCAGTTTACGTGGATGATTTTCAAAATCATCGCTAAAAAATCTTTTAACAGCGCTTTAGAATTATAATTTCATACTGACAATTGATGATGAATTCAAATTGGGCAGAAATTATAAAACGTAAAATATCCATAAATTCAAATGACCGATCAATAAAACAATTACAGGCACCCGTTATCTGTTTCACTAATATCCTTCTTTTCTCGTAATTTTCTTAAACCTTACACGCTTCTTTTCAATTATCTCTGAACAACATTTTATACAAGGCATTTCATCTACGGAAATTTACTTTATCACTTTCATTATGAACGAAACATTTATTTTATTGTATAAAATACTGCGTTGTTTCTTTGATTTTAATTTTTTTTTAATCATGTCGATGCAAGGTATTGCAAGTGCCATTGCTGGTCCATCTACCGAAGATAATTCAATTGTAGAACCGCAAGTATATACATCTCTGATTAATAATTTAGAATCCGAAATTTTCCACTTAGATCCCGATGGTGTTCTCGATGACGAATCTAATTGTGTATTAAATTTAGATAATTTTAAAGATATCAAACATAATTTGTTAATACTGAAACGCGGTCAGGGATATGGAACTTTAAGAGCCGATTTCAAATTTAATGGCAAGATACTAGATAAATTCCCTGACTGGTTATTTGAGAAGATAACAACAAGATCGATACATTATAACTACGATATTTGCTGTAATAATTTTATTTTTATAAGTAGTCTAGTGGAGGGTCGAGGCGCCATCAGTCGTGGATATTGTGTGTCTAAATTTTCTAAATTAGTTAACAATTATTATGATGCCACATTTTGGGCTATACATAACCATGGTATGGACCATTTACATTGCACATGGTGTTTGCGGCCGGTTAGTGGGGCGAATAATAGATGTTGCATTGTTGATGTAACGGACACCGAAATAACTACAAAACCCATATTACTTAAACATACATCACATAACAACGTATTAGCAATTCACGATTTCGTTGAAAACGACGAATTTCAACGCAATACTGACCCAACCCACACAGCTAATCTAATTTTATTTTACACAGTTAACAAAAAAGGGAGACAGCTCAAGTGGAGAATTCAATGGATCAGTATTCGAAATTATTGAAGAATCAGATGCCGATCGAAATGGCTCAAGAAGCGACGGAAGATTGTCAACAGGATTATCTTCTGAATTTGATGGAGTTAATCTGGAACGATCTCTTTCGAATAGCAGTGTTAATTATGTGGCTCGAGATGACTATAACGAGATGCATTCAAGACCAATACTTGACTGGGAAACGGATTTACAAGAATTATTTGACACCGCTCAAGAAAATAATGAAAGAAATGAAAGATGCCAAATTATCGGAAAAAGCAGAAATTTCATTCGAGAAGTTTACGGAGCTATTAAAGGAAACAAAAGTTATTAACGATGAAGCAAAATGAAAGATATTTTAATAGATGTCTTCAACAAAAATATAAAGGAGGACTCTTCATCTGGGTCTGGCACACAGACCACAACCACATTGTCCACGATTGTTCCTGGAGCGGCGGATACTGCCGATGTGCCAGAATTATTGGACTACCTATCAAACGAACTTCAAGACGAATTATTCGTACCGAATACTTGCAACAACACTACTTATTCAATCTCACAAAATATTTCATGGAATACCACCGACGAGGGAAGCGAAAATTCGAATGAATTTTCTACTTCAGACACCAGTAGATCCGCTCTACCATCCAATTCAAGATGGCATCAAGACAGCAATTCGAAGAGTAAGATATTTAAAAGATATCACGAAATAAGTGAAGGAGAGGAATTGGAATTCATTTGTCAATTCCCGACAAGCCCCTTATTAAATGTCGTTAATACACGAGCATGGTTAAATTATAAATTTAAATTCAAACGTCGTAATGATTTAAACGTTGAAAATGCAATTGATATAAATTATTTCATATGCCATTATTTTTATGTACAGTTTTTTAAATAATAGAGCACCTTATTTTGCTTGTACAACAGAGAATATTTATGATAATTATTATTCTATTGAAGAATCAATTAGCATTTGGAAAAAACTATTATTTTACCAATTACATCAGAAGAGAATGTTAAACAATTTTTGTTAGATGTATATAATAATGTAGACAAAACATTACCAAAAGTTAACTGTTTAGAAATTGTATCGCCAGCAAGTAGTGGGAAAAATTTCTTCTTCGACATGATATTGCATTATTTTATTAATTTTGGTCAAATTGGACGTTTTTCAAAATATTCTAACTTTCCAATGGAAGAGTGTGTAAATAAACGTATTTTATTATGGAATGAACCTATGTGGAGGTTACACTATTCGATACAATTAAAATGTTATTCGGTGGCGATACCATTAATGTAAAAGATAAATATCAACAAGACGCTATAGTCAATCGTACTCCAGTTATTGTTTTATCAAATAATAATATTTTTTCTGTGACGGGAAAAAAAGTTGACATTTTATCCTTCTTGACAGGTAATAAAATGTCACTTTATCAACCCGGGCATAAAGTGGTCACTTTTTGCCCATGGGAAAAAAGAGCTCACTTTTTGCCCGCTTAAATTGACAGATATTTGATTATTTTACAGGTTTCCATTAGCAACGCAGGTGTAATGTCACTTGAAATGTCACATCGATTGATTTTATGACTTTAATATATAGTATTTACGTGATTTTTCAATATTAAATCGTCGTTTTTCCCATCACAAAAAAAATAGTGTATTATACACGGGAAAAAAATTAGATTTTAGCTCTCGGTAATTTATCTCCCCCCGCTTCGCGTCGGGATATAAACCTTACCTCGAGCTAAAATCTAATACTTTTTTCCCTTGTATAATAAGTAACTATTTTCCAAATGATATTACTTTCACTTGTAGAATGATTCGCTACAAATGGCAAAGTGCTCCATTTTTAAAACATTGTATAAAAAAAACAATTCCGATTGCTTTTCATCATTTATTGTTAGACTACGATATTTTACCAACTATGCTTCATGATTAATTATATGTTAACTGTATAAAAGAAGATTATACTAGGGCGCGGACACGAGCGAGTCATGAATCATCGCCCATGGGCGCACTATTGAGATGTATTTTTAAAGAGGTTTTAATTTTATTTATATAATTGGAAAACAAGTGGCTTGGTGATCTATAAAATATGAAATACCTTATTATTTGTTCATGCTTATTGCTTCTGTAAGGCTTGTTCTCTTTGAATTAAGTACATCCTTGTAGATAGAAAACGTCCTTTCTACATCGCAACTGGTTATATGTGCGTACTGGAAATATTCTTTTATTTCAGCGTATTTAGCATACACAATTTCCGCAATGTTATTAAATCTGGATTTCTATTAAAAACTCCGTCTAACTTTTGCCGAGGGCCACATCCAAAGTCACTTGGAATACTTTTGAAATTATTAATATCTAATGTGGTTAATCCATTTTTCAATTTGAGATTCGATTTTCAAAATATGTGATTAGTTTAGGCAAATTTACAAAGTGTTCCTGAACGAATAACATCTGATTTATTAAATTTGGGATTTGTGTTAGTTCCTTGTACTCAGAAATACTTCGGGTATCGTCATTTAAACATGTAACGAAATTTTGTAAACTATCGAAATTCTCTGCATAAAAACTATTTATGTGTATGTTTTAGCAAAGCTATGTGACGAACGTGCGATATTTTGGCATTCTGTAACGATATTTTACAGACTTTGTAATCAGTGATGTAAAATTACTGTAATTTATATTTTTGGTAAATTACCGCTCTTTAAATTACCATGGTGATTTACACAAGAAATGGTAAATTACGCAAGAATATATCTTGGTAAAAAAAGAGTAGTAATTTACCGAAAATATAAATTACGGTAATTTTACACCACTGTTTGTAATAAATTTCGGAATCACTGACAATTCATTTTCATATTAGAAAAAGAAAAATAAACAACGTTCTAGATCTATATAAATGATAACTAAAAATGTACGCGTATGTTATTGAAACTAAATAACAGTAAGTACCTATATACATATTTACATTATTTCTCTTACGAAATATAATAAATTTTAAAAACCCCTCACCCTATCTATGCCGATGTAGAAAGAATTTCACTCATAAATTCATTATTTTATCGCCATTTTTTGCTCCGATTCTCGGGCTCTTCTCGAGCGTAAACAGATGTTGCAGTTAACCATATGAATTAGTGCTACTTCAGTAAATGTATTTCTTTGCTGCGTTGTAACTTCGACGTAGTTTAACTCGGTCATGTCCGCGCCCTAATTATAACATTGTTTCCTAATATGGGTGTGAAAATATTACTTGATATTTTCAGTATTATCAATAATTTACTCATAGTGTGCGTATTTATTGGTATCTACTGTATAAAAATCTAAATTCTGTTGACGTTACTAAAAATTTATATAAAGAAAAATATTTCATTACTAGTTTTATAAATTAGACTTTATTAATGTATATACATATATCAAAAATATGAAACTACCACAAAACATTTTCGGATATTTTTGATGTGGGCCGCTATTAACTCTCATAATCAAGCAAATGCAGCTTCCTAAACTTCACCAAATATAAAAATATATATTTTATTACCTGCACATGTTTACTCGACTGATAAAAAATATTTATCACAATGTACATAAAAACAAACATTTTACAGATGACTTATTTTGTATGCAAATATTTTCCTAATACATACAAACTAAATATATGTATGTATGTATGTGCTTTTATGTATATGGCAAAACAATTGTAATTTATTAGAGTATTCATTTTTATTTCAATTGTTAATATTGCATTACACGTGAGTTGGTAATACATGTTTCGAGGCCAGGAAATTGCATGTAGAATCATTTTGCTAATGCAAATATGCGGTTTATTAAATTAATTTTAAGGTTTATCAACCTAGTGACATACTTTGTCGTATTAATTAATACCTAATAATAACATTAAACTGTAAAACCAATACAGCAACAGTAACAATTATTCATCTGGGAGACTAAGAAACAGTTCGCTAAACTTTTGAATGTTTTATTGTTAGTAGAGATAGAAGAGGAATCTGAAGAAATATTAGAAGAGAAAAATAATGAACATACGTTTACCTACCGAGCATTTATAGATTTAGGAAAATAACTGAAATTAAAAAAAAAGATAGAAAGTAATAATTAATATTGTTACACAGTGCTGTAGATCATAAGTTTTTAATCTGTGGTCCGCAAGGATTCTTCAGGGGGTCCGCCGCACAAACAGGAAATATTTATCTTAAGAATATGCAAAGCTAAATTATAATTGATAGCAAAATGCAAATGCAATATGTTAACTAAAATAACTGACAACTATTTTGAAAATATATTATTTATTATAGGATTACTTTGTTCAGAAGTACATTTAATAGTTTAGTCTTAGTAAATTTAATTTTATTTACTTTTTTATAGAAATAATGTATTTATCTGTTTACAAATAGGAAGGGTATTCTTTTACGAGGAATAATGTTTACCCAATTTTTCTACTACTGACAGCCAGTAAAAAATAATAAGTAAGGCTGCAACTGGTTGCAATAATGAAAATGCAGTGAAAGCATCATTTGACGTAGCTTTGTTGATAATGAAAACGGGAAAACCCCTTACAATTGCTGAAAAACTGATTTTACCTGCAGCAAAGAAGATGGTATCTATAATGGTAAGTGAAAAAGCTGCTACGGATCTAAGTTTAACTGCCTTGTCAATTGACACTGTTAAGAAGCGAATTGAATATATATCCGCAGATATTAAAGAAGAATTAATAAAGAGAGGTCGATAAAGTTGCTATTTTAGTCTTGAGTTAGACGAATATACATAGTAAATACTCTCATCTACTGTGTTACGTAAGATACGAACGTGAATCAGATATTTTGGAAAATTTACTATTCATGTTCTCCTTAGGTGTTTTCGGAAATTAAACCCGGCCATTGGGGTTACAACCCGATTAGCACTAATGCGTTCGTTAATTCAGTCGGGTAAAAACAACCTTGTACGTAAAATCTAAAAAGTAACCGGGTTCAACAACCCGGTTCGATTTTCATAACCCTGGTAAGTGAGTAGGGTAATGCAGGTTGTTTTACCCCCTCCCCGGTCCATTTCTTCTGTCGTATTGCCAGTACAGCTCAATTATGTTATGAAGATAGCTATTTATAAGGTTATATGCAGACGTTTACGTTACGTTACTCAACGTGACCGCAATTGCATTCGGAAATGTTTCATTTAACCGGGTAAAGTTACTGAACCTGTTAGGTACTTTCTAACCGGGTCAGGTTAATGCTATACATTTTCCGAAAACGCCTCTTGATACATACTACATCTGAAGAAGTGTATAACAAGGTGAATGAAGTCATTACATTCAATGAAAGTGATTGGTTAAAATGCATCATAATTAGTACTGAATTTATAACACATATTCGAAATATCAACCCATCCGTAACTGGTATCATTATTGTATTCATAAAGAAGCCTTGGTTGTTAAAAAATACCTCATACATTGAATGAAACCTCGAATGAAGCTGCAAAAATTGTTAATTTTAACAAGGCTAGATCATCAAATTCAAGACTTTTTGAAAAGTTGTGCAAGGCTATGGAGAGTGAACATCACCAATTGCTGTTATACAAGGATTTGGATTTGTCTCCATTTTTTGGGTTGAGAAATGAGATAACATTATTTTTCACAGAACACTCCCCTGCACATTCATTAAGTGAAAGTCTTCATAATTCTTCCCGGTTATGTAAAATAGCATACTTGTCAGATATCTTTTCTTATTGAAACACTCAATTTAAGCCTTCAAGGAGTAAATATAACAATTTTTGAAATCGAGGATAAAGTTGAACCTATGTTAGAAAAATTAGAGCTGTGAAACCACCGTTTATCAAATCAAGAGTAAGATTCAGTTCTAAATCTCAAATGTTTTCTTGCAACTACTGATAAAAACCTGTCTAAAGAAATTTACAAACCTTCACACAACATATGGAAGATCTTCGGTGGGGCTCTCGTGATTACTTTCCTGTACCAGATGCACACAAAAATTGGATAAGAGATCATTTTACAATAAGTATTTACTAACATAATGGACTAACATTAGAAGAATATAGTTTGATAGAAATATCGACAAATGGGGCAATGAAACTGCAGTTAAATAAAATGACTGTTCCAAATTTCTGGTTAAGTGTACGAAATGATCATTAGGAATTATTCAAAAAGGCCCTGAAGATTCTGATGCCGTTCCCCACTACATATCTTTGTGAAAAAGCTTTTTCATCTCTTGTATACATTAAAAATAAATTTAGAGATCGTCTGAAGAATGTAGAGTCAGAACATTAAATTCTATCTAATATTGCACCAAACATAAGTAAACTTGTCAGCAATATACAACATCAGCCTTCTCATTAATAAGTGTTAAATGTTTCCTTTTTAACTAATATATGTCAAATTTCAATAAATACCTTATTTTAGTAAAAATATTGTCAATTTTTTGTGTTCCTAGATACACACATGTACCTAATTTCTGAGTTATACATTATATTAAATTTCTTCATAAGTTGTATGGGGATTCGTGATTTGCGCATATTTAAAAAAAGGCCCTTGATTCATATAAGGTTAAGAACTACTGCTGTAGATAATTAACACGATTTAAAAAATATCCAAAATTTAAATAAAAAAATGTCAACTGGTACAAATTTTTCTGACTTTTTCTTGATACATTGGTTTCTCGACGATCTGTCTTGGATTTTAATAACCTCAAATATGACAATTTTGCTTATTAACTAATCCGTTCAGGAGAAAACGGGCCTCAACACTGAAAATGATTTTATTTGAGTTTGTTAGTGCATCCAATCAGCAAATGAGCGGCGCTTCAAATGGTCGGGAGTGTCAGTAGTGGCGTTAATTGCACTTTTTAAGGGTGGAAATTCAATTCTGTCTAGATGTTCAAATCCTGCTCATGATGACAAGATGAGATTGCTGGGCTCTCACCTACATTCTTGTGCACTCAGGCAATGTTTTCACATTTGCTACCAATCCAGTTTGTTAGAATTTTTTCACCGCCTTAGCAGTTGCATATTTTCATAATAAGCTTCAATCAATTTTGCACGTTGTGCTACTGTATATCCAGGGCGCCCGCCAATTTTTTTGTTTAAAATAGTAACAAAGT
This sequence comes from Amphimallon solstitiale, assembly GCA_963170755.1. NCBI lineage: Eukaryota > Metazoa > Arthropoda > Insecta > Coleoptera > Scarabaeidae > Amphimallon > Amphimallon solstitiale. The sequence continues at coordinate 199,574,482 of OY720675.1, forward strand.
AACCTAATATTATTTTGAAAAGTAACCAATAGTTACTGATAGTAACACATTGAAACTAAATTCAGGAAAATGTAGCATCTATATTGATTCTCAAAGTAGAACACAAGAAACACAACAAATAAAGATCTATACTATATCTATGGTAACAGTACACCAAATCAACAAAAAGCTATTTCAAAAACTAATTATTTTTTCAGTTTTTTGTTTTTAATTGCATCAATGGCAGAAGTTTGTCTCTTACATATTGTCTTAGTCATTTTATCTGCTTCTTTCTGTAATTTATTTTCATCTGCTCTTTGGTTCAATGCCGAAGAAAGCATTGCTTGGGCTACTTTAACTTCAACTATGTCTTTGGATTTTATTGCACGTTCAATTTTATTATAGGTTTCATTCAATAATTTATCCACAGTAATTTGTGACTCCAGTTTTGCTTTACTAACAGTTTGCAATTCTTTTTCCAATTCCTCTATTCTTTTTTGTGTCTGTTGCAATTCCACAAGAGCCTGCTTTTCTCTTTCCTTTTCTTCTTCAATTCTTCGTAATTCATCTTCTTTCAATTTTGTATTAATTTCTTGTTGCTTTAAAAATGCTTTATATGATGCACAAGCCGAACGTGCCATACCGATTAGATCTTTAGTAATTGGAAAATTCTCTGGCCGATTACCATACAATTCAAGAGCGTTGTGTACGTAAAGTTTGTTATTGAGCATTTTTAATGACATTGATGAACGGTCCTCGGGCATTACTCGACCAGAAAGTGAGAAACCACGCTCTACATCAGCACTTCCGTGTACCAAGCTGAGGCATATTTTAGCCACTTTGGTTAGGGTGGGATATTTACTATTATCCACAGAAGCCCAAAAAATATCTATACGTTCACCATTAGCATTATTGCCATAGTTTTCTTTCAAAAGTTTGAACATCTTTAATTCATCTTTAATCAAGTCTTTGTCAACTGGCGTGGGCAATATATCACATACTCGAGTTAAATAGTATTCAGGTACATCAGCAATTTTGGAGGGATTCAACCAACAAAAGTACTTCAAAACTTTCAAAATCAAAGGCGATTTCTTTAAAATGTGTTTTGAAGACTCAATGAAAAATTTTTGACATTGTTTCAAAAAATGTAACTTGTCAATTTCAGTCAATTTTGAGATTTCAGTTTTTACACTCTCTCCGCAATGTATGTCTTTTATTGGTAACAGATTATCAAACTTAAACAATTCTTCAGCTGATTTTGCAGTGTTTTTAAAATCTATAGTAACAGTAGATTTCAATATCTTGGAAATTAGATTCACTGCAAAATATTTCAGTTCATCGTATAAAATATGAATGAGAGGTTCAGTCTTTTGGAAAAAAGCAGTGTATTTTGAAAACAATTCGGAAGCATTTTTTACAAAAATGAGCTCTGCCTTGAATGACTTTTTAGTTAAGTACTTCGTTACATCTTTATAGTGTTTTGTTGAGATTAAACTTTTTCTGTGAACAGCCACAAATTTTAGAAAATATTCAGTTATTGCTTGATATTGCTCTAATATTCTAGATATAGCAGGGCCCACAGTAAGCCACCTTGAAGACACATGTTTCAGAAAACGATGGTTTGGCAACATAACACCATTTTGAATAGTTTCAAAATCTTGAATTCTTAGGGGCCATCCATCAAAAAAATAATAAACCGAAACAATGAAGTCACTAACACGAGACTCAAATACTTGTAGGCCTTTTAAAAAAGAATTATGTATCAAATGTATACTGCATGTACCAATATCAATAAGTGGTTTTCGATTTAATGCTTTTAGTTCCTCATTAAACAAACTGAACACTTTTTTATTGACATTGGGACCATCACTTCCCAACATCAAAAGATTTTTAATAGGGAGGTTTGCATGATCCAAACTTTCTTGTATATGCTGTTTCAAAATTTCTGCAGTTGCACTGCCCAAAAAAAAAGTTTCCAAATGTTTCACTACAACTTGGTTTTGCTCTTTCGACCAGTACCGAATAGCCACCTGCAGTTCTTTCAAACCTTTATTATTTGTTGTTTCATCATACTGGATGCTGTAGAAGTTTTCACCAATATCACTGATGACATATTTCTGCCTACAAAAAGGTCCTAAAGCTTCTGTAATATAGTAACTCAATTTTGTGTATGATAAAGAAAATCCTTCTGGCAGACTTCCAAACATAGCCTTGAATACTTCAGTTATACCCTGAGTTGATGCAGCTGACATGTTGCTTTGAATATTTTTCAGACACCAAATAATTTCCGCACGTATGGCATTATCAGCTTTGCAAATCATCCTTGATGTTAAATTTCCCATACTTTCGTTTGATGTGAAATTGGCTGAAAATAACAAGGTGATGTTATATTAATATTATATGTATATACAAAAAAAAGAATAGTTTTTAATCTGGTAAAGACTATGTGATGAAGACGTACCAGTGAAGGTAAGCTGCCGAACATTTAACTTTGTTTTTGCATTTTGTACATGCAAAGCTGTTTTCGCATGTTGATTGATGCTCTGCAGCCCTTTTGTAACAGCAAGAGATCGGTTGCATATAAAACAAACTATATTTCCCTCATTGTCGCCTGCTCTTCCCCAAGATCCAATTTTATGACCAGTTTCGTCCTCTTCTTCTAACCATTTTGCTCGAAACTTGCACTTCCCCATTTTTTAAGCTAAAAAATCTAGATTTTGATTTAATTAAACTCAAATCGCTACACTTTTACTTACGTTTTAATGAAAATTACTTAGCTTAGCACATTTCCAATTTGAGGTTACCATTGCCATTACACACAAACAATAGCATGGTGTAACCATACACATTCGGCAATTTCCGTGTCGTCGCACATAAAGACCCGATCGACAAAATACTAGTGACGTTCTAGTCGTGTTAAAACAGAAAGTTCGCGATTAACAGCCAACAGGCGGACGGGGCACATCACATGACATCCCACATCAGCAAGTGGCGCCACGTTAAAAAAATGTGAAACAGGTGCCACAGCATAATTTGAATTAAATATAATATAAATATCAATTTAATTAATAATTGAATTATTAGTAACTTAAGTAACCTTTTTTTTTAAAAAGTAACCAGTAGTAACCGTATCAGTAAAAAAGTAACTTTTTACTATAAAAGTAACCTGGCGGGAGCCCTGTATAATATCTAGCCATAACTAAAATTTCGAAAGACTGAACATAACAAATTCACAGTTCACAGTTAATATCTATCTGTACACGTTGTTGTAATACCTTTATAAATAACGCTTTATTGTATATTATGTACTGAGTACGAGCGAAGCGTAGCGGAGCGGTGTTTAGTAACACAAGTTAATTGACATTTAAGCCTCATTCACAGTTAATATCTATCTGTACACGTTGTTGTAATACCTTTATAAATAACGCTTTATTGTATATTATGTACTGAGTACGAGCGAAGCGTAGCGGAGCGAGTGGTTAGTAAAACAAGTGACTAACTAGTTTATAAAACAAGCTTCAAAATATACATTTTTTAGAACAGCAAATAATCAAAATAATACAAAATTACTTGCTTGCGAAGTCACAGCTTGCCAAGGTGAATCTGACAGATCACTTAGCGTCAAGGAAACATATACGATAAATGACATTTTAAACATGGGATTAGAAAAGTTATTTTTATACTCTCATCTTTAAAATGCTAGGGAACATCTACGATAATCCTATTTTAAAGATGGGAGTGGAAAAGAAATATTTCTACTCCCATTTTTAAAATAAAATTCACAGTATATGTTTCCATAACAATAAGTGATCTTTTAAATACATCTTGACACCTCTTGAGTAACGCTCAAGAAGTCCGTTTTAATCACGGGATGAGCTTAACAACGAACTCTTTAGTCAAGGGCTGACCTTATGCTATTTAATTGCAAAAACCAATTTAAAAGTAATCTAGTTGGTTGACACGTGCAATCAATTTTTCAAAATAACCCGACGTGGTGCGACAACAGAGAAGTAATTTTGTATTATTTGCTGTCGTAGAAAAAGTATAGTATGCAAGTGGTTTTATAAACTCGTCAGCCACTCGTGATTAAAATAAAGTTTATAAAACTTGATACATAATATACTACTACATAACTAACTAAAATTATATCATAAGTTACCGACGCTTTAAATAAAGTAGTGTACACAAAACAAATGATTCTTTGTTGTTGAATAAAATATATACGGGTGTATACATACCTATACTTGCAACCAACTACGTATTCGACTCGCTGTTGTCTGGGAATAAGGATTGAAACTAAAAATGCAACAGTTCGGCAGAAAATAGACAACTAGAAATAAATTTTGAAAGTCAAGTTGCACTATGTTAGAATATCAAATTTTATCAAGCACACTAAAAAAGATAATGACGAGGTAATTACGTAATCCATTAACACAAAAAAAAAACTATAGTTTTCTAGGACCAACAAGTATTTACGCTTTTTGGAATTACTTAGAAATATCTGGCTTTAAGTCTGGAAGGCTTTATAATTTAAATTAAGAAGATTTAAAAAAAAGTGGATATTTATTACGATTTAGATCAACACATACGTCACACTGTTCCTACATAATTAGTACAGAGATATTCTAAATTTATTTTTGTAACAAATAGCTGTCGACATGTTATTTGTCGGCACAATTATTAATAAGGATTTATATAATACTGAAACTAAAGTAAAAAATTATTTAAGTATACGAATACATACATACACATTGTATACTAACTAATTATGTGGATATTTATTATGATTTAGATCAACACATACGTCACACTGTTCGTACATAATTAGTACAGAGATATTCTAAAATTATTTTTGTAACAAATAGCTGTCGATCTGTTATTTGTCGGCACAATTATTAATAAGGATTTATATAATACTGAAACTAAAGTAAAAAATTATTTAAGTATACGAATACACATTGTATACTAACTAATTATGTACAGGCATCGAACAAATAGCTGCGATGTAGAAAGGACGTTTTCTATCTACAAGGATGTACTTAATTCAATGAGAACAAATGTTACAGAAGAGCAAATTAACAAATAATAAGGTATTTTGTATTTTATAGACCACCAGCCACTGGTTATCCAATTATATAAATAAAATTAAAACCTCTTTAAAAATACAACATTTCAATAGTGCGCCCATGGGCGATGAGTTATCAACCGTTCGTGTCCGCGCCCTATTTATAAGTTTGAGGCCCTTTGCTGCTACCTAATTATTGTACTTTAAAAAAATTTAAACAGGTATTTCTCAAAATTCTATTATTAAGTTTCACGCTGGTGATAAAAAAACTACTAACGAACCAGTTATTTCAGAAAAAAGTGAAGGATTTGTAATTTTTAGCTTCTTTTTGAAAAAAAAATAAAGGTTTTTAAGTATTTTTTTAATAGTTATAAAAATATTAACTTTCAATTTTTAGTTCCTTTATAAAATACAGGAAACGCCCTGATATCAAAATATGTTGTCTGAACACAAAAAATAAACAGTAATCTCAAAAAGCCTTGTGTTGAAGGCATCTCTTCTTTTTTGTGTCATGTCTTTGAAAAAGTAAAGATAATTTTTTTCTTTAATATGCCATTAAATTTTTTTTTTCAATGACATCTCTGCATTTGTACTATAGGTTTTAATTTTAATTTTCTGAATGACTGTCAGAAAAATTACAATTTACATATGAAATTATTTGAAATAATCAGAATTAATTATTTGAAAAGAAAGAAAACCTTAACTTTGGAAGACAACTAAAAAAAAAACTCCTACAACAGAAGGTGATAATGTTGTCCTTGTAAGTTTGGTATTATGCCAAACAATAAAGAAATTTGTTTTGAAAGTTTTCTATTAACTTCGTTCACAATTCATTCTTGCAAATCTTCTAAATTTTGGGGTTTTATTGCGTACCTTACTTTTAGGTATCCCCACACGTAAATAATCTATAGAGCGAGTTATGTATTACCCCAGTCCATACATTTACTTTCTGAGCATACTGAGTTGGTAACTCTAGCATTTAGTCATTTCTGATAAAAATCGAATCATAATAATACACAGGCATCAATTGTTAACAGAACTGCCTTGAAATGACCACTTCGTTTGTAATCGCAAACATACCCTTCTTGTGAAATTTTTTGCGACTCTGCAGGAACACTGATTGGGACACGGACTGGATGAACTGTATTAAATAAGTAACAAACTTCTGTAAGTAAACGAGTCCTACTTCCAAAACCATTCTCCATCAGTATTTCAATACGTTTTTTTTTCTTCACATATACACATTTTTATTATCATGTACACAATTCGTCTTTGACAGAAATGAGAAATAAAACACATTGGCTTTTCAACTAACATATTAAAAAAATACATTGCTTATTATTATATTACTATTATTAATCTTATTACTGACGTTTTTGACTAGATACGTTTACTACATTTTAACACTGCGTGTTCTTGGTACTAACAAAAAAAAATTTGAACATTTACTATACATTTTTACAATAACATATTAATTTCTGCGGTAATCTACGAGTTTAACTTTTCCATTTTATTAAAATAAATGAAGCTTTCCTCGGACGTTGTCTATGTCAGGTGTGATGTTTTTAATATATCGTTCAGAGAAGAGAAAGTTCTTTTAAAAACACTAGTAAAAGTCCAAGCTTGCCATTAAAAAAAACGATAACTGTATAACTTTTTCGGGGTGATCAAGAAAACCAAACAGATTCAATCTGCATGAAGCTTCTTGAAAATACTAACTGACCTATACTTTCTTGTATTTTTCCCAAGAATCAACCGTTTTAATTTTATAGGATTGATATGACAGAATTAATTCAATAAAAAAAAAGTAATTCATTCTTCCCGCATGGCCACACGATTAGCCTATCATTAAACTAGATAGATATATACATGGGTGAGATAGGGGAATACGGTTCAGTTTCACTCAGACTAGACCAATTCGTGTTTTGTCGGCTCTCGGAGAAACCGGTAAGTAATACAGTGCCCGAGAGCTGACAAAACATGAGTCGGTCTAGTCTGAATGAAACAGAACCGTATTCCCCTATCTCGCCCATGTATAGATAGGTATAATATTCTATCTACTGCAGGCATTTATTTTACGAACTCGTATGTATAGGAGGTTGCATATATGTTCATCTAGAGTATTGTATTGTTTCAATTACATTGGTAGTTAATCTATTCATTAGAAATCACACATTTAAAATATATAAGAAAAATCAAATTTTAGTAAATTATCACAGATAATTATTTTAAAGAAAATGTTCTTGGAAGTAGTTCCAGGCAAGAAACTTTTGTCACAGATCCACTTGACACGATTAATGTTATTGCTGATTAAAATCTGCATATTAATGTACCATGTTAAAATGAATCGTGCATCATCAACGTGACGACATTTTAGAAAAAGAATGTCCTATTTGCATATATGTTAATGCACATTTTCTATCCACATAAAATCAAGAGAGATCAACATTTATAAATTTCCTGGTTATGTTCACATATGTGTTCTTTGCAATCCAAGTGATCTTTATTTAGAACGTGACATTATGTTTTATTAAATTTTAAATAAGGAGTATATCATGCTTATTTCTATAGGAAGAAAGACTATACAGCTGTATCTATGGAGAGATTCATTTCAAGTGAAGTGTGGTGGTAGGTATCTTAAAATCGAATACGTACAATCGCCGTCATTTTAAAAAATTTGTGATATTTCATTATTACGTTTTACTTGCGTATTATTTCTGATTGCTTGGGTTTTTCGAAATCTGCCTTTATAAAGATTTTATTGTAAATTAAATATTCAGTTGTTGGTATATATTATATGATTTTTAGGGTAAATTAAATTATAAAAGTCACTGTCCACCAGAACACGTTCATTATTATGGTGCACTTTCATAGTGGTACTGAAGATAAAAATGAACCATGAGCGACGCCATACTCCACCACGCTGATGCTGAAAATTAGAAAGGACGTAAAAAATTTGAATTAAATACATATACAGCCTGAACCGATTGCGTTGTAATCATATATGAATATACAATATGCTTCAAAAGTCATATTACACAAAAGTAAACTTGCAGGTACAATTCACTGCTGAATACTCAATTCAAAATATTGCTTACGACTCAGATCAGCGTAACGGTTAATGGAAACAAGCAATGTATTAAAAAAAGAAAGGTGATTCTGAACCAACCATTCTGACTAAAGACACTGGAAAGAATCGAAAGCCGTCGGAATATGTATCCACGAAAATTGTCTGCACAATCAGTTTGTGTTAGTTAATTACAAACTAGAAGTAACTAAACCCAGCTTATAGGAGTATCATATGGAAGTGTTCATAGAGATTTTAAGAAACATTTACGCATGCATTTCTACAAGCTAGCAGATATATGCTCGGGATTTTAAGCAATCTCTACACTGTTTTCAGTAGCTGAATAATACACTTAACATTACTAGAAGATTATAGACCATATTTTTTCCATCATACTTGCAAAACAAATACCAGTAAGTGAAATTTAGTGGAACGGTATCCGAGAACAACAAACAAACTATGCTGTAATTCAGGGAATTGTTTTGGGTCCGTTATTGTTTATTATATATTAATGACACATTATACAGGTGGTCCAGAAACTCTCCTGACAAACGAAGACCGGAGTTTCCTCAGATAATTTTAAGACAATTTAACCCAATTCACCCTAGTCCGAAAATGCGTCCTAAGGGAGCTAGAGCTCTTGAAGATGGCGCCTTGTAATTAGTTTTTTTTTAATATCTCCCGAACGCTTCTATTTAGAAAAACAAAAACTGGTATGCTTATTTATCCTGCAGAGATGAATCGATTCCATCAATTGCGAATTTCTAGTACCGGTCATAGGCGTCCGTTTTGGGTAGGTAAACGGTTATTTTAACGCATAACTTTTTTGTCTTTAACTTTTAAGCATTTGTGACACTAGATTATTAAATTTTCAGGTATTCTAGTACTAAAAGGTACTCTTACTTTAAGTCGGTAGGATACACCGTTTTCTAGAAAAATTGATTCGAAAATTTTTCGTTTTCTCGTCATTTCATCTTTCGTCATTTCAACTTCGCGAACTGACAACAATTTGACAATCAAAAACGGAGGTTTTATTTCTGTTGGCAGTTCAGAGCGAACTAGTGCAAAAAATAATAAATTGAATTTTAATAACGAAAAAACGAAAAATTTTCAAATCGATTTTTCTAGAAAACGGTGTATCCTACCGACTTAAAGTAAGAGTACCTTTTAGTACTAGAATACCTGAAAATTTAATAATCTAGTGTCACAAATGCTTAAAAGTTAAAGACAAAAAAGTTATGCGTTAAAATAACCGTTTACCTACACAAAACGGACGCCTATGACCTTAGGAAGCGGTTTAGGACTAGTGTGAATTGGGCTAAATTGTCTTAAAATTATCTGAGGAATCTCCGGTCTTCGTTTGTCAGGAGAGTTTCTGGACACCCTGTATATAACAAACTGTATAAAAATTTTATATTCGTTGATGATACGACAATGTATATTACCTTTTACAAATATTATAAATGAAGAATAAAAGTTATATTTATCTGTTCTGCAAAAACAGTCTTCGAATACGTTTTTGATAAATTCTATTTTCTATAATTCAATTCGTTCTATCGAGATGCATATAGCCTCAGCTATTTCACACACATTCTCTCGTCGACATGCAATACAATATCATGGACTGTTGAATGATTTTTAGGTTCTAGCTGTTTTTGGGCGAACTTCGCGTGGATCATCTTATACACTTTCAACAATTTCGTATACATTGATTTTGGTGTTAAACCATCTAAAAGTAAAACTTTAAGAATTGCATGTCTATATTAAACAGCTGCACTGATAAAACATTTTCATAAGCATGAACATTCCAGTACAATTCCGATTTCACAGTTTTACGCCATGTATGTGTCAGGTCGAGAACTTTTCAGACAGTCCTCGTACTAATGCTAAATACAAATGAGCTTCAGCAATTACAGAAAGCATAAAATAGGTGTCAATGCCTGTGTTATTTTAAGGTCCAACCAATAAATATCATGCGGAGAATACACTGTAAATGATCAATCTTCAACAAATTTGTAGAACCACTATATTTACACACACAATCAAAACAAGCAGAGAGCCAATATATTTTGTAATTAATAACTTATAATTAAAAACTTTATAACAAGCAATAAACTACTAAAAGTGTGTGTGTGTAGTTTTAGATTGAATCATAGATTACGGATTTTTATTAAATCCAGTGATAGTATTATAATATTTAAACAAATTGGTAACAAACGTAGATATTAATTATTTTTAGATTTATTATTATTATTATAGTTGTAGATGTTTATATGTTATTGCATTACTGTATATGTCCTATACGAAAATTAGCCAAACCTAGATCAAATAAATAAAAATCTACATAATACGTAAGAAACAGCTAAAAAAATATACATTCTCACCGACATGAAAGTGATTAACGGTTCTAAGTCAATCAGTTTGTTTTAAGTCTTTTCGCCAATGTTAACAAAATGCAATGGATTCGTTTAAGATTACGTTAAGTCATTTCGAAGTAGTTATTGCAGACTGTAAAGAGAATATACAAGTATTTTCTCTTAAAAAATAAGTGCCAATAAAAAATTTGATCTTTTTATTAAAATTAATTAGAAATAAGTTGACTTGGATTATGTCGTCTAAAAATAAAACATCATTAAATTGTGGTTCGTAATTAATCTTTTATATCTTAGTTAAAACTGATTTTGAGTGATATATTTATGTATTAAATGAATGTTCCTTACATCTTATTTACTAGGTTTATTGCGATTCTTCCTGGTTTTTATGCATTATACTATAATTATTTGAGCAATTATATGAACTACTATAACCATTAACTATAATAACGGAGTTACATTGCAATTTACATAAAAAGCTATGAAAACATGTCAATTCTTTAAAAAAATACCTTTAAGTGCTAATGTCAATTACTTCCTTAAAAATTTTCTTTTAGTTATTACTTATACGTATGTGTGAAAGAAAGAATATCATGTGTAAAATAATATAAAACAACTTCATGAAAATTGTTTTTGCTTTAGAATAATATTATTGGGTACTAACAAAAAAACAGAAAAATAAAATCCAAGCGGTAGAAATGAAATACCTGAGAAGAGTGAAAGGAATAACACTAATAGACAGAGTCAGAAACACACAAATACGAAATGAACTGAAGATACAACCAATGTTAGAGTTTATTCAACAGAAGCAATTAAGTTGGTGGGGACATATACAGAGAATGGAGGACAACAGACAGGTGAAACAAGTATATGAAGCAAAAATACAAACCAAAAGGAAAAGAGGAAGACCAAGACAAACATGGGATTCAGTAATTGGAAAAATACTGAAGGAGAAAGGCAAAACCTGGAAACAAGCCAAAGCAATAGCAAAGGATAGGGAATTGTGGAGGAAGTTTGTATACGAACAATAATCCAACTCGTACCCGACACCATGTGGTAAAAGGGATACTGATTATATATATAATATTATTGGAATGAAGGGCTTTTCAAAAGGGCGAAATGTGCTGAATTTGACATAATGGCCATATTTAAAATGTCTTGATCTATCTTTGTCAAATTCAGCAAAAAAATAAAACCTTCGAGCTGTTACAAATTTCGAAAGTAATAATTCTTTGCATTATGTTTTCTTTCCAGTAAGACAAAGAGATGCTCGAAATTATGAAAATATTGCTACATTTTAAGCCAGTGTTGACGAAAACGCTAATTTATCCAATCCAAGACGTTCACTACTATTGGGTCAGTCTGGAACGTTATCTTCCGTAAGGATTGAGGGTTACATCCTCACAAGATTTTTCCTATGTAAGAACTAAAACCTTTAAACCATCGCAAACATCATGCATTTGCTGATTTCGCTTGGGAATACCTTGCAAGTTGTGGTCAAAATGGTCGTTTTTGGATACGAAATAAGTCACACACGAGAGACCTTTACATTCTGCAAAACTGATAATTTGGTGTAGTTTATGGCATGGTGGCGTTATCGACCCTTACTTCGTCGAAAATGGAATGGAGATTCAAGTACTATCAATGGTGAGCGATACAAATCTAGAATAACTAACTTTTTATGGCTTAAACGGAATTATCATCATTTACTTAACAAGACGGTCCACGTACCACACAGTCCATGAAACAACTGGTCTGTTGGACCGAAAGTGTGATCAGTTGACTATTTCCAGAAGTATACCTATCGAATGACCTTAAAAAAGGGGATTTAAATTTCGAGATTTCTTCTTATGGTGTTTTTAATAGTTTATTGTTTATGAGATTAGACCAGAGGCAATTGATGCATTAAAATTGAATATTCAACGGTCCATTCTTGACATAAAACCGTATTTATTAGAATTATTGGAAATTGGGTTCATCAAATTCAGTCTAAAAGCAGACGCAAACGCGGTCATTTAAATGGTGTTATTTTCAGAACTTAATTACATCAATGACACTAAATTAAAAATGTTTGATCTACTTCTATTTGTTGTTGTTTCATTTCAATTTAAAAACATATCGCTATTATTGCAGAACCCGTTACATACATAAAATTGTAAAATTATATTATGGTGATATTAGGTTTGTTTTTGTTTCGCTAAGAACGATTCCAGAACAGTTCACGTCATGCGCAGAATTATGTTAAGTGTTCGGGTTTCCGGAACTGTTCTGGAACAAAAAACGTCGTGTTTTGGTTTGTGATTGGCAGTTCGGGAACCATTCTAGAACTGTAGAACTAATTCGGGCTAAAGGCATCGAATCGTTACAGAATCGTTCAGAACCGTTCCGAACGGTGTACTATGACGCATCAGTTCTGCGCAGTAACAGAACTGTGTTAGAACCGTTCGTAATATTAAACACAAACAAACCTATTATTTGCAATTATTTTATAATATTATTTTACAAAAAAATAAACTACTTACCAACCATATTAATATATATTGCATTTTGGTCGGTGGTATCGATTTTAACGCTTTCGGTTTTCTGGAAAAAAAAAATACAATTGTAAGAAACATATTTATAGAAATAATAGATAGAAATTTTATTTCAATTTATTCCGTTGATATAGAATGTCCGGATTTTTATTGTATTTGGTTACTGTTCCTCATGAAAGTATGTCAGTGTTACGAAAATCTCATATTATAAACAAACCAAAAAGTTGAATTCCTTTCATATTTATTTTTGAAGTAGATGTGGTAAGATCTGACATAAGAAAATATGAAAATACTTGTTATTCCCAGTTTTATTGATTTAATCATTTTTCCATATTTCCTTGTAGACTGGACTATGTCTGTCAAAGACAACTATCTAATCGCATTAAATATATAAAACAGTAGTTTGGTTTCTATTTGAAAATGCTTGATGAAATAAAATTATAGGAATTATAATAATCTTAAATTCTAGTGAAATAGCTGGATCTATTACCGTAAACTCTTTAAATATATTAATGCTAGATACTTTGATTAGAATTAATTTAAACGGCAACGAATTATGTTTTATATCATACTTTATAATGCTACTTGTTTATTAACTGGTTAAATTAACATGAATTATTAAAAGATTTTGTCTTAATAGTTTTTTCTAAAATTTCAGGCTGGTGACTTTAAAATGAAATGCCTCCTTCGGCTATATAACGACGGCACTCGTGCTTTAATATTGGACTCTTTCCCGCGATTGTCGATATTTTCAATTTATTCGAAAATCTCCTGGATTTCTTGATTCAGCTGGCTGCTTACGGGATAGGTATTTATTTTGTAGAGAATTTTATATTACATTGATACTTTTGTTTAATTTTATTTGCAGATTTTCTTTATTCGCCTTTTTCACTGTTCATCTTGGATAGATACTCATAAAAATAACTTGAAATGGCGTGAAAAAAAAGCTCACTTCTTCATAATGCTTTTATAAATGACTTGTGGTAATTTCCCACTATTTATGTTAAATTCTCGAGGACGCTAGTAATAGTGCTACCTACGTTTTAATAGCCATGCAACGTCTCTTTTCTAAAATAATATCCTTTGTATTGTTATTTTCCATGGACGTCTTTTCTTATGTTTGTTTATATTTTACAATATTTGGTTAATAAGCAACCAGATGTGCATGTTTGTACCATGTTATATACCTGATAGTGATAATTCTTAGTTTGAAATTCAATTTAAATATGATTTATAATAATTCCTTCACAAATAGAGATGTAAACAATAGGTATATGTTTTAATTAAGTGCAATATAATATAATCTTATTTTACCCAGTTTTTATCCATATAGAGGAGGACAACAATAAAAACACTAATGCACGCCAACGCGTATCCAAATGTCAAAGAAAAAACAAAAATCGCAAAACATATAATCAAAAGTATAGAACTTATGCTGGGTAATTTATGTCGTTTATTATCCAATTATGATCCTCATAAATTAGCTGATAATTTTGATTTACAACTTTTACTTGAAAAAATATATTGTTGGGTAATTTGATATTGGTTATAGTAATGATTGGAGCATAATTATTGTCACTTATGTTAAAATATTTAATTTAGAAAAAAATATTGCCCTCCTAGCTGCAAAATGTTCTATAAAAAATCCGGGTTATTGTGGGACTATAAAACTCTTGTTAGAGTTCCAGTAATTATAGTAAGAGTGCGTCATCAAAGGCCGTCGACATATGACGTCAGCAAGCGCCTATATATACGTGACTGTACAAACTTGGCGGAACGCCATATCGGTCGAGCCTTCCATAGTAGCGAAACTTCATCAAGCTTTCGCGGAATAACGTGAATATGTTCCAATTGGGGAGAGCTTCCATTCGATGAGATTTAATAATCACTACACAAAAAGAAATTATTGTTTTTATCCCTTTTCTTTACTGACCTGGTTTCTGTAGTAGTGTGCGAGCTTTCAATGAACTTCTGAATTTATTGTTGTTTCAGCCGTTTCATTAGAATCAATGAAAGCTTTCATTACTGCGAGGAAGTCGGTTCAATTATTACCTCAATCGTATTGAGAATTGTAATACGGACACTTTAACGGCAATTATTGTTACATTTCGTACTGTTAGAAGTTAATTTAGTATAATATGTACGCTATTTGTTTCAAGGTCTTTAGTTATCACTTTAGATTTATTTAGTTTAGTTTTGATGTTGTAGATATTTATATTCTATGTAATTTTAGAAATATTTTTAAGTACATATATGTAGTAACAATATTAAATACGTTTTTTAAAGTCGGTGGAGTACTAGCGAAACCCAAATTTACACTGTGCTGTTTTAGTGAACATCTTTGACAATCTTATTTACATATTTATTATCTTTGCCTCTTCAGAATCTATGTACTTTTAAATATAAATTTGTTTTACAATATATTAAAATAATTTATTCAATATATCAATAAATTGATATATGTACATACATATATACATATAATAAAACACAAGTGTTGCATCTCCTTCGTCGATTATTAATATGTACATACATATATATAGATTATTTAAAGAAATACTATAATAATATTTCTATACAACACGGGCAAAAATTAAATACTCATTAAACACATTCTTCATTTCTATTATTATACACATTTAATGTATTATATCATATACCACACTCAATAATATTTATTTTATAGGTGTTCTTTAATTAATTATAAGCGCAATTAAAGGGTTCTCTTGAAGTTATTTGTAATATTATCGACTTAAACTAATAACTATAGACCGGACGTATGTACGAGGACGAAATTACGACGGACAAAAGAAATAATGTATAACATCACGCAGTTACTGAATAGCACTATTCATATGGTGAACTGCAACATCTGCTGTTGTCGCGAAAACGGCCAGCA
Organism: Amphimallon solstitiale; assembly: GCA_963170755.1. Lineage (NCBI taxonomy): Eukaryota > Metazoa > Arthropoda > Insecta > Coleoptera > Scarabaeidae > Amphimallon > Amphimallon solstitiale. Next base: position 199,590,398 of record OY720675.1, read on the forward strand.
AAAAAAAACCATTTTACTCTTAAATTCCTTTCTTCGTGGGCGCAGGTAGAAGCGTGAGGGGTTTTAAAATTTATTCTATTTACCTTATGGTAAAATAAATAAAGTACGGGGAGTTAGTATCGTTTTTTCATTGTTTTGACTGTTAATTATATACTTCGTAATTTTTGTAATAATTCCTGTTTAATACCGTTTCATTGAATCTACTTCTCCCAATTATCTTGACGTAAGTGTGCACTGGATTTCGTTAAGTTTCAATAATGTACAGAGTTTTAGTTATCATTTATTTAGATCTAGAACATTATGTTATTTTTTCAGATATGATATGGAAGAACGTCGAGAATGGCATCGGGAAACAATAGCGAGTTGGATTAAGGGTCATACTGATTGTATGTCTATTGTCAGTGATTCCGAAATTTATTGCAAAGTCAGTAAAATATCGTTATAGAATTCCCAAAAATCGTACGTACGTCACTTAGCATCGCTAAAACATACACAGAAATTGGACCGGTTGGAAGCTGACAATTTTTACTCTGTGGAACTTTAATGGCGACTAATATTCCATTAAATAAACTTGAGAATCCCACTTTGAAAACATTTCTTCAAAAATATACTGGTCCGAAGTGTTCCTGATGAATCCACCTTACGCAAATATCATGTTTCCAAGTGCTTCACGAAGGCATTAGAAGACATCTTTCAACTCAGTACCTATGGATAGGTGCCGACGAAACTGTCGATATATTAGGACGCTGTGTGGTAAATGTTGTAGCTGGTGTACTACATCCAACTATTCCATATAAAGCATATATGTATAATATAGCATCTAAAGTTATAAATACAGTTGATGCGGAAACAGTTGCTAAAACCATTGACGAGAATTTGCACAAAATGCTTCATTCGGACAACTGGTACACGGAAAAATAATTTTATTTGTTAGTGACTGTGTCGCATATATTATGTTAAAAACAGACAGACTATTAAAGGAAACATACACTTATATGCTGCATATTACTTGTGTAGTACATGCTGTCCACAGAATCTGTAAATATATCAGAGACACCTATTCGGAAGTTGATAAACTTCTATTCGCTTTTATAAAAGTTTTCAGAAAAGCACCATTGAGAGTAGCTCTTTTCAGCGAAAAACTTCCATCTTTCACCGCCTCCCTCGCCAGTAATAACTAGATGGGGAACATGGTTGGAAGCTACTAGTTTTTATGCAGAGAATTTCGATAGTTTACAAAATTTCGTTACATGTTTAAATGACGATGCTCGAAGTATTTCTGAGTGCAAGTAACTAACACAAATCCCAAATTTAAAAAATCAGTTGTTATTCCTCCAGGACCACTTTGGAAATTTGCCTAAACTAATCACATGTTTTGAAAATCAAAATCTCAAATTATTATTTTATATATTAATAATTTCAAAAGTATTCCAAGTGACTTCGGATGTGGCCTTCGGCAAAAGTTAGAAGCTATTTTTAATAGAAATTCAGATTTAATAATATTACGGCAATTGTGTATGGGGCAATGACACAAAATCTTTAGCAGTTAGATTTTATGTCATACGCTGAAATAAAAGAATATTTCCTGTATGCATCTATAACCGGTTGCTATGTTGAAAGGATGTTTTCTAGAGAAAAACTCGACTTGAACTACAAATGAATAAATAATAAGGTATTTTGTAGTTTATAGATCACCACACACTTGTTATCCAATTATATAAATAAAATTAAAACTCTATAAAAATAGAAAATTTCAATACCCCATGGGCGATGAGTCATCGGCCGCTCGTGTCCGGTCTATACCAATAACTAACGTAATATGATAATAATAGTAAGCATAATCATATTATTATAAAGTGATGTTTATTTTGTAAATTAAATATTTAAGCGCGCCTATGATCGAAGAAAAAATAAAGAAACACATTTCCAAGTTGCCGATTTAATAACATGAAAATTTCTAAATCGCAAGGCGTTGATCAATTACTTCCATTATGAAGTATATTTATAAACTAGTATAAGTAACTAAATTTTTAAGTACTGACTAAGCTAATAAATATAAAATTAATGTTCATTATTGTAATAATGTTATAATTATTTACTGACCTAAGAACCACAGCCATATGTTAATATAATACATGGAAACAAAAACGGTAATGTAGATTCTACCATACAAGTACATTTTATGACTTGGTAGTTCGAATATAGAACTATTTATTGTGCTCTAAGAATAATTATAATTTAAATTTGTTACATTTTCCAACTGTAATATAGAAAGTACATGGCTTTGCACTCCGCTTGAAACTCTTTGCACTTACAATAGGTAGTACCCATTTATGTAATTTAATTATTCTGTCTGCCTCAGATGAGGAAATCCCATACGACCAAATAATAAAATTGCGGTTTTATGTAAATTGGCAAAATAGAAAGGTTTAAAGATGTGCAGGTTCACTTGGTATTTTAATCATCTGAGTACAAGCAATGTAAGGTAAAATACTTGTCAGGCCGTCAACTTAAGAGATGCCATCCCAATTATGTTTTAATACTACGGTTTTCATAAAAACTGTATTAAAAATTCATTAATCAGTAGGGTACTAAGAATAATTACTTATGACACTAGCGCTTAAAGTAAATCAACAATAACCGTCGTCCAAGTAATTTTTTTGTGATAGCGACACTTTTCGACCTCGATATTTTTGCAGATATCTACGTTCTGGAGTCCCATATCACCGAAAAAGTGGGTTGTGGAAAATCTCTCTCTCTCTCTCTCTCTCTCTCTCTCTCTCTGTCTGTCTGTCTGTCTGTCTGTCTGTCTGTCTGTCTGTCTGTCTCTCTCTCTCTCTCTCTCTCTCTCTCTCTCTCTCTCTCTCTGTGTGTGTGTGTGTGTGTGTGTGTGTGTGATCAGAATAGCGACCAAACAACTACAGCTATCAATACCAAACTTATATATACATGTATAATCTTGTTCTTGACTCAAGGACAAGATTATACACGAACAACAAAACTGCAAAATCTCTTATTAATGTTCTCTATAGGTGGTATTAATCATGACGTTAATGGTAGTTTACTGCACCAATGTCGCGGATTCTATGAAAATTTCATATTCAATATACCTGATACCAAAAAAATAAAATAAAAAAAGATTAGATCGTTTACCAAGTCAGGCGAATTTTACAAAAATGTTAAAGAAATATCTAGAATTGCAACTATCCTATCGACCTCATTATTTTTAAAATATACTGAATGTAGGTTATGTATTACATCTTTCTTACCTTAGATATGTTGTTTGCAAACGATATGTGAAACCAATAAAGTGATTATTATTATCATATCGCTTTAAATTTGACAATAAATTTAAATACCGAAGTACTTAGTATTTAAATTAAAGTATAATGCATACGTAATATGGATTTGTAGAAGACATACAATACGAAATTAATGCAGTTATAAATGAATAGTTTTCGAAGAAAATTTTGCCAATTATATGTATTTTTCTAATACTTAATCTACAAACACTTTCTAGTTATTGCATGATTTAATGGAACAATATAAAAAGATAGCGAAAATGAATTGCTCTTTCTTTAATGTTAGATAAAAGTGATTTACTTAAATAATTTGGCAAAAGATGGAATTGGATAAGAGCCAAGGGAACTGTTAACCACACAGCAAATATTTATCCTTTAGTGCCATCTTGCTGCATGCTTAAGTCTATATGTTATACAATAATATTTGTTGGGGAAACTATTAATTTTCCCATTTGCATTCATTAATATTAATCGAAATTATTCGCATACTTACTACGCCTTCAGTATGTTGTGATAATATAATATAACAGGAATATATTTAAACGTATGAATTCGGTAAAATCATGAGAATGACTAATGCCTTGTCGAAAATTATGTTTATCGATTTCTAAGTGTTATTAAACAACATATCTAAATGTTGCCATATGATTTACAAAATAGTTTACAAAATTGTGAGCATACCAGTGACGGACGTATTCGGGTAATCAAATACTAAATTATTATGATTATGAATGTCTTCGATGTCAAAATGTTCGTAAAAACTCTACGCTTCAGTGTCCTTCGGTTACAAAAAAAAATAGTTTTCCAAAAATGAATGTCTGCATAATTGCTCTCAGCGATTAAAGACTGTATTTTAAACTTAAGCTTGTAACTTTTGTCAGTTGTCATGAGTTTATGTGCAAAAACAGTAAACCGAAGGAACATTTTATTGCAGTGTAATAACCCACTAATTGGTTAGACCCCGTACATTAAGTACTTTTAATATAATTTAAAAAAGATAGCATTAATGCAATACTTACGACAAAGGTTATTGCCGTGCATATACATATGCACGTTAAGCATTTCTTCCAATGACCATATATGGGAATACACGACGTCGATGCACCGACATGACGTAAATAGTTTAAGTAGGTTAATATAGAAATAAGTTATACCAAGTGCTTGCAGGCGAGCTGCGGATGCATTTACTGTGTGATAAAACGACGATACCGAGAGTTTGTATGAGTTAGTACGAGAAAGTAATATACAAACTGTTCTATTGGTCGAGTGTAGTGAGGCTTGACCGGCTTGACTGACTCGCGTTTAGGATAGCAGCTGTACTTGCGCATTTCATTTGAATTTTGTTCACGCTCGATCTCTAGTCGACGAGTACATTTTTAAATCACGTGTCGTCCATCTAATTTAGAACAATTACGCGCCGAATTATTATTTTTAAGTTTTTAGAATTAATGATCATTTCTTTTATTTACTCATACAATTAGGGAAGCTTTGATGAAATCCATTACTAAAATTGTTTACTGCGATTATTTGATGCTTCAACAAGTTCCTACTTATAAATTATCCAGGTAGTGATTTTTTATTGATTAATATTATTTCCTTCTTCTCTAAAGCAGTACAGTAAATGACTCTATTCTTGGTTAAAGAATTTGTTATTAACAGTAACAGTAGCAATTATCACGGACTAACTCAGTAACGCTTTCTGCGGTGTCGACTTTAACGTTCTAATGTTAGTAACAGAGGAACAGAGGACAATGTACTTACTACGATTCGAACATACACAAATATACATATAGTTAGTTAACGTGATGTGTTTTAATTAAAACTTCCTAACAAATTCGCAATCTCGATCCGATTAAAGAGAGCCAATCGAGATGACGATCGAGTAGAGGTAAGCCCTAGGACCAGCAGGGTGAGAATCGTATTTTGCGAATATCCGGTCAACTGTTTAAGATAGATTGTGGATGTAGTGTGGCCTATATCGGAAGAACTGGGAGACATTATTTACATGAAAGAACACGAAAAAAGCTGTAAATAAATAAAAAAAGGAATATATATGCAAACCACTGCTTACAATACAAAATACAAATTTAACAATAGTTTAGAAATCTTACCTTTACAGGATAAGAGCAAATAAATTAATCTTTTAAAAAATAAAGAAATTTACAGGTTTAATAAATTAGATCTTCTTATATTACCTCAACAATTGCAGGTCAATAATTCTCTCCATGTCAGTTTCGTTAGTTATGACTAGAACCCGGATTTTCAGGTCTACCATTATTGTCTTTTACTTTCTTATACGTAGTATAAGAAACTATTGTGATGATGAAAATTTTCGACCTCGGGATTTTTGCAGATGTCCACGTTTTGAAGTCCCCTGATACCGAAAAAGTGGTTTTAAAAAAATGTCTCTGTGTGTGTGTGACCACGATAGCGGTCAAACCGCTGTCGATATCAATTCCAAATTTTGTATTTACGTGTATAATCTCTCTCTTGACATCTTATTAGTTTTTCAGTAAAATCGGTAGACCGGAAGTAACAGTTTACTTCAGCGAAAAAATAGAATTTTGCCAATATTTCGTCAACTACTAAGTTTAAACAAATTTATAAAGAACTCATATGTACTTAAAATTAAAATTGAGATCAATTTTATTTAAAAAGTTTTTCGAAATTCCTACCGGAAGTAGGTCTTTTACTCCTATCGAAAATCAGTTTTTTGCGAATTATTCGCAAATCATGCTTTTTAGACAGGTACGTTACAAGTATAAAAGTATAAAAAAAATTTCAAAATTCAGACCGGAAGTACCACTTTTACTCTTATCGAATAGCGATTTTTTGCAAATATGTCGTAAGTTATGCATTCTATATATATTTATCAAGAGTACAAAAGTATTTAGTTCTAGATTTTCAATATTTTTTGTATATATGAAATTTTAAAATTCGGACCGGATGTAACACTTTTACTCTTAGGGAGGAGCACTTTTTTTCGAATATCATGCAAAGTATGTATTCTATAGCGATATATTAAGAGAATAGAAGTACTTAGAATAGGATTTTGAATAATTTTTGTGTAAAAAAATTCTTAAAATTGTGAAACGTTCATACGTATTAGAAAGTCGTGTGGTGGCCACACCTCATTTTTTTAGTTGTTTGTGGGTAATTGCCTTTTCTAATTAATAATACGCAATTTTTTTAAATTGAATAATTTAACATAACAAAATAAATTTTCGAATTAACAATAAGAATAATCCTACTTGTTGCTACTTGCTGAATGTTGTCATCAGCGTGTCAGATGCTTTGTTGGGAGGGGGGTGCATTTTATTGCAAAGATGATATATGATCTCAACTGTGTAGAAGTACGTCGATTATGGTTTATTGAGCACATATATATATATGGACATGTGTGCTCAATTATGTTATTAAGCTGTATTGTGATTTATTACAGAATTGTACATCATATTAAACAAAACATTTTATGTACAATTAAATTTTTATAATGCAATGATTATCTTTCGTTTGAACGACACCATCGAATAAAACATTTACAAAAACATTGAAGCTTTTGTAATAGATGCGTTTTAATTAGTACTAGAGTCAATTAAATCAGATGCTATACAACTATGTCTCTGTCGACATGCATATCATTCGTTGGGGTTAATTAGGAAATTTATGCTAGTTCCTTATTAAAGCCATACAATTAGTCGTATGATACGAAGTTTTAATTGGAATGAATTATGAAGTTCCTTGCAATTATACACAGACAGCGTAGTTACGTCTATCAATATATAAATAAAATAGGTGTAATTTAATGACTCTCGAAAATTAGGACAGTATGTTAATGACATTTAATGCATTATAGAAATGCAGGAATATACACATGTATTGTGAACACAAGTAATTTGCACCCTCTTTAATGGTTTAAGCTCTCCTTATAAATGAGGTGCCTTAATGCGGCAGGTAAAATGAACACCTAGACCCCACCCTGACCCCATCCCCAACGTTTATTGTTCTTAGAAACTCATTACCTTCCTGCACCCTAATAAAATATCTGTCAAGGCAATCATTATACTTGTTTTTAATGTAGGCGATAGATCTAAAATTTAATTAGGAAAGAAAATTATGGTTTTCCCCATTTTCTTTGATAGACGTACACAAAAATTAAACTTAGAGATTACAGAAAGATATTGTCACTTTTAATCTGTCTTACGGGGCCCACACACTGCGTTTTTGTTCGACGAACAAGTCTGTTCGAACAAAAACGACGCAAAACCGAAGTGTGTGGGTTGAAACCCGTCGTTGATGTTGGCGTACAAAGCTGCTAAAAATAATCTGGTTCGGCCTGTTTATGTCCGTCGAACAAAACCGTCGAACAAATCTGAAGTGTGTGGGGTAAACAGTTTTAAAAGACGACGACTTTTTGCAGTGGTGTAGTTCTGTATAGTTCATAACCAACGTTTTGCCGAAAAAAACTGCCGAACAAAACTGCTGAACAAAACTGTAGTCTGTGGGCAACTCACGTTCGTCGCTTTTGTTCGACAGAGTTGTTCGTCGAACAAAAACGCAGTGTGTGGGCCCCATTATGGTGCGATTCTGAAACCCTCTCGTAAGCTACGGTTATCGGAACGCTACGGTACCTAGCAACGAAATGACGTTTTGATGACGATTTCGGAATTTTTATTGTGAATGACGTAGAAGTGTCATGAGGAGCATTAAATATAGATTTTGTAGGTTATAATTTAATATTTATTATCGTTCTTGTTTGCAAATATAGATATTACTTTATAGCATTATTGTTAGATGTAGACCACAGCAGGTAGGGATTGTCTATGTAAAATATATGTATAGAGTGTAATATATTCGCTTTATTCCAGAAATTATATGCCGTTTTACGAAAGGAGTTAATCGATCATGTAAATCCCTAACAGGCATTTTAAGCGAAAGTTTAGGCGTTCAGAGCCTTATCCAGGAACTGTATAAATATATTCATCAAAATAATATACATAATAATATACAGTGTACATAAAATCTTTGTTACAGGTCTTAATAATATTAGGTTTATGGATATTTTACATTATTTGGCAGCTACTAGAATAATATTGGTGCTAACAGCTTGTTTTATTTGGCCAGAGATCAGTCAGTCGCACAATTCATAAGATCTGTCACATGATGATGAGGATATTTGAAATTATGTTGTACGAAAACATTCTTATAATGTAATCTACATATTTCAATGTAGGTTATATTGGTTATCCTATGCAACTATGGTTATTCACCCCAATCAATAATTTCTCAGAAGAGTGCTTAATATTGAATTGAATATTATAGAAATGACAAATGCTATTTTGAAAAGTAGTTATTGGTGTCTCTTCAGATTTTGCACATTAAGGGTCCTTTATAGTGAATCGGAAATGTAATATTGGTTGCGTAGCACATAGTTTAATATGCCAAGGATGTATAATATAATTTCCAAGTACTTATTACACATAGGGAATATATAATAGATATTTGAAATAATAACTCAATATCTAAGCAAATAAAAATTGATTTATGACCAAATATTTACACAATTGTAACCGCGGGAAAGATTTTTACCAGAACAACAATTCATTGTAATGTGGGTTGCCTAATTTTAATTTATTTTATATTCATTTAAAACAAAGTAAAGAATAGTTGAACGAAAAATAAGTGCAAAGCGGGGCAGCTTTTTATTCAATTTATAACGTGAACTAAAGCAAACAAATCTGCTACAAAGGAAATATTAAATTTACCATATAAATTTAACAACTTCAGTGCATTTACATAGTAAATAAAACATACTCATAAGATATTTAAGAAGTCTGCTATACTTTATAGGTATAAAAAAAATGAGGAAATAATTTATTATAGTCCATCAGTCCATACATATTTTAAAATGTACCAATCACTGACTGTAATTCACATATGTCTCATAAGTTTATTTACTTTACTACCTATGTAAATACTTTTGCTTGGAGTCTTTCATTTATTTGCATATTTCTTTTCTAAGTATTGTTTATATTCCAGGTACTCTATGTGCTTTCCTTTAATTTTACCATTATAGTATAATATAATAATAAAAAAATAAAAAAACATATTTGGCAATAAAATGTCTTTTATTTTTCAGTAAGTAAGTAATAAGTGTCCTTTTGAGGTATATTGTTGATTTAAAAGTAAACACAGGATTCATATCTAGTACATATTAATATAATTTCCAAGTCCAATGTCTTCATTATTTTATAGTACCAAATTTGGGCGGCAGAATAACACATAATAACACATAAACTTGACAAAAAATGCGAACGTCACTTATTTTCGTGATGACTAGGTAGAAAATATAAAGATGTTCCCTTGTAAAACGATACTCTCTAATATACAACTACAGTATTTAATTTTTCTGAACTTAAATGCCGCAAAAACAAACTAAAATGCATATTAATATATGGCCTAGATAATGTGACTTCGGCATTAAATTAATTTAATCGATAATGCCCTGTCATCCAAAATAAAATTTTGATAAATTATCTCGGAAATGGATTGAAAAATATATATTTATTCATAATATATGTGAATGTAATAATATGAATTCCAAATAAATACACAAATATTTTGTTACAACGGACTTGTTCTGCTTCTCTACATGCAAGAACTAAATCATTTTCGTCCGTCAGGTCTTATCAGTGTATCTACTGTTTTTCTGAAAGTTCTTTAATCATGTCACTTTTTATTCCATGCCTACTTTTCAGAACAACAGAAAAGGCTCACTGCACCCACATCTATAAAAGAAATATTTTCGTTTTAACGTATTATTGGAACGAACACAGCATAGAAGGCAAAATGTTACCGGTTTGTATATGTTAATTCATTTATCTTTTGGGCACATAAAAGTACATACAAAATTCTCAACATGCCTTATTTGCATACAAATATTTATGTTTACGGATATTAGAGTTTGAATATATCCAGGTATAAGTAGGCTAGAGTTGTATGGTAAGCAAGTTATATAAACATTTGTTTAATCGAAAATCGGTACCTCCCGTCCCTCCCTTAATTGTGGAGGATAAAATTCATCAATTCTTTATTTCCAAAGACGTAGAGGTTAAGTAGCACAGCTATTAAGCACTTTACACTTAGATACACTAAGTGGTACCTGTAGTTTACTGTTTGCGAAAAAAATAATGCCATAACATAATTAAAATTATTCAGAGTAACGTATGTCTCAAAAGTTGTCGGAAAAAAGTAAAAGTCAACTTTCTTTTATTTTATTTTTTATTATTTTACATTTAAGAACAATATCAATCTTTTATAGTCTTAATTCATCTAAACATAGCATTTACATGACGGATAAAGGTCCATGCTCTTCTATGTCACGTAATTTATTTCTTACATGGGCATGTCTTTGGACACTAGTAACGTCAATTTCCAGAATCTTCTGAAAGATTCTGCGTCCAAACAGCTGCTCATGTTGGGTTTCCCAACCCCCACCATATCCTTTCTGTTCAAATGGGACCAAAATTCCTCAATGGACCTTGCGTGAGGAACATTTGGAGGGTTATCTGTCTTCGGGATAAAATTGATGCGGTTTATGGCTAACCAGTCTCTTGTTCTCCTAGAGTAATGGTACGAAGCTGAGTTAGGCCAGAAAATTATTTGGTCGTTGGGATGATGTGTATTTATAAAATTTCAAAGTTTTGTGAGGCATTTTCGTATGTAAATATCTGCATTGATGGTTTCACTTCGAACGCGTCCAACATGTGGTCTTGAAACACCTGCCTCTGATATGGAACACCACACCAAAATTTTATCTTCAAACTTGACTTTGCTTTTGAATTTAACATTGTTAGGAGCGTCTTGTACATTGTCCGTATAGAAACCGTCATTATCTTTGATCTCCGAGTTGGACAACGTGAAGTATTTTTCATGGTCTATAATTAAGGGTAGCTTTTTCGCGAAAATGAATGCGTCTCAAAGCACGGCAGCACCTGGGAATTCTTTCCAACTGAGCGGCGGTGTATCTTGGAGCCTTTCTTCTTTTACGATATTTTAGATTATTTCTGGGTAATGTTCGACTAACAGACGAGCGTGAAATATGGTATCTTCGAGATAACCTACGCACTGACATTCCCAATGTGTTTCTTGCTCTTTCAATCAACATTCGCTCATTAAGTCGGCTTAAAGCTTTGGGTCTTCCACTTTTAGATAAATTGATAGAAGGGATACCCTCATGGCAATATTTTATTGTCTGGTAGCTTGTGGAAACAGAAATATCTTGTTCTCGGTAAATCCTAACAATATCGCTTTAGGTATTCGCCCAATCAACTGATAAATATTTCTGCGAGTATCAAGCTTGTACGACATTGTTGTTGACTTTATTTACAAAAATGATGTGTCAAATTAAGCATTAATCAGTTTACTAAATTTTCATTCCAACGGCAACTGGATCGTATCATGTTTACAATAAATTAATTTTATTGGATTTTTTTCCGAAAACTTTTGAGACTTACGTTAGAATACTGCAAATTTCAAGCAATTCAAGTTCAACTACTTATTTTTTAAAAATTATTGGTAGATATCTATTAAAAATAGAATTTAGAACTTGTTAAAAGAAACTCTAAGGACTAACTTTGTTCTTGGCGAAGAAGAAATTTCATGCAGATATACATAAATGAAGAAATCGTGTAGATGATGGAAAATTATGATCTCTCAAAAATTTACAAATTTTATAGTTGATAAACAATGCAGCCTAGAATAAAAAGCTACTATCATATTTATAGAAAATTGCGCCCACCCAAAAGATATTTTTTTATTCAAAAAATTCATTAGCTTATTTAATAAACAATGTTAATGTTTATAATTTATGAATATGTTATTTTTTGGCCTTTTTGATCAATTTGGGAGGAACAAGGATTTCTACTATCCACTCTTCTTCTAGCCGACTTTTGTATGTTATTGTATTTATTGTACTATTGTTCTACAAATCCTGTCGCTAAGTATACAGATTTAAGTTCTTCTAGATTATAATAAATTACAGTGCCTCCTATGACACAATAATTAGTTCATTGTTTTTTAAATTCCCTTTTTAAGTTTATTATTAATTCACAAAATCTGACTCGACTGTTGTCGAAGATGTATATATGTATTGCATGAACTGATAAAAATTAAATATAGTCCTTGAAGGATGTCAAACATTTGATTAGAAAATGAAGCGGATTAACAGTAATAGAATTCCTCCTTTGGCCATAACACTACAATTCTTGGAAGATTCAAACTTCATTATTTCAAAGGATATAGATAGATACAATAATAATCTTAATCTTACATTTACTAATAGTAATAACTAATGCTCAATTTTTATTTATCTAATTCATTCACATCTATATGTCGCCTGATTATTTAGTATTATGTCAGCATTGACTATTCGACATCTATATAAACCTCACAGAACAATTATTTCATCATGCCAGGGTATAAAAATTGTTTTCTTATAATTTGACGGTAAGTTTCATTTATAAAGGTAAATACTTTCTTATAAACGTATCTAATTTATTTTTTTCCAGCTATAATTACTAATCATCTTCTAGAAAAAGAATATGAAAAAGTGCACGATCACATTTTGAGAATTAAATGACCTTTCACACACAAAAAGAAATCCAAAAACAACTGACACTACGGACACCGCATATGTCATATTTATATTTTTTATTAGAAACGCTACATACTACAACTTAATAAATAAAAAATACACAAAATTCTATTTTAATAATGAAATCAATTATGATTCTTTAACAAAAAACAAACTTAGTTTGACTCACAATAGTTACACACAAATAAATAATGGAAGAAGAAGAAGAAATAATGGATTGTCATTAGCACAGTAGGCGCATTATTTGCATAGTCTACATTAAAGCCAGTCTTCCTTACTGTCATTGTAAGAACTGCAGCATACCACAGACAGATAGTATTGTCCTTAGAAGACTCTTCCGAAGGCGAACCTTCTTTAATGATTTTGGGTTTCTTGGCTGGATTTTTATTTTTCTTAATTTCTTTATCTTTTCTAATTTTTCTCTTGGCATAAGCCGCTTTTCTCTTGTTGTGTCACTCTTCCAGAGAAAACTTCATCGCTGTCTCGACGGGTGAACCGTTTTGACATAATAGAAATGGGCAGCGTTCAGAGAATAATAGCAACATTCAAGAGTGATGAAATATTATATTACAGCATATTATGTAAACCAGCGCACATAGCAAGTGGACATGGAGGTCGCGATAGACTTCGAATGGAAACAAGTAGAAAATATGCCAACATACTAGTAAAATAATTAATTTGTTCCTGTCAATGTGTAAGTCTGCAATAGTAAAAAATCTAAGAAGAAGAAGGGATTAGTTTCTAAACCAGTCTTCCACAATGAGTTAAATAGTCGATGCCAATTAGCTCTTATTGATATGCAAAATCAACCAGATGGGAATATAAATTCATCATGGTTTATCAAGATCATCTAAGCAAGTTTATTTTATTAAGAGCTCTCAACGAGCAGTTAAGTACATCGTCTTTGGCTATTGACGCTATTTCTTCTCTAGACAGGGAAGAAGATTTGAAAAATATTATTGGTGATGTCAAAATTAACACGGCGGAAATTCATGGAGAAGATTCAAACATAAAATTTAAAATGAAGAAAGAGAGCCAGAGGTAATTTTATCTAGATTATGCGTTAAATGTAGTGTTATCTTAGATGCTTAGTTTGACAAGACCATTGCTTAGATTGTATAACTGAGAATAACATTACAGCAACGCGACCTGAAGCAAGCCAGTCCCTAATTTAACAGGCTAAAAAAATTAAATATTTCAGTGATAAAACGTACCCTTCTGCCAATGTTGACAAAGCTAAAAGGTGCATTAAGAAATATTATAGCTGTTGTTTTATTAAAGACCGATGACAACATGCACCAGTTAGGTACTAAGGATGGTGTTATAGTTCATCTATACACCCGATGAGAATTAGATATTTGAAAGCAAAAATTTATTGACTGTGATATAGAAAAGACAGTGATATAGTAAAGCTCGCTTTTGCGCAAGTGCGCAAAAGAGTGTCTCACTAATTTGTGTAAGTGTAAAAAAAACAAGTGCTATGCAATTCAAAATGTCACAATGGTAGCCCATGTAATAATACATAAGTCAATTTATTTCTCAACCTATTAAATAATCATGAAACTAATCCTGTTTTAAACGAAAGTTGGTATTTGGTATAACTTCATAAGTATGTGCGCTTGTTAAAAAGTATTTTCATATCATATTGAAAAATTGTCCTTTAAATAGAGGTGTGAGACATGGAAGTATGTCCCCTGTTAAGAGATATGAATTTCCGTTATTTACTGTTATAGGTGTAGTTTCAAACGGAAAGCTGGAGTAAACAGCCGAATTAAAATTTTAATTCGTGTGTTTCCAAATAAGAACGCAAAATTACAAATGCTCGTAGTTACTTAGCATTCTTACTAGTAAGTAGGTGTAAAAACGGATTTCAGCTATTTACGGTAACATATATAACTTCTTCCAACCGGTTTTGGTTAAATGTTATACATCTTATTTGGACAGTTTTTATTATGTGTCAATATTTATTAATTGCATTAAATAGTTATTTACATAAAAGTCAGGAAAGCAATACTATTCCTGACGAGGCGAAATTTAAAGTACGAGGCCGCGTAGTGGCCGAGTACTTAACCGGTGAGTTAGGTAAAAACAATTTCTTAATATGTATTATATACTATTTTTTTTGAAATACAATAATTAAATTTTATGAAATAAATTAATATTGACAATAAAAATGACCATAAAAATCAAATCAGTTCTGTTTCTGCTGTTTCCTTAGTGACTAATCAACAAACGTTTAAAACAATTAAACTTCATTAGTGTTTGCAATTTTCCCTGGTTCTTTCTTCGAGTTAATAACTGTAGGATAAATATGAACGTCTTTGAAAAAAAATAGTGATATAGAAGACTACATTCCATCAAAGCAAGCAAATCTAAAGACATATCAAAAAGCATACTCAATATTTGAAAATAAATCCTCTATTTTATGGAGCATTTTCCATGTTAAAATTCACTTTGGTGCTGAAGAAAAACGTTGATATTAAAAACTTTCTCAAGTTAATATTTAAAGGAAAATCCATTGGATATCTAAGATATTTTCGCCATCAGAAATTGGGCAATTTCTTAGAGAAGCTGGCTGATGACAAAGGGGACATTTTAGTTGTCAAAATTCCTGATTCAAAAACACACAAACCTTGAAATTTTATTGTAGTTAATAGAGAAGGAGATCTTAGTATTGCTCTATATAGAAAGAAGGAGATCTTAGTATTGCTCTATATAGAAAGTACTTGCCGCTACGATTAGCACAAACCACACCCCGTCGCTTATTTGTAAGCTACAGGCACATTTTGATATGTCTTTCAAAAATGACATAAAATGACGTTGCAGTAAAATCATACTGTCGTGGGTCAGGGTATTCTACTTTCCTGATCCAAAAATATTCAGTAAAGTGACGAAATATGGGAGATTTCAGAAAAAATATGTACTGATATACATACAAGATTTTATCCACCAGGAAACACTTTAGTTTAAAATGTGTGATTAAATGGACGTATAAGGGTATATTTTCTTGAACTGTAAACTAGATGAAGTCCAAATCACAACAATTTAAGACAAGTTAAAAAAAATGAGGTGTGGCCACCACACGACTTTCTTTAAGTATGAGCGTTTCAAATCATACAATTTTAAAAATTATTTTATACAAAAATTATTCAAAATCCTATTCTAAGTACTTCCAGTCTCTTAATAAATCTTTACAGGATACATACTTTATGAGATATTTGCAAAAAATGCTACTCGCTAAGAGCAAAAGTATTATTTCCGGTCCGAATTATGAATTGTCATTTAAACAAAAAATATTCCAAATCCAACTCTAAATACTTTTATACTCTTGACAAATATATATAGAATGCATAATTTACGAAATATCTGCAAAAATCGCTATTCGATAAGAGTAAAAGTGTTACTTCCGGTGCGAATTTTGAAATTTCATTTATACAAAAAATATTTCAAATCCAACTCGAAATACTTTTGTACTCTTGACAAATATATATAGAATGCATAATTTACGAAATATTTGCAAAAATCGCTATTCGATAAGAGTAAAAGTGTTACTTCCGGTCCGAATTTTGAAATTTCATTTATACAAAAAATATTTCAAATCCAACTTTAAATGCTTTTGTACTCTTGACAACAATCCCGGTAGGGATTTCGAAAAATTTTTTTAATAAAATTCTTCTCAAATTTAATTTTGAGTATATATGAATTCTTTACAAATTTGTTTAAACTTAGTAGTTGACGAATAATTGGCAAAATTCGATTTTTTCACTGAAGTAAACTACTACTTCCGGTCTGCCGATTTTATTGAAAATCTAATCAGATCTCAAGAGGGAGATTACCTATATTCCAAAATATAAAATTTGGAATTGATAGCGGTTTGACCGCTATCGTGGTCACACACAGAGAGAGACAGACAGACACGCACACACAGAGACATTTTTTAAAAACCACTTTTTCGGTATCAGGGAACTTGAAAACGTGGACATCTGCAAAAATCTCGAGGTCGAAAACTTTCATCATCACAATACTTCCTTATACTACGTATAAGAAAGTAAAAGGGAAAAACGAATAATAATTGACAATACAGTTAGCCACTTACTGAAATAACATAATATTGCATATATTGCATCTCGAAGGTCTTGGGATGAAGCAATTCAAAGAAACGAGAATGTGCGAAGAATAACAGGACCTAATTGACCACTTTCACTAATGCATCCGTCGGAAAACGTTCGATTCAAGTTAGGAAAGGGAGCCCTCACATACACAATAACGCGAAAGCGCCTCAGGTGCCTTCTGCAGGTCAACTATTTCTAATAGAATCGAAAGACCGTTCACCATTCCATGTATTCAGTTCCAAATGGAAAGTAAAAAAAAAACATGTTATTGTGGAATATAAAAAAATATTGTACTGTTATGTTGTACTGAATGTTATTAAGAACTTTTTTGCACGTGCTGAATACTGTTTTAGGATCAAATAAAATTAATTTAATGTTATCAGCTTATAAAGAACAAATAATAACAATATCTTTTAGTACAAAATATTATATATTATAGATATATGTAAATAAAATCTCCTCTTGATACAATTCGAATATAAACTGGTCTTCCTGAAGATAGCATATACCGCATGTGTCAAATATCATTAGGAATCAATGTACACGTATGTATGTATGTACAATGTATAGATACCGCGCTGGCACGTATTACATACATACATACGTATACATCGTACATACGTTTACGCTGATTCCCTATGCCCAATGATATTTGACACATGCGGTATGTATAAGCATTCCAAATAGTTTGATTTCTTTTCTTCTTTAAATACGGTGAATAAAAGTGTCTCATCTGATGTGATCATACACACATAAATAGAAATTGAAAACAGCCTGAAACAACCATCAGAATTTGGATTTTCAATAAAAGCGATGTGAATTTTAATTAATTTCGTATTTTCATGGTAACCTTTGATCGATAAGAGATATGGTTCTGACATTTGGGTTGGATCGTTCAGAAGAACTAAAATAACCCATAACATTGAAGATTTTAATATTTTTAAAAACATTCGGAACAATGCCAATTAAACCTAGTACAGTCGTCATATTTTTAGTGATTGATATTCGAAAACTGATGGAGTGGGAATGCAAAATATATATCTCCCCACATCTCCTGGAATATAAATTTGAAACTTGCAGGGGGCTTAACCATTCGCCTTACCGGATACATGTTGGTGTTGCTAGTGCTTCGGGCAGTTGCCTATTAATCGATATGTGACTATACTGGGGACGCGTTATATTCAGTTGCACGTCACTTATGACGTTTACAAGCTGTCATACCTGTATTAAAGGAACTAAAAAAGTTACTTAGTTAAATTATACTTGAGGGCATTTATTTCATTAGATTAAATAGAAAATGTATAAATTGATCGTAATAAACGCATTCACGGCAAAAAACACATAATTTCCGTTTCAATATTAAATTTCTTTGTTACATATTTTTAATAGACTAATAGTTCAATTCGGTGTTGACAGATAAATCATATCTGCCAAAAAGGCGCGTGCTGTGTATATTTTTCCTGTCAAATTTTTCATGTATATGTTTACTTTGATATAAATTGTTTAAAAATAGTTCTTCTTAGAAGTGTACGTTTATTATTTATTTGCGTCCTTTGAATATAATGCCGAAAGGTTTCTGTAAACAATCGAAGCTTTTTACAAACTTTTCCATAATCACCTGCTGAATTTATTGTGAATAGCGTAAGTATTGGTTATTTTAAATTTTATTATGAGTACGTTATAAAACATTTAAAGTTTTTCGACAATCTAAATCAATATAATAAAAAGTCGAGAAAGTCTCAGAGCATTTCAATTACTAAAAATATTACATTATAGTTATTGTATTGTGATTAATTTTTTTCTTTGGTTATATCAAATGTCACTGACAGAAATATAAATAGATCCGGCAACATATACAAGACAAATCGTCATGGATCTAGTATGACGTGCAACTAAACCTAACGCGTTTCCACCATAGACATATGGAGATTGAATTGCTTCTCGATTTCTAATAAGTTGTTGGGTAGAGTTGTCCCAATATAAGAAATACATATTATGTCGACATATCCTATTTTGGCGCTGGAATCGTCGAAAGTTCAGTGGCGCCGGTTCTAAAACTGCATACGAGCAACTGTCACAATTCTAATTAGCGTTTGTGCGTTTGAGTTTTTCGTGTGTTATTTATTATCCACCGTTACCCAATTTATATTAAGAAGTGTTTTTTTTCAAGACAAGACGTTGCGTACTTTGGTCAGAGTGGTAAGTTGCATTGAATACAGCAGTGCGATATAATTATATTATGCGTCTCTTGTGAACAGATTATAGGTTATGATGGCTGAAGCAAAAGCAAGCTTGTCAACACCAAAGAAAGTTGGCGTGAAAGGAAAAATAATTCACAGCCAGGGAAGGGAAATCATTGCCAACGTATTAAAATTTATGAAGGAAGAAGCTGGAAATAATACTCCAACGATACCATTGTCTCACTACAAAGAGAGGTTACTTGCAGCAACTGGAATTTCCGACAGTACATACAGAAGTATTGACAAGGAAGCTGGGGATGTAGATGCAGGAAGGGTTACTTCTTTTAGTAGTCCTGGCAAAAAACGAAGTCGCCCTAGTCCAAAAAGCACCCTTCGTACTGAAGAAAAACAAACTATCCGTACTATTGTACACAATTTTTATATACATGAAAGAAGACGACCAACCATAAGAGGTACCAAAATATAAACTCCTTTCTGTTAATGTTTTTATAATAGCATTATTTTATTTATTATAGGAATTTATGATAAAATTCTTGAAAATGGCATACCCTTCGAAGGTGGATTAACCACACTCTCAAATGTTTTAAAAAAGATGGGATTTAGGTATGTACTCATGCAGCAGATCAGTTTACGACAGCAAATTTATGTATTTATGTACTTGTAGATGGCAAAAAACTTCTGATAAACGGAAATTATTGATGGAAAGCTATGATATACGTGCTAAACGCATAAAATATCTACGCCAACTACAAGGTTACCTGTATGAAAGCAGGCCAATAGTATTTACAGATGAATCATACATTCACAGTTCCCATACACAGCCGAAGGAATGGTCAGATGATACAGTCTTAGGATTAAAGAAACCTATCTCCAAGGGCAGCCGTTTAATTATGGTGCACGCTGGTGGTAATATGGGGTTTATAGATAACGGATTACTCATGTTTCGATCAGGTATTTTAAGATATTGTTTTAAAACTAGGGCATTAGTAAATTCTGTTTTTTTTTTCTTAAAGGTACAAAATCAGGAGATTATCATGATGATATGAATGCTACCAATTTTTTAACATGGGTGACAAAACAGTTGGTCCCCAATCTTCCACCTAGAAGTGTTTTGGTGCTGGACAATGCATCGTATCACAATGTAAAGGTCGAAAAAGACCCAACTTCTGGAACAAGAAAAGCTGAAATGATTGAGTGGTTAATGGCAAGGAATATATATTTTGACTCTACGTTTACAAAACCAGAGCTTTATGAACTAATAAAGAAAAATAAAAGTGGGACACCACAATATAAATTAGATACATTACTGGCATCTTATGGACATAGTGTTCTAAGGTTGCCACCGTACCATCCTGAATTAAACCCTATTGAGAAAATATGGGCTATTGTTAAAAACTGGGTTGCAGCTAGAAATGTTACTTTCAAGTTAGCCGATGTAGAGGCATTAGCCCGAAACAAATTTGCTTCTATAACTTGTGAAGAATGGGCATCTGTTTGCAATCATGTTGATAAAGTCGTAGCAGACTACTTGGAAAAAGAGCACCTGCTGGATAACATTACAGAAGAGCTGGTGTTTATTGTAAATACTGGTGAATCAGATACCGATGAAGATCTGTATGATGATGACGATTCTGAAGATCATGCTAATAATTCGTTATTGTAATTTTTTGTATGCCTTCAATTTGTAATTATATGTTTTACCATATAATATAATTTACTACACATTGTAATTCATATTTTATTCCTGAATAAATAACAATGGCTATTTCGACGGACTTTTTAATTCTTAACAAATGTATATATTCTTGTTTACTATAAAATTTTCTTTGAATGCCTAGGAATTTGAATGAAATAATTTTGTATGTTTTAACCATAGCTACGTTAGATGTAATTCAAAAACTTGGTTGTCATTAAACGATATGTTGCAAAATTCAGTCCAATATTTTTGCCTTTTGAGTCCATGTTCCATGTATATAATTCTGCAAATCAATAAGTATTTTATTATTATCTAATAAAAAACTTTCTTAAATCATTGAAATTCGCAATGTAATTATAATTACCTGTGATTTATATGAACACAAATGGTTTTCCAAATATTGATGTACCCATGTTGTAATAATATAAACTACACAATATAATTACTACATATTTAAACTTACTACTATTCTGCAGTAATTTCTATTATTGACGTGTATTTTCTGTCAAATATTACTACCGCTGTACCTTTTATTAGCTTAAAATACCTCCGCCACTGACAGCGTTAGTTCGCGTTATTCTCGTCGAAGATATGATGACGACATATGTATTTCTTATTTTGAGACAACTCTACTTGTTTTTGTTTTAATATGTACAACTACGTCACTCAGTCTCACGCTGTCGAAGGCTGAAAAAGCACGTGAAATCCGGACAAGCTGAATATAGTAAATATATTCAAAAAATTACGTGCTGATAACCCCAGAATGAGGATTACTGCTATTGTCGCAAGAATATTGAATATGATAGGTTAGTATTATAATATATTACCATGATTAGGTATATATTATTATGTTATCTTGTTTTTAGGAGTGGCACGGTCTACTGTCTATCGTACCATAAAAGAATGTAATGAGAAAGGACAAGTTATCCCACCCAAGCAAAGTTCTGGAAGACACTCTTTAATTGCTGATTATGGTGAAACCGTCAAGGATTCTATAAGGCAATTAATTCACAGTTTTCTTTATAAAAATGAGCTTCCTACCTTGAAGTACTGAATGAAATAAAACAGCGTGATGATTTGCCACAGATGAGCCGTTCAACATTATACAAATTGATGAAAATGATAAACTTTAGGTCAGCTCCAATATTCTAATTAATATGCAAAAAGAATTGGGTATATAAGTACTCAAATTTATAGTTTACATACTTTGATATGTTAGAATAAATATGATATATTATTGTAGGTACCTATATGAAGAGAAATCGAAAGAGTGTTTTGATAGAACGTGATGATATAATTAAGTGCGAGAAGAAGATATTTGATGACAATTAAAGATTATCGTCGTCAAAATCGGCCAATTTATTATTTAGATGAAACATGGCTAAACGAAGGTCATACTAAACAAAAATTTTGGGTAGACGGCAATATAAAAAGTGAACGACAGGCATTTAATGAAGGACTGATTACAGGTTTACGTATCTTCCAGGGAAAGGAAAACGTCTCATTATTTTGCATATAGGATCTGAGGCTGGATTTGTGGAGAATGGTTTTTGATTTTCGAAGGTAAAAAGACAACCGATCATGAAAAAATTAATGCAGAGGAGTTTGAAAGATGGTTTCATCAAATATTAATAGTGCTACCAGACAATGCTGTTCTTGTTATGGTTAATGCTACATATCATAGTCGTAAAATTGAAAAAATTCCCACAATAAATTCTAGAAAACTCAATATGCAGGCTTGGTTGAAATCAAAAATATTGAGTACAATGAAGAGATGGTTCGATCTGAACTTCTTCACCTAATTCGTCTCAATAAGGATCAATATAATATACATGTGACAGATGAGATGGCCAAAAGTTGTAACAAAACTGTTTTGAGGTTACCACCCTATCACTGCGAACTAAACCCAATCGAGTTGGTGTGGGCTCAAATAAAAATGAGGTGGCAACTAAGAATACTATATTAAAATTAGCTGATGTGAGGATACTCTTACTAGGCTTAAGCAATCCAGAATATCGCTACAGACAATTGGAAGAAATGTGCAGGCCATGTGATTAATGAAGAAAGAAGAGTGTGTGAGTTAGTTGGGTTGGTCGATGATATAATCGAGACATTTATTATATCAGTGGGTGAAGATAGTTCAAATGAAATGGAAAGTGATAGTGAATAATTATATAGTTGTTTTATATGTACGAGGTGTGATCAATATATAACCGTTATTTTTAAATTTCGTGAGTTACGTATGTTCGATTTTCGCATTTTTGTTTCTGTTATGTTGGTACACATGTCTGTTATATATGTTGGCAATATCAGCCATTTTGGATTGTCAGTTTGTTTTTGACAGATAAAAAGGTTAGTCGTGTTTTGGTGTGCTCTTCGATTTTTTACTATTCGAAAAAATGGATCAAAGAAATTGTATCAAGTTTTGTGTAAAAAATGAAATTAAATGCGCAAGGACATTTGAAATGTTGACTGTGGCGTTTGGCGAGTCTACAATGAGCAGAACACAAGTTCAATTGTGGTATAACCGGTTTAAGGAAGGCCGAGAAGATGTCAATGACGATGCTCGTCCGGGTCGCCCGAGCACGTCAACAACCGATGAAAACATTGAAGCAGTGAAGAAAATGATTTTGGATAATCGTCGAATCACTATCAGAGAGGTTGCTGATGATGTTGGCATATCGTTCGGCTCATGTCAAGCAATTTTTACGGATGTTTTAGGCATGAAACGTGCGGCAGCGAAGATTGTTTCAAAATTGCTAAATTTTGAGCAAAAACAACGTCGCATGGACATCGCTCAGGAGCTGTTGAACATCGTCAACGACGATCCAGATTTCCTCAAAAAGGTCATAACTGGTGACGAATCATGGGTGTATGGCTATGACATTGAAACCAAAGCCCAATCATCCCAATGGAAGCGTCCAGAAGAGCCAAGACCGAAAAAAGCACGTCAAGTTCGGTCAAATGTTAAGGTTTTGCTCACTCTTTTCTTCGACTGCAATGGCGTGGTGCATCATGAATTCTTGCCACAAGGTCGTACGGTCAATAAGGAATACTACCTTGAAGTTATGCGCCGTTTGCGAGAAGCAATTCGTCAGAAACGCACAGAATTGTGGAAAAAACAATCATGGATTTTGCACCATGATAACGCACCAGCTCACACATCGATGCTTGTGCGTGAGTTTTTGGCCAAAAACAAAACCCGTTATCATGCCTCAACCACCGTATTCACCGGACTTGGCCCCCGCTAACTTTTTCCTCTTCCCAAAACTGAAGACACCGATGAAAGGAAAGCGTTTTGCTACGATTGAGGAGATAAAAGAAAAATCGAAAAAGGAGCTGTTGGCGATACCAAAAAGCGCGTTTCAGAAGTGTTTCGAGGATTTGAAAAAACGCTGGCATAAGTGTATTATATCTGAGGGGGATTACTTTGAAGGGGACAAGATTGTTATTGATGAATAAATAAATACTTTTTGAAAAAATTGAAAATAACGGTTATATATTGATCACACCTCGTATATGCTATAATTAATATTTGTCTAAATTTTTGTTCGCTTGTAAATAATCATATAAGAATAAGAACCGCCGCACAGTGGTCTGAAACGTCCAAAAAGTTGGTCAAAACTAGAAAAACATATTTTTTCAAATAGTTTCTTGTGTGGTAGTCGGTAAACGAGGTGCCTGCGCGTCTATTTCTCGAATAGCAGATAGATGGCGTGCCTACGGGACGTGTAGTTGTGTGTGAAAGTTGCGGTTGTCAAAACTGGCTACGTGCAACGTTCAACAATAAACGAGAAAAACAACATTTGAAGTGCACACAAAAATTCGTGAACGTGCAAATATCTTCAACAAGAAGATGGAGGATGCGCCTGAAGATTGGTATAATGTTTTGACATTTTATTTTTTTTAAACAATTTTTTTATAATTTGTTATTAAAAATTTTCCGAAATTGTCAAAAAAGTTATGTTTCCGCGAGACTCCGCGTTGTTCGCTGAATCATTTCCCAGATGAATGTCTAACTAACTAGAAAATCGAAAATTCAGGTGCGACTTTCTGCGATTCTCCTCGCAATTGATTTATTTGTATTTGGTTGCGCGGCCCTATACATGTGACGCGTCAACTGTTCGGGCGTTTCAGACCACTGTGCACCGCCTGTGTTTTCTTTTTAAATTTTAAAATATATATATCACCTTTAAAACTTTTGATTTCAGCATTTCACTTACGATGATGATTCCTTTTTATTTCATATTAAAATTATGTAATTTTTTAAATGAATTTTTATTAATTACTTGACTACAATTTATATAAAATCGTCGCTAGTTCTAAAACTGCCGCCAAAAAGGAACTGTCTAAAATTCCATTGTGTAAACGCGCCTTTTCATTTTACTCCTCCTAATTAAAAAATAGACTATAGATTAATGTATGTTTATATTATATAGTGTGTTTGGTGCATCATTTGCCAAATTAAATTGTCCCATAAAAGAAGTCATTGAGGTCTGTTAAGGCTCAATATTAGTCACAGGTTTTTTTTTCGTCTTGCAAAATATCAAAATTTAGTATTCAAACTTAAATTTAAAAAAAAGTTATAAATAAAAGCCTCCAAATTTAAGTTTGTCTGATAGTGATAACTATTTCTACCTATTAATTACCCGAACATAAGTTTTCATATCGATTATCAGCCTGATATGCGAATTAGTGAAGTTATAATCAAGGTTATTAGCATATTGCATACCGCTAGAAAGGGAACACACACTAGAGAAGTTTTTAAAAGAATTAGATCACGATCGCTTTTAGATATTTTTTTATTGCAGTGTAAAATTCATTTTAAAATTTATTTATACCTCTTCCAAAAACTTATTGAGATAATAAAATGAAAACCCCATGTTATTTGCAAATAATTTTAAATTTGGTTGAACTACACAACACTAGACACTAAAAATAAACTTTTGGAGGCTGCACTTCTAACTTTTTTTTAAATATAAGTTTAAATGCTGAATCTTGAAATTTTGGAAAATTAAAATTAAAGAGTCGAGATAAAATCCCTTCTATCAGCCAATTTAATTTAGCAAACCATGCACCAAACACACAAATGAACAAACATAAAATAGATGATTTAATGTTAGAAATTGTAACTCTTTCACACTGAAATATTTTCGTTTCTTACAAGTGTTTCATATTGCTGTTGCAATGTAGCTGTCTTATTTTACGGAAAGGAAGCGGCGCACTAGTTTAGATAAGACATGAAATTATTAAAACTATCGTTGCGGTGTATATGGCAAAATAGTTTCAGTACATTCTGAACACGTTCGGAAGGACGCAGAACATTCTCCCGGCAATGTCATATACTCTCTTAAAATTAAATTACATTCCGAGACTAAATGCATAAATTACATATTAAGCAATATATATTACGGTGACGATAGATGGTGAATAAATATGCTTCATTAGAAATAAGAAAATTCGTGCGTAGTAGCTTCTAATAATATTATAATTCATAATAATTGCTGTCAAATGAAAGTCATAACACAATATTTATTAAATTAGAAATTAAATTTCTCTGGAAAAACTAAGCATAAGAATTTAATTGGATAAAATAAAATACTTCGAACTACTTCATAATTGTCTTATTAGCATATTTTATTGCATGGGTTACCGCTTTTAAAGATTAATACCTCATCAGGATTCGGCTTTAACGTTTTTGTTCAATTAAGTAAGTTACTATAAACTTGATTATTGTTACAAAATCAATACTTCTAACAAGTATTTATCAAGTATGAAAGACTAATATATATTTCAAAACGACTAACTTACGCAGATAACTAGTGATGTTATAGTTAATTATACATTCATATATTTTATACTAATACATTTCAATTTAGTCTGGTAGCCGATCATACTTGATATATAACTAATCTATAATTTGCAGGATTTTTTGGCTGGTAGATTTCCACAATCGATGTTTATATACAATTCAATGTTGACAACAGCTACGCTCAGAAATAAGAACAGCGCTGAATATATTCCATATATGTAACTGTTGGCAAAACGTCAATAGCGATTACCACTTTTAAACCAGAAATAGAAAAGTTAATAAGTAGTAGTGCTTACCGTCAATATTAACAAGCATACTGGTATCATACTCGTCATTCTGTCGTCATGTTATAGTTAGTTAACTGTTAACGCTACACAGCTGAAATCAAATTTCACAAAAACTGCTTGCCAATTTGGTTATACACAAAATTTTGTGTAGAAATTGACTCATTTCAATAGTGTAAATATTGAACCCAAACACCCCATCATTTTATTAACACACTTTTTGGGAAACTATAACACAAAGTGTAAACTACTACACGAATTGATTACGAAATATTCTAGCATACATATCACCACTTCTCTTATCTCTTGCATCATTTCACACAACCTATTTCGTAAGAAATTGTGTTATGTTCGTAGCCTCCTAGTGAGTATTTTAATACATCTAATTTGTGCTTCAACACAAATTTATGAGAAAAATCAGAATTATCAAAAGTGTTGATTAACGCCAGTAATTACTACAGTTATAGTATATAGGAGGGGACAGGGTCGCTAAAGGTTTTCCAAAATAAGCAAAAACAATGTATTTAGAGGTTTAGTTTTATCTCTTGCATAGAAAATAAAATATAACGTCTTAAAATAACTAAGTTTCAAATACCTTCTAGCATGTCGCTTATTATTTTTGGAAACTATTATCGAAGGAACGTATTGTTTTCAATTATGTAGCTTTCCTTTCATCAATGAACCTTTCCATCTCAGCAGCTGCTGGTAATATTGAATATTCAGTAACTATGTGGGTTACTGGTTTTTGCAACGCAATATACAATCCCATAACTCGCTGTTTGTGGAAAGAACTTACATTTCTTTTAAATAATTCTACAGCCTTGCATTTTATTAGTATCTCCAAAAAATCTAAAATAGAAAAATTGAAGAATACTTTTTCTTTCAGGCTTTCAAAAATCTAAATACATGTACCACTTTGTTTGTATTATTTTACTCTTCGAAAATTTTAGATCAGGATGAAAATACAAAAGTAAGTTTTCCTGTTTCGAAATTGAGTATTCTGACAGTTTTCTGAATTTTTGTGTATTTGAATTTTAATGAACATGACACGATATATTTATTAAAAAACAAGTTTTGAAGGTAGTCGTGATAGGTTACAGGCTAAGACCTTCGGTTAAAACCCCGAGCTTATCGAGTCCTAATCTCGCCTTAAAGATAAAGTGCCTTTTGTTCGACCTCAGAAAGGAAAGTGAACGGTTCAATTTCAGCCTATGCAGCAGGTCAGTGCGTTTCGCTAGTATATTCACAATCTCAGTAATACCATAAGGCTAAAAACGTAACGGAGACTCATTAATTTATTCTTCGTATTATTATAAAGATGTAGCCCGGAATATCAAAAAAAAAATCAGAAAAGAAGAAACATTCAAACATTAAATTGTATAGACGATAAACATAGAAAAATCTATTGAATTAAATAAATACTATAGATGCCGCTCTTTTCATATTTTTGGATAAGAAATATGTATAAAAAATCATAGGCAATTAAGTACAATGACATGATTACTTAATCAGACGTAAGGCAAAGGAAACATTCAATACAATTAAGGTTAGTTAACAAACAAACTAAATGTAAGCCGGTGTTAATGTAATATAAATTACAACAAATAATAAACAACACAACCTATATTTAGTTTTAAAGTTAAACCATTTAACAGAAATAACCAGATTTATAGATCTTTCTCAAATAAATAATATGACATTTACATCTTCAGTGAAATGTGACTTTATATTTATGGATCTGCAATCCGTACTAAAATTTCAGTATTTTATCGTCATTAAAAAAATATATTTCTAACAAATTTCGTGCTAAAATAAAAAGTATTGATATTAAAAAAATGTGGTTCTGTCGCGTACTTTACACAAAATAACTATTACACAAATTAGTATCATCTGAATCAAAATTTTTATTATTTTTGGACATCGGTGGAATGTTACTGAAATTTTGGGATTTGTGGTATTATAGTTCTTTATTTTATTAATTTTTATCTCTATTATATAATCTGTAAATATTGTTTCCTGCTTTCAATATAAGTTATATACTTTTTCTACTCCCGTGTTTAAAATGCCATTTATCGCAAAGGGTTCCATGACGCTATGTGACCTTTTAAACACACCCTGACATGCTACAGCTTCGTGCAATTTAGTCACGGGCTGAATTTAGCAACAGGCGCTTTAGTCACGTGCTGAAGTTAGCTTTACGTTTTTTAAATGCAAAAATTAAGTGAAATTCGATAAAGATAGTTGAAACTTGTCATCAATCTGTCAAAATAATCCGATAAGATGCCACAATGCACAAGTAATTTTGTATTATTATGATTATTTGTGTTCGTAGAAAAAGTATAGTATGAAACTCATGACTAAAATGGCGTTTATAAAACTTGATACATAATATACTATTTTATCGTACTAGTGTTCCAATTACATTTCAAATTTAAATTTTAGTAAATACTGTTTCCTGTTATTTTTATTTAATATTTACACTGATCAGTAGCCAATTGTCCAAATACAGATTAGAAGGCATAGGAATAGATTTAAAAACAAAAGAAGTTGAAAAAAGAACGACATGCATACATAATAAAGCAAAAATGAGGTGTGCCCACCACACGGCTTTTATACGTATGTGCATCCCGAATTTTGGTATACAAACGTGTTTCATAATTAAATACTTTTCCTCTGAAAAAACATGTGAAAAAAAGTGTTATTCCGGGTTCGAATTTAATTTTTTTTAATACAAAAATTATTGGAAATCCAGCTCTAACTATTTTTGTACTCTTAATAAATCTGTATAGAATGCATAATTTGCGAAATATTTGCAAAAAGCTGGTATTAGATAAAAGTAAAAGTATTACTGCTGGTTCGGTTTTTTTGTTTTTATGCAAACATTGTTCCAAATAGAGTTCAAATGTCGCAGAATTGCAAATGAATATTTCAATACAAGCAAACCTATTGCAATTGTTACACATGCCATGTAATAAAGTGTTTCTAAGGATATTAGTGCGCGATGTAGGTAAATAAATGTCGAGCGAGAAGGTAACCGAGGAATATACAGGGTGGGGCACCTTATTTCCGTCGGTTTATATACGAAAAGCGGTAATATGTTTTATTTTTATTTTTATTAAAGGTTGTGTAGGTTCATTAGGGGCATGTTTTAAAATTATTTTGAAATATACAGAGTGATCCAAAAAAAATTGGCACACCAAAGTTATGAAAATTTAAATGGAACACCCTGTATATTATGAGATATTTTGATGCTATAGGCTAAATTAAGGTCACTTACTGTTATATTACCTATACCTAGCTAAACCTCTTTTCGAGATATTTCACTATTTTTGAAAATGTAGATCAAAATTTCAGAGACATTGCTGTCTTCCATATTTGAGCGAGTTATTTTAAATTGTATTTAATGTATACTCTAAGCATTAGACTCTAAGATAAGCTAAAGTTGATATCTAAAAATTACAGGGTATTTAAAAACTACATTTGTGTTTTGACTAACATTAAAGGCAAATAACTTTCTTATTTTAAATGGAACACCCTGTATTTATTGCCATATTTAGATTGTACTTTTAACCGCTGGGTGTCATGGCGACCCATTTGTCTTTGAGCACATGTTGAACCTGTGAGATTGATGCAATTCTGGAGTAAAGGATTCAATTCCTTCATATAATCCAGCCTGAAGGATTAATCAACCTTTTTCTTTGTGAGTTCCTGCGAACGTCTCCAGGAAAATTTATGCCAAGAATTCTTTACCGAGGGGAGCTGTGAATCCTTCAAGATAAGTAGTTGTTTTAAATGTTTTAAGTTCCTTGGGAGAGCTATATTTGTACAGTAATACTATTTAAGTTTTGTTCAACTTATATAAATTAATATAGTAAATTTTAATTAATTTATTTGAGTAATAATTGTTAAATTGGCCCCGATTAATGTCAAGATCGCAGGCCTAAGTCAAATTTAAGCACCTAGCACGTTGCTAGTTTATTTTGTGGACACGAGCATTGTTTTATTTATGTAATTTTATCTGAATCTTCGTAACTTCTTTCAATTTACAGTTTATAACCAAATTTTGTGTTAATTCTTATCCGAGACAAGGGAGAGGTACCGTTTTGGAATCATTGTTGTAATTTAAATTTAGTTTTGTTGCCTTCACCTAATTCTGTTACTGATTTGTTTTATATTTAAAAACCTTTGGTTGATTATTTAGTGGTCATTGTACGGTCTTATATTGTTACATTGTTATATATACTGTAAAGCAAGATCTACCCCGTTATGTTGTATTTTTGCTCCATCAATTTGTTCATACTGTATTATTGCTTCATTAATTAAAATTATTGGTATTTTACTTCACTGATTTAACCATACTGTTATTGCTTCACAATTTACTTGTATTTGATGCGCTTGTAACCTTAGTTAATTTATATATCAATATACAGATTGATCAAGACCGTATATCGAATTAAAAGTTAATTCGTAATTTCAGTTTGGAAATTGTTTTGTGTAATTTCATCTTGCTTTCTCCCCTCAAATCTATTTAATTTCTTTGGTTTTTGCAATTTTGAATTTGTGGATCTACCTTAGCTCTCAATAAACTTGTTATTGTTTTGAATTTGTCGTTTGACTTATCTTGCAACCTTGGGTATTCAAATGGTGGGTGGTTATTCCTAAGGAAGCTGGCGCCTGTTCATCCGACTGTGTTCGAGGAGACCTACGCCCACACGCCGACGAGTTAGTGGCAAAACACCTCTCCATATTAACCACCGTACCCTGGGAAGTAAAGGTAAGGCATATTGAAGGCATCACACTAGACCCTCCATGAAGTTTTTATTTGTGCAGAGTTGCAATTAGTTCAGTTTAGGTAAACGGGCTCATTTACTATACCGCGTGGATGATAATAATTTAGTTACCGACGACGCAATTTTATTGCGCCTTCTGCCTGTACATTTGTGGCTAAATCTTTATGTATACATGGCAAAGGCGTAACACATCTTCTTTCGACAAGATAAGCTACGTCTTCTAAAATTGATAAATTAACAATTGAAAACATGTCTATATTCGCTAAGTGTTTCAAGTTGTAACGTACCGGCCCTGTATATCATGAATAAAATATAAATATAATATAACATCCAAAATATTTATATTAAGGTAATGTATATCATGAAATTAAGGTAGATAATAAATCAACACAGATCGGGAAACATATATTATTCATTTATTTGTATTAAATTATTATATTCCTGTTTAAAATGTTTCTATATAAATTCTGTATATGTAAGAGAGAAATAGTGCGTAGGTGTATGTGTGTGAAAGAAACACAAGTGGCGTCAATGTTATCGAAGTCAGCCAAGAGTTTAGGCGGCGTTAACAAGAAACGGTTTGTGTGCAATCAACACGTGGGCAACCTTGAACGCTACATATTTTGCGAGTGCATGTTCCCACGAACAGAATTT
This sequence comes from Amphimallon solstitiale, assembly GCA_963170755.1. NCBI lineage: Eukaryota > Metazoa > Arthropoda > Insecta > Coleoptera > Scarabaeidae > Amphimallon > Amphimallon solstitiale. The sequence continues at coordinate 199,622,904 of OY720675.1, forward strand.
GAATAGAAGTAAAGTACATAAGTGGCTCGGGGAATTCCCTAGAAGAATACGGTGTGACCTGCCTTAAGCAAGGAGTAGGCAGGCAGACGCTCCCTAACTCGTGAACAAGTAGGTTCACAGGTCCCTTTTGTCGAATAACGACTGGACCGCACCCAAGCTAAAGGGAACGATCTCACAGGCTAATAGTGCGAATAAAAATATAGTAATTTCACGCATTATTTAAAAGTAAGAGAAAAGCCTAGTGAGAAAAGAGATATATTTTTAATAAAACAAATAGTGTACTACGTGAGGTAGAAGTTTTATTAAAAACAAGTGTGTGCCGTGATTCGCTATAAAGAAGACGGCGATTTCAATCCATCCTGGGGGAAAGCTGCTGATGAAAACACCATTTCCACCATCATAGCATCTGTATAAAGGTACCCAACGTAAATTGATTTAAAGGCCTATATCATGCATGCATTTTTTTGTAAATAATGAAATAAAATCTAGTTAAATTCACGAGATATTATTTATGTAAGGCAACGTTGTGGTATTGATCTATTATATTTGCCTATGTTGTAATTGATGCGTAATTTGTATTGAGACATACCATTTGAATTGTGTTTCGTTCTGTAACATTTGTTTGTAACCTGATCTGTGTTGTTGGTGTTTTAATCAATATATTAATAATATTTAAATATCCTTTTGCATATTATTTGTCTACCTTAACATAAAAAATTTGGATTATAAAAAAGAAGTAATAGTACGTCCAGAAAAATAATCTTAGTGTCTAAATACCCGAACCGTCTTGAAATTAAGAGTCTTACGCAAAACCGAACTATTTATCTGAGCTAATTACGCGGAGCGTTCAATAAGTCAATTTTAGTCATTGTATTTATTTTATTCATTTTAATTATATTTTAAACACGTACTATTACATATGGTGCCCAACATTGGGACATTTTAGTCTTTTTATTGAACTTTAAATACCGTACTATTACATATGTCACCCCACTTTGGGGCCGTACTACTACATATGGTGCCCACATTGGGGCATTTTAGTCATTTTTATTGTATTTTAAAGACCTTACTATTACAAAGTATATTGATAAACACCGACTATCATCATTGATAAAACTTGCCAGAAATTATATAAACTGGCAAGCATTACAGGATCGCCACTGCGGATCGCCATTCCCAAAACTTTGGGACATCCCTCGTACATTAGAGATAAGTGTTAAAAACACATTGAAAAGCAAACCAGTAATAACGCTTGTCTCAATATACATATTCACGTGGAATAAAATTTTATTACTTTATAATTATTTTTCAATTTATGTTCGTTTCTTTATTCAGTGATGCTGTAAATATGCATGTATAACTACATTTTTGCATGTACGGTGACTTAAACGTGTAGGTACATTTCATGAATTTACATGTAAAGTAATAAAATTTACATACATATATGTTGTCATATTTACAGAATATTGTTATATTTACGGAATGATCACCGTCTCCTTAATATCAGCGGCATATCATATCGTGAATATACTTATTATAAATAATTTTACAATAGGTAGTCGCTATTTTAAACCTGGAACAAAAAACGTGGGTACACCTACCACATTTTTTCGCATTTTTAAAATAAATTTGATTTTGTAATATACGTTTTATTTTAACTATGAGGCCAAGGTGCTGGTGTCACGTTATTTTAAGAAGCTCGATTCTCCTACAACCAGAAAAAATATTTCCAAACTTTGTTTTGTTATTGAATTCAGAGAACACTGAATTTGTATAAACCCTATGCACAGTGCGGGATAGCTTCCTAGGATCACTCACTCGAGAGAAATCTTACATATCCATGCTTAGGATGCGTGTGTGGTGTATAGTGACAGACGGATAGTTGATCAGCTGTAATAAAATCGGATGACAACATTCCTTGGTTAATATAAATTACCTAATAACACTTTTATTTCGTTTTCAGAAAATATTGTTTTACTTCTATTTTAAATTTCTTATCCGTTTATGATAGTATTTCATTGATTTTTTATGTCTGCTTTTGTATAAAGTTTAAACTAACAAAAAGTAATAAAGCCCTGGTAAATAAGGTTCTCCACAGAAAACAAGCTAGTCATACAAATACTGAATCTAAACTTATTAAATCTTGATACTGTTTTCCTATTTTAAATAAATTAGACTGTATTATAAAAACTAATTTTAACATCTGAATATGTGATTTACATCTTACAATATATCATTGTCTTCTTTGTTTTAAATATTTATAGAAGAACAGCAGATATTTCTTAAAAATATTAACGGCTAAGTGAATTATATTGAGAATGTATTTCTCATCCAACATTATCGGTGGCTCTTTCTAATAGCGTCACCCATTCACTTCTGGAATCGTGAGCAGTACAATGTGTTGAGCATATCCAGGCTGTAGTATCTCGCCAGATGCTTCATGGCGGAAACAGCTCACGATAGATTCTAACAAAGAATATCTTATGATTGTCCCAAGGTAATTCTTCATCGATAACTACGTCTTGCTTATCAATATTCAAATGCTAATTGTATAAATTTATACTTTATATACCAACAAACAATTTCCATAACCTTAAGTATCTGCTAGTTTTATAAGGGTTTTATTCAGGTTACGAATTTATATTGCAGGTTTATAAGGTTACTAATACGTTACGAAGTTTTATAGGGGTTATATAAAATCACTAAAAGGCCGAAGAGCTTTCGGTTTTATAAAGTGGTAACAGAAACATTTACATCACTAACTTGAATCACTTTTAGTAACGGTTGCTATAGATTACATGAGTTTTTATAACAGTTGCAGTTATCAATTTTTAAAACCAATAGTGTTCAGTTCTCATACAGTTGTTTACTGTGATAAATATAAAACTTACTCTCCCCATAGAAATAGCAGTTACCTCTATAAAATCTGGAGATCATTGCTGTTCGAAAACACTGCAATAAAACTTCAATTCATATGTAATTTTTAAGTTGATAACCACGGTTCCTTTTATAAATCAATATGAAGCCATTGGTATCGTATAGAAACGCTTCGTACTAGTAGGTCACAGATACGGGTTTAATTGAGTAGAGACGTACATGTGCTTTGGTGTTTAATAACGCACAATGGAAAAAGCAAATTATTAAAAAATTAAATCCAGTAGTACTTTCGCCCAAATGTGCAAAGAAATTTGATCCGAATCTTACATTCTGTACCATCCGTATCTAACGTACAACCTAAAAGAAGTGATGATATAACCAACAAATCCGCTGTTTCAATGGTGATTATGTTGAAAATAACGGTAAATTCTAGTATGTGTTGAGATGGTAAGTTTTATAAAGCTTGCCTTTCACCACTTCCGCCTAATAATATTGACGGAGATGACGTTGAAGAAAATAGAAATAATTGGCTGGTTGAACTACTTGATGAAGATGATCAAGAACCAGAATCGATGCAACCTTTGGAAGTGAACGTACGAAAAATCAGATAGTAAGAGACTCCTTTTGTAGAGGAAACGAAAAATTGGTAAATGGGGTTTGTTTCAAAAATGGGCATCGAGTGATAGTTTAAATCCAGGTTCTTTTGTTTGCACTATTTGAAACGGCATTTTCAAGAAAAAAAAAACTATACACAGATAATTCGTGCATGGCACGAAATATTGTTTGAGGTTATGATACGCGTGTTGCTCGTTAGCCGGAACTTGGAAGTTATATAAGAGTGGTGGTTTTTATTTTAAGAGATTATCGTCACTGGCAGTAATAAGCATCACCATAAGTTATATAGTATCACTATTGGTAACTGTTAACACTCAATAAAGTTATATAACAATACCTTTGCGCTGTAATGTTCTCAAAATTATATTAAAGTCTCAGAGCAGTTTTCAGGGCAGTAAAGTTTACATATTGGTTTTATAGTGTCCGTTTGTACTATTTTAAACGGCATTTTCGAAAACAAAAACTATACACAGATAATTCGAGCACGGCACGAAATATTGTTTGAGGTTATGATATGCGTGTTGCTCGCTAGGTGGAACTTGGAAGTTATATAAGAGTGGTGGTTCTTACTTTAAGAGATTATCGTCGCCTGTAGTAATGAGCGTCACCATAAGTTATATAGTATCACTACTGGTAGCTGTTAACACTCAATAAAGTTATATAACAATACCTTTGCGCCGTAATGTTCCTCAAATTTATAATAAAGTTTCAGAGCAGTTTTCAGAGCAATAAAGTTTACATATTGGTTTTATAGTATCCGTTTGGCACTTAAATATACAGGGTGAGTCAATTACGCGGGTAAGGCCGATTGTGCCTTTACGAGTAAAAATATTTCGAAGCGGTTTTTTTCTTGTAGTAGCTGTTCATTAGGGACACATTTTAAAAATATTTTGTATTATAGAGAGTGTTCCATAACTTGGTGGCTAACCCTAGTTATATAGTTTTTTAAATGGAACACCCTATATATTATTGCATTTTTGAATTCCCCGTATAATTTTTAGTCAAAAAGTTATAAGATAGTATAGGCCTAAAGTGTAAAGTTATTGACTTATTCCCTTTTTTCTGAAAAATTCAATGTTTGTATAAAATTATATTTCTCGAAAACGACGTATTAGATGGCCAAACTTTTTTGCAATATTGTTTACAATAAGAGGTCCTAATAGAAGCGTGATTTATTTTTTTACAGTTACTAACTGCATGTGCAGGAAACTGGATTAAAATTAGATGACACGTTTTTGTATAAAAGTCAATTTTTTTAGATGGAACACCCTGTATATCAGTTCATTTTTGAATTGTTTATTAAATTTCGTGTCAGAAACATGTAAGACTTTAATACTTTAAAAGTGATTATTACAGGGTTATTGTCGTTTTTTGATATGCTTTTGTTAGTTTTTGCAAAAAAGTCAATTTTTTCAAATGGAACAGCCTGTATATTATTTCATTTTTGAATTTCTTATTAAATTTCACATCAAAAATATCTGAGCCGTTAATACTTTAAAAGTGACTATTACTGAGCTATTGTCTCTCTTTAATATAATTTTGTCAGTTTTGTGGTTTAATTAATATAGTATAGTACTGACAAAATTATATCAAAAAGAGACAATAGCTCAGTAATAGTCACTTTTATAGTATTAACGTTTTGATGTGAAATTTAATAAGAAATTCAAAAATGAAATAATATACAGGGTGTTCCATTTGAAAAAATTGACTTTTTTGCAAAAACTAACAAAAGCATATCAAAAAACGACAATAACTCTGTAATAATCACTTTTAAAGTATTAACGTATTACATGTTTCTGACATGAAATTTAATAAACAATTCAAAAATTAACTGATATACAGGCTGTTCCATTTAAAAAAACGTGTCATCTAATTTTAATCCAGTTTCCTGCACATGCAGTTACTAACTGTAAAAAAATAAAACATGCTTCTATTAGGACCTCTTATTGTAAACAATACTGCAACAAATTTTGTCCATCTAATACATCGTTTTCGGGAAATATAATTTTATACAAACATTGAATTTTTCAGAAAAATGGGAATAAATCAAAAACTTTACACTTTACGCCTATACTATCTTATAGCTTTTTGACTAAAAATTATACGGGGAATTCAAAAATGCAATAATATATAGGGTATTCCATTTAAAAAACTATAACTATGGTTAGCCACTAAGTTATGGAACACTCTGTATAATACAAAATATTTTTAAAATGCGCCCCTAATGAACAGCTACCACAAGAAAAAAACCGATTTGAAATATCTTTACTCGTAGAGGCACAATCGGCCTTACCCGCGTAGTTGACTCACCCTGTATATCCACCATATTTACTACGAGTTGTCGGGACGCCATATTGGTACTGTTGAAAAAACTTTAGAATAAAAGATTCAAAATGCAATATCTACAGGATATAATACATTTTTCTTGAAGAATCGACTTGTCGCCTTTCTCTGTATGCATTCATTACGAAAAAGTGATAATTTTCAGAAACAGAGTAAAATATTTTTTTTATAAAAATCTAAAATATTTGCAATATTGGCGGCGTCTTAATTTTCTGGAGGTACAAATACAAATTATACAGTCCAGAAGAAATTGCAGTAAAATTTTGACGATTTCAAATGTTCCAGAGTCTCTTCATTATCAATATATTCTGGTATTAGGTATACTCCATAAGCGAAAGAAAAAAATTATATTTCTCGTTGGAAGAAAAGGAGATGACATATTTATGTTCTCACTTAAAATTTTACCACCAACACCGAAAAAGAAAGAAAAGGATAGTGATAAGAGAAGGAGGATATCCAATAACGTAAGACGGTTGGTTTAACGTTGTGAGTACCATTATAAATAATGTATATTAAGGTTGCGGAACCAGTCTCGTTACTTGACACAAAGGCGCATAAAGCCTACAAGGAGTCCATAAGAAGTTATATAAGGGTAACAGCTATATCTCTATAACATTTGTTATAAAACTTGGGGTTATATAAAGTTACCAAATAGTGGTAACGGCAACACTTATAAGATATGCCATTTAAGTTCTTTAAGAGGTATATGGAGGTAACGAAAACGTTGTCATCAACAATTTATATTACCATAAGTTTTATAATGAGGTGATTGTGATATTTCGAGTATCTTTATAAAACAAAAATTGTTTGTTGGATATGAATAAAAGAAACACTTTACTGCAAAAACAATATCGGAAAATAATAGCACAAAGTAGTCAATAAAGTGTAATATTTGTAAAATAACAAATAACGACAAAAAAAGTACTTGTGTCATCTTTCAGACATAGTAATATACTTAAAACTTGCCAGGACTAAATTTTAACTGGTTAATGGTTCTTGTCAAATTTAAAATGAAAAGAAAAAATGTCGAGACTTTGGTGACAGTTGGACGAGATATCGATGGTTGTTGCAGAGCGGAGTAAGTAAACAATACTTACATTGAAAATGTACCAGCTGTCCGTTTTAGCAGCTTGACCACGTTCATTGTACAACGTTGCGGTAAAACTTCTGATAACAAAAGTGACCAAGGGTATTTCAGTAAAAATATATTTAAGATTTTATAATGACCGAATGTAGGCCCAATTATCAAAGTGAATTAAAAATGTCCACTATTTCCCATAAATTCCAGTCACAAATTAAAACTAATGCCAACAAAATATTCATTTATTTAACACTTTTTAATCTAGTTCTTTTATGAAGGGTAGGGTGCAAGCGGATAGGCGTATAAAAGTCATAACAAATGTTATTTTTTCTAGACTCATTAGGAAGATACCTTTACAGAGAAGGCGTATGTAGCAGATAAATGTATGCCTGCCAAAAGAAGTAACAGGGGGCATTATTTTTAATGTATACACAGTATTTGTCTTTTCCTACATTTTAAATGGAATAATATGTCTATAATATCATAATACTGACACACATCAGTAACCTAAAAGAATAATGAAACCTGAAGTTACTACCTTTATTCCTTTCAAAGTTGTAGCCATAACCAGAGATCTGAGAAAAATAATGCATAAATTGCCTTACGGTCATTCTGAAAACTTAAGATTATTAGTGCTAAAATTCCATCGAGTTACTTCTATGATAAAGATTTTTATCGCAAGGTTGTAAGACGAATAGCTACCATAATATGTCCGATACCCGGTATATTATCGGCAACTATGCTTCAATAGAAATTAATAAATTAGACGGAGTATGAATGTATTACATGTCTAAATTAATTAAGTAAATCTAGAATTCAATTTTGGACTCAGTCAATTTGTATGCAACAGTTGTACAGAGACACAAAACACCTGAGAAAAGGAGATATTCAAAACCATGATTGTGCAGCAACAAAATATTGTAGATGTAAAAATATGTACATACTTAATATCTTCAGAACACCTGCTTTACTTCACAAATTAAGACAGTAACTACAACAAATATACATATTACGTATATGGTGAAAGTACATTCATACGTAGGCATAGAATACATTTAAATAATTATTTGAATCGACTAACTAAGAGCCTGTGTTTATGTCTCTATTTGTTTATATTGTGTATAAATGAGTAATTCTTTTGTTATTCTTATAGTTATATTTGCAGCCCAAAATATATATTGATGACCTGTCTTCTAAACTGTACAGTACTGTTAGTGTATTGCCTCACGACTAGATGGAGACACATAAGGTTAATTTAATGCCAGTTACACTGGCACTAAAGTAATCTGCTAATATTAGGAGATTTAATTTACCCTGTTACCGTTTTTCCATTCAAATAATGTCTTGGTGGAAGCGTGTGCAGAAAAGAGTCCAAGTGAGAATGGAGTTTGGTGTTTTGTTTTCCAACAAACTGTAAAGAAATTGTACCATACAGACCCATGCAGGGTCTTCTTTACTGTTAATTCAGTTTCAAAATTTCTAATACTTACTACATATTTTAAGTTCAACAAGTTTGAGAACTTTTTTCAAAGGTATTTAAAACAACACCTTCTTGATCCAGTGCCTTAACATAGTTTTTCGTGAGTGCATTGTCTTTTGCTGGTATAAAGTTTAAGATTCGCTCAAATATTCCAGGAATAGTTTGTCCTTTATCTTTTCTAACAAAATTTTCTGGTATTCGTAAGTTTATTTTATGGAAACAGCATTTGGAATGGTCTTCATAATAGAACAACGCTGCTTTCAGGCTGATCTTTGACGAATGTATGAATAATCCACAAGAAATGGGGTTATGATGCCTCCTGAAAGCTTCAAAATGTTTACAAATATAGGTAACAAAAATAATGTATTTTAATTACTCAGAACTAGTTTCGGCTTAATACGCGATCTTCAGCCGTATAGTCATAATTTGAGAAGTTAAATATATCTAATTATATTAGACGCGTGAAACCATTGCAGCGCAGGTTTTTTTTTAGTACAGGAGGCAATATTGCAAATGTTTTGGATAGCGTTGATGGACAGCAGCATGGTGATGTATAAACATCAACTTGCATCTAAGAGATTCGAAAAAACTAATGCGGAATCGATATCACTTAATGTAACTTCGTGTTTGAGATCGCTGTGCAAAGTATATGATCTTTGTCAATTCCTTCCGCAATTACCTGGAGATGCTGCTGGTAATGTCAACCAAAAATTTGCAGCATTTCTAAGTATCATTCCGGGAAATCGTACTGTACGCCGAATTTTTGATCTGTTTACTAGTAAAGAAGTGGATTTTTTCGTTCCGAACTGGAGATAAATGTGCCAGCACTAAAAAACATCTATGTACTTTAAATATGTCCTTATTAAACTGTCGTTTTCAATGTATAAATGTATTTACATTGACAGACAATTAATAACATAATTAATTGTGATTTAGTTACATTTGAACTCTGAACGTCAATAGTGAACGGTCAGGATGTGTGATATGCAATATACTTCCTGGAGATGTATTTATTGTTACTAGGTAAGTACTTGTTCCTCTATACGTATTTTGATTGTGATTGTGAGAAATATCAAAACGGATTTTATAATGTCCTCGATGCGTCCCTGGCACTGACGTCAAGCAAACCTGACTTACAATTCCTAGTTTTTGACATCGATTTATTTTCGCACCTACGTCCTGTAAAACCTTCTAGGGTTTACACAGGGCATAAATCAAGTAAAACATTAAATTATATCACTGCATTAATGTTGTTCTAGTCAGTAAAGAGTATATATTCGGAGATGGAAGTAACGTTCGAAAAGTTTTATCGTTCAGAAATTAAATCTTGTCTTCTTCAAATTTGTTTTAGAATATCGTAAAATTCGTACTTACATCGTTTGCCTGTATATGCGCGCATATATATCAAAACGAGGAAGTAATGTGATAAACAGGTAATTCAAGTTTAGAAGCACTATTAAAGTTTCTTAAATGCAGATAAGAGGATAATTGCATTTAACTCACCTTGATTCTCAGCAGTAAGCCGATATAAACTTTCTAAACTACTTAAAATATACGTCGTAAGGTGGCGTTAACACTGAATTGGGAAAATTAAATTTAATTAACTTCGAATAAAATTGATTACGCAAGGTCTTACTGCTAACCCTTAATTCAGGTACCTACATATTGCAGTGATCTTGAGTCTGGGATTGAATTGTAAATAAGTTTTATCAAGATCACTTCTAGATTTAATTTAATTAAACACTATTTTATTTATTTTATAATGATCATTGTATATAAATATTTATTAAGTTAGGATTTTAGTAAATTTCAATTAACTTAAGATAAAATAATGTAAGAGAAGTATTATAAATTTTACTCATGAAATTAATATTAAAATGAGACGTATATATCAAGTAATTATTCATAACAAAGTGTTTCCCGCAAGCTTCAGCGCAAGAAGATATTATGACCGAGAACGTTCGATAGATAGGCCCGGCGAAACAATATTCTTCACTAGATGCCGTGAAGAATAACAAACACAAATGTTTAAGTTATATTAGAAATGGTATAATAATTATTATGTACTCACCAAGTACAATATCAGGGAAATAATTTGCTGTTTGTCGCATTCATGTTTCATTATACTTCACATTAACATTTCTATAAATTTTTGTACATTATAATTTTGACGTAAACAAATCAACTTTAAAATACATGTTTGGTTACATTTTCAAAGTGAGTAATACATCACTTGACCGAAAGGTGCAGCACTGTAGTTATACATTTTTGGAAGTGAAATCGGAATCGTGCCGAGTATGACCGTAGTTTTTTGTGAAAGATAAGGTTAATATAAGTCGGTACATGACGAAAAAAGGAGGAGGTTGCTGGTGGAAACCGCTCTCAAAAATAAAAAGACCTTTAGAAGCAGGTGCGAACCGCTTTTAAAAATATAAACAGGGGGTGCCTATACTTATAAAGAATTAAATAAAATTTAGAACTTAGAATAATTTTGATAAATAGGGACTGGTTTTACACTATGCGTTATGGTGAAACATTTTAGTAATTGTAGTAGTTTAGTTTGATATTTAATGAGAGGATTTATTTTAAAATTTCTTGAATATAAGTATAGACACTTTACGCTTGCAAGTCTATGGAAGGTCAAAAGTATTACGTTTATTTAAAGTTTTTTGTTCGTTTGTAGAATATTTTTACTGTATAAAGACATATATAGATATATTTTTAAAATGGATGAATTTGAACAATTGTATGAGGAATTAAGGTAGTTGAATTGTGTTTAATTTGTTTGTTTTGTATATGGTGTTAAATAAAATTTTATGTGGTGATTTCTGGAGTTTTGAACGATGTTGGTAATTTTATTTTTATTAATTAATGTATTTTCACAATTTATTATTTTTTTTTTTATTTGTGCTTGTGTATTAGAATTTGACGTGTTGGGTAATCGGTCAGGGATGTGTACAATGAATTAAGTAGGTGATTAATTCATAGTACGGAAACTTGATTAATCCTTAAAACACGAATTGGTTTTGGTGGTATTGTTTGGGAGCGAGAAAAGGCGCTAGGCAGTACTAATCAGAACAAAGTCAATATTTGAAAACGCAATTTAATCACGTAGCAATAATTTAATATATATTGCATTAGGGCCGGACATGTAATTATATACATTAGGGATGTGTGCAACGAGTCGAAGGATGTACTCGTAGAACATAGCCCTGGTTTATCAATTTACGTGCATTTTTGTTTTTGGCGATATTGTTTGGGAGCGAGAAAAGGCGCTGGGCAATATATACGTCAAAACAGAGTCCATGCGTTAATGTGTACATTATTTGGACCGTGGGAATTCATTATATATTTTATTTATATTTATTATCCAGTATAAGTCACGATATTTGGACAGAACTTTGATTTGTTGATTGTTTTGAACGTAAATCTTCATGAATTAGTGTATAACGAATGTGTTTAATGGAATATTTTCTGATTTATTTATTATCATTATAATTTTCATAATTACTGTATTAGTTTTTTTTTTTTGGTATTTTATCATAACGGGCGAAGGTTTAATTTAGTCTTTAAGATCTATTTATTTGTAAATATATCTGTTTAACTTTGATATTTAAGTTAGTTTAATAAATTACTATGTTATTAGGTTTTTCTTGTATTTTTATTTATTTTATCTGACCTGGAGACAACTTGAGAGCATTCATTTTGGAGAAGGAACATTGTTATTATTTTCTGCCCCTGAGAAAAAATATCACTAGTTACCTTAAAGCTGAGCTAGTGAAGTGTGAAATTGTTAAACCTACTTTTCTGCAGAAATTTATGAGATCCTAGTCTACCATAAGGCTTAGTACTAAGATATATGCTTGATTCTGTTTTCATTTATTATATTAAATAATTTAAATCATTGTTATATAATCGTTAATTTGCAAGAGTCACAGCAATATGTAAATTTATAAATCAAGTCGTTCATCATGTTTGAATTAGATAACAATAAATTTCAAAATAAAGAAACATAAATATGATATATTTTACTCGCAGACTTTCCAATTAATATAAAGGAAGCTAAAACAATTGTATAGTAAACGTTTTTACAAATTTTAAAATACAATATACTTATGTATGTATAATAATTTTGAATAATTCTATCGCACTGAGCAAAATGTTTCATTTAATGAAATAGCACGCAACCATACCATATCATTCCTAACATCTGTTCCTTAATACAATTTCAAATCTTGAAAATGAATCGAGCTCGCGTACGCGTCTTGGAGCAATTGGCAGCGCGCAAAGTCCGCCTAACTTTGCGGTGTGAGTTCAAATCTCGCAGAAGGCAATATTTTACAAAATCTAATTTCGTTAATTAACAGTATCAGTTGCAAGATTATAACTATCATTATTAATTTTGTTAAAGACGGTTAATGACAAGATAATTATATCATGTCAATAAAATAAAATGTATATATTATATATATTTTGCAGTTGCTAGACAAGGCGAAGAACAAAATTAAATACCGAATATCCTGTCACACTCTTCACTTCTACCACTCTGCCATCGCAAGCTATATTGTTCGTTTTACAAAAATTGTTTTTAATATTTTTCCTTGCTAAGAAAGGACTGCTGTAGTTAGGTATATAATTGACACTTCACTTCAAGCACAGTGTTAAACAATGCTTCGTATTGCTGACTATAATTGTTTCCTATTGCTATTCATAACGATCACAACCATTACAAACGACAGCTGTGCGAGAACTAATAAATCATGCAGTATTTTCCTGGAAAAGCGACTCTGAATTTCCAAGAATCACACAAACAGAAACAAGTAAACTTTAAATTGAAGGGTGATAACTTTTGGCGAACAGTGATCTAAATAACTTGAGTCCTCTTGCCGCAAAGACCGCAACTCTAACATTCTTAAATTATATTATGAAGTTCATTGAAACCTTAAATAAATTACAATTCAACAGTGTATAAATTTTTTAAATCGGTCGATTCGTTTTCGAGAGTTTAAAGTTTCAAAATAGCTAAGGTATGAAGCAGATTTGACAATATCTGTTTTAAATGTGATGTCTTCTGAATCATAAATTCTAATTTTATTACACTTATTCCAACTAGTAATGTGATTAATTCAGTTCTTTTCAAATACAGTTTGGATAATTGTCAGTTTGACAAAAATAAAACATTATGATATTTTTTAAACAATATGTTCAAATATGTTAAGAACGCAACAAATACCCCATTAGGCTTGGCACTGAAGTAAAAACAATAAATCAAGGAATATCATAGAAAAAAAATGGAGCAGAGTTAAAATCTATGATTCAAAAAGCTTATAGCACTGAGGGTCATTTATGAATAATTGTTGGAGTCGATAGTTTTGTTCATAATTGTTTTGCTAAATATTTTCAAATTATGAGAGGGGAGGTTCCTATATACAGCATGTGTCAATTTTCATTAACCATAGGCGATCAATTCATGCAATACGTGACAACGTGGCACTCCTCCTTTCCTCTCTAATGCCAGCGCGACCGATACATGCTCAAAAATACAAGTTAGCAGTACCTATTGGACCACTGACTTGGGTGTTTGTAATACGTTCAGAAATAATATTTACGAGTTGCAAGGATTTGTTTTTCTTTTTCCTTTCAGTAAATGCAGAGAATTATTAAGCTGCGTTCACGCTGCATGACACAAACAAAAGCGTAATTCTAATAAAATTAAAAATAAGGTAAATAAAAAAGGATTCTGAAAATAATAATAAACTACTAGATCAGGAATCGCGGCGGCTATTTGATGCTTCCCGTTCCAGTAATAAGACGGCTTTTATTGCAGACTAGATCGCAACGTGTTCGCAGCTAAACATTGAATGTAAAATCTGGTGGGGAGAAGTGGGAAGATCGGAGAAAATCGTTGTGATGTCGATTGTTGCCCGGATTGGTGACGGACAGTAAGGGTGCCACGTTGCCACGAATTACTTGTATACGTATAAATCGCACGTAAACATTGAATCCCTATACCTAATGAAAATTGACACATACGGTATAACTCTGATACTAACGATATTCCTGATTAGCATGTGTATGTACAGAAAGATCGGTATTGGAAGATATTGCTATGGCGATAAATAATCTAAAACCTCAAAAATCAAATCGTCCTGACGATAGTCATAGTACTTATATAAAGCATGCGCCGAATTTGAATAGCTCCTTTAAAACACATTCATAAAGTTTCTTTAACAACGGGTGTTTCCGTGAATGAGTGAATATTGGCGAAACTAGTGCCAGTTCTCCAAACTGATCTACGATCTACGATCGCTGACAAATTATCGGCATAATTCTGTTTTACCTGTCGTATTTAAAATCAATGAACACATTTTGTATAATAAGATCTATAAAATCAGGCCTGGTCTGAGCTTTGTGAGAAACAGCACGGGTTTATCAAGCGCAGATCTATAGAATCGAATTTGATATTCGAATTTCATCCAAAACAAATCTCAAATAGATTATATTTATACAGACTTCACGAAGGCTTTTGATCGGATAGACCACGACGTTTTTCTTTCAAAGTTCATGGGTTTGGATTTTCTTGTTAATTAGTGGAATTGTTTTCGTAAGGAGACAATTTGTATGTTATAAAAGTGCTTGTACTCAACCGTTTATTTAACTTCTGAAATCCCAACAGCGCAGTAACCGATGACCGCTTTATTTGCGAGTGTTAATGATTTACCTGAAGTTTGTAATTATGGCTTTGTTCTACGACAGAAAAATATACTCTTGTCTCGAATATATATTATTCTAAGAATGATATACGTAAAGTTTTCGGGTGTAGTGAAAATGATTAGCTTGAGCTGAATATCGTCAGGTGTGCAGAAGTATACATGGGCGAGATAAGGGAATACGGTAGTTTCACTCAAACTAGACCGACTCGTGTTTTGTCGGCGCTCGGGGAAACCGGCGGTGCCCGGAAGTAGTAGTTTACTTGTGTGAATAAATCGAATTTTACCAATATTTCTTCAATTATGTACTAAGTTTAATTTTTTTTTTAAAGAATTCGGATGTACTCAAAAGTTAATTAGAAAAATTTTTATTGAAACTTTTTCGAAATTCCTACCGGAAGTAGGTCTTTTACTCTTATCGACAATCAGTTTTTTGTTAATATCTCGCAAGTCATGTTTTCTAGGCAAATGTATTGTGAGTAATGAAAGCATTCAGAGCTCGTTTTCCTATACTTTTTGTGTAAACAAATTTTCAAAATTCCGGCCGAATGTAACACTTTTACTCTTATTGAATAGCGATTTTTTGCAAATATCGCGTAAATTATGCATTGTATATAGATTTATCAAGAGTACAAAAGTATTTAGAGCTAGATTTGGAATAACTTTTGTATAAAAAAGATAATAAGCTTTTCAAAGATCGAACATGAAGTAATACGTACATACATACATCGACTTTCCACAGTTAGGTACTTTGAAAAAGCAACTTTACTAACTCTACGTAGCTCGCGCGTTCTATATTACTGTATAAAACGGTGCCAACCTACCTACATATTGTTGTGATATTTTTAACATGACAGAGTTTACAGAAATTAAATTGGTATACATATAATAATCAATATATCTTCTGATATACGAGGTATGCGTCATAAATTCTCGGCCTGATATACAAAAAATAAACTTGCGACAATATAAGAATTTAAACATTTATTACAACGATTAATTAATAATTGGATACCCTTGTAAAAATAATCTGAAGTTTTTCCGTTAAAATGTTCTATAACAGCTGCTTGCAACTCACTGTCTCCTTTTTCGATAGGGGATCGTAAAACAGAACCATTGTTTCATCCCCTGTGACAATAGACTCCAAAATCTGTTTTGGGTCGTCTCCACATATGTTTAAAAACGACTGCGCACATTCGACTCGACGTTCACGTTGGAGAGCAGAAAGAAGTCGCGGTACCTACCTAGCACTAATTTTATTCATACCCAAATGGTCATGGAGAATTCCGTGAACACTTGTTCGAAAATGTTTGTTATCACTGCTAATTCCTTCACTTTCAAACGGCGATCTTCTAGAACTAAATGTTCAATAATTGAAATTTGTTGAGGAGTTAGCACTTCAATTGGTCGACCCGACCGATCAGCATCTTCCAGGGATTCTTGTCCCAAACGAAAACATTTTGCCCACTTTTTTACAGTTAAATACGAAGCAGATGAATCACCGTAAACGCCGTCTAAACGTCGTTTAATGTGATAAAGTGTATGGCCCTTCTTTTCGTATGGCTATTAATTTACTGAAACTTTCAAACTTAATTCAATAAAAATAATATGTAGTAATAAATTAACACTTAAGCATTAGCGTTGGGAATAACATGTTCTCAGTGTGCTCCATTACGTTGAACGCAGTTCCTATCGTTCTTGCATATTTCTGACCATATCTAAAAAATAGAGGCTGTTGCATTTGTTGTATCGCTTCTGTAGTTTTCTCTTTTAACTATTGTATTGTATACGGAGGGTTATCTCGGAAAACCCATAGTTTCAACATACCATGTATGTGGAATCCGGAGAGCGAGATAGAAAAGAAAAATTGGTGAAATTAAATTCTGGTAGCATATGTTGTGTGGCACGTTGCTCCATCTTAGTGATAAAACTGGTACCGAAGGATTAGTTTCTTGATCTGCAAAACATTCGAATGTCATTTATAAACAGTGTGAGAACTTGAGTAATATAGCACTCTTGATTAACAGTTACGTCCGTTTTCCTCAATGAAGTAAGGCCCTATAATCCGTCGTCCAGAAACCGCACCTGATGGTCACTTTTTCACTATACAAAAGCATTTCTTGCACCTCTTCTGTTCGTTAGTAACCTAAAAATCTATTGCTACGCTTATTTACATGACCCGACAAATTAAAATTACATTCGTCGCTGTACCAGATGTTACTGATGAAACTGGGATTATCATACTGCAAAGCAAGGATTCTGACACAATATTCAAGTCTTGCAGCATAATCACCCATTCTCAATTGTTGGGTCATGTGAATGGGCAAAAAGTTGTTTCAATAACTTTTGAAGAGTCCTTCTGCTCATATTCAATTTTGCAGCGGATCTCTGTTTACTACAACATGGTGAGTCCATAATTTGATTGAATACTTGTTCGTGATTTTCGTTGGTATCCACTACCTTACCCCTTGGTGTAGCACACTTCCAGTTCTTCTAAACTTGGTTATAATGTCCAGTACAATAGCATTACTTGGTGCCTGTTTATTAAAGTGTTCCGAAAATTGATCGCAGACGAATTAAATGCTTGGACCGTGTTGTCTATCTAAACCTTATGAGCGAAAATAGTGCTCAACTAAAAAGAGTTTTTCTGCAGTAGAAACATTATTTACAAACTTGCAAACACATCAGTACATCTAACCAAAACCAAAGGTCAATGTTTATGTCAAATAACAATGTCAATTGTTAGTGGTTTAACCATTTGAAGGCCTACCGTTTCAGTACTGTAAATTAATAGCCATAATGTATTTCTTTTAAATAGCAAAACTGAATATTTAAATGAGATGTTTTAAAAGCGGCCATTATGTGGGTACAATTAGCGCCAACCAATCAGTAAGAATCTCATCCGGTCACCGATATGATTATAAAGGCATTCTATATTATATAAATAAATATAGACTTACTAAACTTCGGATATTCTGTAATATTCATTGTTTTATATGGTTTTATGCTAATAAGTATCATTTCTAATCAATTACCTTTTGAAGAGGGCTTTGTTATATGTGATTGTATAAAGATTTGAGATCATGTTAAATTCCTATTTATATTTTAATATTGCAGTCTTCCTGGTACAATTAACATTTTATTTTTCAAAAGTATAGTTTTAGAAAGAGAAAGTATTAACTATAATACTTCTAAAACAACCATCATTATTTATTACATATCTATATTATCGAATAATTTTATCGATGTGACTTACTTATTTGATAATATTAAAAATAGAGTTATATACAAAGATTTGTTTATTGAGGAATAATAAATAATAGTTCTTTTGCGAAATGGCAGAGCATGAAGGACTGTAAGATAATTTAACTATTTGTGAGAAAGAATATTTTTTATAGCTTTTAAATAAATGAATCTACTGTAGATAAACTCTCCCGATCAAGGTAAATATTTTGTAATTGTCAGTAAAACAAGAAATATTAATATTAGCAATTTGAACACAAGAAATTTCTAAAGCTTGAACAATCACTACTTGATTTATTAACCGGTCGTGTTACTTTAGAGAGATTCTGATCGCTAGTGATGTATGATATTTACGTGTTTACGTAAACATTCTTCTTAATTCTCTTCTTAGATAAATTACAAATAACTTGAAATGATATTCTTAACAATCACAATATAATTTAGAATATATTGGGCCATAAATACATGTCGAAATATTTCTTGTTAATCATTTATATTAATTTTTCGTCGATGTTATAAATTCTAGTTGTCGAATAAATGTGTCGGAAGTTTTAGAAAGAGACACAAATTTATGTTATTATGGCAATTCCGTTTTCTAATATAATCTGAAACTATTTAGTAAACGTTATTCGACAACATTCTAAATATCTATTTTTATATAGTATTCTAATATACATATTTCCACGATACACTTATACCGGTATGCTCACTTTAGCTGTCAATGACGTCATTGCGGAGCAAGTCAGATTGACAGTTCTCATATTTGCTGCATTTTGACACAGTTTTAAGTTATTTTATCGGTTTTCTTTTAAATAACATTTATTTAATATGCCTGGTTGTGCTCTTTACGGTTGTCGTAAGCACAATCGAAAAGTAGAGACAGTCAGATTAAATATTACAGATTTCCCACGGAAGAGACGGTACGGAATGTGTGGTTAATTGCGTGTAAAAGACAGTATTTAATAAATTTGAAAAATAGTATATACACTATGCAAAACACTTTATGCTGTGACTTCATTTTTATACTGTGCTATCGAGAAGCTGGAGTTATGCATTAATGATCAGTGTAGATATAAACTGGAAATTGTAATTGAGGTGGAGGTAACTTAGTGAATAAAATCATTGCCAAAATGTAAATGAAGATATTTATTTAACATATATTTTGAAGCATATATTTTCTTTAGCACACAATTAAATCTTATTTAGTGAATCGCATAGATCTGATGTATTTGATATTGGTAAGGTACAGCTACATCGCTTTTAATAGAAGGGTCTCGGGCAATTGAAGAGAAGATAAACCAACATTTGAATGAACCAAATACAACTTGGCTGGAATTTGTTATATTTAATATACATATTTTACAAGTATGTTTTCAATAATTATAAATTACACACTGAAAGAAAACTGACTCCACTGTCTTCAAGCCATAAATTAATCTTGATTCTAGATTAAACAATAATAGTGGTCAAGTATTTCAGAATTTTAAGAGGCTTTGTATTATACCTAATAATAATAAGTTAAAATAAAATTACCAAACTAAACTTTTATTTCATCTTTATCCTGCCTTGCAAAATTTTTAATTTGGAAAGATATTAGGTTGTTTTTGTGTTCGATAAAAACACTGTGTATTTGATGTTTCTTAAGAAAGATACCATGGATGTTATCGATAACTGTAAAAGGTAGGAATTCTAATTATGCTTGCTAATATAAAAGAACAACCTTGATAGTTTAAGAAGTTTATTTCAATTCAGTTTGAGTAAATGTTTTAGCACTATTAAAGAAAAAGCTATACAATTTTGTATCAGATTAAAATCCAAATACTATTCTCATTATACCCTTGCTATATATTAATGAAAAGCATCCTGAAATAGTTAACAATAATTCAGAAGTTCTTAATAAGCAAAAAAAACTACGTATGGTGTCATCGATGTACAGAATGCCTCATAATACTTTATGAATGTTTGCAGATGTACAAATGTGTTGCTCTTAATATGACAATCTTGGAAAAAGTATTGAATCAAATAATTCACTTTCATAGGTGATCAGTAAGCATCGGACACTTTAAAGTTTCAAAGTCAGTCTATGTCGATGTTCCACACAAATTACTGCTGAATCCTAAAGTACCAAAAGCCATCTATATTTTGCTTTTTAAGAATTTTTAACTCATGTTTGTTGCTTCAAGTTGTCTTTTCTTTGAATCTGGAAGAAATAATGTGGGAACTGCATCTGAATGTAAATCTTTGTATGATTTTTGGGAGAATTGTAGTAATTCTTGTTGGAACGATGTATGAAAACATGATGGCTCAAAATGAATGGAACACATACATGCTGACACATTTTAGTTTTTTAATTATGAACAATGATAAAATCAGACTTCTGGAATTACCATTTTTCAAATTTATTAAATCCTGCGTTTTACAAGCAATAAACCACAAATTTCGTACCCTGTCTTCTTTGGGAAACCTGTAATATTTAATGCGGCCATCTCTACTTTTTCGATTGTAATAACGGCACCCGTATACAGCACAACCTGGCATATTAAATAGAGTATTATTTTTTAAAAAATGATAAAACAACTTCAAACTGCGTCGAAATGTTGCCCATTTGAGAACTGTCAATCTGACTTGCTCCGCAATGACGTCATTGACAGCTAAAGTGAGCATACCGGTATAAGTGTATCGTGCATATTTCTAATATTAAATTGCAATACATAATAATTCCGTTGTTAATTGTATTCTGATTTAATAGTAGTATAGATATGTACGACTTATAACTTATAACTCGAATATTGCATATAATTATGAATTATTTATATCTATCTGTTGTCATTAAGGCGTTCATTGCCCGATCTTATTAAATTAGCAACACAAATTGATAAACCAAACTTTAAATTCACATATGCAAATATACTGCGACTTAATTTTATTCGGGAAAAAATATTTGTTTAAAATGACGTTTATTAACAACATAATATCATCGTCGCAGAATCGTTATTTATAATTTATTCATTTTAACGTCAGACAAAAGTTTTTCAACATCGTACTAAAGTTATAAATATACATATACAAAATGGGGTGGAACGGATACCTAGGTAATCCTACCTAGCTTATCCGCCTGTCGCATAACATTTCCTCGCCTTTCTTGTACATTTGGTTGTACCCCAGGGTGCTATTCTACGTCTACTTGTTTCCTGTTGTAATATGTCAATCATTCTAGTATCCAATTATATGCATATAATATTTATCTGTTATTTATTAATGCTGCTGTAGATGAATTTAATAGATATAGATGCAATAAAGACAAACGCAATATTATTTAGTAGAAAGACGGACGTAGAAGCGCACTCATATCATACAAACATTAAATTAAATGGTTATTTGAATCGCAGTGGAGGCTGTGAATTTGCAATTAGAGACTGATAAAATCTCAAGTTGATGTACCCATTCAAATCGATTTTCAATAGAAAATTTGAAACTGCTTTATGTGAAAGTTATGTAATCTTCGTCTTTATTTGCATACGATTGTGTTGTCTATTGTGCATATATGGATGTCGTAAGTCCTAGCAGGATGCAAAAGATGGAAAAAGAATGGCTGCTCTTTAAGTGTATCTTATAAATTATTGAGTTAGCTGAACATGAGCGCACTGTATTGTATTAATGAATGAGTTTTCATTCTGTAATATTCCGTGCGTTCAGGGAGTTACGGCACTGGAAGCGAATACAGCTAGAGCTTGTGGCTAGCGCCAAAAGTCATTGAACGGGTCACAGTAGTACATTTTAAAATTGATACTTGCGCATGCGTATTTTTACTACTTTTGAGAGAAGAACTATGGAGAAGAATTACAAATTTTTGACAGCAGCAATATGGCGTTCTGAAGTTTATCTTTATTTAATTTCATTTTTATTATTACTGTTCGAAGTATGAACACGCACTTTTGAAATCTAACTTAAAAATAAAATCAACGTATTTGGTGTGTAATTAGCTTGTACCATGCATGATATTAAATATAAAATCATTATTATACGGAAGGAAAACTGCAGAAACAAAAAAAACAAACATAACCTCCTCTGCCTTACACCCACAAACTGTAAATCACGTTCAAAGATAGCTTATATGCGAAATTTGTCTATAAAATTCTGTGAGTGGTCTAATATATCGGTATTCAACGGTTGACACAAGGTCGCTCGCCTGCGTAGGCATGCATGGGCATGTCTGGACCTGTCCTCTGTCACGGATTGTGCGAGGCTGATAGATCAGTAAATACTAGTGCATTCATTTCAACAGTGTTTCGAGCAGAATGCGCCGAAAGACCATGGAGCAACGGCACAACATTAATTTCTGCTTCAAATTGGGTAAAACGTCCCCGTTGACGGAAATATAAGTAGAAAATGTTTGTACGATTGATTTGTATGGTTTCAAGCTGGCAAGGAATCGGTGGAGGACGAACCGAGTTCGGGCTGACCATCCTCAAACCGGGCACTGGAAAACACTGAACTTGTGCGGACTATTGCTAGCAAAAGATCGGCGATTGACAAAGACACAGTGGGAGCCATCATCCATGAAGATTGGGGTAAACGCAAGATTTGTTTACAATTTCTGCCGCACATCCTGTCAGACGAGCAAAAAGCAAGACGTTTTGACGCCTGTGGCGATTTCATCGACGTGTGTGGTCTGGAACCATCCTTTCTGGGTTCCAATGTCACAGGGCACGAGTCTTGGTGTTACTAGTACGACCCCGAAATGAAAAGAGAATCAGTGGAATGGCGCTTCTTCCCCGGGACAAACAAAGAGCCGTGTGCAAAAGCGAGATGAAGACCATGCTGATCGCATTTTTCGATAAAGAGGAAATAATCCATACGGAATTCATCCCTGCTGGCCAAATGGTAAATGCCGTAATCTACCAGGAGGTTCTCAAACGTTAGTTGCAGCGCATCCGGCGCGTTAGGCCACATATTATCGATGCCGGAAACAGGGAGTGACTGCACGACAATGCACCATCGCATACGAATATTCCTGTACCCCAATTTTTAACTCGGCGTGGCGTGACTGTTTTGACACACCCACTCTAGTCTCCAGGTCTTGCTTCTGCTGATTTTTTGTTTATTCCCTTGTCTTAGGGGACGTCTAAGAGATTTAGGACCCTGTGATAGCTATTCTGAAATTGGTTCCAAAAAAGACATTTTCGACAGTTCGAGAAGCTATATGAACGATGTTAATAGTGTTTTGTGTCTAGTCGCGACTACTTTAACGACCAATAAAGTTATTTCCAATGTGCATTCTGCATTCACCGAATTTTGTAGACAAACGTCGTATTTTCAATATCTATTATCCTCTATTCGTTTCCTGATGACATTCTTAAAAAGATGTTTGAGTTCATATTAGCATTGACTATGTAATGGATTCACTTAATCTTATGAGATTATTATTAATTTATGTGATATATGGCAAAAATATTCACATAAAAGTAAAAGTTTTGAATTTCAGCTATTTTCTCTTTCAACCAGTGGTTATAAAGTTTATATGTTTTATAAAACTTCACCTGTAAGTATTGTTCTGTAGAAATAGGTGTGAAACAAAAATAGGTTCATAAAATAAAAACATTCCAACGAACATTTCAAAAAATATTAGTAATCTATAAATAAAATCTGTTTGTTTATAATTTGATACAAAACAGATATATTGTATGACGATTTCGCAGAGTAAACCTGCAAGCTATAAATTTTTTGACTAACGTTGCGCTTAGAATTGGACAATAGATAAATCGCTTCCTTTGATCGTTACCCTATCTAGTCTGAACTATCTAACACCTTGTCGCCAAATTAAGTGGGCGTATAAAAATAACGATTTTGTCTGCCAAGTCACTTCATTTCTCATTATCTGCTATTATAAGAAACGATCTGTACCTGCTTATGAATTCATCGTGAACGTTAAAATAAGTAGATGCTATTATTAATTTCATTATGTATTTTTAGGTTCACAATCGACTTCAATCATTTAATCAACGAAGCAGGAGGGATGCATGTATGTAGTATGTACGACTAAAATTAAATTCCACACCATTTGTTTTATTGAACTCACGGCTGTTTATTAATGGTTCAGTTTATTTTTGGAGGTGGTTTGGATATTTTTAATCGTGGAATTGTCCAAGGTTACAACAGAAATCCAAAATAAATAGTCCTTTGAATTAAAGATGCGTGAGGAATTTAGGTGTTGTAAGAATTGATGGTGTGTTGAAAGTCATTTTAAAAATATAACTCATCTAAAACATACACACAAATAGAATTTCATCCGGATAATTAAAATATGTTAGAAGCGACGTTTGTGCCGTCATGGGCCGTGTTAATAACAATATTAATTAAACAATAATACTGATTTTGTCCTATAATTATCAACCAAGTACAGAATTAATAAAAAAAATACTCTAAAATATAATGAAAATAGAAAAGCAAAACACTGGTAGAGTTCTTTAAAGCTATTTTATAATCTACTGGAATGATCATGGTAGGTTTATAAAGATATGCTCCTGCGCATGTTGACATGACGTCACCTGGGAGAATAGCACATCAATAACCACTTGAATGAAGCCATGTGACTTAGAAAATAAAAAATTAAGGAAGAAACAGAGCTTTGTTCTAAATACATGCCTTTAAATATTTCAATACACGATAATGTCTTAGTAATTAGAGTTATAAAGGTTTTATTGTTTTATCTAATATATAAAATTCGAAAACATTTAATTTGTTATTTATAGTTACATACAGATCAGAATATTATATATCTAAAGCCACTGGAGCGATAGATTGATTATAATAAAATATCAATGATTCGTTGTTTAGCTAGAGAATAACAAAAATTGTATATCGGTCAATAGCAGTAAACACTAAGCAAGTTTTAAATTTTCTATAGAATGTGACCGAGCAACGCCGGGCTACGGGCAAATAGTTTGATATAAATTATCTAATATAAAGATAATTTATATGAAACTATCTTCATATCATCTACGAAGAGAGTGTTGGCTTTTTTTGGTTTTTTCAAAATTAAAAAACCCTATTGTGATGCAAACGAATTAACCAATATTAATAATAACGCAAGAAAATCCATTTGGTGAACTAAAATCATGCATAGGCAGAAAAACAGTATTTTTAAATGTATTATTGGATCGCATAATAACTGAATTCAGCAATTTTTCTTTTGCCAGACTTAATTGCCTAATTTGAATTTGTTGTCCCAGTAGTTCTTGTAAGAAGTTTTTCTTAAAAAAAAATTACACTAACTTGAAGTAAATAATGTAAAACTACGAATGAACTGCTCATTTACTTGCTTTATTAAAAGCTTTCATATATAAATTCTACATGATTTCATTCTCATTGTCGGAGAAACTTTTAGACACAATACAACAATTTATTGTTTTATCTTTATATAATAATAATAATAATAATGCTATATGTACATATACAGGGCGTTCCCAGAAATAAAAAGACGGACTAGCAGAAATCGGAAGCTAGATTGTGTATAAACGTAACCTCAAAATATCAAGTCTTTATTCGTGCGCAGACGGCAGAAAAAAAATAATAAATAATTCAATTGGCCTTACGCCGACCCTGGACTAAATATCCACCTGCTTCACTTTCACAATCGGTCCTTTTCAGGACTACCATATTACTTGTGTTAAAAAAAAGGAGGAGGAATAGATACTTCATAATAAATATCAAATCATTAATTACTTTAATTTTACACCTGCTAGAAAAAAATAATTAAATTCTTGATATTTACTGTAATCTAGAAAAATTACGATTTATTGAATATTCTAAAATAATAATAATCAGCTGTTTCCGACTACAAACACATTAAAGAGCAACAACCTTCCTATTTTAAAAATAAAATCAATCTTTTATTGCCTGCAATAAAGTGGGTCGCTCATCTGGCAAAAAAATATGTTTTATATGAATGAGTACGATTTAACGTTTTTCCCCGTCTTATACAAATAAAAGCGTATTTTTCTATGAATGTGTGTTCGTTTCTATTTACAACTGAGCATTCTTACGTGTATTTATAAACATACATTCTGTGCCAGGTCCAAAATGTAATTTTTTTATCTAAAAAACAACAGAAAATTTAATCTTTAATTTCTTCGTTATTGCGGTATATTTGGGCCTGTTTCTGTTCGGACTTTACATACCTGCTACTCCGTCTTTTTATTTCTGGGACACCTGTATACCTATATAAATCAACATAAAAAATAATAATATAAATAAAAAATCTAACAAAATTCATAAACATAAGAATACTCGTTCAGGATGTGGGGAAGAACAGCATAAGAAAAATCCTAGCTTTATTTTCCTTTCGGAATCTTCTTTGATAATATATGATGATGGTAATTTGTTCTGGAAGTTGAGGAAGTTTGTGGTGCCTGCATCGGTTTTCAAATATATAACTCGATGCTCTGAATTACCTTTTACTTTCTTACACGTAGTATAAGGAAGTATTGTGATGATGAAAATGTTCGACCTCAAGATTTTTGCAGATGTCCACGTTTTGAAGTCTCCTGATACCGAGAAAGAGGTTTTTAAAAAATGTCTCTCTCTCTCTCTCTCTCTCTCTCTCTCTCTCTCTCTCTCTCTCTCTTTCTCTCTCTCTCTCTCTCTCTCTCTCTCTCTCTCTCTGTGTGTGTGTGTGTGACCACGATAGCGGTCAAACCGCAGTAGATATCAATTCCAAATTTTGTATTTACGTGTATAAATACCCTCTTCAGATCTGATTAGTTTTTCAGTAAAATCGGTAGACCGGAAGTAGCAGTTTATTTCAGCAGAAAAATCGAATTTTGCCAATATTTCGTCAAATACTAAGTTTAAACAAATTTATAAAGAATTCATATATACTTAAAATTAAAATTGAGAATAATTTTATTTAAAAGGTTTTCGAAATTCCTACCGGAAATAGGTCTTTTACTCTTATCGAAAATCAGTTTCTTGCGAATATCTCGCAAGTCATGCTTTTTAGGCAGGTACATTACGAGTATAAAAGTATTTAGAACATGCTTTTCAATATCTTTTGTATAAAAAAAATTTCAAAATTCCGACCGGAAGTAGCAGTTTTACTTTTACCGAATAGCGATTTTTTGCAAATATGTCGTAAATTATGCATTCTATGTATATTTATTATGAGTACAAAAGTATTTAGAGTTAGATTTGCAATAGTTTTTGTATACATGAAATTTCAAAATTCGGACTGGAAGTAGCACTTTTACTCTTAGCGAGTAGCACTTTTTTTCGAATATCTTGCAAAGTATGCATTCTATAGAGATTTATTGAGAGAATGAAAGTACTTAGAATAGGATTTTGAATAAGTTTTGTATAAAAATATTCTTAAAATTGTATAGTTTGAAACGCTCATACGTATAAGTCGTGTGGTGGCCACACCTCATTTTTATTTTCCTTAAGAAAGATGATTCCATGTATCTGTTTTCACCAACATGGATTTAACAAATTCTTGTTGCAAAGTAATTGTAATATATATATCGTATATTTCAACATGTCATCCACATACATACCATATTAATCTTTTCGAAAGGAAAAATAGTGAATGTCTTTTGTAGTTTAAGTACGGCTTTTGCAACTTTAACAATACAACTTGATGTAATGTCTGTAGTACTTCTACTGCAACAGATTTACACACAAATTATTTACAATTTGCACTGAACTAAAATACACAATTCTTTATCTGCTAAAATGAAAATTATTTTAATATACACGTCCTTAAAAGCGAAAAACAAGATATTATACGAACCAGGAAGAAAATAAACAACATCTGGATGCAATTAACACAGAGTGCAACGCTATTGCAAAACTTCAGCAAACCTACGGAGACAGTATTTTGTCAATGGCCATGGTTTTTCGGTGATTTAAAGCATTTTGAGAAGAACAAGAATCGACTGAAGATGAATCACGCAGCGGGAAGCCTCCCTCATCAAGAACCGATAAATGTAGAGAGAATCCTAGATTTTGTGGGTTAATATTGTCGGTTTACAGTCAGAATAATCGGTAAAGAGCCTTATTTGACTCATACACCACCGTACGTTAGATTTTGATCTATAAATAAAGAATGAAAAAACTCTTCGTAAGACCAAAATAACTTCAGGAAGGAAAGTTCCTGTAAAACTTAAATGGTCACGCATATCAGACCAAACATCAAGAACAACTTAGTGTTGCATCACGACAATGCGCCTCATCATACAGCAATTTCAATAAACGGATTTTTAGTCGCTAAAAACATTACTCATCAGTCACCTCATTCGTCTGATTTGGAACTTTTTCGTCTTCCCGATATTGAAGAATCACCTGAAGGGGACCCTCGAAAACATTCAAACGGCTATAATCGGCCAGCTGAAGGTTATTCTAGTATCCGGGTTACAGCAATGCGGGAAGCATTACAAGGACCATATCCAGCGCTGTATGGCTTTCCAAGGAAGTTATTTTGAGGGGAACAATCTTCAATTGTAATTTTGTTCGAATAAAAAATTAAAAAATAGGAGGTGTGGCCAACACACGACTTTCTTATACGTGTGTGCGTGTCAAATTATACAAAAGTTGTTCTAAATTAAGATTTAAATATTTTTATCTTCTGAAAAAATAAACAAAACCATACTGTACTTATATTCTCATAATAAATCTCTATGCATACTTTGCAAAATATTCGAAAGAAAGTGCTACTCGCTAAGAGTAAAAATGTTACTTCAAGTTCGAATTTTGAAATTTCTTTTATACAAAAAATATTTCAAATGTAGCTCTAAATGTATTTGTGTTCTTGATAAATATATACAGAATGCATAATTTACGAGATATTTGCAAAAATCGCTATGCGATAAGAGTAAAAATGTTATTTCCGGTCCGAATTATGAATTTTTTTTTTATAAAAAAGATATTGATAATTAAGTTCTAAATACTTTTATACTCATAACGTACCTGTCTAAAAAGCATGACTTGCGAAATATTTACAAAAAACTGATCTTTAATGTAAGTAAAAGACCCACTTCCGTTAGGAATTTCAAAAAACTTTCATGATAAAATTTTTCTCAAATTTAATTTTGAGTACATATGGATTCTTTATAAATTTGTTTAAAGTTAGTATTTGATGAAGTATTGGCAAAATTCGATTTATTTCATTGAGCTAAAGTTCTACTTCCGGTTGGCCGATTTTACTGAAAATCTGATCAGATCTCAAGAGAGAGATTTTACTCGTAAATACAAAATTTGGAATTGATATCTACACCGGTTTGACCGCTATCGTGGTCACACACACAGAGACACACACACACACACACACACAGAGAGAGAGAGAGAGAGAGAGAGAGAGAGAGAGAGAGAGGGAGAGAGAGGGAGAGAGAGGGAGAGAGA
The DNA here is from genome assembly GCA_963170755.1 of Amphimallon solstitiale. Taxonomy (NCBI): domain Eukaryota; kingdom Metazoa; phylum Arthropoda; class Insecta; order Coleoptera; family Scarabaeidae; genus Amphimallon; species Amphimallon solstitiale. The sequence continues at coordinate 199,652,647 of OY720675.1, forward strand.
GGGAGAGAGAGAGAGAGACACGTTTTTTAAAAACCACTTTTTTGGTATCAGCGAACTTCAAAACGTGGACATCTGCAAAATCTCGAGGTCCTTATACTACATATAAGAAAGTAAAACATTAGGTGTGGCCACCACACGACTTTCGTATACGTATGAGCGTTTCAAACTATACAATTTTTTTTACACAAAAATTGTTCAAAATCCTACTCTAAGTACTTCTATTCTCTTAATTAATCGCTATAGAATATATACTCTGCAAGATATCCGAAGATATGTGCTACTCCCTAAGAGTAAAATTGTTACTCCGGTCCGAATTTTGAAATTTCATATATACAAAAAATATTGCAAATCTAGCACTAAATAATTTTGTACTCTTAATAAATATATATAGAATGCATAACCTACGACATATTTGCAAGAAATCGCTATTCGATAAGAGTAAAAGTAGTACTTCCGGTCTGAATTTTGAATTTTTTTTTATACAAAAGGTATTGAAAATTACGTTTTAAATACTTTTATACCCGTAACGTACCTGTCTAAAAAGCTTGACTTGCGAAATATTCGCAAAAAACCGATTTTCGATAAGAGTAAAAGACCTACTTCCGCTAGGAATTTCGAAAAACTTTTTATATAAAATTGTTCTCAATTTTAATTTTAAGTACATATGAATTCTTTATAAATTTGTTTAAACTTAGTACCTAGTTGCACGAAATATTGGCAAAATTCGATTTTTTCACTGAAGTAAACTGCTACTTCCGGTCTACCAATTTTACTGAAAAACTAATCAGATCTCAAGAGGGAGATTATACACGTAAATACAAAATTTGGAATTGATAGCTATAGCGGTTTGACCGCTATCGTGGTCACAGACAGACAGACACACAGACAGACAGACAGATAGACACACAGACATTTTTTAAAAACCACTTTTTCGGTATTAGGGGACTTCAAAACGTGGACATCTGCAAAAATCTCGAGGTCGAAAATTTTCATCATCACAATATTTCCTTATACTACGTATAAGAAAGTAAAAGCAGTCATTACTTAATTTTCACACCTCGTATAACTGAATGGTAAAGAGGTAAGTCTACCATGGAAGTAATTAAATTGAAATTTGAAAGTTTGAAATTGTGCTTTTCTGCCGACGTCACTTGGGGCAGTCGTGTGGTACATACACAAGGAGAATGAATTTACTATATATTACTAGCAGACCTGAAACTCTACCTCATACGTCTACCCATTGTAGTTCGTGATTATTTTTAACACAGGCTTATCTTTATTAGTGAATGGCAGGACGCTGCTGTAGGGTGAGAAGAAATTCTAGGTGCTGAAAATTTAAATAAATGTAATTGGTGTGTGTTAGTTTCCAGATGAAATATTCCCCACGAGATTCATTGCAATAATATAGTGACTGAATAAACAAAACACAGATGGAATCTACACATTGGATAGATGTAAAAAATGAATGTTTCAAAGGAAATATATCATACATTATACATTCTATACAGATTTATTACAAGTATAATCGTATTTCGAAATGGATTTAGAACAATTTTTGTATAAACATAAATCCGAATTCGGACCGCAAGTAGTACTTATACTCTTCTAATTATTTTTTCTTGAAAATATTTCGCAAACTGTGCATTCTATTAAAAAATTATTAGGGTATAAAAGTATTGAAAACTTAATTTACAGCATGTATGGTATAGAAATATTTTCAAAATTTGAACCGGAAATAACAACTTTCACTCTTATTAAAAATCATTTTTTTGGAAACTTGTCAGCGTTAACATTTATTAAGAGGATAAAAGTATTTAAAATTTCATTCAGAACTACTTTCGTATAATAAAAAAATGAGGTGTGGCCACCACACGACTTTCTTGTACGTATAAGCATTTCAAACTATACAATTTTTAGAATTTTTTTATACAAAGATTATTCAAAATCCTATTCTAAGTACTTTCATTCTCTTAATAAATCGCTATAGAATGCATCCTTTGCAAGATATTCGAAAAAAAGTGCTACTCGCTAAGAGTAAAAGTGCTACTTCCGGTCCGAATTTTGAAATTTCATTTATACAAAAAATATTGCAAATTCAACTCTAAATACTTTTGTACTCTTAATAAATATATATAGAATGCATAATTTACGACATATTTGCAAAAAACCGCTACTCGGTAAGAGTAAAAGTGGTACTTCCGGTCCGAATTTTGAAATTTTTTTTATACAAAAGATATTTAAAATTTTCATGTAAATACTTTTATACTCGTAATGTACCTGCCTAGAAAGCATGACTTGCGAGATATTCGCAAAAAACCGATTTTCGATAAGAGTAAAAGACCTACTTCCGGTAGGAATTTCGAAAAACTTTTTAAATAAAATTGTTCTCAATTTTAATTTTAAGTACATATGAATTCTTTATAAATTTGTATAAACTTAGTATTTGACGAAATATTGGCAAAATTCGATTTTTATACTGAAGTAAACTGCTACTTCCGGTCTACCGATTTTACTGAAAAACTAATCAGATCTCAAGAGGGAGATTATACACGTAAATACAAAATTTGGAATTGATATCTCCAGCGGTTTGACCGCTATCGTGGTCACAGACAGACAGACACACAGACAGACAGACACACAGACACACACACACACAGACATTTTTTAAAAACCACTTTTTTGGTATCAGGGGACCTCAAAACGTGGACATCTGCAAAAATCTCGAGGTCGAAAATTTTCATCATCACAATACTTCCTTATACTACGTATAAGAAAGTAAAAATTGTATAAAAAATCAGTACCGCAAATACCTACAAGAAAGTTGTGTGGTGCCCTCACATCATATTTTGATCAACCGTTAATTTACAAAATAAGATTCTACGCCGAATATTGTTTTCACTCTTCCGAAATAGCTCAAGGTTACTCAATGGTAAACTTGATTCACAAATTGATTTCTTAAAAAACAAGAACGTATATATACCTATATAAACATTAATTTCGGATTAGTAAAAAATACAAGAACACAATCGAAGTAATACGAAATATGCTTGATATTTATTGAAAGTAATTTCCATTGACATTAATACACTTATTGCACCATACCAACAAAAACCCTTGAGGACAGTTTTCACTGTAGGAAAAACGAAAAATCCGGTGGTGCCAACTCCAGTGAATAGGATCACTAAACCCAATAATTCCTTCTTGTGCCAGAATTTCCCTCACAAATAGTGAAGAATTTGACGGAGTAACAAGAATCATATATTTTTTTTTCGACATTGTGGTCGCACTCGAGAAACGCGCTTCAGTAATCTCTTCATCACTTTAAAGTAGTATGCACCAGAAAAAGATTGTCCTTCCAGAAATATTCTTTATAAAGTACACCCTGTTTATCAAAAACATAATCAGCATTGATTTGATTGGTTTGATTCAAACGAAAATTTTTGGAGCTTCGTGATGTTTTTCCAACCCACTGCATGCTTTGGCGTTCCGTTCCAGGATCGTACTGGAACATCCATGATTATGCAGTTAAGCAAATGTGCATTGTCGCAACATTTCTGTCCAAAGTCTTCGCACGATGCAACTCTTCTCTGATTTTGCCATCCGAAAGATTATGAGGCACGAATTTTTCATAAATCTTCCCTTTTTCCAAATCTTCATGCAAAATTTATCAAACCGTCTCTTCTACTATCATTCGAAGGATAATTGGCGATCTCGTGCTACAAGCTCGTGGACTTTTGCAATCGTACCTGCATTTCGACAAACCAAGTTTTACTTAATTTACAGCAAAAGTTATTATTTACTTGTTGTTCCACTACGTCTGACAGAAACACGATATACGCGCGAATCTCCTATGTAGAAACTAACAGCAGTTCTATCTTCGCTTGACTGGCGTCTATTGGTGAGACAGTTACATGCTCTTTTATTTTTGGTTCTATTTTTGGTGACGCCACTACTGCAGCGTCAATCTGGAAATTAAACTGCCAGACCTCGTATATAAAGATATGTAACATTTATCATGAGAAATAATAACACATTGCAACTTAACTTGCTTCTATAATTCACTGCGAGAGTACTGGTGTGTTACACTTGTAATGTCAATCCTCAACTTCTTTGAAATTAAGATTAACGGTTCAGAAAGTAAACAACAAACATAACAAATTTCAAAATAACAAGTTAGTATGTAGTTTGCTTTGAGTTTTAAAAAGAAAGTTTAGTGCACTGTTGATTTTGTGAATTTAAGGATTACTAAAACTTAAGAGAAACTAACTGCCGCATGGAATTACTGCCGACGTTTCCTCTTTAAGCTCAGCAGCGAAGTATATACATAAATTAAACATTACCTAAAGGGAATATTTCTTTATTGTAATAAGTGTCACAAATCCGTATTGTTGGTTGTTAGATTGTCGCAAATGCGTTTAAATTCTCACAATTGTTGAAAGAATGATTATGAACAATGACTGATTTAAGAAAAATCTGTATTCATGACATGATTGCTTGTCAAAGGTCCAGTATATACTCTGCTAAGAAAAACTATAAGTAAAACGAAAAAAGAGTGTCTTTAAAATTTTTATTTAACCAAGTAATTAACGAAATAAAACAGAAGATTTAATGTTTAAAGAAGAAGCAATAACTTAAGGCAGATACATTATTATTGGCCCACCGAACTGCGGTCAAGTACAATTTAAGTAGGTAAGTACGCAAGTGAAGGAATTTCCCGGGTTGATGTATCTAATTAGCTATTGTAATAATAATTGTATTGGTACTGTACTTTCTGTATTATGTAAGGATAAAATGTTGACAAAGAGTAGGGAGTAACATGAATCTGGTTAAATAGAGCAAGTTTGTACGCATTTCATCTATGGTTCAAAATATTTGTAGTTATATTAAACATGGATATTACCAAAATGTTTAGTGAACGGGGTCACCCTTTAATAATTTTGGAAAATTATAAGCATCGGCGTTTCGTGAATTAAATCAATTGGTAAAGTGGTGTGGTGTTGCACTAATAAAAAATGTTGTGCAAAAGTGTACACTCTAGGGGATGATTCAACATTTTCAAGAAAAAGTGGTGTACACATACATGAAGCAACAAATGAAAGAATTAAAATTCTATAAAAGGTAAAGCGGTAGATGAACTTTGTGAAAAACCTTCCAATAGGACTACTTTAAAAACAATTTGTATACAGAAGTTGAACAGTACAATAACATATTGCTGTGACCTTCACATCAGCATAAAATAATAACATTAAGAATTAGTTTAGAATTAGGAACACTATGTGTTTTTTAAAATCGTTTATTTAAAAATTAGGGTATAAGTTCAAGACATGTAAATATAAGTATAATGGGTTGCCTATATTTAAAGACAAACGCCTCTATCAAAATAAACATGAATTGTTAGTAGGTATATTTTAGTTAAAATATATATATATAAACATTAAGTACAATACAAACACAAAATAAATCAATGGGCTTTATTCTGTCTAAAAGACACATAAATGCCCCAAATGAGTGTAAACAAAAACAAGACGGGCTCGAGAAAAATGATGTAGTCTTGAAAGAAATAAATCGAACAAATAAAATATGGATTTGAATATGAATAATGGTACCAATTCATAAGAAAGATTTTAATAATAAAACTTAAAATATAGCAAATACTTATATAAAAAAAGGATATAAATCAAAAACATTTCCAGTGGGAAATGTCAGATCGTATATAAGAATATTTTGTGTAAATAATAACAATATGAATTAAAAATACACTTGTTAGTTCTTGTATGGGCTTCAAAGACAATGGAAATGGTCATGTGTGGTTTAAAAACCTGCAAAAGAAAAAATACAATGTTAATATTGTTATAGCATTATACAAATTGACGTGTAACCTGAAGAAAGAGCATGGTCAGAGAACGAGGAAAATGTGAAGAAAGCCGACGTTCTTTGCAGTGCGAGCTCAGCAAGAAGAATTCCCATGGTGTGTAATGTGTTTCCTTTACTGCCGGACAGAAGGGTTTCCAAAGAAGGAAGAAAAGATAGATATACTTACCAAAGATGAGATGCAGCCAATTTTATGAGAAAATACAATAACAAAGAACTTGAAGCATCGACATTAGTATAACTGTCAAGATAATCGACGTGTATTGGTTCGAGCGTGACAACTTAAAGAAAACAAACAAGAAAATTTTACCACGAACGTTTTTGAAAAAGATGCCAACCTAAAACTTAATTGAAGAAAAGAGGCGCTAAAATAGTCGATAGGCATTTGTTTGAATATATAAGCGAAGACACAAGAATAAACCTGCAGATTTTAAGTTTTTAATTCGAGGAGTAAAGACGCAAATTTTTGTAAAAGATTAACAAATTTAATATAGCGAAAGTGAGAGTAGGGTTTATATACACTACATATGGACTCACGATTCAATCATTTGTATAAAAGATTTAGAGTTTAATTTTAATTTAGTTTTCTTTTAAACAATTTTATTCCATTAATTTTTCTTTTTTTATCACTAACTTTTTAAAATGGAGGATACCAATAAGAGAATTTGATAAAATATACGATGAAATGAAGTAAGTCATGACATAAAATAATTCAATTTATTGAATATCAGATCAATATTATCTTGTTTTATAACAATATTTCGTTTTTTTAAATAATAAAAGGGATAGTTAATGGTGCTAAACATGCTGAAGGTACTATGTGAAAATATTAGCCTTTAGTAGATCGTTGGGTATCATTAAGTATTATATGGTCATTTAATTTAGAAATTCAAATAAAAATCAATACGAATAAGCGGGGATGTTTTTTTGGTGGGCAGATGATAAGTTGCTAGAGGTACAATGTGAGAATGTTTACAGCTAGCCATTAGTATAAGCCAGGTTTAGAACATTCACGTTGCAAGGTTCTAGATTATCAAAGCACTATGTGAAAATGTATGTTTTGGTGAAATAGATCCGGCATCGTATTAATAATCAAATTATCTAGAATCAATATTTTTTTATTTAAAGGAACAAGATAATTATTCATTCAACTATCATTATAGATGTATAAGTATTTCACAAGCATTATAACTCTAACGTGAGTATAAATGTTTTTTTACATATAGAGAGAAATTTGTAGAACAAAAATATACATATAGTGACAATGTTATTAACAATAGTCATTTACAAAACGTAAATATAATTTTAATATGAGATTTAGACATTTTGTTTAATTTTTGACCTTATCCCAAGCAAACTAAATAAGAGGTGTACCAGAATATAAGAAGTAAAGCACTGCAAGAATTCATAAGAACATAAATAAAAAAATTATGCTGTTAGGAACAAGTTAATAAATAAACTATTATAATTTTATTATTCATCAGCATTGTTGCATCCACAGCATATATATTTGAATGGCAGTACCCAACGTGTGGCAATGTTACATTTTCATCTTAAATAAGAAATTTACCATTTTGGAACAGTGCTGCAGCTACAGTAATATGTTATGCCCGATTAAAAAAGTTCGCAAAACGGCCGACAAGTATTGAAGAAACTCAAGAAAGAACTACTGAATTCTATTGAAATCAAGACGTCTAGAGACGAACATTATTTGTTAGTCAACGACATCCTATTTTATAATAATATTTTCTTATAAAACTAATTTGCAATTTATGTGTCCACAAGAAGTATTCTTTGTTGATGGAACATTTGAATATTATGCCAAATACTATTTGCAAACGTTCACAATCCACGTTTACGTGAATAATGTTTACATACCCGTTGCTTTCTGTTTACTGAAGTATAGAACTGTGGAAACTTTCGTAAAAATGTTTGTAGTGTTTAAACAAAAGTGTTGTGTATGGGATATATTAAATCCGAAGATGATGGTGATGGATTTCGAGAAGGCGATTCATACATCTGTCAAGAGCGTATTTCAAAACGTTGAAATCGTTGTTCGTAGATTTCACTTAGCTCAGTCGTGGTAAGTTTTTTTTCTGTATCTATTTTTCTTGTGGTTATAGCCCTTATGTGCATTGTAGCTGGAGAAAAATTCAAAACCTAGGACTTTCAGTGGAATATAAGCAAGAAACACGTATTGTACAATGGCGTCGCAATTCATTTGGTTTGACTGTCTTGTTTCCCCATGAAGTCGGGGATTGTTTCGTAGAAGATCTAATGCCAGACAAACCAGAGGACGTGGAAGTTGATCAGTTTGCGAATTATTTGGTGGAAAGCTATATTGACGATGAAAATTCTTTTCCACCAAGCATCTGGGCTCAACAGACTGCTGTTCTCTCTCACGAACACATGTGACTTTTTCTATTCTAAATTTAATAATTACAGCTTTTCCGCGCATCCTAATATATATGTTTTTTACTTTCTTATACGTAGTATAAGGAAGTATTGTGATGATGAACATTTTCGACCTCGAGATTTTTGCAGATGTCCACGTTTTGAAGTCGCCTGATACCGAAAAAGTGGTTTTTAAAAAATGTCTGTGTGTCTATCTGTCTGTCTGTCTGTGTGTCTGTCTGTCTGTGACCACGATAGCGGTCAAACCGCTATAGGTATCAATTCCAAATTTTGTATTTACGTGTATAATCTCCCTCTTGAGATTTGATTAGTTTTTCAGTAAAATCGGTAGACCGGAAGTAGCAGTTTACTTCAGTGAAAAAATCGAATTTTGCCAATATTTCGGCAATTACTAAGTTTAAACAAATTTATAAAGAATTGAAATGTACCCAAAATTAAATTTGAGACAAATTATCTTAAAAAAGTTTTTCGAAATTCCAACCGGAAGTAGGTCTTTTACTCTTATCGAAAATCAGTTTTTTGCGAATATCTCGCAAGTCATGCTTTCTAGGCAGGTACATTTCCAGTATAAAAGTATTTACATTATAATTTTAAATATCTTTTGTATAAAAAAAATTTCAAAATTCGGACCGGAAGTACCACTTTTACTCTTACCGAATATCGATTTTTTGCAGATATGTCGTAAATTATGCATTCTATATATATTTATTAAGAGAATGAAAGTACTTAGAATAGGATTTTGAATAAGTTTTGTATAAAAAAATTCTTAAAATTGTGTAGTTTGAAACGCTCATACGTATAAGAAAGTCGTGTGGTGGCCACACCTCATTTTTTAAATTTACTGAAGCCTATGCAGAAAGATATATTAGAACTAATTCAGAAACTTAAACGTAGTTAGAAAAGTTAGGAGAACCCAAGCAGCAAAATCACAATTTTAGAGAAGGATGAAAATATATATTTGCTAATGTAGAACAAGTGTGCATAAAACTAGGGAGATGTAACTGAAAAACAAAATTTTATTATTGCTAAGATTCAACAGTTGGAATCAAAAAATAATAATAGGTATAATTATATTAAATATGTTTCTCAGAAGTTTTGTAATGTAGTATTATAAATAAATTTTTGTATTTTTTGTTTGTTTGTTTTCTTTTCTGTACTAATTACACTCAATACCTTAATTCGAGATAAGATTAGGATGAACCGGGTATGTTAAAATTTCTTGACCGCCATTTGAGAGAAGATTAGGATGGGTCAGGTGTGTTAAAATTTGTTGTCCGCAATTCGTGTGTCGGATTAAAAGCGCTGACCGCAGTTCGTGTGTACCGATTATTATTTATTACTTAAGGGACTGTAAATGAATAGGGATTAGTTACAAATTAGTTCTCAGAATTAAACGATAATGTAAATGTGATGTGCACTCTAATCGAGACTGAAGCACTAGCGAACACACTAGAAGAAGAATATCATGCGGAAAGTCACGTAACTACGAGGGTAGTGAGTTAGTAGTACGCGAGTCCGTAAGGAAGCTAGAGAAATCTAAAAAGGTATAAGAAGGCAGGCAGCGTCATGACTAATGGGAGAAAAGAGCGGGAATTATAAAAATTTAAAGATTCTATATAATTCACATTTCCCTACATTTATTGAAATCATATACATAATCAGACTAATCACATTACGTAGATAAATATGATATACATAATAGATAAATATGACTTCAGGTAAGGTCATTAGAGGATGATAAAAGTATGCTACCTGAGTAGGCAACCGTGGAACTATTTGGCATATTAATTGAAGTTGGCGTGATCTTTACTAACTTAATAAAGGGATTAACCTAATGATAATCACCGGAATTGGTAAATATTTAAATATCTAATTATGTAAATAAGATATGTAAAACTCGATGTTTGAATGAAATATCTTATCGTAGGTAGATAGAAACGGGAAAAAGATATTTGTTCTATCATATTGGCTTCTTTACGAAAAGGAACGAATTGCTCTTTGGAAAAGTAGATATGTTATAAAAACCAAAGTTTGTTTTATCTATGAGTAGTTTTTAAAATAGACGTATTAGAAAATAATTTTAATTCCTAATAAAGCGTAATGCAAATTGTACTAAAAATAAATAGACCTTTAGTGCTTCCTTAAATGACATGCAAAGAGTAATATTTGTATACGTTACATATTGATAACATAAATTTTGAATAATTCAAACGCGTACAGGATATTGATTCAGCTCGTTTGCAGAGGCTTTTACTGCTCCAAGCGAAAATGAATATTTTAATAATTTCAGCGAGCTGGAAGCATCGGGCCTAACGATTTCTGTTTACACATGTAACATCTAAAATTCAAATAAGACAGGTACGAATGACAATTTAAATTGAGTTTAAGTCTAAGTCAAATAATAGTACAAGATTTTCCCCGAACAAGACATTTTTTTGTTTAACAATATCAGAAATTGTCTTATTGAATTAATTCATTTTGTACACTTCTCGCACTTGCCTAATTTAAATTACGGTATAAAATATTCAACAAAAGAAAGTGTTTCTAATTGTAGATCCTTATGTAGTAATCGTCTATAATCAAAAACATATTTGTTTTTCAATTCCGACGTCACAAGTCAAATTATATGGGATTACATTTCCATAATTTAATATTGTACATACGCCCGCGGGCATATTCCAGGCAGATTAGGCTTTTAACGTGTAAATATGCAAGGGTTTCAATTTTTTGGTTATTACTTTTTTTTATATATTCTGAAATGTAAAATGAAAGAACGCACTTACACTATATAATACTTAACCACATATTTTGATGGAGAGATTCAAAACATGTTATGCTTTTAATTTTGTTGTAAGAGTATAATCGTATCTTTAATCTCTCATTAGTTATGTAAAATATAAAATAGTTAACTGTTTTTTGTTTTCGCATTTGATTACTCTGATAAGTTTAAAAAAAATTAAATTTTCTATAAACAATATATCAAGAAAAAAAAATGAGGTGTGGCCACCTCGTATACGTATGAGCGCTTCAAACTATACAATCTTAAGAATTTTTTTATACAAAACTTATTCAAAATCCTATTCTAAGTACTTTCATTCTCTTAATAAATCGCTATAGAATGCATACTTTGCAAGATATTCGAAAAAAAGTGCAACTCGCTAAGAGTAAAAGTGCTACTTCCGGTCCGAATTTTGAAATTTCATGTATACAAAAAATATTGCAAATATAACTCTAAATACTTTTGTACTCTTAATAAATATATATAGAATGCATAATTTACGACATATTTGCCAAAAATCGCTATTCGGCAAGAGTAAAAGTGTTACTTCCGGTCCGAATTTTGAAATCTTTTTTATACAAAAGATATTTAAAACTATGTTTTAAATACTTTTATACACGTAACGTACCTGTCTAAAAAGCTTGACTTGCGAAATATTCGCAAAAAACCGATTTTCGATAAAAGTAAAAGACCTACTCCAGATAGGAATTTCGAAAAACTTTTCAAATACTTTTGTTCTCAATTTTAATTTTAAGTACATATGAATTCTTTATAAATTTGTATAAACTTAGTATTTGACGAAATATTGGCAAAATTCGATTTTTTCACTGAAGTAAACTGCTACTTCCGGTCTGCCGATTTTACTGAAAAACTGATCAGATCTCAAGAGGGAGATTATACACGTAAATACAAAATTTGGAATTGATATCTACTGCGGTTTGACCGCTATCGTGGTCACACACAGACAGACAGAAACACACACACACACAGACATTTTTTAAAAACCACTTTTTTGGTATCAGGGGACCTCAAAACGTGGACATCTGCAAAAATCTCGAGGTCGAAAATTTTCATCATCACAATACTTCCTTATACTACGTATAAGAAAGTAATTAAATATAAGTATTTATGAATAATAAGAATTTATACAGTTTGGAAATTAATATAAATAAATTCAGAAATTCTGTAGTTATTTTTTTTTTTTTGGAAAATCTGGATGGATTACAATAATAATAAACAGTATTAGGAAGGATGACCGAATTCGCAAAATCAAGCAACATATTAACAAAAATGCAAAATGTGTACATACTAATCTCGCCACCAACCGTAAAGGGCAGAACAACGTCTGCTGGGTCAACTAGTTTCAAATAAAATACATTATCTGGATATATATTATTGCCATATATAAAATTTTTCAATAAACGTTATCTGAACATTATTTTCTATATGAATTAGTTCTTTAAATTATAATTAGTTGGTATAATATATTATATCATCGAAATACTACCGTTTTACACAATTAAAAGCCCATCACAATACGTATTTGTTCAATAATTCAGTAATTATTTTAGTCAAATTTTTGAAATTACGAAACGCTGTACGTATATCAAGCAGATAATTATAAATTCTGGGTAGGATAGATTTTCAAGAGAAATTGTGTATATTGGAAAATATTTCTAAATATTATGATAAATAATTTAACTATGTTGATTTGAACTGTTATTAATAATTGCAGCAAATTTTATCGTCTGTATATAATAAATATTCTACGTTATTATAATATAATCTAATAATATTGTCTTCAACATTTCGATTACCAAAATGCTGATCGGAATCGTGAATTTATTTCGGGGATACATAGGTAAATATTATTGTCCCTACTTTTAACAGTGCAATAAAACTTCTATTTTTATCATATGTAACCATTGAAATATCATAATATTTGAGTTGATAAAAATTCCATAAAATCGGTATTTTTGAATACTTTAAACCAATCGCGTCCTTGTTTTCCAAAGAAAAGTCAAGTCATAAAACTTGCGAAGTATCCTGTGTTTATGTTGAATTTGAGAGCTTTAAATATGCCGATGTTATATAGAAATGTTTCCTGTACCAACTATTTTTGCTTGTGAATTTGTATTTTGTAAATGGAAACGACAAACAGAATATAAGCAGAAAAACTTACTTTTACTAGTGCCACAGGATCAACGGACAAATAAAATTCTGTTCTGAAACTACGATTGTACAACTTTCGTAAATAAAACAAAATTCATTACTCGTTAATGTGATAATAAAATGGTCTCGTATTTATAAACATTAAAATCAAACACGACTGTTGCATCAACTCAAACTATATGTAAAATCTCGTATTTTGAAAAACACAAGTTCTTAACATAATTCAATATTCAATACTTCGTGTTGATGTTTTGTCAGTGTAAAAGACTCAAAAGAAGCTTCGTAAATATGGCTTAAAATATCACCTTTGATATTTAGCGAGAAATGTCGCTTTTATATTCTCTAATTCGATACGAAAACAGTCATTTATTTTACTTTTTTTTATATTCTTTTGGCATACAGATATTATAGATCAACATTGTTAATTTACTGGAGAAATATTTTATTGGTTTTTCCACAAAATAGTTCCCAAACGGTGCCAGAAATGTATTACTGGCTTCATGTTTCCCTTCATGTATTTTTCTTTCAAATTCTGGAATTATTAGTAACAACTTTCGGGGTAGAGTGTAAGAGTTACTTTTTTTACGAATATATAATTAACAGACGAACTACTACGTAAGTCTTTATTTGTGCATTAGTATATTATTGTAGAACAACAAGAGTTTATCGCATTGCCTAGGTTGAGACAATGCGATAAACTATATATCTTCAATCTGTAAGACAGTTCCAAATAATGATTTCCAAATCTTTTCTTATAGAAAAGGCGACCTTAAATATCTTATGGGCTGCTGGAGCTCATAGTTATGCTATTGCATTGATTTTTGGTTCAATTCAAACTGAAAGGCCTGCTAAATATGCCATTTGTGCATATTCCAATAGAGTTTCACCAGTTGCAAATAGACAATCAGTCCCGTATATAAACCACATTCCTTCGTGCTTAGTTTTCGAATTTATTCTTGTTTTATACAAAATTTTATAACAACTTTGCATTTGCTTTATTCATTTTGAGAAACAAATAATAAGTCATAAATTGTTGAGGTACGTGACTTAAAACCATCATAACAGAAAATGTTATTAATGCGATTTGTCAGTTGTCTGATATTTACCAAAACGTATATATTGTGAAAGATGTAGGACTCACTATTCAGGAAGATCGTCAACAATGACTGAATGTTAGGAATGGTGTAAAAAACTAGGTCTTTTAATCGAACCCCCTTTTCAGCCTATCCTATTCTTGGTCATCCTATTTCATTCTTTCCATTCAATACATTAGTTTCCCCCGAAGTTCTTACTTCTTCAGTTTGTATGTTTTCCTCTTTTGTCGCTCTAATTATTGGAGTGACCCTCTTATTGAAATTTTACACCTCTGTCTGTTTTGCCGGCCTCCCACCCTTTATCTTGCATCAAAATATCCGTATTCTATTATGCTCGGACTCAAGTCGCCCTACTATTAGCGCAGTACTGCGAACGCAAGGTTAATAGCCTGGGGAATTCCGTATCTTCAACACTATTAATTAAATAGTACCACAGACGTAATGATGTCCACCTAAACCTCCTAGAATTAATGTAAAGGCTGCAAGCTAAGATATGGATTACCTCGTAAGTATTTAAAGTTTTTAACCTGTTTTAAATTAGTTCGATCTACATCCAAACTGCTTATAATCCCTGTTTTGGCCATAGCGATATTTACTTTAATGAGTATTTTTCTTTCCAATTCTATTGTATATAGTGTTAAATTCGTATTTAGAGTTTTGTCGTGTTTGTCAATTCGCATATAATTCAAAAACACTTCTGGACAATACATTAACAAATATATATGAACGAATATGCAAGACAGATACGCTAAAGATGCACTTGCGAGATCATATGGCGCAATTAATTATAACAAAAAATTTACATAAGAAACGACAAAAAGCAAGAAACCAAGTAATAATAACAATAGAAATTAATGACTATGGAACGGAATTATTGAAGGTAGATCTGGCATTACAAATATGGTACAATCTAGATAGAATATCAGCCCAAGATGCATTTCAAAACTTTCATAATACTTTTCTCAATTACTTTAACAACTGTTTCCAGGAAAAAGTATGCTCTATGCATCATTATAGAAACCACAAAAGATGAAAAAATGTATAACTTGTATAGAAGCTACACAAAGGAATACCTAGGTAAAGTTAAAGCAGCAAAACAGTTTGCAAATCAAAGATTTATAGATGAATCAAATAGCAAACAAAAAGCCATCTGGACGGTAATTAATTCAGAGACAAATAAGATTAATAGGTCGATTCAACCTGAAGCAATACTAACAATATTAACAACTTGGGTGGTTATTTTTCAAATATCGGAAATAAACAAGCGCAAGACCTTGTAGTTAATGGAGAACCATGTGATTATTTGAATAACATGAATATCGATTACAATGAGTCAATGTATTTGGGTCCAATTTAGAAGAATGACATTAGAGACGAAATATACGAAAATAAAAACTGGATACGCGAAAGCTATATATAGACATTACAATCTCATAAAGAACTTAATGATGGAGTCGACACTCCCTTAACAATAGTATTGAATAAATCTGTAGAAGAGGGATTGTTTCCTCCTCAACTTAAATTAGCGAAGATACTTCCAATATACAAACAGGGCAATGTAAACGACTGTAGGAACTATAGGCCTATTGCCATATTGTCGGTGATGTCAAAAATGTTTGAGAGGATAATTGGGTAGAAACTAATTGAATATCTTGAAAGAAAAAAGTTTATATCCAATAATCAACATGGCTATAGGAAAAATAAGTCGACCACTACGGCTATATTGGATATTACTAGAACAGTCATCGAGCCGTATGATAGATGGAACAAATCGTATTGACATGTTGTGACTTAAGCAAGGCATTTGACATGATTAATCATGGTGTGTTGTTGGAAAAGCTGTGCCTCTATGGCATAAGATGTATTCCACATGGTCTGGGCATGGGTCAGTAGCGCACCGTGGTTAGAAAAACATATGGGTGGTCCAAAATCAACAAGACAATAGCGCACCATGCCCTGATGGGGAGTTGGTCACTAGCGCACCGTGGTTAGTTTACTTGCCGATAAGCTCTGATATTTTTTTTATTGGTCGAGTGTAGTGATGCTAGACTGACTCGCGTTTAGGATAGCAGCTGTACATGCGCATTTCATTTCAATTTTGATATAACGGTCGGTGTTTAGTCGACTAGCAAGCACATTTTTAAATTGTGTTTCGTCCATCTAATTTAGAACAATTACGCTCCAAAATTATTGAAGTTTCGAATCATGTTACCCCGGAAATGTTAACAAATGTCCGACGAAATTTTTATAATCAGCTGGGTTACTGCTCAGCTCAAGAGGGAGGCTTATTTGAGAATTTAATAAATAATTAAGTACTTGTGAAAATTTATTTTTCTTTAATAATTTCATTCTTAACTTCCAATTAAATTCATTGTTTCTGCGTTTATAGTTTATCTTACTGAAATATTTTGTTTAGTTTCATACAAATTTATTGTCTTTTCTGAGAAGTTTAGTTTGTTTCCTTTTCTATTTTACAATACTACGGAATTATTTACTTTTTATCTTAATAAGAGTTTTGCTATTGTTACGTTTTCGTTTTTTATATCGGCTATATTTCTTATCTTTGATATTTTAAGAAAAAAAATTATTATTTTTAAGTTTTTAGAATTGATTACATTTACATTTATACATATTTAGTTTACATTCTCTATTTGTCAATGTTTTCTAAATGACAAGCAGTTGTCATATTGTTATTACTTTTATTTCATTGTATGCCACTACTACCAAGAAGAAATTCAATTTTTCAATACATTTATATATATAAAAGAAGGAGAAAAATATCGGGTAATTTCCGCTGTACACTACACTACAGCGGAAATAACCCGATATTTTATTATACTCACTCCTTTCTAACAAATAATAAATATACTACTATTTTTAATTTATCCATTTTCTCATGTTGGACGTAACTTTCGAGATAAAAATAAAGTTTATACATTTCCTTATTGCATCTGCAAAGATTAGAAACTATTTCTACACAGTTCGGAAGCAGAGAATTACACAAACACACTAGTATGTAAAAATACCTTTCTTTTGATATAGATCTATTGATTTTTGGTAGTTTTCTGAACTTACTTTTTTCATAATATAAAATTCTTTTGAAATTTGTTCTAGTAAAGTTGATTGCTATATCACGGGGAAATTGCTTTTTGTTTGAAATAATGCAGAGAAAGAAATGTTTCATTTAACTCCTGTAACTGTCACAGAGTGATCCATATACTTTATTGAAAATGAATTGCAATGATGCGCGTGGAGATAAGTACCATGCTTTCAGACTCTATTGTCATATATATGACATGTACATGTTTATATATCATTGTACGTAATAATTACAGATAGGGTACGTCACAAAATTACATGTAAAAATATATCAAACCAAGGTATCTTGCATACATAGCACAGTTCTTATTTAAGACCTTCACAAACTGCATCTCAAAGTTTATTTTGTTTTGTTATTTTCCAAATAATTATATATAATTAATTTTTATGTGGTTCTTTCCCAAATATGTTTTTAAAAGTGATCTTACCATTAATAAAAACTAATGTAGTTGCTGCCTCAACAAAGTGTGAAGAGTGTGAAAAAAATCAACACCCGATGTGAAGATGCTGGGCACATGACCAAAAATTCTCGAAATATGAAGCAAGTAAACAAAAGACTTCGACAATATCCCGAAACTTATATCTATAATAATATACCTGTTCTCGTAGTTATCCAACAGACTCGCATGGTAAAATAAAACGTTCGTATCCCAAACGAGATTCCTTGAGTGTTGGGTAGCGGTGTATGAAATTGGCAATCTTAGCAATTGATAGTAACGAATAAGAAATTCTTTATCTCAAAGCGTAATTTTACATCCTGTCACTCAAGTTATGAGATTTGTACAGGGTGGTACTTTATATAGTAGCCGCTTCTTCGATTGCTCTTTTGTGTTTTAAATAAAAGAAAAAACAATTAGTGGAGGATCCATGGTTGCTTGTGGCGCATATTGTAAAAATACTTTAAGCTCTGATGCACTTCCGGTTTCACCGGAAATGCACGAAACTTAATTTTTTTATATGACTTACCCTATATATTTATGGATTTTCTTGTACTGCTTTAAATTGTCTGTTCGACTGTTTTTTCTTTTTCAAAATTGAGCCAATAGTTTTTGAGTTATTAACTTTTTTTTGAAAATATTTGACCAAAACACGTGTTCAGAAAAAAATCATTTTCACATTGTTTTTAAAAGCAAAAACATTAACTTTGGTGGTGCTTGTAGCCAAGAAAATTCTACATCATTTGGTAAAGTTGCACTCGACAATACCTCAATAAACTTTGTTTTTTCAAAGCCTACTTCCTGAAATCTTCACATACCAAAAACTTATTTTTTTTAAATGGAACACCCAGTATTTTATTCTCTTTCAGTTTTGTTAACAATGTCATATACCTATTTTTTCTAATTTTTGAGATAATTACTATAGGAGCAATTAGCGGTCAATTAAAGAACTACGAGCGCTGTTGTTCTATGCACCAAAATATTCGTTCAACCAATGGAAGGTGGGGATGGCGCCCGACTTCCTTAGTCAACTGTCAAACAAAGTAAATGTTATATCCAACTATCCCAAGAGTAATAATTTTATAGAATGAAGAGCATCGCATTTCAATTTTTTAATTCCGGCATTGTCCAGTTGCAGTATTTCATTTTTAACACTGTTGGTTAACATCGAAATAAAATAAAGGTTATGTTTACTGACATATTTGAAGATGTCTTCAAAAAGTTTTGAAAATCCGTTCGTAGATAGCGAAGATACTCTCCTCCATTAACATTTTCATCAAAGAAATAAGGTCCAATTATGTAACTACCCACTTTCCTCCCTACAGTTTTAATGACCAACGATTTTGAAAGTTTACATGTGTGATAAAGTGGGGGATTTTATGTATTATAATAACGGAAATTGTGACGATGAACGTATTCACTTGAGTAGAAGGTTTCGTTGGAAAACAACAAAAAATTGAGAAGGATAATTTATTTGTTGCCAATTGACAAAACTGTAAGCGATTCTGAAAATTTCTTTCCTCTAACCCTGTGTATGAATATGCTACGGGTGAATTTCGTATTTCCTAATTATTCTGGATTCTCAAATTTGACTTACATCTAACTGCCGACTAATTTTCGTAGTACTAGTATGGGGGTGTTCAACTACACTCGCAAGTACCATAAACATCTTACCCTCACCAGAGTTATTGCTTCTTCCGCTCTTTCTTTCATATTCAATGCTTTCTGTTCACTCAAACCGTCCACTTTATATTTTCGAAGGTTTCTGGCTTCGGTTGACTTCTACCAGGGTTCGCTGTGCATAAAGTCTGGATGCTAGCAAAGAGTTTCTTTCAGATTCATTCAAAACCTCAATCATATTTATTAACTCTTCATAAGAATAATTCATTTGGATGATAACTAATAGCGATGCTTTTATAAGTTTGACATAAATGTATACCGACTTTCCTTAACAGTTGACTCAGGCAGTCTGCCGCTTTCCAGCCTTTATTGGACCAATATTTGGGTACAGAGAACAGCGCCCGTAGTTCTTTAATTGACCGCTAATTGCTCGTATAGTGATTATCTCAAAAATTAGAAAAGATAGGTATAGGACATTGTTAACAAAAATGGAAGAGAATAAAAAAAGGAACAAAATGACTCAATAAAATACTAGGTGTTCCATTTAAAAAAAATAAGTTTTTGGCATGTGAAAATTTCAGGAAGTAGGCTTTGAAAAAACAAAGTTTCTTGAGGTATTATCCAGTGCAACTTTACCAAATGATGCAAAACTTTCTTGGCTACAAGCACCACCAAAGTCAATGTTTTTACTTTTAAAAATAATGTGAAAATGATTTTTTTCTGAACACGTGTTTTGGTCAAATATTTTCAAGAAAAATTAATAACTCAAAAATTATTGGCTCAATTTTGAAAAAGAAAAAACAGTTGAACAGGCAATTTAAAGCAGTATAAGAAAATCCAAAAACATATAGGGTGAGTCATTTAAAAAAATTAAGTTCCGTGCATTTCCGGTGAAAGCGGAAGTGCGCTAGAGTTTAAAGTATTTTTACAATATGTGCCACGAGCAACCATGGATCCTCCACTAATTGCTTTTTCTTTTATTTAAAACACAAAAGAGCAATCGAAGAAGCGGCTACTAATGACTCACCCTGTATATAAAATAATATAGATAAATAAAATAATTCATTTAACATTCTGACAAAAGTAAACACTTTATTTTATATCAAAAAGTGTAATGTTTATACCCTTTTATTTTAAAATGAACACTGATATCAGCCTTTTCACTCAATTTCGTCGTTCAAAGTTGGTGATTACTTTTATCTTGTTATTTTTAGATGGTTTTCCTTTTTCTCATTCTGTCTCCATGTCAACTGTCACCGAATCAACTTGGAAGGAAAAAGAACCTTTTCTCAATTAACGAGAGTTCGTTCGTTTCTTTATCGACACATCTTGCAACTAAGTCCTTTGGCTACGGCTATGTTTCAACGTTTGCTCTTCAACGCGTTAAATGGAAATTTGGTTCTCTTTCCTTTGATCGATTGCTATTTTCCGGGATTTTAGCTGTTTCCCAAATTCACTAAATCTATTCGACGGAATATGTAGCGTAGTCAGCGTATATAGTATCCTTCTTATAAATATTAAGTTCTTTGTCAGAATGTTTGGAATATTTTTAATTTATATGTATATTCATATAAAGTGTGAAAATAAAGTAACGGATAGAGGCATTAACTTTGTTAATATTCATTTTTTGAAAAAAATCTCGAAGGGGTATAGCAATTAACTAAATGCTATGTTATAACATCATCAACTTCTTTTAAATGACAACCTATAATTTTTTCAATTGATTTCGATAGCACTTTCAATTCCCTATCCAACGGTATAAAATTTTTAAAATGTTATATTTGAAAAAAATTGAGAAAAGGAGTCTTGAAGTTCAAATATTAAAAATTCATTATATTGGCAATAGTTATTTATGAGCCAAGTGCGTGAAATCATATTTCGCGAATGAGTGACCAATTTAAAGCGCGAGCCGAAAGGCGAATTCGCGAAATGTTTCACGCACGAAGTTTGTACAACATTTCTTGTACGAGAACTACAATAATAATACATATTGTTAAATACGTTATCGTTTATGACACACTACTAATCTCTTGATATTAATTAAAAAAAATTGAGTTGGCAGTATTGATTATTTGAAGTGACATTTAATTTAAAATTATCAAATTCAAAAAATTCCATACAAAATAAAAACCTCACCAACAACATGAATTCTGATAATGAAATGCAATGTACACCGCCTGAAATTCGCGAAGCTGCCAATATTGCAGTGGATAATTTATTACCCATAAAATCAAAAAACGTATACAAAAACACAAAAATTCGTAACTTGGGCTAGATCTAAAAATATACAAAGATACTCCGAAAATTGTTTATTAGTTTATTTTCAAAATTTACAATCAAATAAATCATTATGGTCCACTTATTCTATGTTAAAATTATGCTTAATAATATATGATAATACGGATATATCTAAATATGCAAAACTCATAGCGTATTTAAAACAGATAACGAAGCCACATCAGCCTAAAAAATCAGCAGTATTAACCGAAGAACAAATTACTAAATTTATTGTTGAAGCACCAAATTCTTTGTTCCTACTAATGAAGGTAAAGTCATTTCCGTATATTTAAATTCCATACAACACTATATGTATTTATAGGCTGTATTAATATTGGGTATTTCTGGAGCGTGTAGACGTGAAGAACTTTGCAAAATGTCATTGCGAGACAGAATTTAAATCGAATTTAATTATCGTAACAATTCCAGGAACTAAAACAGGTAACGGCCGTACATTTGCAATCATTAAGTCCGAATGGATTGCATTAATTCGGCAATATGCAAATTTAAGACCGGACAGCCAGCAGCGATTCTTTTTAACATATCGCAATGGCAAGTGTGTTTGTTCACCTGTTGATCTTAATACAATTGGCAAAATTCCAATGCGAATAGCTGAGTACCTTCAGCTTGATAGCGCAAGTAACTTCACAGGTCACTGTTTCCGAAGGATTTCAGCGACATTGTTGGCAAACCAAGGAGGTGACTTGCTTTCAATTAAAAGGCATGGTTGATGGAAATCATCTACGGTTGCAGAAGGATATATCGAAAATTCTCTGCATAGTAAAATTCAATTAGCTAAAACAATGACCCCGGTAGAGATATCGACTCCGCCTGCAACTTATTCGACATCTGAAATACAAGATATATGTAATAATACAATCAACGTTACTCTACCTTCGCAATCAAGATCAAATCAAACAAACCAGTTAATCCCTGGGGTATCAATCTCTGGTTGTCAAAATTGCCCAATCAAAATTTTTAATAATTGTTCCGTTTCAATTTCTAAAAAGAATGAATAATGGTAATTTATATAATATTTGTTGCTGTTCTGACATTGAATTACATAGAAAAACAACGACCTGGGTAGCATATTATTAAGGTTAGGAATTTATGATTTTAAAATGTCACTAAATTAATCAAGTTCTAGGATGTACCAACTTTACTTTTACGCACTCGTGTTTAAAGTGACTTTTTACGCACGCAAATCGAATCGTGAAATGTCAGGTTTTGATAAGCGAGTACAAAAATGAATTTTATAATCATCTAGGGTATTGTCGGATGGTACAGGGTCGTCATTTTTAACACTTAATGGAAATGTAATTTAAAAAGTGTTATTTCTGTGCTTATTTTTGTGTGATGTTATCGTTAGATTTTTTTTCCTGGTTAATGGATTTAGTTTTAATGTGAATATTAACTTTGAATGGAGTAGATAGTAAATTTACAATTCGCATTTAATGGCTATTAAGACACTCGTATTCATTAGGATACTCGCCTTCGGCTCGTAATTTTCATTCTCGTGTCTTAATAGCCATCATTAAATGCTCATTGCATAATATACTGTTAAATACCATCCGTTTCATATAAGCTTAAATCAAGATCTTCAGGGGAATGATTTTATTAATAGAGTTGACTTCTGTACCTCGATGTTGCACAAAATAAATCAAAACCACAATTTTGTAACTCAGATTTTGTTTTGTGATAAAGCTACTAAGCTACGGTAATGGTCTAGTAAATAGATACAATATGCATTACTACGCCACTGAGAATCCGCACTGGTTGAGAAACATTGATAATCAACATAAATGGTCGTTAAATGTATGGGGCGGCATCCTTAACCATCAAGTTATTGGACCTTTTTACTTTCTTATACGTAGTATAAGGAAGTATTGTGATGATGAACATGTTCGACGTCGAGATTTTTGCAGATGTCCACGTTTTGAAGTACCCTGATATCGAAAAAGTGGTTTTTACAAAATGTCTCCCTCTCTCTGTGTGTGTGACCACGATAGCGGTTAAACCGCTATAGGTCTCAATTCTAAAGTTTATATTTACGAATATAATCTCCCTTTTGAGATCTGATTAGATTTTCATTAAAATCGGCAAACCGGAAGTAGTAGTTTATTTCAGTGAAAAAATCGAGTTTTGCCAATTATTCGTCAACTACTAAGTTTAAGCAAATTTGTAAAGAATTCATATATACTCAAAATTAAATTTGAGAAGAATTTTATTAAAAAAGTTTTTCGAAATTCCTACCGGAAGTACGTTTTTTATTCTTATCGAATATCAGTCATGCTTTCTAGACAGATACGTTTCGAGTATAAAAGAATTTAGAACTTAATTTTCAATACCTTTTGTATAAAAAAAATTTCAAAATTCGGACCGGAAGTAATACTTTACTTTTATTGAATAGCGATTTTTGCAAATGTCTCGTAAATTATGCATTCTACAGGGTGAGTCATTAGTAGCAGCTTCAACGATTGCTCTTTTGTGTTTTAAATAAAAGAAAAACAATTAGTGGATGATCTATGGTTGCTTGTGACGCATATTGTAAAAATGCTTTAAGCTCTGGCGCACTTCCGGTTTCACCGGAAATGCACGGAACTTAATTTTTTTAAATGACTCACCCTTTATATTTTTGGATTTTCTTGTACTGCTTTATATTGTCTGTTCAACTGTTTTATCTTTTTCAAAATTGAGCCAATAGGTTTTGAGTTATTAATTTTTTTTGAAAATATTTGACCAAAACACGTGTTCAGAAAAAAATCATTTTCACATTGTTTTTAAAAGTAAAAACATTAACTATAGTGGTGCTTGTAGCTAAGAAAATTCTACATCATTTGGTAAAGTTGCACTCGACAATATCTCAAAGAACTTTGTTTTATCAAAGCCTACTTCCTGAAATTTTCACATACCAAAAACTTATTTTTTTTAAATGGACACCCATTATTTTATTGAGTCATTTTGTTCCTTTTCTTATTCTCTTTAATTTTTGTTAACAATGTCCTATACCTATCTTTTGTAATTTTCGAGATAATCACTCTAGGAGCAATTAGCGGTCAATGAAAGAACTACGGGCGCTGTTCTATGCACCCAAATATTCGTCCAATAAAGGCTGGAATGCGTCCGACTGCCTGAGTCAACTGTTAAAGAAAGTCGGTATACATTTATGTGAATCTTATAAAGGCATCGCTATTAGTTATCATCCAAATGAATTATTCTTAGGAAGAGTTAATAGATATGATTGACGTTTTGGGTGAATCTGAAAGAAACTCTTTGCTAGCATCCAGACTTTATGCACAGTGATCCCTGGTAGAAGTAACCGAAGCCAGAAACCTTCGAAAATATAAAGTGGACGGTTTGAGTGAACAGAAAGCATTGAATATGAAAGAAAGAGCGGAAAAAGCAATAACTGGTGAGGATAAGACGTTTATGGTACTTGCGAGTGTAGTCGAACACCCCCATACTAATACTACGAAAATTAGTCGTCAGTTAGATGTAAGTCAAATTTGAGAATCCAGAATAATTAGGAAATATGAAATTTGCACTCGTAGCATATTCATACACAGGGTTAGATGAAAGAAATGTTCAGAATCGCTTAAATTTTTGTCGATTGGCAGCAGATAAATTATCCTGGCTTTCTCAATTTTTTGTTGTTTACCAACGAAGCCACCTTCTATTAAAGTGAATACGTTCATCGTCACAATTTCCGTTATTATAACACATAAAATCCCCCACTATATCACACCTGTAAACTTTCAAAATCGTTGGTCATTAAAACTGTGGGGAGGAATAGTGGGTAGTTACATAATTGGACCTTATTTCTTTGATGAAAATGTTAATGGAGGAGAGTATCTTCGCTATTTACGGACGGATTTTCAAAACTTTTTGAAGACATCTTCAAATATGTCAGTAAACATAACCTTTATTTTATTTTGATGTTGCCAAAATGAAATACTGCAACTGGACATCGCCGGAATTAAAAAATTGAAATGCGATGTTCTTCATCCTGTAAAATTATTACTTTTGGGATAGTTGAATATAACATTTACTTTGTTTGACAGTTGACTAAGGAAATCGGGCGTCATCCCTGCCTTCCATTGGTTAAACGAATATTTTGGTGCATAGAACAACAGCGCTCGTAGTTCTTTAATTGACCGCTAATTGCTCCTATAGTGGTTATCTCAGAAATTACAAAAGATAGTATAGGATATTGTTAACAAAAATGAAAGAGAATAAAAAAAGGAACAAAATGCCTTAATAAAATACTGGGTGTTCCATTTAAAAAAAATAAGTTTTTGGTATGTGAAAATTTCAGGAAGTAGGCTTTGAAAAAACGAAGTTCTTTGAGATATTGTCGAGTGCAACTTTACCAAATGATGTAGAATTTTCTTGACTACAAGCACCACCAAAGTTAATGTTTTTGCTTTTGAAAACAATGTGAAAAGGATTTTCTTTGGTACAATTATATTGTTGTATTTTATCTCTGAATTGAGAATTTTAGTTTTATCGTTGTATACTTAAATTATCTTGGCTTTTTGGATTAAATGAATCAACCTTCGTTTAAATTAATGTTATCGACTCCTTCTGCCACCTAGTGAAAGATTTCATAAGACTCCTACTGTCGAGCGGTCTGCCTTATCTCATGTGTGTAACGTATACATGTGTGGGCGGGTAGATGGCGTACGATGTTTTATTTAATAGTTGGGTATTTTAATTATTTTCTAATTCGTTTTGGAGTTTCTTTTTGGGCTTAGAGTTATGTAACAAATTAATTATAATTATTTTCCACTTTTCTATTATCATTTGAATCTGCGTTTATGTCGTGTGTGTGTGAAATATCAGTTTAGGTCTCGTGGGCTTTAGTCCTAGTGTGTTGATAACGCTTAGGATCGCTGGATGACAAGTGGATTCCTTCTCTTGAACGTTAACTGTCGTAGAAGAAGCATTAAGACATCACAGAGCAGATGCAATCTTTTTAGTCACCATCTTGAGAAATGTTTGGTTGTTAAGTATATCGTGTTTAATCGCTAGTAAAAAGCGGATAGTATAATATTTCTCAAGGTTTAATATGGATTTGGCGTTATACTTATAATCTTGTTGAGGATATTGTTGTCGTGGCTTAAGAATTGTTTAACTGCTGTAAGTATAATTTCCACGTGTCTAATCGATCTTAATTTGTGTTGTTTCTATATTCAAATATAGCTGTTAGTGCATGGCATAGACCTCATTTGAGCACTTCTGTTGGGTTAAGTTTAAGAACCACGTGCCCATGGTAATTTTACGGTTCCAAGGGAATTAATTGCTGTATCCTGCGGTGAAGACATAATTGAGGTGCAGATTAATGAAATACTGTAGCCTTCCTACGCTAATTTTTCCTGAGATGTCGTTAGCCGAAGATATGTGAGGCAGTTTTCCTTGTAACGAGTGGGATCCGTAGAAGGTATCGCGTATGGTAGCTGTGGATGTGGTTTTCCTTTAAGGTACTGTGACTGTGTAATTTTCCTGATATTACCCATAACGTGGGAATTATTGTCCAAACAGTTTTGGTAAAATTTATATCAATTTCGAGTACTTCGTACAGTAAATTTCATTTTTCCGGCCTAGCTAATCAAAATAGTCATCGTAATTTCTTAAATTAACTTCTTGTGGTATGTGAGCCTTTATAATTTGAATTTATTAAATTAACGTACCTAGTTTATTAATAACAGTGACCCCAGTTTGGAGGTTACTTTGTCATTTTTGGAGACGTTACGTATCCTTTTTATTTTTGGATTTAGAACTTGAAAAATTTTGGACGTGTATTGGCGTTGTAGCCTCACATCTGTCTTGTGTAAATTCATAGCTTGTTATTTAGTGTAATTAGTCAACCATTTAAATTTATATTTGTACAATCTTGTAAGAAATTATTGAATTTAATTTTAATCACGTTCTCTTGTGTAAAGCATAGTTAACTAGCGCTAATATTTATAGTATTAGATACCATATAACTTAGAATCTGCACTCTAATGTCGAATAGATTGTCGGTTGCCTCTGGTATACAGAGTGGTTTATTTTGGTGTTGACGTGTTGCAAATCACGATCAAACTGTTCGACTTTGGAGGGACTTTCGGCAAGTTGCCTTATAACTGTATGCTTTTGGTAAGAATATTGTCGGTTAATTATTTTAACTTTAAGGTTGTTTCATGTGTTCTCCATTTTGAATTTCTTAAATTTTGTAATTGTACGTCATTGATAATTTTAAGTTGTGGATCACCTTGGGTGACCATTTAAGATTATATTCATTCCTTCAGAAGTTTATTACTGGCAACTGAGTTGCGCTTTTGTGACGCATATTTCATTGTTTTGTGCCTTTAAATATCTTGTTGGACAAGATTAGTTAGTAATAGCCGGTTTTGTGTTCGATATTTGAAACGAACTGTTTGTTCCAAATTATAGTTTCAATAAACCGTATGTTAAGTTTGAATGAGTGTGTGTTGGTCTTATTTTTCTTATCACCTGGGGAGTTTTACATTGGATCTGGTCCGGGGTCTGAATATCTGTTGGGCTCAGCATATTTTAACGGATAGGCGCCCTGACAACTTAACCTTCGACGAGTACTGTGTTCGAACTCGCCCTAATTCTGACTGTAGCTGGAGGCGGTGCTGACTCCCATATTTAACATCGACCCCTGGGAAGTAAGAGGTAAGACTTGAGTGTTATAAGTTGGCGATTATTTAATAGACAAGCGTCTTCCTAAATTTAAATAGAGGGTTAATTACAAGTTACAACAGACAATTTAAAGCAGTACAAGAAAATCCAAAAATATATAGGGTGTCATTTAAAAAAAATAAGTTCCGTGGATTTCCGGTGAAACCGGAAGTGCGCTAGAGCTTAAAGTATTTTTACAATATGCGCCACAAGCAACCATGGATCTCCCACTAATTGTTTTTTCTGTTATTTAAAACACAAAAGAGCAATCGAAGAAGCGGCAATTAATGACTCACCCTGTATATATATTTGTCAAGAGTACAAAAGCATTTAGAGTTGGATTTGAAATATTTTTTGTGTAAATAAAATTTCAAAATTCGGACCGAAAGTAACACTTTTACTCTTATGGAATAGCGATTTTTGCAAATATTTCGTAAATTATGCATTATATATATATTTGTCAAGAGTATAAAAGTATTTAGAGTTAGATTTGGAATATTTTTTGTATAAATGAAAATTCAAAATTCGGACCGGAAGTAATATTTTTACTCTACAGCGGTTTGACAGCTATCGTGGTCACACACAGACGCACACACAGACAGACAGAAATTTTTTAAAAACCATTTTTTCGATATCAGGGAACTTCAAAAGTGGACTTCTGCAAAAATCTCGAGGTCGAAAATTTTCGTCATCATAAGTACGTTACGTATAAGAAAGTAAAAAATGAGGTGTTGCCAACAGACGACTTTCTTTTACGTAGTATAAGGAAGTATTGTGATGACGGAAATTTTCGACTTCGAGATTTTTGCAGAAGTCCACGTTTTGAGTTCCCTGATATGTAAAAAAAATCATAGCATTCCATTTAAAAAAACATAAGTTTATGTTGGTTCGTCTTTGTCGAACACTCTGTATAAATAAAAATATTTTTAAATTGTAGAGCTTATGATTATCTACAATTTTTGTATTAAAAATTATTCGCTATCTACATTATTAGATATAAATTATGGACTTTACCGCTACGCTGGGACACCCGGTATATTCTAAACGTTATATAGCCAAAAAGTGTGTTTAGGCTATGCCGCCCATAATTCTGATTATATTAATTCGTATTAGTATTAGTAGTAAGTATTTATTTAATAATATTAATAATCATTAGATTAAATGATTAGAACGAGTTAGTAACTAAATAAGTTTGAATTTGAAATTCCCGCGTCTAAGATCTTCGGCATGCACGACTCAACAGATATTTATTAACTAAAGTTTTATTTTTGATGGTGCTTACGGGAGTTTAAATTGCTAGTTATTTTATTATTTGGGTTCTCTGAAGGACGGTCGGATCAACTAAGACTTTGTAGTTGATCTGATAATGCTTGAACTTTCTTATTTATGTGGTACAGATAAAGTTGTTATAGTGATAGTTATTAAGATAAACAATTTGAATCCTAATGATACAAGATCTAAAACTCGTTATATAAATAAATAGGTTAGTGGTTTAATAATAACTCTTTTACATAAAGTTAATAATCTGACTGAAGTGGCATCCCTCTCTAGACGCTGATTTTGAATTCTTCTGAATTAATATTTTTAAATTCGAATTAATACTTCCGAATTTCTTTATCCAACTGACTTCTTATGGTACAGGTAAATGTCGATCTCCTGATCTTTTCTACTTATATGTAAATTACTATTGTATGCTACTGAAAATGCTAACCACGCTTATAATGGCGACAAAGCGTCTATTGATTAGAAACATATATCTTAATTTCCTCTTTTCCAGAGGTAACTTATCATTATGTTTGTTTAAAGTTTGACATATGATATGCATGTAGGTATTTAGGGTTATACCTACATCTGTTAATTATTAATTGACATTTAGTTTTTACTTTTTATAACAATTCCCGAACAAATATAAAATGTAGACTATGATAACTAAACAACTTAAAGTTAAGACATAAATAACTTAAATTACAATTTTTATAAGATTATTTTCAGTTTAGTGATAGCACTATCATACATATACATATATACATTTTCCAAGTTTTAAATAGTAATTTAAACATTGTAACAAGAGCAATAAATACATACATATGCACGATGCCATAATTCTAAATATAGAACAAAACCGATTTGTTATTCCAATCGTGTCTACATTCTTGTATACAAGTATGATAACCTACATACATATGTGCAGAAGATAATTTAATATACCTGCGGCACACACGACAAAATAAAATCAAGTGATTAAAGGTTTCAAATTTCATAACATATCACATAAAGGTCGACGTGTTCGGAATTTCCTATATTGTGGACAAGTATTTTCAATCGATAGCTTGATGACAAATTCCACAAAGGACAATAAATTTATTCAATAAAACGAAAATTCCACGGCACAGAACAAATGTTAAATATTGATATGAGGTTACGTTTCTCATTACGATTGTCTCACAAAACGAACCACCTAATTGATGTGAAGGAATGAATGAAAGATTGGAATCAAGATGATATATTTAGACTGGAATTTAATTTTATAATCGTTAATTGTTTAATGTCTTTAAACTCAACTACAATTGCAATATTAATTTCATCTCAATAATCGTCTAGCTCCGCAAGAAAAGAACGTGGGCGATTCAAAATATTTCAAAGACTTTAAATGAACTTCTCATTCAAGTTTGAAACTAGTTCTACTTAAGAAGTCAATGCTTCTTTTATTATAGCAATAATAAAAAAATCACATTTTACAAGTATTTTCAATAATGGAACCTATTCAATTTCATTTGCACCAGTATGTGTGTTTATGTGAAATATATGATTTCGTAGTTTATCAAATGTAGAATCTTATCCTTTCGTTAGACAATAATAATACTCGTATATTATATTAAAGGCATGCTGCTAGCCAAAGGTGAAGCTCGAATATGATTGGCCTGAACATGTCAAAAACTCAGTCTATATTGTTTATTTTAAAATAAAATCCTGTATCAACTTGAAATGGTTATGTAAAATTATCAATATCTCGGTTATCTGAGTAGATACAATGATGAAACGAAAACAGTTTTAAGCGAAATCAAAAACTGTTTCAAATTCTGTACTTTGAAGCACACTTGTGTCAATCAGTTTTATACTACCCCCCCCCTCCTTTGTCAATGTCATCAATCATTTAAATGCAAATAGGAGAGTTGTCTGGGAACAATTAAAAAAAAAATTATTGGCAAAATTTCCTGAGAGTAACAATTACGTGGGAAATACAAATTCCACAGAAAAACCGATCATAATGAATGATCAAAATGCTTCCTAGCAAACTGAACACAATGTATAATACGTCGCAATAGTTCCTTTGTGCAGGCTCCCCGAATCATGGCTGGTATAATATTGCGACATTCGGCACCAACTCGACATTTTCTTAATTTACTATCTCTTTGTGATGACCCAACAAAAATTCAAAGGGGTAAGATCAGAAGACCAATTACCAATTACCAATATACTCAGCGATACACAAATATATTATTTGAATGCTCAGTAACTTAGAACTTCGGTAAAGTACCTTTGCTGAGTCAAAATTCGTTTATAAAGATAAGGACCAAATATAAGACCATGAAAATCGCACACTAAATTAATATTTGGTGTGGGATATTCATAATAGGGTAGTGAATAAGCACAATTTCCATTATTGGTCTAAGGCAAGTCCACATTATTAATTCATTTGAATTTATTTAAGTAACTAAAACAGATACCACATAAGTTTTATACAGGATGTTCGGCAAAATGTGGGAAATCTATTTGATGCAGAGAGAACATGAACAAATAAGATGACAAGTTCCTATAGACATTTTACCTGCAGGCCCCTCCTACGGAGATATGCGTCCCTGAAGCACGCCGCTGGAAATCGGTTTTTATTGAATTTCTTTAAAAAGTAATTAATATAAATATAAACACAGTAGCGTCTCCGGAGGCACCTTAACGGAATTATTGAAAAACTTCATAAGAGGGTTCAACATGAGCTCCGTGAAGTCTGATACACTCGCAGGCACGACGAATTAAGAACTGTTGTACCCGCAACAATAACCCAGCCGTGTTCCTTATCATATCACAAAGAAACATGCTTCTCTGTAGAAGTTCCTCCCTAGTGTCGACCGGAGTGAAATATACCATTTTTTGAGGTGTCCCCACAGGCAAAAATCCAATGGCATTAAGTCAGGTGATCGAGGAGGCCAGGCAATTGGTTCTCCTCTACCTATCCAATGGTTTGGATAGACGTTATTCAGGTGCTCCCGCACACGAACGCTGAAATGAGGTGGTGCCCCATCGTGCATAAAGTACATGTTTCGGCGAGCTCAAGTGGTAAGTGCTCTATTAAATCTCGAAAAGTATTCTGAATGAACTCCAAATAAAGTTGTCCATTCAATCGTTCTGTCAAAACGAATGGTCCAATCAAAAAATTGTCAATGATTCCTGTCCAAATATTAAGTGATTGGAACTGATGTTGATAATGCGAAACAATAGTGGCATGAGGATTTTCATCAGCCCATACATGCGTATTGTATAAATTGCTACTTCATCCGTGAAAAGAATAATGCTCATGAAGCTAACATTATTACGTTGCTGATCCAATACCCAGTTTGCAAACTGCATTCTACGAGAAAAATCTTCAGGAATCAGTTCATGTATTTTTTGCAAATGATATGGATATAACAGCTGTTCATGAAGAATTTCATGTACTATTGTTTTCGATGTATTAAACTGTGCTGATAATTGTCGAGTGCTCGTTGATGGATTGTCATCTATAACATTTAAAATACGTTCCTCTAATCGCGGCATACGTACGGTTCTTCTCACACCAGCATCAGTACTACTTTTTCCAACATTCCTAAAATTATGAAGATAGTTAATAATATGTAGTACCTTATTAACTGGAATCGCCCACTATTCTCCCTTAGACGTTGGTCAACACGTTGAAATGTCTTATGGTTTGGTAGAGCACGATTAGGAAATCTTTCGTGATATAATCTTCTGGCTTCTAAAGCATTGCAAGACGCAAGACCATACATCAGATGCATATCTGCATACTCAATAAACGTATATTCCATACTTCGAATAAATTCAATGTGTCAACGATGTGATGACAAGTTCTAAAATGCCGGATATTTTGTTTATTTCGTACCATAGTAACTTGCAAACTTTTTCTCGTAAACGGTACATTTTAATGACAAAACCGATTTCAAGCGGCCTCCTTCAGGGACGCATATCTCCGTAGGAGGGGCCTGTAGGAAAATTTTTTTATAGGATCTTGTCATCTTATTTGTTCATGTTCTATCTGCATCCAAGAGATTTCCCACATTTTCCCGGACACCCTGTATATGCATAATATAATTTTATACGGACTCTAATTAAACTGTTATGGAACTCAAGCGCTAGTTAATACCTAGGGTAAAGTGAGTATATCCGCCATGTAGACTGTAGACTATCCAGTGATAATATTTATGAACCAGATGCCAAGTCATGCGAAATTTAGTTTCGAACTGATGATATATTTCACTAATGTCTTGTCTTAATTTATTATTTGTTTTTTAACATCGCAGACAGAATTATAATTTTGGATTATCTTAAAATAAAAAATTGTATATGACTTCGTGAAGTTTCAGTTATCAATTCTAGCCTTCTTCAGCCTATCGCTAGTATTATGTAATTTGGTTATTTCGACACATGTTATAACCAGTACCGTCTTCTAGTGTGTTAAAAATTCACAATATGACGAAACAAAATAAGGCGCCCCTGTTGAGTTAATGTATTATTATAGAATTCGCGTGTGTGTGTTTATGGTAAATCGAGAAATGATGTGTTTGGTTCAGTCTTGTGTGTATATGATACTGTGTCAAGTCTAGAAAGTTAGTTCCATGGTAAATTTAATATTTGGGTGAATTTAATTTACGACTTTGATAAAACAAGCTTGTTCTTGTTACCTATTGGTATATGTGCAGCAAATGCTTTGATGAAATGGAACTCCAACAAGTAACGACTAAATCAATCACAAATTCTTAATTATTTGACAATTATTCCTACAATTTATATCATAACCACAATTATTAAATGTAAACTAATCTTATGTGTATATGATAATCTGTTTTTATGTGTAATTTTGGTTAATGTTTGCTGCCACTAACATATCGAATAAGCGCTAACTAAACTTCTATCTTCATAACATATTGATTTTCAGTCAAATCGCTAAACAATAAGTAGTAGTTTACTTCAGGGAAAAATCCAAATTTTATCCACATTTCAACTAAGAAGCTTATACAAATGTCGAAAGAATGCAAAGATGAATGATAAAAGTGAATTTTACAATGAGTTTAGAAAGGAAGTTTTTCATAACTCCTACCAGACTTAGGCATCTTATGGGAAAACAGCCTTTTGCAAACATCTCCCAAATTATGCATTCTAGACAGGTGTATTATTAATATATAAGTGTTCAAAGCTTGACGTAGAACAATTTTTGTATAAAAGAAATGCCAAAAGTCGAACAGAAAATAACAATTTCATTCTTCTCGAAAAGCAGTTTCCTGCAGATATTTCGTAAATGATTCCTCACAGTTTTATTTCAAAGATAATTTAATGCATGTGAAAGAAAACCCATGAGTTAGAATTGTTTTGTCACTTTGACAGCGATAAAAGTTTACTTTAACTTTTATATCGGCAAAAAAGGTGTTTACCTTTGGTTGGCATGACAACAACTTGTGTTTTCTCGTTATGTCATAAACTCCACGAACCCACTGTCAAAATGAAATGTCAAAACGCAACCGTAAGCTTTGCGTACTATCTTTGGTTGATCCGACATAAATTTGCTTACTTTGTTATCATAGTGTTCGTTGTGAAGTGCTGTTATGACAAAATTTGCAAACGCATTGTAAGTAATCTTCACAAAATATATAAGAACTGTGTTTTTAATAACTGTATTTTTAAATAGTATGATTACTATGTAATAAATTTTTCAATAATGTTTACACATTTAGTAAATTATCTTACCGAATTACATTCGAGCTTTCTTTTTATTTCCGAATAAATTTTCCATTTTTAAACTCAAATTTACTTGTTAAATGGCAACTGAACTCAACAAATTGCCTCTTCGATAAAACGACTCGTCCTTCGGACTCGTCGTTTTATCAGGCAATTTGTTTCGTAGAGTTACCTAGCAACAAAAATTTTCGTTAAAAAGTGAAAATTTATCCGGAAAAAAGAAAGCTCTCCTGTAATTATAAGTGAATATTTGTATCGAAAATTCGGACCGCAAATACGTACAAGAAAGTCGTTTGGCGCCCACGCCTCATTTTATTATTTACAAGAATCTTTAGAAAATATTTTTACAATATCAAGATTAATGATTTGATGAGATTTTTGTTTAAAACAGATTTCAATTGTTGAAGTAATAACAGCCATGGAGAAATGCCGGACTTAAAATATGTGGATAGATTTTGAAGCCACCTGGAAAGTTTTAAGGACCATAATACATAATGATTAATAGACATAAATATCTTTTGTCAAATACTTCAAACAACTTAATTCTTGGCAATGAAATTATTTGCCAATGTTTAAATATTCCTCTCATATTGGAAAACAACAAGGAATACAAACTAATTTATAAAATTTGTCATTCCCGAATATGCATTAATATAATTTTAATTGATCTAATTTCAAAGTATAAAAAAAATGCAATGGTACCCTATTCTAAGATAAATCAAATATCGAAGTTTATATTTCAGAAGTATGAACATTAATCTTTTTCAATATTTTAAAATAAATGAAGGAAAGTGTTTGTTTTCAAGGCAATTAATCAAAATTTATACCTATATTTTTACAACAGTTCCTATAAGCATAAGCAGAATACCATTTAAAATGAAATAATAAATATTACATATAACTGTAGTTCTTTTCAAATACGGCATATATGTATAGGTATACTATATAATATTTCCTTTACACATGTTTAAATAGTGACGCCAAATCCTATTGTTACAGATGATGCTACTCAGTCCAAGGTCAATGTTATTTTAAATAAAAAGGAAATTTTCTACAATAGCCGTTAATTTTATATACCTGTATGAATTCTGTCGTTGGAACCCATATTAGTAAGTGAATAGCAATCAAATACAAATAGCAAATATTTAATTTGCAGACCTCCCTACATGATATAATGTTAATTAGGAAAGAACACCAACGACGTTAACGGCCTATCATTACGATTATATTTGAACATACTAATACCAAAACTGTTGATTAAATATTTAATAATCCCGGGCTACATTTAGTGAGCTGCCATAAAAAAAAAACGAGTACACATTTAAATTAAGTTTTATTTTTATTTAGTTTCATTGACCAGTCTCAGTGCGGTAATTGAATAAAAATTTCTATTTATTTATTATTTACTTTAAATTCCTAATCAAAAAACTCCAGTTTCTCTAAGGTTAAATTCAATTGCCGGGGTTTAAAGGTTTCACAATTCATGTCTTTAGAAATGGCAGAAAGAAACGAAAACATAAAGGTAGAAAGTAGAAATGCATTTGGAAATAACTTACGTCGGACCTGTTTTCATATTGGGATAGAAAAACAGTCTCACGACTGATTGTATCAAATAGTTAGCAATGAAAGAACAAAACGGTATCTATTTCACATTTGTATTCATACCTTATTCCATAAAATATTGTATGTATATCTAACGATACAGAAAACTAATTAAATTCCTGTTGTGTTCTTGTATATAATTCTATGTTGAGTTATATACTGTGGTTACAGACTTAACATGAATATTTTAGCAGTGATGGAATTAATCAACAACATTGAAATTTACTAATTGAAAAAAAATATCATTGTTGTTATCTTTTTTTTTATTTAGAAATGGTCAATCGATTCTTGGAAACAAAAACAATAATAAATAATAGAGCAGAATACAACTTTTGAAAGTTAGCTTTATGGAAATTAAATCTTTTATTAGAGTTAGAAGGGAAATTCGAATGTACGGAAGAAACAAATG
Organism: Amphimallon solstitiale; assembly: GCA_963170755.1. NCBI lineage: Eukaryota > Metazoa > Arthropoda > Insecta > Coleoptera > Scarabaeidae > Amphimallon > Amphimallon solstitiale. Next base: position 199,690,114 of record OY720675.1, read on the forward strand.
CAAAACAAACACAAAGACTTGATGGCGGATGATAGGGATCCACTGGCACAAAGGGAGAATCATCTAGTTCAACACCAATATTGCACTCAACATTGGAAAGGACCAAATCCAGTTGCCCATAGAGCGATTTACCAAAGAAAAACGTCTATTAGATAGAATGATGTTAAAAGGAGGAGGTAGTAATTCAGAGCTAAGTACCGAATCATCCAACCAGCTTTCAGTGAATACAAGCATGTCATAAAGAGTTGCGCAAGCACTCATGCTCATATATTATTGAAGAATATATGAAGATTTTGAATTTCTTTAGTTTTGGTAACAGTATACTCGTAATCAATCCTTCTCTGTTGATGTGAATATCTGAAACCCTATAAAGGTGAGTAGAAATGAAACTTTGCAAATAATTAATATTATTTCTTGTAAAAAAAAGTGTATGCTGTATTTGATACAATAATCAAATCAATGAACAAAATTCAATTCAAATATGCAGTAAAAAATTAAGTTTTATTTATGTTCACTATTCTATAACAACTTTGTGCATACTTCCTAGAAATTAGAACAAAAAATCTATTTCATTACAAAATAAATTAAGAGCTACATAAAAATTGTGAGATTATAATAACATTATAATCATAAAAACAAGAATACTCTTTAAGACTGTGCCCAGAGTTATCTTGCCATCACAATACTACACTATTTAGCATAACAATATAGAGAAATGTGCAGAAAAAACCCATCACACAAAACGATTTAACTAACCAATAACCAGTCCAATCAGTCATACTTCCAGATGTTATTACCTCATATCAGATGATATATGTCTGTAGTGAACTTGTTAAAATTCGTCAACTTTCTAAGCTTCACAGCAGATGGTGAATATATGCCGTGTCACGTGGAGATATATATTGTCTTGATAATGAAGTAGGGCGATCTCTGAAAATAGTCGAATTCTAGGAATACTTTTTTCTTATTTTGACCGATTTACCTAATTCGTGTTAAATTTATTGTGTTGTTTCTGTTTGCAGGATATTTTTTCCGTGTATCTCAAATTCAATTATTTTTCCACATTTATTAAGCTAGGTACAATTATTAATTGCCAAGGAGTTAATCGATTTTGAAATTATTTATGCTTGATTGATGATTTACAAACTTTAATTAAATATTTCCGATAATACATCTATGTGATAAACAAACAGACCTAAAATAGAATAACAATTTGTACCGAGTGCGCATTTGTAACCGGGTCACAGGAGAATCGCATAGTACCATGTCTTCTACATATTTCACTGTGTTGAAGCGACATTTTCCTTGTCTACAGGCAGCGGACAAAAACCATGTCTATTTCTTTTTCTCCGTAACAACAGAATTATAGTTTTTTAGCTTTTGCTTGACTGTTGGTGGTACACAAGGCAGCGTTTTTAAGTTCGCGGATTGGAGTGGTTCGATGGCAGTTGGAGAGCTCTTTGGTGTCGTAACGTGTTCAGTGACTAATTATTATTAGTATTAATAGGAAGTTTTAACACAATCACATTAATAGTCTTTAAATATCGTCAACCAAATAACTTAATCTGGAAGAAAGTGTAAAATATGAATAAAACTGAATGTCGTGCCGTTATTAAGTTTTATAAAAACAATGTTCATGTTCATACCATACTGGAAAAGATGTCATCGGTTTTCGAGGATTCTTGTCCGGGAAAAACTAAGATTTTACGTGGCACATTGCTTTAAGCAAGGTAGAGAATCACTTGAAGATGACCCACGGTCGGGACAATCTATCGAAGTGATCAATCCAGAACTCGTCAAAAATTAATTATTGAAGATGCTCGTCTTAAGAAGACACAACTAGCCAGAATATACAACTATTTTTAAAATTCTTCATGGTCATCTTGGCATGACTAAGATCGGAGCCGCAAAAAGAATAACGCTTGAAATGCTCCCGTACCTTATTGGATCTCTGTAATGAAGGCAGAGATGATATATTGAGTCGAATTCTTACTGGGAATGAAGCCTGGCTTAATCATTATGAACCTGAGTCTAGGCAAGATTTCATCCAGTAGCATCTAAAAGAAGGGTCACCAGAGGTTATTAAAGAAAAAAGAAAGGGGAAATAAACGAAAAGGGTTCCTGCTCCTTCACGACAATGCTCCAGTGCGTAACAAGGACTACGTGTAACGAAATGTACGACCGATGAGGCGGACGCAGTTTCCGCGTATTTTTTTAGACAAAGTTAAAACACTTTTTATAAAGGCATAGGAAAGCTAATTGAAAGATCTGAAAAATGTATTAGGGTGGCAGGTGAATGTGTATATTAAAAAAGAAAAATAATTTATCGATGACTAAACCATAAAGTAGGTATTATATTAATCACCAATGGATAATAATAACACTCACAATACCCGGAGGGAATAATGAAATGCGACCGGGGCATAATGAAACATAACGTTACCATTATTCCCTGCATTCCGCCAATAAGAACATAACCTTCGTTTGACTAACTATCTAACCGTCAAACGTCATATTGATATAGTAATCTGATATTTTCGTTTAATTATTTTAAGTTTTTTAGTAATCTTCAGTTAGTCGTAGATAAAATGGTGTATATTAACTCGCAATAATGACTATTATTCCCTCGAGCCGAGTTACTTAATTCATGAAATCTTAATAATATGCCAAAATAATATTGAATAATATTGAATGTACTACTGACGAAATATACATTAAAATACACTGTGCCAATTATGTACTACTCAAAATTTATTAATTTGAACCAAACATGACATAGAACACAGAGAATACAGGAGGTCACCGTGTATCAGCAAATATTGAACTACCATGCATTCATTAGCTAAAATATCCAGCTTTGTGATCCATGGAAATGCATTTACGCCTACTGCACTAACAGGTATACATTTGAACAAACTGCAATGAATTTCTGAGTGCCTCCGTTAATTTAGTAAAGTGGTTTAGGTAAATTCAATATTTACTATATTTTACACGGAATACTGCATTTTAATCAACCTGAGAGTTATAAAATTGGCTGAAATTATATATATGTGGATCCTGATGATAAAATTCCCTTGCCATTAACCGTTGCAAATATTCGTTTTACCTTTCGTTGGTAAAGAGGAACGATAGTCTAAATATTCTTCTACGAAAGGTTGGCACTTCCTGGAAGTGGACGTACGCAAAGTGGAAACGTGATCTAAATTTACTGGCAAAATTGAATTTCGTACGTACGAAGTATCCACTTCACATTTTGCACGAACTAGTTCATGTAAATGGACGGATTGATGCTGTATTTATTAGGCTATTGAATAGAATACTCACCCTAATCAGTTTAATTGCTAATTATTGGAAAATGCGGCACGTTTGCGATATTACAACACAATAACCTTGACTGATTGAAATGTAAATATTTACACACTAACGATAGAGAATATTTTTAACAAATGCGTATGTCCTGCTTTTTTACCTGTACTTTCTACGGCGTTTATAATAAATAACAATTCATCACATTAAATTACAAATATACACTGCTAAGTCATAGAAGATATACATAAAATTAATTCTTATCAGATATTCCATGCATAAAACGAAAATTAAATGCTAACAGCCTTATTCATAATCATCACCTTAATAGGGAGGGTGTTAGTATGCTACTAGTAAGTAGCTATGTACTAACATCCTACAAAAACGCTATTAATTTACCTTATTCATGAACGCTTATGGCTACTAAGTAGTAGGATGTTAATACAAAAATGCATATGCCATCACAGTAATATGAAGAAAGATCATGTGCACTGATGTACAAATTTAAATTTGCGGAAATCACGACTGAAATATCGCAAATATTAAAAGTTTAAAATTTACAATTTCAGATTAACTAAAATCTGCAAAACAAAAAGGTACGATTATATATAAATTGTATAGCAGAAAAATAAAGTTTTCAGGGATTATGAACAAATACATGTTGAAGCAGAATAGCAAGAAGTTGAGGAAGGTTAAGTTAATGGGCTCTAAACCCAAAAATTTTCTAGATATGGCTAAATCCACCGGAAATATATATTTCAATAATAATAGAATTTCTATACAAAATATTGTAGAATGATATAAAATAAGTTACAAACATGATAATCAATGGGTGAAAGTACGTTATAGATACTACACATTAAATTATATATATGTATATATTGAACTCAGGTGAGTGTTATTTTTAACACTTACTTAATTTTCTAATATCTTACAGTGCCCATGTTCGGGTGCCAAATGAACTCGTATTAGAGGGTTAAAATATTTTTTAACCTTTATTATAAATAATATAAATATCCCACGTGCTGGACGATCAAAATGAACAAGTATTATGGCTGGAATATCTATATATTTTAATTTTACCTAAACCATATATTCTGGTGCTAAATAAATTAGTATTTTATTCTATACTAAATTCAAACTTTGTTTACTTTCTTTAAACCTCCGGCTAAGCTCAAATAATTGAAATCATAATATTTTTCTCTTTCCTAATATTTATCAAACTGGTAGGACTATATTTTTTAAAAACTAGACCAGTATATTGCAAATGTGGGGGGGGGGGGGTTCTACACGTTCAATGTCATTAATCTCTAACCTTACTTATAAATCGATTACCTCTGATTTGTTTTACAAAATTCTTTATGTAATATCTCTTTTAATCTCAAAGGGGTGTATGAGGTTCGCTGTATCTGGTTATTTGCTATGAAATAATATTTTTCCAACTAAACATGTACGTATTTCTAATCTTATTTAATTTATTTCTGATAACATTAATTTTATATTTGTTTTGTTTTAGGTTTATACAACTTTTATTAACAGATGATCTATTAAAGGATAAAAATAGATAGTACTTCAAAAGAAGGAAAAACAACAATCTCAGGAGATCAATGTATATTAATTGTGCTCATCAATGTAACAGTAATAATAAACCACTATAAAAATTGTCTAATTACGATGAAATTCTGTACATCTGAAATAATGTTAGTTAACCTTTATGAAAAATGACACATTTATGGTGAGTATGTTCTTTGAATGACAGTTTGTTTATTTTTAAAAAAACAATAAATAATATTTTCCAATTCTCAATTTAAATATTCAATTTATTACGTTATTTCAACGGATAAGATTCAAAATATTATTCTCGATAAGGTATTTCTTTTACATATTGCAATATCATGCGTATTTTAGTTTAAAGAATCCTAAATTATTCTGCATATAGATTTTAGTATGGATTTTATGTTGATAATACTGAATTCATAATATAAATCTGTTATTATATTAATAATTAAATATCTCATACAACCTTGAACTAGATAAATTAGATGTTTCACACAATTTGTCCAACTGATGATCCTTTTGTGTTTATAGATTGTTCGTACCTCGATGGAACCAATATCCTTGATTAGGTATCTTGTACCGGAATGTTACACCTTCCTACGTGCTTGGAGATGATGGATGTTTCCAAAACTACCTGCTACTATTACTTGCGGTTTTTGAATATTAAAATTTGGCTGTACCTTAAAATAAAAACACTACTTCGGAACTGGTACAATACTTCTCAAAACTTCCTGTACCGGATAACAGATAATAATGCATCGATTGGATAAACTTGACAATATCTTCGACTCTTGAAACTGAACAATAGCTTACAGCTCATCTAAGGGTTAAACTTGAATTATCTTCGGACTCTCGGACCTGGAGTATAATTTGCAGCTCATCTAATGGTTAAACTTGAAATATCTTCGGACACTCGGTCCTGGAGTATAATTTACAACACATCTAATGGTTAAACTTGAAATATCTTCGGACTCTCTGGCCTGGAGCATTTTTGAAACTTCTTTATAAATTTGTGGTAAGTTATTTTTTATATATAATCAAATCTTCTTATTATTTGTAGTATTTCAATATAAATCACTTACAGCTCTCTCACAAATATATTATTTGCTTGGAATTCCACACGACGTTGTAAATTGTTAAGAATCTTCTTTATTTCTTTGATTATGCTCAATTAACCTATTTAATAATTTTAATAGCTCACAGATATTCGAATATGTATAAATTTTGATGTTATTTACTCCACATAAAAATAATACATTCGCACTCAATTTAACAGAAAAATTCTCTTTTTTATTTATCTCCCAAATTACCTTGACGACCTTTTTAAATTTTTTGAATTCTCCAATGAGAAATATACACCTACCTTTAAAAGTCAACATATCTCTTTTATATATACTTTTGAAGATTTATATCCATTTATTTTTATATTATAAACATTATTTATTCTTTTTCCATTTAAAAAACCTTATTTCAATGCATTTTTTACCACTTACATTCTATTTAAAAATACCTATCACAGGATCTGTCAAAATTAAACTGTCACTTCCACCTGTTCAAATAACAGCGGGAATCTTAATTCAAATTTGCTTATACTCAAATCAATTAGATTAGTCTATTATACTTGACATATCATCATTAATTAAATAATTTTGTACAAAAAAAACATAATACATAATATTTTGTAACAATACTAATATTTTTTTATTTCTTCCTAACAGATTCTACAATTATGACATAGAAGAAAGAAAACCTTATCGTTCCACGACTATACAGGATGAACCAAGAAATCATATCAAATATCAACCATTTACAATAACGTAACTTTAGAACTTTATAGATAATAAATATTACATCAACACTAAAATCATTATTTTAAGAATTGAAATTTAATTAGGTCCATTTCATATAACATTTATATATATGGCATGGTTATTTAAATCATGTCAATATATATCATTGAAATCATATACATATATATTTGTATATACGTCTAACATGTGTGGTTTTCTGATAAGGAAATTTATCCATTCGACAATCTTCCTTAATTATGTTTACGGAAATAGGATACTGCAAATGTGATAAAAGCTAATGTAGTTTTACAACTTTATTAAATATTTATGTATGTATGTATGTACAAATATGTTTGTGTATCTAAATTATTTCATTTTAAAATAAACATCACACTCATATTAAGATATAAAAATATTTGTCAACTGGCAATGGACCAAAGGATTGCGCTCAATTGAAGGATAGTTATAAATCAAAGTCATTGACCTTAAAGTGTCTAAATAATCGTCATAGCAATATATTTATTGCTCGTGTTAGCGTATAATAGACATGCTTAAATTGATAAATTATCGTTTAGATTTATCTCTTTTGTTCCTAACCTGTCTACCAAATTTCAATTAAATAATACAATATATATATATATATATATATATATATATATATATATATAACTACAAATCGAGATCATTTCAATTCATTTTCTGTACAAACTGAGATCTGTTTTGCAAAGCCAGATCCGATTTCGGATCTCACGTGGTTTTATGCGTATAGCGTCTGCTTTTACTCAGCTAAACTGATAGCAATCAAATTTAAAATTTTTTGTGGGATCTCATTTTTACGCATATTGTCCTCTCTGATACATTTTCAGTTCATGTAGGTCAACGCAAGAGGGCGACCTGTAGAGTTTATATTTCTAGAGAAGCTGAGATCCGCTAACAACGGCAGCATTGGAAATTTAACCGAGCGATATAACATTACAAAAACACGTATTGTGGGTCTACTTTATAAAGGATTATCTTATCTTAGGTAAACATAAATAAATAAATACAGCAGAAACAGCAAATTTGAAGATTCTTTCTGCAAACGTTCGGATATATTATTTCTTTTCCCAACAGAATTCTGGAATGTTTAGTCATTTAAAAGAATAAATTAAAATAAATTTAAAGATGGCATTATTTTATTTAATTAATTTAATATATAATAGATTATTAAATTGCCGAATACTTGAAATTTTAAGATATACAAAAACGTTATGTTAATGCACTAAATAATTTAAAAGAGACAGTTATTTTTCAAATTTTGAAGAAGTATTCATACATGCTACAGGCAACGTTTTATTTCAATATCAATCAAAAAATTAAATGTTTGTTATTTAATGTAAATAAGGCAACTAATATTTTTCGTTGAAATGTAAATTAGGATTTTCTTAATGCAAAAGATAATGTGAATACAGTGTGTTCCCGGATGCAGTTGACAAGAGGGTAAAAAACGATAGTTATTCTTAAATAAAATTCTGCTTGTCGAATTAGCTAGCGTGCTATTCAAATAAATTACGTAAGATATACAGGGCCTTCAGAAACTAACAAAACACGAAAATGATTTAATAGATTATCTTGCAATTTAGAATTTAGTGTCAATATGAAAAGCTCCTTAAAAACATAAAATTAGTGAAAACACAAAATTCCAAGTCTAAATTTAAATTGTTATGGTTGTATGTTATTATGTTTAATGAACTGTTTATCTTAAATTTCTATATAAGCTGTGCCTCTTCTACTGCTAAATATAATGTACATAATTCTTAATTTAATTTTGTCTATCGCTGGCTTGTGTGTTGTCGAAAATATTTAACTGTCAAACGGCATCAAGTGTAGAGTTTTCAATCCGGTTATTTTCCGTTGGTTTCACAAAATGTAAACCATTGAAAAGCGTATTTATTTGTTTAAATGATATGCCATTGGAAACGGATCTTATCAATATGCTATGCTATATTATGAGTAAATTGGCAAACAGTAAAATTCATATATAGCGTTAATAGAGAAACAAAATTCGGTGGTTTAAACCAAAGCTCCGATGTACACTTGAAATTGGAGATGTAGAGTAGCGATGGACTCATATTTATGAATTGGTGAGAATTACCTAGTAGATAAAAGTTTTTACAGCACGATCTTTTTTACTGATGAAGCATCCTTCTGCATCAATGGTAACGTTTTATAACAAAATTGTCACTATTGGGCTTTTCAAAACCCAAATTACGTCATTAAAAACCAAAGTCAATGTTATAAAAGAGTGAATGTTTCGTGCGATTTTTTTACGATCGATTTATTGGTTATGTGAGTCTTTTGGAAACTTTCTATTATCGGTTCAGGACAATTTATCGCTAGAAATGGGGCGTAATATTTTTGAACAATAAGACAGTTGCCTTGTAAATAAATTGGACGTTTTTGGTAAGGCAGTGGTTGACAGATCAGTTCGAAGAACGAAGGAAGGTAATATTTTGACCATTAGATTTTTCTTGTAGATCGCCTGACCTTAAACCTATTGACGTTTCGTTGTGGGGTATTTTAAAACAAAAAGTTTGTGCATGTGACGTGTCCAATGATCGATAAATTCTAAAAGCACGAATGCAGGACGCGGTGAAGTGTGTGGAAGTTGGTGGCTGCCATGTATAATTTTTGTTGACTTACTTGCTTGATTGAAATTTTGTATTTAAACTATAAAATGCAAGATAATAGTACATCTCTCTTGAGACATTTTAATTTTTTTTAATTTATGATTATCTGATGTTATTTATTACCATAGCAGACTAGTTAATTGGACACGCAGATTTATTGACCGTCTATTTTAAAATCAAAAATATTTTTTTTGCCTTCTTGTTAACTCCATCCGGGGATACCTGTATATTCTTCCTGCTTATCGCTAAAGCATATTTCAAGATCATTTGTTCATAATAAGTAGTTGAATGGTTTCATTTGTTTTTTATAATACTTGTTAAATAATATATCTAGGGACACTTAATTCTATGTATTTTAAATTTTAATATGTGACATTATCAAGTTTGGAACAAAATTCTTAAAAAAATGTTTTTAAGAAAATCGCTCGGATAAGTCAATTTTTGTTTTCAACATTTTTTTTTTAATGACGTAGGTTTTTACAGAATAACGGCATTATCATTTTTTTTAAATGACAACTTCAATATTTTTTCCAGTTTTTAAAAGGTAATAGTGATGTAAAAAAAATGGTACCTTACATAACAATTTTTTTAAATAAATGATACATTTATTTCACAACTTCGAGAGATATAATTTAGCAAAAATAATAATGAAAAAACAAACATACAAAGAATATTCAACAAATTAATAAACAAGACTTAACGCAAATGTTGAAAGTGCCCCCGTCCAACCATTTGGCATTGACCAGCACGATACTAAACACTTTCTATACTGCTCTGAATAATGTCTGGCCTAATTTGTTGCATTGCATTGCGGCGATAGGCTAAGAACTCATACGGAAGCTTGTGAGTTATTGAATCAAGCACATCTTGAAAGGACTCCAATTTTAAGATCTACAGTAAGTAAATTGGTCGCCAAATTTACGGAACCTGGAAGTGTATAAGATTTGTTTCGAGAAGGCCGACCACGGATAAATTATGAAACAAAATTAAAAGTGCTACTTGAAGCAGAGGAACATTATCATATTTCTACAAGGCAACTTGCCCTAGATAACAATGTGGATCACAGTTTTGTTAATTAAAAAAGAAAAGTATCATCCGTACAAAACGCACCTAATTCACGAGTTGAACGAAGATGATCCAGACCGCCGATTGCAATTTTGTGAAGAATTAATGTTACGATGCGATCAAAATCTCTATTTTTTAAACAACATTATTTTTTCTGAGGAAATCAGGTTTTACCTCAACGGATCAGTAGATCGCCATAACTGTAGGTAGTGGTCTCGGAACAATCCTCACTGGATTCAGAAATCACAGAGTCAACATGAAGCCAAATTAAATGGATGGTGGGAATGATGGAACGGCGTTTTTTAGGAACTTAATTTTTTGAAGGAAACCTGACTGCTGCCCGATATTTAAATTTTTTCCAATTTGATTTGGTACCAGCAGTGGCAGCTCTTTTTCCTAATAATGACGAATATTTGGTTTCAACAAGATGGGGCGCCGCCTCCTCATTTTGGCATAGAGGTCCGTCAATAACTTGATGCTACATTTATAAGAAGATGGATAGGGCGGCGAGGACCAATTGAGTGGCCAGCGCGTTCCCCCGACCTAACGCCCTTAGATTCTTATCTGTGGGGTTACTTAAAATCAAGTGTCCATTTCAATAGACTAAACAACTTGGAAGATTTACAACAGAGAATTCGTCATGCAATGCAACAAATTAGGCCAGATATTATTGAGCGCAGTATAAAAAGTGTTGGTCAATGCCAAATGGTTGGATGGAAGGACCTTCAAAATTTGTGTTGATTAATTTGTTGAATATATTTGTATGTTTGTTTATTGACTATTACTTTTACTAATTTATAACTATTGAAGTTGTGAAATAAATGTGTCATTTATTTAAAAAAAATGTTATGTGAGGTACCATTTTTTTTGTATCACTGTTTAAGCACTAAGAAGATCTATTAAAAACAGAAAAAGACAATGAAGATTGTCATTTAGAGAAATGATGATGACGTCATTGTGCAAAAACCAACGACGTCATTCAAAAAAGAAATTCGCCAAAAGACGACATTAAAAAAAATGTCTTTATTTCAAGCGATTTCCTTAAAAACAATATAGAACGGTTTTATAAATTTTCTCCAAACTTTATGACTACATTGTATACTTCCACGATACAATAAGTATAAATGAAGAAAGTTTGAAATTGGTATACATAAAAGATAATATTGCTAGTCAAAAGCGAAGATATAAAAAATATTTACATTATACAATAAAAGCGGATAGATGCATATAAGTGCTTATATCAAAGATGACATCATAGGCATTTGTTTATCAAAGGGATATAAATATAATACTTCAAATGCATGCGGAAACCCACAAACATATCACATCAGACTGAGATAGGCATATGTATAATAGTAAAGCCTATTCAAGAAACTCGACAACACTGGCGGATCTCATCTTCTCTTAGTATATAAAAATATACAAATTTAGGACCTCATCTTACACATACACACCAAGTGATCTCGACTTGGCATACATACTTCATGTATATAGAAAAAGAATAAAATTGTTTCCCCTCTCTTGATGCCTGGAATAAGCATGCGCTTCTACGATTTTCTGCAACTTTTATTTTACAAAATATCAATTCCTTTAGGTGGATCTCGGGTTGTCCAGAAGTATCACGGATCTCCACTTGTGCAGAAAACGTGTATATATATATATATATATATATATATAATAAATAATTCTAAATTTTTCTTGACCTTATTCACATATTCATGTGCATATATATATAATTAAATTTCTTGGACGATTTAGAGGTCAATACTAATTTCAAATTAATTTAAAATTAGTTTAATTGTTAATTAGGTAATTTTTAATATCTTTAAAAATTACCCAGCGGTCCATATATATATATATATATATATATATATATATATATATATATAAAATATATTACAATTCTTTGCCAATTATACAAATGTATTGAAAAATTGAAAATCTTCTTGGTAGTAGTGGCATAAAATGAATTAAAAGTAATAACAATATGACAACTGGTTGTCAATTAGAAAACAATGACAAATATAAAATGTAAATCAAAATGTATAAATGAAAATGTAATCAATAAGCATAGGACAGTCGAGATTATTTCTATAATCACATTAAAAGGCTTGGGGTCTACCACAAACTGTTCAGTCAATCCAAATATACAAATAACAACGACGCAACTATGTAAAGAAAAATTAAGAGTAGAACTGTTGATAATATAACAATATAGAATGTAAAATAGTCAAGTATAAATGTAAATGAAAGCAAATAAGCATAGGACAATCGATAATTACTCATGTAATCCTATCAAAATGGCCTAGGTTCACCTAAACATGTACAATTTTGACTGAAATACACAAACAATTAACGATGCAACTATGTATGTGTTAAGATGTATTTGTAGCTACAGACATATATGTTTCTACCTAGTTTGGTTTCGTCAGTGCAGCATAACAAAGAAAGTGTATGTTAAAGCATTAATATGTGAATAAAAAATATAGTATTACCTTAAAATGTCAATCCAAAATGTCCAAGTGTAAAACAACTGTGAAAATACCTAATACTGTGTAATGCCTTATTTCAACCAGGCAGTTAATAAAATATATTACAATTCTTTGCCAATTATACAAATGTATTGAAAAATTGAAAATCTTCTTGGTAGTAGTGGCATAAAATGAATTAAAAGTAATAACAATATGACAACTGGTTGTCAATTAGAAAACAATGACAAATATAAAATGTAAATCAAAATGTATAAATGAAAATGTAATCAATAAGCATAGGACAGTCGAGATTATTTCTATAATCACATTAAAAGGCTTGGGGTCTACCACAAACTGTTCAGTCAATCCAAATATACAAATAACAACGACGCAACTATGTAAAGAAAAATTAAGAGTAGAACTGTTGATAATATAACAATATAGAATGTAAAATAGTCAAGTCTAAATGTAAATGAAAGCAAATAAGCATAGGACAATCGATAATTACTCATGTAATCCTATCAAAATGGCCTAGGTTCACCTAAACATGTACAATTTTGATTGAAATACACAAACAATTAACGATGCAACTATGTATGTGTTAAGATGTATTTGTAGCTACAGACATATATGTTTCTACCTAGTTTGGTTTCGTCAGTGCAGCATAACAAAGAAAGTGTATGTTAAAGCATTAATATGTGAATAAAAAATATAGTATTACCTTAAAATGTCAATCCAAAATGTCCAAGTGTAAAACAACTGTGAAAATACCTAATACTGTGTAATGCCTTATTTCAACCAGGCAGTTAATAAAATATATTACAATTCTTTGCCAATTATACAAATGTATTGAAAAATTGAAAATCTTCTTGGTAGTAGTGGCATAAAATGAATTAAAAGTAATAACAATATGACAACTGGTTGTCAATTAGAAAACAATGACAAATATAAAATGTAAATCAAAATGTATAAATGAAAATGTAATCAATAAGCATAGGACAGTCGAGATTATTTCTATAATCACATTAAAAGGCTTGGGGTCTACCACAAACTGTTCAGTCAATCCAAATATACAAATAACAACGACGCAACTATGTAAAGAAAAATTAAGAGTAGAACTGTTGATAATATAACAATATAGAATGTAAAATAGTCAAGTATTACATGAGTAATTATCGATTGTCCTATGCTTATTTGCTTTCATTTACATTTATACTTGGCTATTTTACATTCTATATTGTTATATTATCAACAGTTCTACTCTTAATTTTTCTTTACATAGTTGCGTCGTTGTTATTTGTATATTTGGATTGACTGAACAGTTTGTGGTAGACCCCAAGCCTTTTAATGTGATTATAGAAATAATCTCGACTGTCCTATGCTTATTGATTACATTTTCATTTATACATTTTGATTTACATTTTATATTTGTCATTGTTTTCTAATTGACAACCAGTTGTCATATTGTTATTACTTTTAATTCATTTTATGCCACTACTACCAAGAAGATTTTCAATTTTTCAATACATATATATATATAATTTTACTTAGCAAATCTATATGGTAAAATAAATTAATTATTAACTACGTCCGGAGAAGATTAAATATTGTTTATTCATATCTCATAACCATTTCACATCGACATTTTATGTTCTGGTCCATAAGATCAAAGTGCCAATATTGTCATTTCATTATTTATAATGGCTAAATACTATTTTAATTAATTGTGTACGTGATATATACTTATATTTTGGTTTTTGTTATATGTGCGAAATCTCTAATTTCCCAGTATGTATTAGTTACAGCGAAGATTTAAAATTAATCGACACCAGGGACAAATCAATAATGAAAACTTCAAAATAAATGACTCTTTTATCAAGAGGAAGTCAATCAAGAAAACTCGTTTATTCATCGAGAAATTGATCGAACTCCCTCAGTGGAAATCCATGGTAATAGCTAGCGATAAATCCTCAAACAAGCCACAGTATATACGTATGTACAGTAGCAAATGTCATAAATTACTGGTCTAACATTGAAAGAATCGCTATATGAAGATATATTTTCTTAATTTTTCAAGATAATCACCACCTACTTTTCTATATATACACTTATTACAATCTTAATTAATATTTCAGTGCTTGAATAAAAATAATCAGAAAGGTAGAAAGGTCTGAAAAGCTTATTATAACTGCCCGCACCTAGTTATCGTCATGAAAACGTTATTAGATTTCTAAGCACAAAATAATCAGTGAGATCTAAGTCTGCGCTACAAGACAAAAGGTCCAGTATAATAATTTCATTTAAGAATGAAAACATTTAGCGCAGGATAGGTGTTTTACAAAAAAAAATTGTAAGAGACGTATGGAGAAAATGTATTTATTGTCAACATAATTGAAATACTTAGAAAAATATCCTATCTACATAGCTAAAACAATATAACTATTAATTTATTTTTACCTCTTTTGTGCTTTATTCGAGTATTGTTAGCATGTTATACAAAATCCCTAAATAATCTCTCGTAAAGTACAAAAACCACAGACGGTTCTCATCTAAAACTATAAATCGTACATTTTCAATAAATGAAATAATATATTTTCTAAAGCAAACAAGAATAGCATTGTTCTTATCTAAATATATGTATTTACAAAACTATGCAGCATTAAAGTGGCACAGAAGAATATTTAATACATTCTGTAGTTCTACAATGTGACAAATTTAAGCGAATACAAAGTAACCAAACTCATGATCTGAATGTAAAGAATCTATGTGGTGAGTATGGACCGGCAGTCAGGCGAATATTGGCCGAATTTATATGTTATAAATAGTTATAATATAACTATTTATACATCTTAGTGATGAGTATACTTTCTTTAGAAAAGTGTTGGTCTTGTTCGATTAGGGGCTTTCATTTATTTGTATGTTAACAACATTATATTCATTTATTAATGTACTTTTTCATATCAGTTAACAGAAGAAATGTCAGAGATATTGTGAAGCTCGTGTAATAAATGGTAAAATGTCTCCATCCACCCAAAAATATACTCCCGTCTTTTGGAGTTGTCGTAGAATTTAGATTGTGGGTTATAAAGAAAGAAGAAAACCATTAACGGATAATAATATGCATATTTAATATACAAGCAACATGACAATATTCTTTAGAAACGTCGAGTACAATTGCAACTGTTACAGAAAGTTGTCAATTATCTTCAGCTCAAGGGGGAGATTGGATGCCCGATTTGCATACGGCATTCGCACCCATGGGACCCTCTGGGCTTCTGAGGATCTTATTTTAGAAAGATGCGTCTTCCACTGTTCGCTGAGTAACCTGTCGTAAGGTTATGGTAATTACTCGACTTCTGATTATAGAGCCGCGGGTTACTCGGATAGCCAAAAACCTTACCAAATACATATATATTGGAAATGCATCTGTAGAAGAGTAAATACTCTTCTAGTCATTAATTTCTCAGAAATCTAGAATTCTGGTATGGGGAACCTCGAGGTACCACTGTCCGGAAGATTGCAAGTCAGTTTCTATAAATTCCAAACCCAGACTGCCAGCGGTTGGTCCGACGAATCAGACCTACATACGGTGCTGATACCAGTAGTTCCACTCTTCTGTTGTGTTGATACGGAGGCCGGTATCTGGTGGGCAACTACCAGCATGACGGTACTTGTTAGTAAGCCGGCCAACAACCAGCCTACACTCAGAGACTACCAGCTTTGGAGAACTTTCCTCCACCGTTTGATGTGTCACCGTTGCAAGGTCGTTTCGCAGGATCTTTTTGCCCCGTAGACGGTCGTTGCCCAAAAATATGAGATAAGGTAGATTACTGAACCCTACCATGTCATAGATTACGGAGCCTGTAACAAGGACTAGAGTAAGACCCTAATTACACACCTATCGACACTCATTACCCCAGATAACTGATATAAAGCAAGCGTCGCTATTCCACCATAGAGTATTAGTAGGTGTCAGTATTAGAATAAACTTGCAAGGATTATTGAAGCGGACTGTAAGAACACGTCCAGGCCCATCAAAAAAATTAATTTACGAAGCAGAAGCATGATGTATTTGTAGCAACAAATTATGTAAATAATCAAGCTTTATCAAAAACCACTACTTTACATCAAAACAATAGGCTTCGCAAACCGCATCTTTTCATTACTACTTTGTGAATACTTAAAGACCAGACTAAAAGGCACCAAAAAATAGAAAAAGGCGCTTTAAAAAGACCTTTTTATATTACAATCTACTACAATCAGCAATAAATAAAAATTGGCCTATGCTTTTTATACATCATACATAAGTTCATATTTTGCATATACGATCTCTATAATCGCAATTATTAACCATACAAATTTTAGCTACTACTTGTGGTTACTTTCTAAGAACACAACATTGAAATAGTTCCTAATCTATGTCTTTCACATGCGTGTAGGTATATAGTATATTAAATCCATTTTACGTACTGCATAAAGAACATTTGCCGCAAGCATGTGAGTCTGGACAACTCTGCAGTGTTGCCCCTTCGCTAGTGCAATGAGGTGCGCATCGGAATTGGGTAATCATCAATGCTAATTTTATTTTATGTTACGAATTGTATTTCGACCAACAACAACCCGGCGTGCTAGGTAAATGCTATGCAACAAACGCTCTTAGGTAATTCCACGCCGAAGTATACCACGGATACAATCTCGTAGTCTACCTTAGTATTTTTCTTAAATCGTTGACGAAAATAAAGTTGTTAAGAACTTAACATCTTTTATTTTATTTTATATTATTGTTTCTTGCTTTATATATGAATGTTTTTCTTTTTTATGTGTTATTATATCGTTATAATGTATGTTTTATTTTTTAACTTTTAATTATATTGTCATATTTAATGTATATCTTACTTACAAGTATCGTGAGCATACTGATGCGGAGTTCGGGCGTATACAGTCTCAGCGGCCGAGTTTATTGTCTGCCGGCCCAGCTACACGACTGGACACCGAATGCGATGCGAGACCTCTTATGTATGCGTACTGAATGCAATGTCTGGCATCTGCACATACATATGGGTCCATAGCTCCTCGAGCGGTTCACATACAGCACGTGTCAATTTTCATTAGCCATAGGCGATTAATTCATGCAATACGTGACAACATGGCACCCCCTACTTTTCTCTTCAATGCGAGCGCGACCGATACAAGCTCAAGTTAGCAGTAGCTGTTGGACTATTGACTTGGATGTTTGTACTGCGCTTAGAAATAATATTTACGCCTTGCAAGGATTTTTCTTTTTCCTTTCAGTAAATGCAGAGAATTATTAAGCATGACACAAACAAAAGCGTAATTCTAATAAAATTAAAAATAAGGTAAATAAAAAAGGATTCTGAAAATAATAATAAACAACTAGATCGCGCGCGCGGCTATTTGATGATGACGGATTTTATTGCAGACTATATCTCGGAACGTGTTCGCAGCTAAACATTTAATGTAGAAGTGGCAAGATCGGAGAAAGTCGCTGTGATGTCGATTGTTGCCGGGAGACACACGTTGCCACGTATTATTTGTATACGTATAAATCGCATGTAAAGATTGAATCCCTATAGCTAATGAAAATAGACACATACGGTATATATGCTATATGTTATCGTATGTTCTATTTGTGCGACCCCGACATATCGGCACACCGAAATTAAATAAATGTGGATTTGAACTGAAATTTGAGCTTTATTTTACGGTACTTTCAAAATAGGAACTTTCCTTAACAATAGTAATATTTCTTTAGTGGATAAGAGTAAAAAACCGCATTTATTGATATCATGTTGCATAATTCACCAATACAATTTTTTTGATCTATTTCAACTACAAAAATTAGCGAAGGTATAATCCAGTTGATTGTACACAGCTAGAAGACATGTCACAACTAATTTTATTTTATTATTTTGTCAGTACCTACTATACTATATTAATTAAAACCTCAAAACTGACAAAATTATATCAAAACGAGACAATAGCTTAGTAATAGTCACATTTAAAGTATTACCGTCTCACATGTTTTTGATGTGAAATTTAATAAGAAATTTAAAATGAAATAATCTACAGGCTGTTCCATTTGAAAAAATAGACTTTTTTGCAAAAACTAACAAAAGCATATCAAAAAACGACAATAACTCTGTAATAGTCACTTTTACTGTATTAACGTCTTACATGTTTCTGACACGAAATTTAATAAACAATTCAAAAATGAACTGATATACAGGGTGTTCCATTTAAAAAAATGACTTTTATACAAAAACGTGTCATGTAATTTTAATCTAGTTTTCTGAAAATTCAGTTTGTAATTGCAAAAAATTAAAATATGCCTGTATTAGGCCCTTTTATTATAAACAACTCTACCAAAAACTGTATTTATCTAATACGTTGTTTTCGAGAAATCTAATTTTATACAAACATTGAATTTTTCAGAAAAATGGCAATAAGTCAAAAACTGGCAATATATGTAGGGTGTTCCATTTAAAACACTATAACTATGGTTAGCCACCAAGTTATGGAACACTCTGTATAATACAAAATATTTTTAAAATGTTCCCCTAACGAACAGCTATCACAAGAAAAAAACCGCTTCGAAATATCTTTATCTTTTAGTCCACATCTGCAAAACAATATTAGTCCTGGTATTCATCGTGATCACTATATATTTCAAAATTAATTTTATAATAGTCATTATTACTATAAAAAAGAATATAAATGCTATAAATTTAGACTAGTGTTTAGCCTGTATACTATTAATATCTAGTATTACAAATATTCTCTGTATATTTATTCTTTTTACTGTATAATAATGCGAACTATTAGATCTGCGCGATCTGCATACATGCGTGTACGTAAATTCGATCTTATAGAAGAAATACACAACTAAAAGTGATGCATTTCATTTTATGCGCCTTAAAATCTATTTTAGTTACAAAGGCTAGAGTTACGAAAAGCAAGCTCATTTATTTTAAAGGTGCTGAGAGCAATGGCAATGGGAAAATTAATTGCCTAGTACGAGTTATAATAAATTTATAATTGAATGGGATTTTAAAAATAATTTATTTAATTAATCGATGATTACTTATTTTGCGACTGCTATTTAAAGATTTTATGGTCATGAATATTGACAGACTGCGCTGTTATACAGCTTACAAATAAATCTTGAATGCACTTTGTGATCGTAAATTATTATAACAATAACGAAAATATTTCGAAAAATATTATAAACTGCTGATAACATTCGCGCTACTGAATGGTAAAATTATATTACATTTTACGTACAACATCATTTAAACTTTAGTTTTTAATGTTGCTTATTTTAACAAACTATTGTTCTGTATGGTCCAAATTTGAAAAGCACACAGACACGTTCACACTGCGTTAGTTAGGACTCAATATGTGACAACAGTATTGAATAATGAGATACTAATTTGCCCATTAGTATAAGCAACCCTTCATATAAAATATACATGGCTTTCTCAGCTGTATTTACATGTAGTAATAATATGCAATATTCAGTGTATAAGGTGTGTCGAACAAAAACTGGACTAAACGAGTAGCGTCTAAACCAAAGAACGGAACACACTGCGGCTGGTGGACCTGTCTACCAGCTACCTTTGGTAACATAGCGCTTTCTTGGGACATCACTCAACCACTACCAGTACAGTCAATTACGTAGACAGTAACCGACTTGCGATTTTTTTAGACAATGAAAATGAAGGACTTTTTTGAAGAGAGTAAGTAAAACTATTCTTGAAACTGGAAAAATTTGCCACTAAAACGTGTAAATTGCTTCAACAAGCCTTCAAAAACGAGTGTATTCCCTGAACGCAGTGTTTTGAATGGTACACTCGTTTCTAAACGAGAAGAACATCGATTGATAAAAATCTCGTTCAAACTAATACAATTCGTAATTTGATTCTTCAAAATCAACATTTGATTATCAGAGATATTGCTGAAGATATAAGGTTTGTTCCAACATACAGTTCTGAACGGTTCTAGAACTAGTGCGCATGTCATTTAAGAAAAAGACTGTTCGGACTATGCAGTTCTGGAACTACAAATTCTGAGAACTAGTAGTTCAATGTTCGGAATTTCAGAACGCGTAATTCAAGAACCGTTCTGAATTACGAGTTCTTCTAGAACTGCATGGTCCGAACAGTCTTTTTTTGAATGACATGCGCACTAGTTCTAGAACCGTTCAGAACTGTATGTTGGAACAAACCTCTTAGCATCTGCGTTCGATTATGCCAAGCAATTCTAACAGAATAAATCAACATGCATGGATTTGCTGCAAAGTTTTTGTCTCATGTGTAATCCAAAGACCAAACCAAAGCAAACCGTGCATACACGTGTGATAACACGTATATGCACAGTTTGCAATTAATAATTGATAAACCGCGCCAGCTTTGATGAAAACTTGCTGAAAACCATCGTAACATGAGATATATTCTGTGTTAATAGCTATTACCAGCGAAACCAATGCTCATTCGTTACAATGAGTCGGATAAAAACATCCCCGACCGAGCTTCAATGAGTTGACCCAAGTTGAAGGTAATGCTGGTACTTTTCATCGACCGGTAAAGTGTAATCCACTACAAATTCGTTTCACGTGGTCATAATGTAAAAAATAAGTGCTACGTAGCAGTTCTAAAGTAGAGAACGTGTGCCCTGGAAGAGCTCTCAGTTGTGGATAAGCAAAAGTTGAGTGTTGCATCACGTCAATGCACCAGTTCACATGTCCTTCTTTGTAAGCCATTTTCTAGCTAAAAAGAAACAAGCGCTGTACCCACATCAACCATACTCTTGAGATTTTGCTCTAGCGATTTTTTTGGTGTTTCCTAACTTGAAGTTTAACTTGAAAGGCCGCAATTTCTATGCATTTGATAAAAAATCCAGAAACATTTCATGAAAAAGCTCTTCGCCTTTTCGTAAAAAGCTTTCCAAAATTGGCAGAAACCTTCGGCTAGGTGTTCTGCTAAGGACGGAATGTACCTAATCGGAAGGTGATAAATTTGAATAAGTTATATCTATCCGCATAAGGCTTTTATTACAACAATTTGGTCTTTCATTGATCAGACCCCGTAGATCTATCCATACTATAAGTACTGGTTAGCAAATGCTAACGAAGTAATCAACTGGTAACAATAATTTAAAAATTGTCATTCAAGTGTAATCATATCAATTACTTTCACATTTCATATGTCCTGCCAGTAAATGGATGGCTTATAATAACTTATTATTTCTAATACACATTTTCAAGAAGAAGAATACAGGGTGAACCTCGGAAATCGTCATCTAAGCAAAACACCAATATATAGATGTTCCACTAATAATAATAAAATCTCATGACAAATTATAAAAAAGAAGTGGTGAAAATACACAACTTGGTTGTATGTATGTGCGTTCCGAATTTTGATACAAAAGTAGTTGCAAATTAAGTTTCACTACGAATTTAGAAATTTTTCATTATTCATTACCCCTGACGTGTAATTCTTAACGATGGAGTATAATTTGATATATTATTTGTGCTTTTACCAACTATTGGATTCTGAACAATATCAGTCGAAAAAACAAAAAGCTTTGTTCGTTACCGGTCATAGATACACAGAGAGAGATTGACAGTTTCAAAAATTACTTTTTCTGTATCAGGAGACGTCCGTGAACATTACAAAAATCTCATTGTAGAATATTTTCGCCATTACAATACTTCTTTATACCACGTATAAGACAGTAAAAGACAATTCGAAATATTTGCTCTAAATTTTCAAATTCCTCTATCTGTGTACGCAAAATTTCGTAAAAAACAATCTCCACTACTCGGAAACGATTATATGGAAAATATACAAAACCAAACATAACTGTAAGTAAATCGGTATCTATTCCTAATAACTATCTAACTCTATTCTCTGGAAAATTACTACTTCTATTCTATTATCTATAAAAAAAACTAGCGATACCCGGCGCGTTACTACGCCAAAAAAAAAAACATGCCAATCACATACATACATCCAGTTTTATACATATAATTTTAAATAACCTTGCACTAATGCAATATTTAAAAGTATGTTTTCATTCAGTTACTACTGAAAAATATGAATAATCACAGATGAGCCGATATCAATAAGATTAAATGATGGAAAGTGTTTTTTATTTTAAGTCCGATCGGCACCAAACATCTCAGGAACATGCTCCGAGTATGCTAGAGTTTTCCTGAAAATTTCATCAAAATCGGTTCAGTGGTTTCGGAGTCTATAGGGAACATACACACACTAGCTTTATTTGAGAAACCTCAGGACAAGATTCAGTGATCAAGTCAAGGTTTTAGCCCTGTTCTATGATATAAACTTTGAAATTCTTTGAATGACAACGTAATTGAGAACTGAAAACTTCTTCTATACCTATATTAAGTACTCAGCTGTAGCATATACATCCAAGGTAACTCTTTTTGAAATAATAAAAATAATATTTTGTTAGAATTAATTATGGTGGAGGTGCCTCAAGTCAATTAAAGTAATGTTGAGAAAACATTCATCCACCTGTAGATGAACGAAATACAGCTCTTGTTACATTTACGTAAATTGATAAACAAATAAAATATATAGTCAGGTAAACATATGTGCGTATCGTTTGACTAAATGTGTTAATAGATAATATTTTTTCTTTTTCTCCCTACTTTGTTAAATCAATAAATTAAAAACATGTAAAATTAATTTAACAATATCATCTTTCAGCAATTTCTCTAAATGAACACGAGAAATACGAATTTATTATTTTGTCTAGTTACACTATATGGTTTTAGTTAGTAAAGACTACTAGCTAAAACCATATAGTGTAATTATCGTGCTTGTAAAGTATTTCATAGCTTGAGCACTTAACCTCGATGACAAGAGAGGTCCAAAATAGTCTAGTTAAGTCCGCACCAGTTAAGGAGAGCAAGAGAAGTAATAATCACCGATCGAACAAATTCTTATTTCATCTGTCGTCCGGGCAATTCGAACCTACTAGAATGTTGAACGTTTTAATATTTACTTCCAATATGAACATGTTATCTTAGGGGCAGATATACTTATAAGTCATCGCATCCCGTTAAATATAATCAATATATATATTGACGAGTATATTATACAAAACTTGAGTTTATTATATACCTAGTGTTTTTCGACAATTTGCGTCGTAACTAATGTTGCTTATGCGTTCAAATTTGTCTAGTTTTAACATAAGAACATACCTACAATAACTAAAACTAAGTAAATACACCTCAACCTCCTCAACATTTATATTTGACTAGTAGCTAATATATTAATTAAATATTGTGCAATAACTGTCATATAAAATATATTATTACATTTTACGCTGTTTATTTAGAAGCAATATAGTAACCGTATATATATTTTCTTCTCTGCAAAATTTTTCTTTACAGTTTCAATATCTCTCTCCAGGATATAAGACGATATTTCTGAAAGTTCTCGGAATGTTTGCTTATACCCTGCAATATCTGTACGCAATATTTATTTTCCCAAATATGAATGTTATATTTCTATCCGCTGCTTTTGTAAGATTTCATTTAGTAGAAAGCTATGCTCATTTTCTTCTTTTAATGTCTCTTTGTAACGAATACTTATTAAATGTATTAAATGTTAGTGCTTACTTACATATATAAAGGACTGGAACTACTGCAAAAGGTTATATACTCGACTAGTCGTTTGTTATCATGGAATCTATTACTGTGCGCGTATTATTGAACTATATACTGAAGATACCATAGAGTAAGTTATATAGTCAAGTTAGTTAGAATAAGTTATATTTATATAACTTACTCTAACTACCTAACAAGAATGAATATGTAATATGTTTATATAGCTGAATCGTTTTGGCAACCGACATAGTCAAAGTACGAACTAAAGACGACGAATCAAGGCTGCAATAAAGTAATACCAATTAATTAATATTTCTGGATGTATTGCAGCCAGTTACAAATTGTATATTATAAATAAAGATTTAATATTACTTGTCTATACTGACATTCTATGTAACACTTGGCTATTCTGTGTAGTAGAAATATGTAATTATAAAAAAATGTCTTAAGGTAATTATGACAAATGTCAAACGATTGATTATTATTATTTATGACAGTCCTAAAGTGACCTTTCTAGGTTATATTATTTGTCAGGTCAAATTCTGCAACATCTTAAATTTGACACCATTTTATTTATTGCCACATGAAGGTTGTCAAAGCGATTTAACTATAGTATATTATTTCTCCATAATAGTCATTCAATATAGTCGTTTGACAAAGGTTTAGCCACGGTCTTGTGTTCATACAGTGGCGTCTATGAACATATACCTCCGGTTTCTGTTTGGTGACTTCGACTCGAAGATAGAACAAAATACCAATTACAATAGATTGACGTCCCAGAGAGACACCAAGAAGTGTAGGGAGACAACAGAAGAGAAAACCAAAAAAACAATGGAATCAGAAAACACAAGACAGAGTAGTTTCGAAGCACCACCTCGGGGGAGGGGGGGTATATTCAGCAGTGGACTATTAAGAAATGACAAAGAAGGAGAAGACACTGGTAGAGTAGCCCTTGTATTTAGTTTTAAATAGGATAATATTGCTTTTGTTATAGTTTATTGATAAAATAGTTGAATTCAACCTTTGTTCAATACATTCCATGTATACCGGGTGTCCACACTTAAGTGCGCACTATTGATAACTCTGTTATCTTTGGAGGTGCAGAATCGGTCAAATGGGCAAAGTAGTACCATTTTTTTATGGCGGTTACAATTGTGAAAATAGAAAAACAATTGAACGTCGGGTTCTCTAGATATTCGACCAAACAATTTTTTTTTAAATGGAACACCCTGTATATTTTTTGGCGATTGGAAATAGAATCGCAAACTGAACAAAAGAGTCTTAGTACACTAGTATAAAAAAATGTGAAATAAAGTAGTTACTGAGAAATCTGTATCTTTGCTTTGTTTGCATGAAATCGATATACCTATGGAAAATTAAAGCGTCACATTGTCTGGTAGCTGTCAAATTATTTGTATTTGCTGTTGTTAAAGTTACTGTGTGGAAAAAGTACTGGTTTTACAATTTTTTCAACCGTAACAATGGCATTTACTCATTTGGAAAAGTGTAATATGTTGGAGTTGTACTTGAAGTTTAACAAAAATTCAGATAAAGCGCTCGAATGTTACATTCAGCAATTTCCTGATCGTGATGTACCAGATCGTCGCTATTTTTTAAAACTTTATCGAAGATTAAGAAGCAACGAAACAGTTTTTATAAAGAAGAGGATCAAAAATGATTTTATATTATCACAAGAGACAGAAATAAATGTATTGGCATATTTTCAGGTACATCCAAATAATTCTGTAAGGGATTTGTCCAGAGAATCAGGTGTTTCTCGTAGTACGATCCATAAAATTTTGAAAAAAAATAAATATGTTCCCTTTAAATATCAGCCTGTTCAAACTCTACTTTTGGGTGACTATCAAAGACGATTAACTTTTGCTCAATGGTTTATCAATGCTTTTGAAGAAAATCACAATTTCTTCAGACACATTTTATGGAGTGATGAATCCAACTTTTCTAATCGCGGGATGATCAATAAAAGAAATAATCATTACTGGAGTCATGAAAACCCATTTGTTGTTTATCCTTGTAATCCACAACACCGATTCAGTTTAAATGTTTGGTGTGGTATAATCGGATCCCGAATTGGTAGGCCATTTTTCTATCGGGGTTCTTTAACAGGAGAAAGATATGTGGCATTATTGACAGAAATTTTAGAAAATTTTCTGGATGAATTAAATTTGGTAGACAGACAGATTATTTACTTTCAACAAGATGGAGCGCCTGCCCATAATCACCGCGAGACAAGGGAGTTATTAGAAAGATTATTTGGCAATAGATGGATTGGCACAAATGGTCCTATTCAGTGGCCCGCACGTTCGCCTGACATGACGCCATTAGATTTTTTCTTGTGGGGAGCAGTAAAAAATCAAGTGTACAAACATAGATATGCAATAGTGGATGAGCTTCAGGAAAGAATTTCCAACATCATTAACGCCATCGATGGTAGGACCATTTTAGGAGCTACTCGTAATGTTCACACAAGATTGAGAAAATGTATTGAAATGGAAGGAGATGTCTTTGAACATTTAATTTGAATAATTTTCTTTACTATTTTTGTATTTATTTTTATTTGTTTATTAAATTAAAGGCTTTAATGAATGTTTAATTGTCCGTAGATATATCGATTTCATGCAAACAAAGCAAAGATACAGATTTCTCAGTAACTACTTTATTTGACATTTTTTTATACTAGTGTACTAAGACTCTTTTGTTCAGTTTGCGATTCTCTTTCCAATCGCCAAAAAATATACAGGGTGTTCCATTTAAAAAAAATTTGTTTGGTCGAATATCTAGAGAACCCGACGTTCAATTGTTTTTCTATTTTCACAATTGTAACCGCCATAAAAAATGGTACTACTTTGCCCATTTGACCGATTCTGCACCTCCAAAGATAACAGAGTTATCAATAGTGCGCACTTAAGTGTGGACACCCGGTATAGTACAATTACCAATGACAGAATGCATATTGTAGGATTCTACGGGTGAAGTATGATGAATATTAGGGCGCAGACATGACCGGTTTAAACTACGACGAAATTACAACAGAGCAAAGAAATAATATAAACAATACACATTTACTGAAAAGCACTAATTCATATGGTGAACTACAACATCTGTTTACGCCCGAGAAGTGCCCGTGAATGAGAGCAAAAAATACCCATAAAATGAGGTCCTTATGAGTAAAATCCTTTTTTCATCGGCGTAGATAGGAGCATGAGGGGTTTTTAAAATTTATTATATTTATCTTATATTTCACAAGAGAAATAAAATTTTCATTCATACTTAGTTAGTTTCGTTTTTTCATTGTTTTGACTGTTAATTATGTACTTCGTAATTTTTGCAATAGTCTGTGTAATACCGGTTTATTGAATCGACTTCTCCCAATTATCTAGACGTAAGTGTGCACTGGATTTCGTTTAGTTTCAATAACATACGCGTAAATTTTTAGTTATCATTTATTTAGATCTAGAACTTTGTTTATATTACTCTTTCTGATATGAAAATGAATTGTTAGTGATTCCGAAATTTATTACAAAGTCTGTAAAATATCGCACGTACATAACTTAGCTTTGCTAAAACATACACAGAAATAGTTTTTATGCAGAGAATTTCGATAGTTTACAAAATTTCGTTACATCTTTAAATGATGATGCTCGAAGTATTTCTGAGTGCAAGGAACTAACACAAATCCCAAATTTAAAAAATAAATTGTTATTCCTTCAGGAACACTTTGGAAATTTGCCTAAACTAATCACAAATTTTGAAAATCGAAATGTCAAATTAAAAGATGGATTAACCACATTAGATGTGGGCTATTAATGATTTCAAAAGTATTCCAAGTGACTTCGGATGTGGCCTTCGGCAAAAGTTAGACGCAGTTTTTAGTAGACATCCAGATTTAATAACATTGCGGCAATTGTGTATGCTAAATACGCTGAAATAAAAGAATATTTCCAGTACGGACCTATAACCAGTTGCGATGTAGAAAAGACGTTTTCTATCTACAAGGATGTACTTAATTCAAAGATAACAAGTCTTACAGAAGACAAAATGAACAATTAATAAGGTATTTTGTATTTTATAGATCTCCAGCCACTTGTTATCCAATTATATAAATAAAATTAAAACCTCTTTAAAAATACAACATTTCAATAGTGCGGCCATGGGCGATGAGTCATCAACTGTTCGTGCCCGCGCCCTAATGATTATTTACTCACAGTTTAAGACAAGTAATTGCCTGGAAATCTAAAACTACAAAAAGTTCTTTACTGATCATAAAATAGAATTAATTATGGGTGTCAAATACCCTACCATAGTGTAAACGTTACCTAAAAACAGTACAGTTTAAACTTTCTTAACATTATAGAAAAATTAATTAATTACTGTTATAAAAGCATTTCTATTCGGATATGGTATAACGTCATCAAACATCGACTAATGTTTCTTGGATATAGACAGATCTTATAATAGAAAGAATTTACTATATTTAAAAAAAATAAAAACAATGTCTGGCAGATCAAGGGCATTACAATTGTTACGTAAAAGTGACTAGCACTGGATTTATTTAGTGCTTCAAACTGTACAAGAATAATGACTGTCGGTCAATCAATAACACACACCCTATACATCCTATACCTATTTCTTCTAATATCTGAATATGTGTGTTTCTGAGAAAGTGAGAAATATTATCAAAATAATAATGTTCTTTCCATAACTTCGTAATTATATTTTTTGTAGTAAATCAAGTACTATGACATCTGCCATGTGTTCTCTAGTGTAATTTATATAGTCGTATAATAAATTTGTATATTTATAAGTTCCCATTGGCATTCAATACGATTCGTAAACATCCTATTTACAAAGGATTCTTGGCAAGGTAGCACAATTGTAGCGTAGGTACAAACGTAAATTTGTTGACGCGAAATAAACATGAAGAACTATCACTACAAATATAGCTCAGATTAGTGTTCAACGGGCCAGTTATTTAGAGAGTACATAAGTCTTCAATATTATTCAACGCAAATTTGTCCATTACGTATCTTATATAAAAGAAGATTCATTAACGTTCTTTTATAAAACAATTTAACACCATATGTTCTTTAGTTTGTGCTAAATATCTTCAACATATGTGAGGCACATGCTACAATCGCTTTCGGAACAATTCTGTTTCCTTATTATATTTATGCTAAGAGTTGAACTATAACAGATAATGTTTGATATACTTCAGATATGTACGAATCGCTATACATTCCTAACCTAACAATAAAAAATGAGGTGTGGCCACCACACGACTTTCTTATACGTATGAGCGTTTCAAACTATACAATCTTAAGAATTTTTTTATACAAAACTTATTCAAAATCCTATTCTAAGTACTTTTATTCTCTTAATAAATCGCTATAGAATGCATACTTTACAAGATATTCGAAAAAAGTGCTACTCGCTAAGAGTAAAAGTGCTACTTCCGGTCCGAATTTTGAAATTTCATGTATACAAAAAATATTGCAAATATAACTCTAAATACTTTTGTACTCTTAATAAATATATATAGAATGCATAATTTACGACATATTTGCCAAAAATCGCTATTCCGTAAGAGTAAAAGTGTTACTTCCGGTCCGAATTTTGAAATCTTTTTTATACAAAAGATATTGAAAACTATGTTTTAAATACTTTTACACACGTAACGTACCTGTCTAAAAAGCTTGACTAGCGAAATATTCGCAAAAAAACCGATTTTCGATAAGAGTAAAAGACCTACTTCCGGTAGGAATTTCGAAAAACTTTTTAAATAAAATTGTTCTCAATTTTAATTTTAAGTACATATGAATTCTTTATAAATTTGTATAAACTTAGTATTTGACGAAATATTGGTAAAATTCGATTTTTTCACTGAAGTAAACTGCTACTTCCGGTCTACCGATTTTACTGAAAAACTAATCAGATCTCAAGAGGGAGATTATACACATAAATACAAAATTTTGAATTGATATCTCCAGCGGTTTGGCCGCTATCGTGGTCACAGACAGACACACACACAGAGAGAGAGAGAGAGACATGTTTTAAAAACCACTTTTTGGTATCAGGGGACTTCAAAACGTGGACATCTGCAAAAATCTCGAGGTCGAAAATTTTCATCATCACAATACTTCCTTATACTACGTATAAGAAAGTAAAAACCTTTCTTTATTATTAACATAATTACCCCCTACCGCTCTATACACTTATTACATCGTCTAAATAATAATTTTAAGTCTGAATTAAAAAAATGCCAATCTCGCTTTCAAAATCGATCATTAGTATTATTTGAACTTTGTTACCGCGTTTGCATGTCGTATTTTATCGTCTTAGAAAAGTGTTGCTCAAAGCCCTTTTACTTTCTTATACGTAGTATAAGGAAGTATTGTGATGATGAAAATTTTCGACCTCGAGATTTTTGCAGATGTCCACGTTTTGAAGTCCCCTGATACCAAAAAAGTGGTTTTTAAAAAATGTCTCTGTGTCTGTGTGTCTCTCTCTCTCTGTGTGTGTGTGTCTGTGTGTGTGTCCGTGTGTGTCTGACCACGATAGCGCTCAAACCGCTGTAGGTATCTATTCTATATTCTCTAAGTTTTGCATTTAGTAGTATAATCACCCTCTTGAGAACTGATTAGATTTTCAGCAAAATCGGCCGACCGGAAGTAGTAGTTTACTTCAGTGAAAAAATTAAATTTTGCCAATATTTCGTAAACTACCACGTTTAAACAAATTTATAAAGAATTCATATATACTTAAAATTAAAATTGAGAATAATTTTATTTAAAAAGTTTTTCGAAATTCCTACCGGAAGTAGGTCTTTTACTCTTATCGAAAATCAGTTTTTTGCGAATATTTCGCAAGTCATGCTTTTTAGACAAGTACGTTGCGGATATAAAAGTATTTAAAACATAATTTTCAATATCTTTTGTATAAAAAAAATTTCAAAATTCAGACCGGAAGTACCACTTTTACTCTTATCGAATAGCGATTTTTTGCAAATATGTCGTAAGTTATGCATTCTATATCTACATATTTATCAAGAGTACAAAAGTATTTAGACTGGACTTGCAATATTTTTTGTATATATGAAATTTCAAAATTCGGACCGGAAGTAGCACTTTTACTCTTAGCGAGGAGCACTTTTTACTTTCTTATACGTAGTATAAGGAAGTATTGTGATGATGAAAATTTTCGACCTCGAGTTTTTTGCAGATGTCCACGTTTTGAGGTCCCCTGATACCAAAAAAGTGGTTTTTAAAAAATGTCTCTGTGTGTGTCTGTGTGTCTGTGTGTGACCACGATAGCGGTCAAACCGCTGGAGATATCAATTCCAAATTTTGTATTTACGTGTATAATCTCCCTCTTGAGATCTGATTAGATTTTCAGCAAAATCGGCCGACCGGAAGTAGTAGTTTACTTCAGTGAAAAAATTAAATTTTGCCAATATTTCGTCAACTACCAAGTTTAAACAAATTTATAAAGAATTCATATATACTTAAAATTAAAATTGAGAATAATTTTATTTAAAAAGTTTTTCGAAATTCCTACTGGAAGTAGGTCTTTTACTCTTATCGAAAATCGGTTTTTTGCGAATATTTCGCAAGTCAAGCTTTTTAGACAGGTACGTTACGTGTATAAAAGTATTTAAAACATAGTTTTCAATATCTTTTGTATAAAAAAGATTTCAAAATTCGGACCGGAAGTAACACTTCTACTCTTACCGAATAGCGATTTTTGGCAAATATGTCGTAAATTATGCATTCTATATATATTTATTAAGAGTACAAAAGTATTTAGAGTTATATTTGCAATATTTTTTGTATACATGAAATTTCACAATTCGGACCGGAAGTAGCACTTTTACTCTTAGCGAGTAGCACTTTTTTTCGAATATCTGGCAAAGTATGCATTCTATAGCGATTTATTAAGAGAATAAAAGTACTTAGAATAGGATTTTGAATAAGTTTTGTATAAAAAAATTCTTAAGATTGTATAGTTTGAAACGCTCATACGTATAAGAAAGTCGTGTGGTGGCCACACCTCATTTTTTATAAAGATATTAAGCTAAGAGGAATTATTGGGAGCCAGGCCTGAACTATAAGACAGATAGTCCAATTAGTAAAAACTGTAGTCGTGAATTGAATCTTGAGTAACAACTGTAACATGGATAGGTTCTATGTCCTCTTGTCCAAACCCCCGTTGTTGGGTTCTTTGATGTTTGTTCAGGGATGCTTTATGGGACGGAATGTTTAGTTTTATCAGACGGAATTCACTCGATCACCGCCACGTGATCTCTCGTTCTGGTAGACTCTCATTCTTTCATTTCTTGTTACAACAAGTACACATCACTATTATCCTTATTCGTCTTTTGCAAAAGTAAAAAGTAAACAAGCGTCTTCCGTAAAAGACAAAGATTCGGGGAGGGTTGCTCCAACTGGTCATCTCATACCTAGTTTAGTTTTGAACTATTCATAAGAATCGTCGCTATAAATTTAAAAGCTGCGTAATTTGTGTCGCGTGTACCTTATCTTTTTAGTTAAAAGCTGTTTGCACCATATTCTTTATTTCTTTCGATGATCTGGCAATCACAAAAGTAATACTAACATACACGATCTGGGTCGCAGTAGCTTTACCCTACGCCTAGCAGGCCTATTAAGCCCTCTACCCATCATAAAAATCTCTGATGGACCTTCATAAATCCAAAAATAATCTTCGCTGCTGCGTTAACATTTTCTTCATCGATTTCCCCAATTTCGCAGTATATGTTAAGTATGCGGGGTGAGGATCAGAGTGACCTATTTGTTTTCTCACCAAATTCTCTACTTGGGGTTTGTATAAACCTTGGATAGTCCTTCAAATAGATCATGAGTTTTTCCCTTAATTGACGTCCCTGGCTATCTTACCCTAGAAACACAGTTTAGAGGCTGTCGGTCGGCTAAGCGTGAATCAAACGTTGCTAGGTCGGTCAAATATCAATGACCCCACTATGTCGTATTAATATTAGATTTGTATATCGAGTTAATGTCAATATTCACCGTTAGGATGATGTCCTACCAACACCGTCTATATTGCTAATGAACTGGTTAAATATCGAATAATTATTTTGTATTGACAACAAAAATCTACATCCTATTCATATAAAGGAGAATGTCTACGTAATACCAAGCTAACAATGTCATTGTAATGTTGGTTGTAGGTTAGACCAATATCAGAAAATGATATTTTCCCAACGCAGTCAAATGTTAACACTTGGATTCACATTTCCCGCCAAGGCTGGGCGAACGAATAAACGACTGGCAGCGAAAATTGACCTAATATTGTGTAGTACTAGGGTGTATTCATTTCCACAGGTTGGCTCAGAACAAATTAGTACTTTTAATGTTCTCCCAAGGAGTCAGCTTTTTCATTGTCTTTAATATTTGGATGATCTGGGAATTATTTTATCGTATTTTTATTGTGATTCACCCCTTGGAGGACTTACTAAAGATTACCAAAAAATACGAAATCAAAATTAATGGATTGGATTAACGACTGGATTATGTCTGCAAATGTAATAGAACAGCTACAAATTCGGAGGTTTTCAATTCTCTACTTTTTACATCACATCCTTACATATACAGCCGAGCATTACCTAATTAAGAAACGTGATAGACTTTGGTCGATGTAGTTGAACAATTACTACAATATTTTTTTATAATATTTATCTTTTCCAGTGTATTAATAAAATTGCTTATTAATATTTATTTGTAGTAAATTAATAAAAGATCTAACTATGCGTTAAGATTACACAGTTTTTTATTTTATTATACAGGCTGTCCAGAAACTCTCCTGACAAACGAAGACCGGATATTCCTCAGATAATTTTAAGACAATTTAACCCAATTCACCCTAGTCCGAAAATGCCTCCTAAGGGAGCTAGAGCTCTTTGAAGATGGCGCCTTGTAATTAGTTTTTTTTAATATCTCCCGAACGCTTCTTTTTAGAAAAACAAAAACTGGTATGCTTATTTATCCTCCAGAGATGAATCGATTCCATCAATTGCGAATTTCTAGTACCGGTCATAGGCGTTCGTTTTGGGTAGGTGAACGGTTATTTTAACGCATAACTTTTTTGTCCTTAACTTTTAAGCATTTATGACACTAGATTATTAAATTTTCAGGAATTCTAGTACTAAAAGGTACTCTTACTTTAAGTCAGTAGGATACACCGTTTTCTAGAAAAATCGATTTAAAAATTTTTCGTTTTTTCGTCATTTCAACTTCGCGAACTGACAAAAATTTGACAATTAAAAACGTAGGTTTTATTTCTGTTGGCAGTTCAGAGCGAACTAGTGCAAAAAATGATAAATTGAATTTTAATGACGAAAAAACGAAAAATTTTCAAATCGATTTTTCTAGAAAACGGTGTATCCTACCGACTTAAAGTAAGAGTACCTTTTAGTACTAGAATACCTGAAAATTTAATAATCTAGTGTCACAAATGCTTAAAAGTTAAAGACAAAAAAGTTATGCGTTAAAATAACCGATGCCTATGACCTTAGGAAGCATTTTCGGACTAGGGTGAATTGGGTTAAATTGTCTTAAAATTATCTGAGGAATCTCCGGTCTTCGTTTGTCAGGAGAGTTTCTGGACACCCTGTATATTCTTAATTGCATTTTTTTGTAAACATATTATAGCGTTAGAGTATATTTTCATAGCACTCTACTATCTATCCATATGTGATTTATCAATGCCCTTATAATACATATCTTCTTTTGTATACTTCTGTGCTATCAAACTTGATTCGCAGAACTGCTCGACCTTTTCTTTGCCAAAGCAGCGTACTTATGTAATATATGAATAATAATAAAGAAATTTAGTATGAGTAAAAATGTTGCTTCCAAAATAACTATCGAGTAAAAGCGTTCTAATGGTTCCTTAAGACGAAAATAACATTAACACCGCATCAGCCTTTTCGTAAACACTTTTATGCGTTTTATAACAAATATGTCATAAGTTAACTATATACATATTCAATGTATTTTAAAATTTCCAAACCACATTTTATACATAAATTTCCACTGGGCATTTATTCTTTTATATTTCGCTCTTGACTTCAGGAGAAAATTAAAAATAAATTAAATAACATTTATTTTGATACCAAAAAATATAATAAAAATATTTTTTTTTACACATTATCTTAATAGTCAAATTAGTACACACATTGCGATAATGTAGATATGACGAGTCTGTGTAAAACAACAACGACAAAAAACTTCAAATGTAGCCATAAGAGAACCTTAAATATTTATACACTCTGTTCGTACATGATTGAGATGAGAACCATAGGCAACCAAATATACAGATTGGTACCTTCCAAAAAAAAAGAAACCTAAATATGATTATACTCTGTCAAATAATTGTTGGATTAAAAAGCGGGTGAACTACATAAAAAGTTGATTCAAAATGACATAGTAACACAAGTATAATAATTAGAATATTCACAATAAAAAATAGAACATTCACATTAAATATTGAAAGTGATGTCCCAGTTTTTCTATGCATATGTTAATCCTTCTTTTTATATTTTCGCACACTTTTTGTATGTAGCTCTTCTACCGTAATTTGTTGGATTTCATGTCTAATTGCTTCTTGAAGTTCTTCCAAATTATGGAGTCTGTTCTAAAAAACATCATTTTTTAGTCGACCAAACAAAAAAATCAAGCGGTGTAAGATCAGGGGATCTCGGAGGCCATAGGCCTTGACTAATGAGCCTATTGTTATAAAATTCCTGAAGAAATGTTATTGTTTCTATTGCTGTATGTGCTGGTGCATTATCTTGTTGGAAGTAATCATTATTTAATTCAGCATCATGAACTTGTGTTAAAAATTCTTGTAAAATATTGCGCCTGTATCTTTCTGATGTAACAGTTTCATGAAAAAATACAGGTCCTTTTATTCGTCTTCGAGAAATAGCAACCCACACTCCTACTTTCTCTGGGTGTAACGGGGTTTCAATAAAATTATGGGGAATCTCAGCAGCCCAAATTCGCATGTTCTGTGAATTGATGTAACCAGATAAGTGAAACCACGCTTGACATAGAAAAATTCACTCGGTGAGCACCTTAATTATTAATTATCTCCGTTCCTATACGTTGGCGCCGATTAATTTATAAGTAAAAGTTGTTCAATTAGAGGTCCTCTATAAGTTGCACTAGTTTTTTTTGTCAAAAATCGGTTGCACCCATATTCTCCAAAAATTCCTTAAATTATAGCTCTACAGATTCTCAAATTACGCAATATAACAAGACGAAACGGGAACAACCAATAAAAAATCAAAATAACGCAATATAACAAGAAGAAACGGGAACAACGAATAAAAAATCAAAATATAAAGTTTATCAGAAAATGAACACAATAGACATAAGCCAAATGACACAAAGATAGGGCAATTTATTTTTTTACCAACCTAAATTTTAAATTTTCGGCGGTTAATTTGAATTTTTTCTGAAGCATGTACGAACGTATTGTACTTAGATTTCGAAAACGATGCATTCGCTCGCCATTTTCGTACAAAAATTCTGGTCATCAATTATTTTACAATACATTCAGTGCATTGTGCCATAATCAGTCCGGCTATTGCCACAGCGTCTTAAGGCTTGCTCTATAGTTGGGAGGTCATAGGTCCGACTGCTTGCTCCCCCCCCCCGTCTTTGAGTGCTGGTTTTTCTGTAGTTTTCACACGCCCATTTTCACGTTTCACGTACGCCCCCCAACCCGACATTTTGGCATCCCGTTCCAGAGTAACACTTTTGAAGCACACATAATATATGGACAGTATGTTTCTTATGTAAATTACACACGTAAGCAAAGCTGTAAGCACGCGCATATGTTTCTCACGATTAAAAACGTTCGAGTAAATACAAAAATCCTGTCTTTTGAGTGATGTCTGGAATTTTTGCCAAGTTGGACGTGTTTATAAAAAGCGCCAGCTAAAGACAAAGAAAGATTTGCAATTTTAACCCTTGGCGTCCGGAATTAACTCATTTTTAAAATATTTATTTTAAACTTAGAAAACACAAGTCAATATTAAACATAATAACTCAAACTGAACATAAAAGAATTACTGTCAACATTACAAAAATAATATAGTGGTCACATCAGATAACCTGTAGGACTACTGGTTACTGTGGTACGCCAAAAAACAATTTCTTTTGTCGTTTAAGCGCAACCCGCTTCACACACTGTAAACTCCACATACTCCTATGTGCTTCTTTCTTGGTACTACATGCTGCACAGCGTCTAGATGTAATATATATGAGGATATGAGTTGCTTGGTCCATCCTTTTTTCAATTGGAACGTATTTTTTAAAGTTATTTATTTGTTTTGAAGATTTACGCCCCCTTTTCTTGCACCCATAACTAGAACCAATCAATCCTGCGGCAACGTTAATTCTGAATTGCTTCAGACTGAGAGTGCACATTGTTTAGCAGCCAATAGAACCTATCTTGTGAAATAACTTTAGAGATGTAAGACTTCCTGACTTCTTGTTGAGGAGTTTTTCACATCCATCAGCAAATTCACTCCAAAAAAACATGTTCATTTATTTGGCTGGAAAGCATTTTTTTGTATTAATCTGCGTAGGATATAAGTTGGTATGGAATACAATCGAGTCAAATAATTCTTCCGGAAACAAGCACAAAAAACATCAGCTAGAAGGTCAATGTATCTGCAGGAGTACGTAGTCGTTCAGCTACGTGGCTAAGTGGTTTGTTTCGAGCTCTGCAAACGACCACTTTTTTCTGGAAGTAGGAAGAAACTTATAAAAAACCTGTGTATAGTCGTGGTGGTCACTTGATACAACCACCACTTCTTTGAGAATGTGGGAAACAGGGAAAAAAATCGTCAATTGAGCCCTCAGATATGCAAATATGCAGCAATTAAATAATACTTACCGGCCATTTTTAAATTTTAATCACTTAGCTTATAAATATAAATAAAAACGTCAAGCGTGCGTGAACCTGGTAACACCCAACCCATTATACCATCAAATACAACGGAGTCAATTTTTTTCCAACAGATGGCGTCATAATAAGTGTTATTGACGGAGCAGTTTGATGGCAGCACCATTAGGATTGAGCCAGCTAATTTTTAAATTGGTGGTTACGTGGACTAACCAGTAAG
Source organism: Amphimallon solstitiale (assembly GCA_963170755.1). Taxonomy (NCBI): domain Eukaryota; kingdom Metazoa; phylum Arthropoda; class Insecta; order Coleoptera; family Scarabaeidae; genus Amphimallon; species Amphimallon solstitiale. The sequence continues at coordinate 199,728,822 of OY720675.1, forward strand.
ACGCAAACGGTTTTAATAAAAATCATGTGTTTAATAAGAATGAAAGCAAAAGTTCTTGCAATTATATGAGTTGCATTATATAATATTACTGACTGTACAGAAAATATCACAATTATAAGAACAGCATGGCTAAAATATTGGCATTATGATAGAGATCTTGATGAACTCGAATCACCACTTTCAGAGAAAATATTTACGCATTGATAATTATACATTTGAATATATTTTAAGCTTAGTTACTCCATATATGTTTAAAAAGATACAGCAATGAAGATCATACTTGCAAAATAGTGACGAGTAGCTACTCTCTGTTTTCGTGGAACAGGCGACCCTAACAAAATTTTGCTAAGTTTCAATAACATACGCATAAAAGAAACATATCCTTATGTGCTACATATTTCTTGTGTAACACATGCTCTCCACAGAATCTGTGAATATATCAGGGACAGGTATCGGGAAATTGATAGACTTGTATCCGCTTTTAAAAAAGTTTTCAGAAAAGCACCATCGAGAGTAGCTCTTTACAGGGAGAAACTTCCATCTTTGTCACTGCCTCCCTCGCTAGTAATAACTAGATGGGGAACATGGTTGGCAGCTACTAGTTTTTATGCAGAGAATTTCGATAGTTTACAAAATTTCGTTACATGTTTAAATGACGATGCTCGAAGTATTTCTGAGTGCAAGGAACTAACACAAATCCCAAATTTAAAAAATCAGTATTCCTTCAGGAACACTTTGGAAATTTGCCTAAACTAATCACATACTTTGAAAATCGAAATTTCAATTTAAAAGACGGATCAGCCACATTAGATATAGCTATTAATAATTTCGAAAGTATTGCAAGTGACTTCGGTTGTGGCCTTCGGCAAAAGTTAGACGCAGTTTTTAATAGAAATTCATATTTAATAACATTGCGGCAATTGTGTATGGGGACAATGACACAAAATCTAACTGCTAAATACGCTTAAATAAAAGAATATTTCCAGTACGCACCTATAACAAGTTGCGATGTAGAAAGGTCGTTTTCTATCTACAAGGATGTACTTCATTCAAAAAGAACAAATCTTACAGAAGAGAACTTTGAGAAAGCATGCTAGTAAATATTAATACTCCTTTACTCGACTTGAATACAAAATGAACAAATAATAAGGTATTTTGTATTTTATAGATGACCGGCAACTTGTTATCCATTTATATAAATAAAATTAGAGCCTCTTTAAAAATACAACATTTCAATAGGGCGCTCATGGGCGATGAGTTATCAACCTTTCGTGTCCGCTCCCAAATCATCATATTTAATGTATGTCTTAATTGGGAATTTAAAGATATTGTAAGAATACATATGCGTAGCCCTCTTCGAATCACATGCTGTCTCAGCGGCGGAGTTATTGTCTGCCGGCCCTGTGACACAACTCTGCTTCGCGAAGGTTCATATACCTATTTATATTGCTATATGTAATCGTATGTTTGATGCAGAGCGACCACCCCACCGACATATCGGCGCACAGCGAACTTAAATAAATGTGTATTTAAACGACATTTGTGTTTTATTTCACGGTGCTTTCAAAAGAGGAAGTATCCTTAACAGATATTCGACAAAAACTTTTTGCGGTAAGAGTTCCTGTTGAAAGTTTTTTCATACAAAAGTTTATTTCAATTAAGTTTTAAATACTTTTTAATTGTCAGCAGAGCGGAGAACTTGAATAGTATTTTCAAAAAGCCGTTATTTAGTAATGATGTTACTTCTCGAATTTTGAACAGATTTTATAAAAAAAATCGATTGCAAATTAACTTCTCAATACTTTATAACTAAGTGGACGCTAATCGGCAATTGAATTCAAAAGCGTTAGATGGATAAATGTTAATAAAATGAACAGTTGAATAGATACTCGGTAAACATTATGTTCGCACTGCACAATAATACTACTTCCACTTAATTGATTTGCAAAAGAAAAAAATAGACAATTGTTCCAACTAGATGACAAGCTCTGATTTGAAATCTGGTGACAATAGCTATAGCAGATTAGGTTTAATCGTGTCACAAAGCAGACTTGGCTGGCGGAAATGTGGAGATTTGCAAGAATCTCGAAGTCGAAAACTAAATAAAATACTTTATTACAACATAAGCAAAATTATATACTTTATAAGTAGGCGAAATCTTTCAAAGGTTATATCTTGTCTACAACTAAAAAGGAGTGCTTCAAATATCACGCCAAAATGGTACATATTTCTAAGAAATTTCATTGGTATTTGTAAATTCTTTATACTTATTAGCAAGTATAATAAAATTTAAAATAGTTGACAAATCACTATATTCTCAACTGCCATATCGAATTGTTTACATTTTAAGCTACGATATGTGCTGAGTCTCCCTGTTTTGAAAGACTTGAATAGTTATTCTTTCAATTGGACCTTCTTGGGTTAGAAGCAGGAAGAAATTTCGCACTGAATTTACCTTATATGTGGTTATTCACAAATGAAATAACACTACACTGATATATACAACTTTATTTACACTTAAATAAAATAACAATGCGAACAGGTCGGTTTCTTGCATTAGGCAAGTTGAACCGTACATGATAGCTAACTGCTAACAGGTTGAGTTTCGTTGATAAACTGAATTCATTTTCTGTTACAAATAAATTCAGTATTTAGAGTGGGGTAGTAAGTTTACAAAACTGTACCTCCTCTATTGTTGTCTGGAAAAACCGAACATTAATGGGTTGTAAGTTTCATTAAAGATTCTCGGAAAGAGCAAATAGTAATGCAATTATCTAATATAAATATATGAGCCCTGCTGTGGCGTTTACGGGTTTCTTCAATTACAGAATATCTATAATTCTGAAATCCGGCTAATGTTTATGAATTTTTAAGTACTACAACGGCATGATGTTAATAAAAGCAATAAATTAAATGGTAATTTAAACAACGCATTTACCGATTTTCTAGAACGGACAATAGAAAAGTTTCTGAGAAAGAGATTACATTAGGACACTGATATCCCCCTTGGTCTTTCCAGATATAATTTTAAATATACATTCTTTTACGATTATGAAGTAATAAAATGACTTTAAGCACTTATGCAGAGAAATATACATGTTCTAATTGATTGTACCTTTGTAAAATAAAGCAAATTTAGATTAAAACTAAACATATATACGTTTTACATAGAACATAGAATATTACTTTATAAAAACAAATAAAAGAAAATAATAATGATAAACGTCCTTAACAATATGTGTCCCGGGTTTTGGTGGGATGTTTGAATCACTCACTATGTTGTGACTTATTTTAACTGTAACTAAACAAAAACTAATACATATTTGAGAGCAGGTAATTTAAATTCATAAGCCAATTATTAATTTCTTCCTCTTGACCCATTGAAAGGCGAAAGGTAATGAACTCATACAAATACCAATACAATAAAATAATTTCGATAGCACTATAGGTTCCTCTGAGTTCTGACTAATAAAATTAAGGTATTAATAAATAAATGCTAGGCAATTAAGTACATGTGTTCAGCTTGAGAATAAGAATAGGAACTTCTAAACAACAAAGTAACTCAATTTTACAAATACTGAATATAAAATATTTCCTGGTTTTAAGAAATTTATATATTCCAAAATATTTTCGCTATAGACAATAAATACATATTTACTCGTACATTGTCAGTTTCGTTATAAAACTGATTTTTCACAAAACTATGGCCTTCTGACTGCGTGGTATCATGGTTTCATAAGTAGAGAAGTTGATATCATAAGTAGATGCATGTTAGAGAAATCTAACAGACAGTACATTTAATATTACAGTTAGACATTTCACGCGTTCATTGAACATTTTTCTGCGCGAAGGATGTTTTGAAAACGAAACTATTTAGAAGACAAATAAATAAATCAGTCTCGTAAGTGTCAAAATATTTTGAAAATGCAGGCCAAAAATATGTAACCGAGATACCGAGAATGAAAACATAAATGTTTCAGTAACAGAAATGCTATAAATATATACATTCCTCTATCTACAGTCTACTATATTATGTACCTCTCTTCAATTTAAATTTAATTATATCAGATTCCTTGAGGTGATAAAAATCGGCTATCCCATTGCGATCTCTTCTGATTTATTGTGGCATGTCATTATATGTCTTTAGACTTTTAAATTCTAAACCATTGTTCTTTTGAATAGAGATAAACCGGCTTAAGATAATTTTCTGTATATTTTTCCGCTTGAGAATATTTACCTCTAATCACAGTTCTTCCAAATTATCACGTTGATAACATACTGAATCGCAATTTTCTATTTCATTTGGCAGAATCTACTTATGTCATACCCATATTTTTCATGCGCTTTTAGAACTTGTAATGTCCAATTACTTTTACCTTGATAAACTTACTGTTCATACTCTTGTTCATGCTTGATTTGATACTAGCCTTTACAATGCCCAGGGAACGCCCTAACTTTTAAAAACCATCAAACAAATCTTCTCCAACCAATTAGCATTCTCATTACTGATGTGGCCACCGTGGCCAACTGCTATTAACAATGTTCTTGACAAATTATCAGATTACCATAGTAAATCGCGATTTCCTATTTTATTTGACAAAATGTACGCGAGTCTTCTTCCGCCAAGCCCCTATTCTTCAAGTGTTTATTAAAGTTTCAATCTGCTGATATAGGTTCACTCACAAACTTTGTACCCTATCATTTGCATTGTCGAAGAAAGACTCCAATCTTATGTAGGCCACAAAACTTCTCGTATAAATGAGTTATTTTTGTCATTGCTGCTATAGCTCTTGTGGCCAATTGCTGAAACAGAACATCATTAACATCGCATTAGCATAGTGGATCGTGATTTCCTGTTCTATTTGATAGAGTTCGTATGAGTTTCTTTCGTAAACCTTATATTCTTCATGTTCTTGTTGAACAAGCTGCCTGTACATACTAGGCAGATCTGTTGTAATCATAGGCGATTTATTTTCAACTCATTTTTCCAATGGTTATTTTAACATTAACTTTTGCAATGCGGAGAGAAGGCTCTAGTCCTGTGAAAGCCAACGAAGCTACTCGACCCAATTCGTTAGCTTTATCATTAATGCTGTAGCCCTAGTAGCCCGGAACGTAGGCTATTGTTCAACTTTTTCTCGACTGCTGAGTTCATTCAAGACACAGACATATTTCCATATAAGTTTGGAATTAATATGCACAGAATCTAGAGCATATTAGTGTTGCTTGCATATTGCAGGAAACTCTGTAATTCTTTCTGCTTTGTGTATTAATTTTCCTATACAATCATGTAACCCTGTTATTTTCACTTGAAATCAGGCTCATCTGGATAATAGTTCTTTCTTAAAATCCCTAAGTTTCCGCTCTTTCACAATATTCTCTCTAAGAGATGGGTGATTCTTCAGATAGATTTTACATGCAAAGGTGATGACATGTTTCGTCTTATATAATTATATAATTATTTTAAAGATGTAGCATTCATGATACGTGGATTGCTAAATCTTCCTGCTTTGAGTTGTTCTATCAACATAATGCGGCTAGTGCCGCGAATTTGAGTTATGGGAGATTATTATTGCATTGGTATGTAGGCTACATATTTTCATTTGAATAATAAATTCATGCTAGTTATTATGAACTTAATAATAAAAGAAATGTTCATTACATTTAAGTTGAATGGCACAAGGGTATATTTTTTTTAAATAAGCTTAAATTACAGGAGTGGGAAATCAATCATGGTAGTAAATGACAGATCTAACAGATATGCAAAGAAAAATATTTTGGACGCACTAAACACTTTGATAATTCTATGGTAGGTATTGAACAACCGATACGTTTTATTTATTGGTGATAAAGCACTTGAGTCCACAAACATCGGAGGACACGGTCTTATTCAATAGTTTGGAAAATCTAGTCTAAATGTGGTTAGTAGAGATGCATTACAAAAGTATTTGTTGAAAATCCGCATATTATTGTTAGATTCAAATGAAGATTGCAATTGTATCTCCTGAAAGAATCAAACCTTAACTTTGTATCCGTCTTTGCTTCAGAAAGCCATATAGAGGAAACATATTTAAGCTTAGAGCGCACTATTGCATTATATAAGATAATAATTAACTTCATGTTGTACAAATTAATGGACTTACGCCCTATGAAATCACAGTTTCTACATGTTTCATTGGGTAAATATTTTGATATGCGGAGAGAAACCGAACGATGAATGGAACTCTTAGATCATTTACAAAATTTGTACGCATCAAGGACAAGTCATTAATTAAAGGTAGAGATATAGGCACTTTTTCCTGGAAAAGCTTGCCACTGTACACTTGTAACCATCTAGCTCAAGCATATTGTTTTGACTCCACCCCGCAAAGTTTATCGAGATATACTGCAACTGCATATAATTTAGAGAGGATATACTTCAGCATAGATTCTATATATGTCGCAGGCTAATAGTCATTTTCGGCAAATAGCTTTTGCCTAGGCAAATGATATCTGCCTTGGCAAATAGCTCCATATCATTTATTTCTGCTCAAAAGCTATTTTCCTAGGCAAATGGTACCTGCCAGCTGGGTTTTTAGGCAAAAAGATTCACAATAATACAAATGTCGTAGGTGAATAGACTTCTTCTTTTAAAACGAAATAAACAATAAAATAAACCCCAGTAAACCAAGGAGATTGCATTTTTGGACAAAAGAAGCTGTCAATTGGACAATTTATTTTGGCAGGTATTGCTGGAATGGCATTAACTGTTGCAGAAATTTCCAGTCTTGAAACAGGCACATCGTTTAGTATGGCACTGGGTTTTTGAAGGCATACATTGGCATTTTGAAAAGCTTTGGCCCGAGAACATAGACTGCTCGGCGCAGGCTTCTCTTAAGGAAATAAAGCAATTTTGGGGAATATCATCATAAGTAAAAGTAATTGACGAAACAGGTGTTATGTCACTCCTAGTCAGCCAGTTTTTTAAAATACCACTTTTGGTACCAATGCGGTAAACATCATTTTTCTTTTCAATTATAATTCCTTCTACATTTTTATATCTAATGGTCATCTGTCAAATTTTGCAATAGGTATAGTTACAAATTTATCTGTTTCTATCTCGCCAAAGATGATTTTGCTCCTTTTTCTCATTACTTCTGCGGCTTTGGCTTGTCCTTCATAGGATTTTTTCCGATTAATTCTAATATTTTTCTCATTGATGCAGAGTCTGCAAATGACTTAGTTTGCCAACCCTTTATCGTTTTCAGAAGTAACACCACAATTTACGTGCACTATTTTATTGCACTTTGAACAAGCGTGAGCGCCTGTACTTTCGTTGCCGCAAACACAGCAATATATTATGCCACCGAGACGTGTGTTACAGTCTTCACCAGTGCCTAAACCATTTGCCGTAATGTGCTCTGTCACCGTAGGAATATTCTCAATGGTTTCTCCTACGTACGTCTCAATTTGAGAATCGGCAACCTGTACTATATTTGCTTCGCTTGAATTTTCTTCTTGATGGGGGTTCTCAACTTTAGAAGTGTCAGGACTTTCTGCCGGTACTGCAACACTGCCATCATGTGATAAACATTTTCTGCTACTCTCACCTTCGTTTATGTTTACGCTTTCTAACTCCTCTTCGTTCTGTATTTTATCAATAAGATCTGATGGCAGATTTGTAGAGCGTAAACCTATTTTCGGATCTGCACCATATAGACTTTTGTTAGGTGATCTACCAATGATACGATGATATGATGTATGTTTCAACCATTGCACAAAGTAACACCCGATCGACCAATGAGAAGTTTTATTTTCTTCCATCCACATTCTTAACATTTGTTGGTTTGCCCTTTCAACGGACCCTTGGTTTTGAGGGTGCCTGGGCGTCCCTGTACAATTCGCCATTCTTGCCACAACAAAACCAACTCTTTTATTACTTCGGCTTTAAACTCCCGTCAAATATCTCTCTGCAAGATCACTGGTACACCTTGCTCGAGAAAAATTTTCAGTAATTCGTTGGCTACTTTCGCAGCCCTCTTTGTTTGTAATGGTCTCAAATATAAAAAATTTGTGGAATGGTCTTGATAGTTTAAGAGCCATTTATATTTACCATCTGAGCAGGATTGAAAGTCAATTAAATAAACTTGTCCTCATTCATTGAAATCTCTTGATGTTATCGGTTTTACAACCAAACCATCATGCTTCTGTCTTTTTTTCAAGTTACAAGTCTTACACAATTCTGCGTATACTTCAACTGCCAGTCTTGGAATGTTACATTTCTTTTTCAAATTATGAAGCATTTTGTCCTTTCCCCCGTGTCCTGTCGTTTTGTGTTGTCCGTCAATTTTATCAAAAAATTCTTCAATTGGTGTAACATAAATAAGGTCGTCGTTGACAGATTTTGCTTTCCGAATAACTTTTGATACGCCGGATTTCTCCAGGAGGTCATATGCTTTGCATTAATATTTTTTTGTTGTTGATAGAGCCTGAGTATTATTCTGAACTTGTTTTGAATGAAAACTTTTTGGTTCGTTGCATGGTCCACGGCTTTTTAATTGTTGTTTGTTCGTATTTTGCATTCAGCCTTAAATAAAATTCATCTTTATCTACCATGGTGTTACTATTAACTTACATGTTATAAAACTTTCCGCATAATACATACCATTTAGTGAGGTGAGTAATGGGAAACCTTTCATTTGATATAAATAGCATATATACACATCAGTAGTGTTAACTGCTGTTCTCCAATGCATGATAGGACACTAACGACCATGTTTTTGATTGCTCGATTATGATATTATTTGTCAAAACTTTTCCGCCATATTTCAAACTTTTAATTGCTCAAACATACTTTACTATCTTGACTACAATTATATATATTTCCTCTTAAGTTCACAGTGAAATTTTGAATAGCAACTTCACAACAATTTTCAAGACAACGAATTGGCAAATGTACCTCAACGACTTTTCCCCACATATGACTTCAAAGGATATAGTTGTACTTACCAAATATCGAAAGTTTATATGATCAGGTAGTACACTTAGAACAACTTGTTAATCAGCTGATACAATTATACATAAATAGCAAAGGCCATAAATATTCTCATATCAATACAATTCACATTTAATATGACTATAAAACGTGATCGTAAGGTAGTTATTACATTAGAAGGAAATTATAACCAGAAAGTTTATTGGCAGTAATAGAAAAAAAAAGTAATTAAATACCATACGTTGTCAATAAATTACTTGTGAGGTATTGATGAAATTGTACAATTATTTTTTGTCTATAGCCTATATGCTCTTTATTATCTCAATTAGGGAACATTTATTATTTACAAATGTCTGATTAAAATATATTTTCTCTGAACGTACATTCTATATAATTAAGGTCTTAATATAAAAAAACATGAAAGTACTGAAACTATAATATTCGGTTTCCTTAGAAAATGGGCCTTTTAACAGAAGTGCATAAAATAATAATAGTGATGGTAATTAAAAAGTGCAAATACGCGTTTACATGCAATTGTCGGTCTCAGATGAGAAATATCTGTAAGATAAGACTTTGTCTATATTGTAACGAAACCAGTCTACAAAAAAAAGAAAGGCAAATATTCGGTGCGACTGGTAAACAAGTCGTAAAGCAATAAAACACATGTACTGCGAGGCGACGAAGAGTCTCGATTGTCTCTCGAATGCTTCCCGGCCTACCGAGAAGAACACTAGCGTTTTTCTGGTGTGTTACAGATGTTTCGTATGCGTATATAAAAGCAGTTGAACCGATGGATGAGTCATTCCGGAATAATTTTCCTTAAGTAGTCGTCGCGCGGAGCAGACCAAAGTAAAGATAAATATAAGAAATAAATTCCTTCAATGGTAGTCGCGCAGTAAACATAAATATAAGGAATGCATTCATTCATTCAGTAGTGATCGTGCGGTATTTACTGAACAGATTAAAATAAATATAGTGGTGCGGTGTTATATAAATAGAAGTGATATAAATACGATACAGTGTTACATAAATATAAGGACATAAATATTAGTAATAGAAATAAATACATGTGTTAATCTATTTGTAATAATTTTAAGTGCGTTACATTTATTTTACATTTTTATATTGTAATTAGTTTTACGTGTGTGAATATACAGACTGTTTTAAATAAATAAATTGCACGAGTTGTTTATTTCGAACCCGAAAACGCAACAATATAATAATAATCTTCTATATGATTTTTTCAGGGTTTTCGGTTAAACTGTTATTACGAATTTGGAGAATAATAATTTATAAGAAATTTAAACTATGTGAATCGTTGTACTTATTGTTGTAAAGTCAATTATAGCTGAAAGCAAAGAGTACGTTTAGATTTTACAGCAATATAAGAAGCAACAGCCTTTCAGTTGGTTCAGCGTAGATTTGGAAATTTTGGGATTGACCATGTTTATCCCAAAAGAAATATCTATGACGCTTTGCAATTTTCGCGTTTTGAATTGCCTTCACTCCAATTTAGAAGGTTGTATCACCCATATCTATATACCATTAACAATCATGACAAAGAATTGAAAAATTTGTAAAATGGAATATTCTGAGATATTATTATGAAAAGCTTTAATTATTTTGATTAATTTGTCTTCTGCCTTAGCTTACTTACTTAATAACTAGTACATCATATCAGAGAAACTACATATTTAATTTTTTTATAAACATGGTAGATGCTTATTTGGATATTTAATTAAATAGCATGAAATTAAATACATTTCTCAGTGCAGAAAGAAATATTTGAAAATTACAACTTGCTGAATTTAAATGCCAATAATATTATTATAATAAGTATATTTAGCTAATGAGTATTATCAGTCTTCATTGAAAATATTATAATTTTCAAATACAATTATATAGTTTTTCATATTTCTGTTTGTTATTCTCCTTAATATTAGCCGACGGCCGTTTCGTGTTAATTTCTTGGGAAAATACGGCTTATCCGAATCACCATGGTTACCGCCCGAACCGTCAAAATCGACGAAAATTGGTTGCACGGGGCGCGCTTTGTCACCTTTGAGAGGGAGTCGAGGGTGTCGTGCGCGTCGGTTAAGCTTAGAACGCACCTTCCTTTTACAAGTAGGCTATTTTTCGGCCCTCCTGGCGGACGGGTTCCCGAGAATCGAGGCTCTCAAGAGGAGCCCGCAAATATTTTGTAACATAAAAATGGCTTACGTACTTAAAAATGCAGTAGTGGTCATCAAAAAGAGACATTTCGCTAATCTGACAGCTCCAACGAAAAATTTTGCATGTTTGACTTTTAAGCCTTATATTCCGAATTTTGAAGGTTTTGACGGCCCAACAAGGTACATAATCGAAAAGTCAGACATTCTTGAACCGATCGCATTCCTATTCCAACTTCATCGACATACGATATCGATAGGACGAGTGATTTAAATTCCTCATGCAGACGGACATCGTAGAAAAATGGCCGAAATACGCCAGAAATACATGTACACAATAAATCAAGTGCAATGCTCATAACATGTAATGTACACTCACATACATTCATGTGCACTTTCCGTGAATATATTATATATCGGTAGCTTGACTTAACATTTTTACATACAGGCTGATATCTTTTAATTACTATAAATTTGAATTTTAAAATACGATAATTCCAGAACGCGTATGCCCAGTTTCCTTAATGTAATTATTAACGTCAGAATAGGTTCATGGCATATAAACACACATAATATATTTAGTTTTAGGACACGGACAAGGCACTAAATTAATTATCTGGACACAATTAAAACGTTTTTTATAGCCTTTTAAAGATTACAGGTCTATTTTCTCTGAGATTTAAAAAAAAATTGCAGATTTCAACATAGAGTCAAGCCTACATATAAATATGGCAGTTGAACAAACTATTTACATTAGGTCGATAGCCCAATGGCAAGATTGACGGCTTCTTAATACAATGACTTTGCCAGGCCGGGGCAAAACATTTTTTTTTCGAATGCGATATTGTGTATTTATTTCGTGTATTTTACCGGCAATTTATAAGAGAAGACGCCGGACTTCTCGACATAATTTTCCCGGTCGATGAAATAATCATTCACATATACAGCATGATTTTTTCTTATAATTTTTATAAATTCCATTTAAAATACAATAATTCTAAAACGGGTATGCCGTTTTCTTAAGGGAAAAAATAATGCTTTTAACATTTATGTGCCCCTACGAAATAATTATTTAAATAATTACGCACTGCGCAGTGGGTGGAGCCAAATCAACTTTTTCTTCTGATTAAGGTAAAACTCGGTACTCGGGGGCTCTTGGTGTCGGTGATCTCAAGCCCAATGTCAAAATTTCAAAAAAAAAATGGTGCATCTAATATGGCGGAAGAGTTTTTTGAAAACTGACGTATGAATGTGAAATTTTAGATACGGGGGTGTCTTAGGTCGCCGATCACGAATCGAAAGTCAAAATGTCAAAAAAAAAACAAAATGGCCGAAGTTTTTTGAAAATTGACGTATGAATGTGAAATTTTAGATACGGGGGTGTCTTAGGTCGCCGATCACGAATCCAAAGTCAAAATGTCAAAAAAAAACAAAATGGCGGAAGTTTTTTGAAAATTGACGTATGAATGTGAAATTTTAGGTACGGGGGTGTCTTAGATCGCCGATCACAAATCGAAAGTCAAAAGGTCAAAAAAAAACAAAATGGCGGAAGTTTTTTGAAAATTGACGTATGAATGTGAAATTTTAGGTACGGGGGTGTCTTAGGTCGCCGATCACGAATCGAAAGTCAAAATGTCAAAAAAAACAAAATGGCGGAAGTTTTTTGAAAATTGACGTATGAATGTGAAATTTTAGATACAGGGGTATCTTAGGTCGCCGATCATGAATCCAAAGTCAAAATGTCAAAAAAAAAACAAAATGGCGGACGAGTTTTTTTGAAAATTGACGTATGAATGTGAAATTTTAGATACGGGGGTTTTGGGGGTCGTCGATCATGATTCCAAAGTCAAAATGTCAAAAAAATCAAAATGGCGGACCAGTTTTTTGAAAACTGACGTATGAATGTGAAATTTTAGATGCGGGGGTGTCTTAGGTCGCCCATCACCAATCCATAGTCAAAATGTCAAAAAAAGAAAATGGCGGACGGGTTTTTTGAAAATTGACGCATGAATGTGAAATTTTAGATACGGGGATATGTGCGGACGCCGATCACAAATCCAAAGTCAAAATGTCAAAAAAACAAAACGGCGGAGGAATTTTTTGAAAATTGTCGTATGAATGTGAAATTTTAGATACGAGGGTGTGTGCGGACGCCGATTACAAATCCAAAGTCAAAATGTCAAAAACAACAAAATGTCGGAAAAGTTTTTTGAAAATTGACGTATAAATGCGAAATTTTAGATGCGGGGGTGTCTGCGGACGCCGATCACCAATCCATAGTCAAAATGTCAAAAAATAGAAAATGGCGGAAAAGTGTTTTGAAAATTGACGTATAAATGCGAAATTTTAGATACGGGGGTGTCTGCGGACGCCGATCACCAATCAATAGTCAAAATGTCAAAAAAAAACAAAATGGCGGCAGAATTGTTGAAAATTGACGTATGAATGTAAAATTTTAGATACGGGGGTGTGTGCGGACGCCGATTACAAATCCAAAGTCAAAATGTCAAAGAACAAAATGGCAGACGGGTTTTTTGAAAATTGACGTATGAATGTGAAATTTTAGATACGGGGGTGTGTGCGGACGCCGATTATAAATCCAAAGTCAAAATGTCAAATAAAACAAAATGGCGCAAGAGTTTTTTGAAAATTGATGAATGTGAAATTCTGGATACGGGGGTGCTTGTAGTCGTTTATTACGTCTTCAATTTGGCGATTCTTCGAAACGTGATTGAACAGGGCTTAAATTTAATACTTCATTTTTTCTTTACGACAGTAGATTCGAAAACATCAGAATGGTATTGTACACTGTCTCAATGAAAATGTTGCGCTCTTTGAGCTCATTGTTTCTTTCGATACTTTAACATCACATGTTTAACAATAAATTACCTTTCTCGCTCTTGAGTGGGTACCAGTTTGTGTCAAAATAGTTTTTAATATACCATTGGCTTCACAAAATTTATGTATGTACAGGGATGTTTCAAAAGTTTATAAAAGTGGACATTCTAAAAAGCGTCATGCCAGTGATCGCTTTTTACAGGAAAGGCGCTTCAATAGGGCTTCACTTTAAAACTTGGGCCTTTTCCTTTTATTATTATTTCGTGCTCCTTTATTAACGATAGTTGATTTTGAAAAGGTTAACAGGCTTTTACACTTTCACATCAAAGTAGTATTGTAAACTGTCTTAATCAACATGTTGGACTTTTTGATGTCATTGTGCTTTTGGATACCTTAAGATGACATGTTAAACATTAATTTACCTTTCTCGCTCTTGAGTGTGTACCGCTTTGTGTAAAAAACCAATCGAGGAGAATTTTAAATAAAATATACTATTGGCTTCACGTAATATATGTATATACAGGGATGCGTCAAAAGTTAATAAAATCAGACATTCTAAAAGGCGTCATGACAGTGATTGCTTTTTACACGAAACTATGAAAAAGCTGTAAGCGGACGCGACAAAGGCGATTCAAACTAAAAGAAATTGACGAACCCGCTGTAAGCGGACGGACCCGCTGTAAGCGGACGATCAGCTGTAAGCGGACGGACCCGCTGTAAGCGGACGTTATAGCTAGTTCTCCTTACTAATAGCTCACGGTCATCCTTTAAAAATGACGTGAGAAAACAGGGGATAGAGATAGGACCGTGCAACGGGTGACGTTTCTCGAAATTGTGCAACACCCTGTATAGGTTGCGCGTTCGGACCGATCGTCGCGTGAAGAGGAATGTCCGAGCTAATTACGGTTAAAATTTCGGCTTTATAGCTCTGTCCGATGGCCGGATATTTACGGACAAATTTAAACGTTGTTTTTTAAGACGTTGCCGATTTTCTGAAGGGATCTCCTTTTAAACGAAAATATAACACGCATAGGGAAAAGTACGGTTAAAAAGCCCGTACTTTCTGCTTTTCAACGCGCTCGAAAGCATATTTTAAGGTCGAGGGACGCGTGAGCAATTACAATATACGTTCCGTCGAATTTTTCAAAACACGCGAAATTAAGCCATGACGTGCCTAAAGAATGCACATTTTACGTAAATAAAAACGAGGACTAAACACATAATTGACTTTTCGCAAATCTGACAGCTCCAACGAGAAATTTTGCACGTTTGACTTTTAAGCCTTCAATTCCAAATTTTGAAGGTTCTGACGGCCCAACAAGGTACATAATCGTAAAGTCAGACATTTCTGTACCGATCGCATGTCTATTGCGACTTCATCGACGTACGATATCGATAGTGCGTGTAAATTAAATTCCTCATGCAGACGGACATCGTAGAAAAATGGCTGAAATACGTCACAAATGAATGTACACAATAAATCAAGTGAAATGCTCATAATATATTATGTACACACATATACATTCATGTGCACTGCCCGTAAATATATTATGTATTGGTAGCTTGACTTAACATTTTTACATACAGGCTGATATCTTTTAATTACTATAAATTTGAATTTTTAAATACGATCATTCCAGAACGGGGAAAAGGATTGCTTTTAATTATTAACGTCAGATGAGATTCAAGGCAAATAAACACACATAATATAGGACAAGGACAAGGCACTAAATTAATTATTTGAACGCAATTAAAACGTTTTTTTTTAATATTCTTTTGAAGATTACACGTCTATTTTCTCTGAAATTTTAAAAAAAAATTGCAAATTTCAACATAGAGTCTAGCCTACATATAAATATGGCAGTTGAACAAACTATTTACATGAGGTCGATAGCCCGATGCACAAGATTGACGGCTTCTTAATACAATGACTTTGCTGGGTCCGGTTCGAACCCAGGCCGGGGCAAAACATTTTTTTTTTCGAATGAGATATTGTGTATTTATTTCGAATATTTTACCGGCAATTTATAAGACATGACGCCGGACTGCTCGACATAATTTTCCCGGTCGATGAAATAACCATTCACATGTACAGCATGATTTTTTCTTAATTATTATAAATTCCATTTAAAATACAATAATTCTAAAACGGGTATGCCGTTTTCTTAAATAATTTTATTTAAATAATTACGCACTGCGGAGTGGGTAGAGCCAAATCAACTTTTTCTTCTGATTAAGGTAAAACTCGGTACTCGGGGGCTCTTGGTGCCGGTGATCTCAAGCCGAATGTCAAAATTTCAAACAAAAAAAATGGTGCATCTAATATGGCGGAAGAATTTTTTGAAAATTGACGTATAAATGTGAAATTTTAGATACGGGGGTGTCTTAGGTCGCCGATCACGAATCGAAAGTGAAAATGTCAAAAAAAACAAAATGGCCGAAGTTTTTTGAAAATTGACGTATGAATGTGAAATTTTAGATACGGGGGTGTCTTAGGTCGCCGATCACGAATCCAAAGTCAAAATGTCAAAAAAAACCAAAATGGCGGAAGTTTTTTGAAAATTGACGTATGAATGTGAAATTTTAGGTACGGGGGTATCTTAGGTCGCCGATTACGAATCGAAAGTCAAAATGTCAAAAAAAAAAAAATGGCGGAAGTTTTTTGAAAATTGACGTATGAATGTGAAATTTTAGGTACGGGGGTGTCTTAGCTCGCCAATCACAAATCGAAAGTCAAAATGTAAAAAAAAAAAAAAATGGCCAAAGTTTTTTCAAAATTGACGTATGAATGTGAAATTTTAGATACGGGGGTTTTGGGGGTCGCGGATCATGATTCCAAAGTCAAAATGTCAAAAAAATCAAAATGGCTGACCAGTTTTTTGAAAATTGACGTATGAATGTGAAATTTTAGATACGGGGGTGTGTTAGGTCGCCGATCACGAATCTAAAGTCAAAATGTCAAAAAAATACAAAATGGCGGACAAGTTTTTTGAAAATTAACTTATGAATGTGAAATTTTAGATACGGGGGTTTTGGGGGTCGCCGATCATGATTCCAAAGTCAAAATATCAAAAAAATCAAAATGGCGGACCAGTTTTTTTAAAATTGACGTATGAATGTGAAATTTTAGATACGGGCGTTTATGGGGTCGCCGATCACAAATCCAAAGTCGAAATGTCAAAAAACATAATGGCGGATTCAATATGGCGGAAAGGTTCTTCAAAATGTCGTTAATCTTGGTGTAAAGTGCTTGGACCTGAGCACATCCTTCCTTCGTAAACTTTAACATGATTTATGTTTACCATTAAATTATCCTTCTCGCTCTTCAGTGTTCAGTGTAACGGTTTGTGTAAGAAGGAAAGAAAGTTCTAAGTAATATTACGATTGGCATAACAAAATTCTAACTAACTAAATAACATTCTAAGAGGCGTCATGACAGTGATTGCCTTTTACAGGAAAACGAAAAGGGCGATTCAAACTAGAGGAGATTCACGGGCCGCTGTAAGCGGACGCAAAGTTGAAGCTGGCATGTTCACGTTAGGAGCTTATGCAGACACTGTATAAATTACTCTTGACTAAACTGGGCGTGGATAAATAGTGTGTTTGTTCAGTTAATGTGTAGTTAAATTTTACATTAATAATTATATTTATTATTGGCACTCTGATTCCTCCAGAATATAACATTTTGTCAGTCAAAATTATGTATACCAATTTGGAGGCAAGGTTTTCTCAATCAACTTTCTTTGAGTTAAGAAATTTGTACAATCAGTAAAATATAATGTTTTTAGTAAACAGTTGATATATGATTTTTCAGTAAATGTTTCTGGCCTTATTCATCCTATACAAATTTGTGCAAGTTAAATTGTCTCAAATATGACATGTGAAAGTGCCGTCATAAACTGGATTACTGATCATAGCTTAAGAATATGATCGATAATCCAGTTTATGACGGCAGATGAAGTGTTTTCTTTTTCAACAAACTGTTCCCACTTTTATAATTTTTTACATGTCACATGTTTCACATATTTGTAGGTAACTGTTAATTTCACATCGATGTACGTTGTATTAGTTTTTTTTATTTTTACTATATTGTTGTATTTGTCAATAGCAGTAAGTAATCAATAAATTTCTATCAGTATCACTGCAGTTTGTTGTACTTTGCTATTTATTCCATAATATAAATTTTAAATATGTGCTATTTACACAAAAATTTCCAGATGTATTCACAAAATAAATGTCTACAGATTATTTACTAAAATTAAGTTTCTAAAGCGGCTCTAAAGATGATTCAGTGCTTATGAAATCTATGTACTTCTGTAGGACACTTCGTGTGCTGAAGTTTAAGTTTCTTATTGTTGGTAATGGCCAGATGGATACTCTTTAATTTTCAATTTTCAAAATATGAAACAGTTAATTTATGCATTTCTTATTGTTTAATTTTTTTAATTTTAACATGTCCAATAGGTTCAGGCTCATTTTTGCAAATCATTTTTTTTGGACATCATTAGATTTTTATTATGGATAAAAGTAACAACACGAACACAATAAAATCAACCTATTTTGCCTTTTTTATTTACATAATGACGGATCCAACATCCGAAAGGGTTCTTCAGAAACTTTCAGTATCCCTCAAATTGTTTCACCTTTCACTATTATTCCATAATAGAAATTTTAAATATGTGCTAAATGTCGACAGATTATTTACTAAAATTAAATATCTAATTATATAGAATATAAACTAAAACAAAAAAAAGTGCAAAAAGCACAAAAAACAAATTCAAATGTAGAAAATGGCGCAAACATGAGAAAGATATTGACTAATTTAAAAAAAAAATCCCTATACAAACGTTTTGGACACATGCGTAGTTTCGATATAGTAAATGACACGATCAAGCTACGAACTAGAAACGACGGTTCAATGCTACTACTAATATACATTGGCCGCAACAACTTCAAAATAACGAAAGTAAACTAACTAATTAATGTTTTAGAATATATAGCTTCCGCTACAAAAATACCATTAAATGAAAGCCGGTTACAAAATGAATATTATAAAAAATGTTATTGTATGTTACTTTCTTACACCGACATTTTATTTAATGCATAGCTATTCTGTGTAGTAGGCAGGTATTGTTGACAATTTTACATTATTTTGATGACAATTATAACAAACGTCAAAATAAAATTAAGACACATGTCAAAAGGTGAATGCAGTTGTCTGTTGTGTTTATTGGAAAACGTATTTTGAGTTTACAAGTATGTATTTCTGTAATTTACTTCACACGTTTTGTTTACTTTTGTGCTGAAAGGAGAGATGTTATTTTCCATACAACAGAATCAAACATTTTTAATCACGTCTAATAATACTTTTTTCACTTAGTCCAATTTAAATAATTTATTATAACCAACATGTTCCTTAACATGTCAGGTTACAATCATATAATTATTCATACTCAATAACACATATAGTGCACGTAATAAATAAATAATAAAATAAATTAAATCTACATTCCATAAATATTTATAAAGGAATCTCCATTCGCTCATAAACAAAAGCAACACAACCAACAACTGCAATAATTTTCTATATGGTTATGTCGCTTTGGCAACCAACATGCGCCAGTAGTTTAAAATGGCGTGAAATTTGAGATGTTGCATAAGTTTATTTGTTAAACATGATATTTGTCATAATTACCTTTTGATGTTCATTATAATTGTCTTTCAAACCCTCTTTATTTATCAAAAATGCTTGCCCATTATACAGAGTAGCCAAGTATTAAATAAAATGTATGTATAGAAAGAGTCGGTATATTTGTAACTGGTTTTCATGTAATAATATTCACTAGCGGAATCTACTTGGGGTTTCTAGGTTCGCTGATGAAGAATCTGAAGTTTATATTTAAAAATAAAATGGCGTGTCCAATATAGCGTAATGGTTCTTCGAAAACGTATTGGATCCGCGTGGAATTCAATATTTGGGATTCTTATTGTCGCTGATAACGAATTGGAAGTCGAAATATCAAAAAAAAAGTGGGGCGACCAACATGGTTGAAATGTGCGAAACATAATTATATCTTTCTCAAATTTATTACTTGAGGGTTTTTGGGGTCCCTGTTGACGCTTCCGAAGTCAATCTTTCAAAATGCCAAATGACGAGTGCAATTTGACGGTTCTTACTTGGCCCCTTTTGAGTCTTTGATGAAATTGAATTTTCGGTTCATTTTTATTATTATTGTTTATGTCTATCTTAAATTGTTTTTGAGTTATTACCATTCTTTTGATTTTTTCTTAAAAACTGTAGACTTTGAAACAGTCGTCAAACTTTTCTATTGTCGCATCAGAAGCGTATTGCAGACTGTAAATGGTGCTGTCTTTGAGCACATTATTTCTTCGGATACCTTAAAATGACTTTTATGTTAAACATTAAATTATCTTTCTTATTCGTATACCGGTCTGTGTTAAAAACAGTTTGAGAAGAATTCTGAGTAATATATACGATTGACCTTACAAAATATAATGGCATAATGTATATACAGGGATGTGTCAAAAGTTTATAAAAACGGAAATTCTAACAACGGTCCTGACAGTGATCAGGTTTTACTGAAAGCTGTAAAAAGGCTGTAAGCAGACGCGCAAAAGGCTATTCAAGCATGAAGAGATTGAAAAATAGCTATTGCGAAGTAATATCGTACGTATTCACAAGAGATTGTTTAATTATCATTGATGAAAATGAAAGGTGCTTCAATAGGGCTTAAATTTTAAGCTTGGGCTTTTTACTTTTATTATTATTTTGTGCTGCTCTTTTATTAATGATAGTGGACTTCGAAAAGGTAGTAAGAAAGTAATATACTTTATAAATTAAATTTACCTTACCCATTCACATACATATGTTTGCGAGCTATACGTATGTTTGAAGTTCATCAGCATTCATTAGCATTCTATAATAATGTTTGAAAGCGACGCCCATTTATCAAACAAAATTTGTTATAAACATGTTAAACACTATGCAGATACTATGTATATTTGAGCATGTCAATTAAAATGACGAGCCCGCGATAGCGGGCGAGTAGTATATTCTTTCTATCGTCAGAGAGAGAACAGTACGAATAATAATATAATTCAGTGAAAATTTAAAAGTTCTTCAATACAAGTCCTTCATTTTCAATTGACGTGCGAACTAATGTGACAGACGAATATTTCAAATCTGCTGACCAAAATTTCATAATGAAAGCGCTGTTCCACTTCAAATAATTTGGGTGATATATCTTTGTCAAATTGATTATTAGGTTCTTTTTTATTAATATTGTGCATGCCTATCTTAAATTGTTTCCGAGCAATTGACATACTTTTTGTTAATATACTACATTTTCCACTGTTCTTTCAATAGCGTATTATCCCGATTGTCTCAATGAAAATGATGCACTTATTGAGCATATTGTTTCTCGCTCTTCAGTGTCTAACAGTTTGTGTAAAAAGAAATTCTAGAAGAATTCTAAATGAAGTATACAATTCGCTTTACAAAATATATGTATATACAGGGTGCGCCAAAAGTCTATAAAATCGTACATTCTAAAAACCACCATGAGAGTGATCGCGTTTTACAGGAAACTGTAAAAGAGCTGTAAGCGGACGCGAAAATGGCGAATTCAAGCTCGAAAAGACTGAAGCATTGGCTCACAAACATTCAACTCAATATGTATTGCAATATATAATAATTGGCCCAATGATAATAGTATATAGGTAAGAAATTAATACATTCGATTCCTTATTTTTGTTTATAAATACTGTCTACTCATTTTTAGCAATTATCATTACATGACTGGAGTCATTTCGTCCATGAATTAAGTTGTAAAAATACTTCAAAATATTATAAGATATTGTAAATAGAAAAAAGAAACTAAAATATATTCCTACCAGATTAAACAAGCACTTAATCATGTTGTTACTGTGCCAGGCAAATTGAGAAGTAATATCATACGTATTCAAAAAAGATTGTTTAATTATCATTGATGAAAATGTACCTCCCGCGACATCGTCAATTACAATAATTCAAAATAGAAATTCTATAAGGATGTTTTACAGTATTTTCGAATATAACACTAAGTAATCAATATTACCGTAATACATATATTACATCTATATATTCCTTAAATTGTAGGTGTACAATGCAAAAGAAAATTATGGTGTAGAGTGTGAACAAGGCTTTACCAACATTATTAAACATTATACATAACTGACAGTTGTAATACAATTTACCACAAAGAAACACTGCAAATTATAAAAGTATAAGAATGGGAATCATTATAAAAAATGCCAATGAAATAAATATTATTTGTTACAGAACAATGATTACATAAACTATCAATTTGTAATAATGAATTATTTAAAAGTATACATTCGCGTCAATAAAACATCTAATAAAGCTATCTCCGATGTTTTTTTAAAATTTCTAATGAAATTTCATTTAAACCAAAAAGACCAATGGAATCGACATATGTGACTGAAACACTATTATCAAAAACTATCAAACCACATTTTCCAACTGATACAAAAAACACAGATTTCGAGATTATTCTAATTTTATACCCACAAACAAAATTCAAACTATAGATAAATTAGGCAAAAGTGAAATAAATCATCGGCCAATCAAGGCACAAAAACCAACAATAGTAGAAAAATTCAAAATAGAGTAAAAAATACCGACTGTGAAGGCACAGGAAAAGTATGTGAAAAATAACTTTAAACGATAAAATACATCTTATTTCATGGCCAGCCATTTAACATTTTAAATTTAAAAACTGCTATTACCACTAAATCTATTATTAATCATTTCATCTGATAAGCATTCTGAACAAAATATTGCATAGTTGTAAACTATATACCGGGATGTATAAAAACAACTAAGCAAACATATTTTTATCCTAAACATCTAAAACACAATTATATTTACTTATTCGCTATATATCGGAATGACATGGTGTTTCAAAAACTGAATCGCAATAAAGACAAAATCCGCAATAAATTTCGAAGAATAAGGGAGAGCGGTACCTCAACTGTAAGCGGAATAAGAGGCGGCAGCGGGCCTTCTAGGCCTGCCGTATTAGCTAG
This sequence comes from Amphimallon solstitiale, assembly GCA_963170755.1. Classification (NCBI taxonomy): domain Eukaryota; kingdom Metazoa; phylum Arthropoda; class Insecta; order Coleoptera; family Scarabaeidae; genus Amphimallon; species Amphimallon solstitiale. The sequence continues at coordinate 199,751,910 of OY720675.1, forward strand.
TTATATATAATAAAAGCGAGCGGGACCCTTTACCGCTCTCACGGATTTAGTAGAGGAGGGAAAATGCGGGTGAAAATGCGAAAACGACCTTTGAATGTTTGAGGAATTGAGGCATTTTAGGGGAGATTTTAGAGTTTTATATCGTCGGGTGTACAATTCTACTTTGTATAGGCGTATTTTTAACTCTTCGAAACGGTGGTAAGGCGGCGAAAAGAATTTTTTGAAAATTTTAGCACTTGTAGATAAAAACCTGTGCATCACGACATTTTCCCATAAGGAGGACGTGTGAATTATTTTATGCCGAAATAGATATCCCGACAAACGTCAATGTGACAGGCACTCGAATACGTATGCAAATTTTAACTTTTAAGCGTGAAATTCCAAATTTTCAAGGTTTCGAGGACACAACAAGATTCAGAATAGTCAAGTACTGTCCTTTGGGGACCTCTTAAGTGCCTATTCCCAGTTTATAGTGGTATAGAGACAAAGGTACGGGCGATTAAAAGTGCGGTTGCAGACGGATATGTTAGAAAAATGCTTGCCAATATCGGCCATCTTTATTTATATAAAAGTCAGATTAAATTCATGTGGCAAATATATACACATGAGATATTTAGTTTTGCGGCAAACATAAGGCACTAAATGAATTATTGGAACCCAATTAATACATTTATTTATATTCTTTTTACGATTAGACGTACATATATTTTCTCGCGAATATTAAAAAAATTCATCATCTCCCAGTGTAGCCCGAAAGCATATATATAAATACCCAAAACAATATGTTCATTGTAAATACCTCGGTGGTCTAACGGTAAAGCCACCGCTTCCCAATACAGCAACTCTGATTGCTCGGGTTCAAATTTAGGCAGGGACAAGTACTTTTTTTTTTCGAATACGACTGATTTCAAATATGAATATTTACGGACATTTAATACGACAAAACGACGGTTTCTCAACATGATGGTCCCGGTCTCTCGAAATAAATTCTTATATACAGACTGGGTTTTCTTTTAAGTATTACAAATGTTAAAGGTTGCTCGAAAATTGATGTGCGTTTGTAAAATGTTGTTTTCGGGGCTTTTCGAAGTCGCCCATCACTAATCTAAATGTCAAAAAAAAAATGGCGGAAGAATCTTTTTAAAATTGACGTATGAATGTGAAATTTTAGATATGGGGGTGCTCGGACGCCGATCACAAATCCAAACTCAAAATGTCAAAAAAAATAGAATGACGGACGGGTTTTTTGAGAATTGACGTATGAACGTAAAATTTTAGATACGGGGGTATATGTGGACGCCGATTACAAATCCATAGTCAAAATGTCAAAAAAAAACAAAATGGCAGACGAATTTTTTGAAAATTGACGTATGAATGTGAAATTTTAGATACGGGGGTCTCTTTGGTCGCCGATCACGAATCCATAGTCAAAATGTCAAAAAACCAAAATGGCGGAAGAGTTTTTTGAAAATTGACGTAGGAATGTCAAATTTTAGATACGGGGGTATATGTGGACGCCGATGACAAATCCAACGTCAAAATGTCAAAAAAAACAAAATGGCGGAAGAATTTTTTGAACATTGACGTATGAATGCGAAATTTTAGATACGGGGGTGTCTTAGGTCGCCGATCACAAATCCAAACTCAAAATGTCAAAAAAAATAGAATGACGGACGGGTTTTTTGAGAATTGACGTATGAATGTAAAATTTTAGATGCGGGGGTATATGTGGACGCCGATTACAAATCCATAGTCAAAATGTCAAAAAAAACAAAATGACAGACGAATTTTTTGAAAATTGACGTATGAATGTGAAATTTTAGATACGGGGGTCTCTTTGGTCGCCGATCACGAATCCATAGTCAAAATGTCAAAAAACCAAAATGGCGGAAGAGTTTTTTGAAAATTGACGTAGGAATGTCAAATTTTAGATACGGGGGTATATGTGGACGCCGATGACAAATCCGACGTCAAAATGTCAAAAAAAACAAAATGGCGGAAGAATTTTTTGAACATTGACGTATGAATGTGAAATTTTAGCTACGGGGGTGTCTCAGGTCGCCGATCACGAATCCAAAATCAAAATGTCAAAAAAAAAATGGCGGAAGAATTTTTTGAACATTAACGTATGAATGTGAAATTTTAGATACGGGGGTGTCTTAGGTCGCCGATCACGACTCCAAAGTCAAAATGTCAAAAAAGAGAAAATGGAGGAAGAGTTTTTTGAAAATTTATGAATGTTAGTGATACTTTGGATACCAGGGTGTTTGTGGTCGCTTATTACGTCTTCAATTTGACGATTCTTCGAAACGTGATTGAACAGGGTTTCAATTTAACACTTCATTTTTTCTTAACGATGTAGATCCGAAAACATCAGAATAGTATTGTACACTGTCTGGATGAAAATGTTGCGCTCATTGAGCTCATTGTTTCTTTCGATACTTTAACATGACTTATGTTTAACTTTAAATTACCTTTCTCGCTCTAGAGTGTCTACCAGTTTCTGTAAAAAACAGTTCGAGAAGAATTTTAAATAAAATATACTATTGGCTTAACAAAATATATATAGGGGTGCTTCAAAAGTTTATAAAAGTGGATATTCTAAAAAGCGTCATGCCAGTGACATCTTTTTACAGAAAAGGCGTTTCAATAGGGTTTCACTTTAAAACTTGGGCTTTCTACTTTTATTAATGTTTTGTGCTCTTTTATTAACGATAGTGGATTTCGAAAAGATTGACAGACTTTTACACTTTCACATCAAAATAGTATTGTAAACTGTCTTGATACAAATGTTGGCCTTTTTGATTTTATTGTGTCTTTCAATACCTTAACATTAAATTACCTTTCTCGCTCTTGAGTGTGTACTGGTTTGTGTTAAAAACAGTTCGAGAAGAATTTTAAATAAAATATTGGCTGAACAAAATATATGCATATACAGTGGTGCTTCAAAAGTTTATAAATGGCGGAAGAGTTCTTTGAAAATTGATGAGTGTTTGTTAAATTTTGGATACGGGGGTGTTTGTGGTCGCTTATTACGTCTTCAATTTGGCGATTCTGCAAAACGTGATTGAACAGGGCTTAAATTCAATACTTCATTTTTTCTTAACGATAGTAGTTTCGAAAATATGAGAATAGTATTGTACACTGTCTCAATGAAAATGCTGCGCTCTTTGAGATCATTGTTTCTTTCGATACTTTAACATGACTTATATTTAACATTAAATTACCTTTCTCGCTCTTGAGTGCGTACCGGTTTGTGCCAAAAACAGTTCTAGAAGAATTTTAAATAAAACGTCCTATTGGCTTAACAAAATAAGTGTATATAGGGGGGTGCTTCAAAAGTTTATAAAAGTGGACATTTTAAAAAGCGTTTTTTACAGGAAAGGCGCTTCAATAGGGCTTAGCATTAAAACTTGGGCTTTTTACATTTATTATTATATTGTTCTCTTTTATTAACGATAGTGGATTTCAAAAAGGTTGACAGGCTTTTACACTTTCACATCAAAATAGTATTGTAAACTGTGTGTTGGGATTTTTGATCTCATTGTGCCATTGGATACCTTAACATCACTTATATTTAAAATTAAATTACCTTTCTCGCTCTTGAATTTGTGTTAAAAACAGTTCGAGAAGAATTTTAAATAAAATATCCAATTGGCTTAACAAAATATATGTATATACAGCGGTGCTTCAAAAGTTTACAAATAGCGGAAGAGTTATTCGAAAATTGATGAATTTCTGTTAAATTTTGGATACGGGGGTGTTTGTGGTCGTTTATTACGTCTTTAATTTGGCGATTCTTCGAAAGGTGATTGAACAGGGCTTAAATTTAATACGTCATTTTTTCTTAACGATCTATATTCGAAAACATCGGAATAGTATTGTACACTGTCTCAATGAAAATGTTGCACTCTGAGCTCATTGCATCTTTCGATACTTTAACATGACTTATGTTTAACATTAAATTACCTTTCTCGCTCTTGAGTGTGTACCGGTTTATGTTAAAAACACTTCGAGAAGAATTTTAAATAAAATATCCAATTGATAAATGTTTGTTAAATTTTGGATACGGGGGTGTTTGTGGTTGCTTATTACGTCTTCAATTTGGCGATTCTTCTAAACCTAATTGAAAAGGGCTTAAATTCATTACTTCATTTTTTCTTAACGATATTAGATTCGAAAACATCAGAATAGTATTGTACACTGTCTCAATGAAAATGTTGCACTCTGAGCTCATTGCATCTTTCGATACTTTAACATGACTTATGTTTAACATTAAATTACCTTTCTCGCTCTTGAGTGTGTACCGGTTTGTGCCAAAAACAGTTCGAGAAGAATTTTAAATAATACGTCCTATTGGCTTAACAAAATATATGTATATACAGGGGTGCTTCAAAGGTGTATAAAAGTAGACATTCTAAAAAGCGTCATCACAGTGATTGCTTTTTACAGAAAAGGCTCTTCAATAGGGCTTCAATTTAAAACTTGGGCTTCTGACTTTTATTATTATTCCGTGCTCATTTATTAACGACAGTGGATTTCGAAAAGAATGACAGACGCTTACAATTTCACATCAAAATAGTATTGTAAATTGTCTTGATACAAATGTTGACCTTTTTGATCTTATTGTCTTTCAATCCTTTAACATTAAATTACCTTTCTCGCTCTTGAGTGTGTACCGGTTTGTGTCAAAAACAGTCTGAGAAGAATTTCAATATACTATTGCCTTCACAAAATTTATGTATGTACAGGGGTGTTTCAAAAGTTTATAAAAGTGGACATTCTAAAAAGCGTCATGCCAGTGATCGCTCTTTACAGGAAATGCGCTTCAATTTAAAACTTGGGCTTTTTACTCTTATTATTATTTTGTGCTCCTTTATTAACGATACTGGATTTCGAAAAGGTTGACAGACTTTTACACTTTCATATCAAAATAGTATTGTAAACTATCTTTATGAACATGTTGGGCTTTTTAATCTCAGTGTGTCTTTGGATAACTTAACATGACTTATGTTTAAAATTAAATTACCTTTCTTGCTCTTGAGTGTGTACCGGTTTATGTTAAAAACAGTTCGAGAAGAATTTTAAATTAAATATCCAATTGGTTTAACAAAATATATGTATGTACTGTGGTGCTTCAAAAGTTTATAAATGGCGGAAAAGTTTTTTGAAAATTGATGAATGTTTGTTGAATTTTGCATACGGGGGTGTTTGTGGTCGCTTATTACGTCTTCAATTTGTCGATTCTTCGAAACGTGATTGAATAGGGCTTAAATTCAATACTTCATTTTTTCTTAACGATAGTAGATTCGAAATCATCAGAATAGTATTGTACACTGTCTCAATGAAAATGTTGCGCTCTTTGAGATCGTTTCTTTCGATACTTTAACATGACTTATATTTAACTTTAAATTACCTTTCTCGCTCTTATGTGTGTACCGCTTTCTTCCAAAAACGGTTCGAGAAGAATTTTAAATAAAATATCCTATTGACTTAACAAAATATATCTATATACAGGGGTGTTTCAAAAGTTTATAAAAGTGGACATTCTAAAAAGCGTTTTTTACAGGAACGACGCTTCAATAGGGCTTAGCATTCAAACTTGGGCTTTTTACTTTTATTATTATTTTGTTCTCCTTTATTAACGATAGTGGATTTCAAAAAGGTTGACATCACTTTCACATCAACATATTATTGTAAACTGTCTTAATAAAAATGTTGGGATTTTCGATCTCATTGTGCCATTGGATACCTTAACATCACCTCTGTTTAAAATTAAATTACCTTTCTCGCTCTTGAGTTTGTGTTAAAAACAGTTCGAGAAGAATTTTAAATAAAATATCCAATTGCCTTAACAAAATATATGTATATACAGCGGTGCTTCAAAAGTTTATAAATAGCGGAAGAGTTTTTCGAAAATTGATGAATGTTTGTTAAATTTTGGATACGGGGGTGTTTGTGGTCACTTATCACGTCTTCAATTTGGCGATTCTTCGGAACGTGATTGAACAGGGCTTAAATTTAGTACTTCATTTTTTCTTATTGATGTAGATTCGAAAACATCAGAATAGTATTGTACACTCTCTCAATGAAAATGTTGCATCCTTTGAGCTCATTGCATCTTTCGATACTTTAACATGACTTATATTTAACATTAAATTACCTTTCTCGCTCTTGAGTGTGTACCAGTTTATGTTAAAAACACTTCGACAAGAATTTTAAATAAAATATCGAATTGATGAATGTTTGTTAAATTTTCAATACGGGGGTGTTTGTGGTCGCTTATTACGTCTTCAATTTGGCGATTCTTCTAAACCTAATTGAACAGGGCTTAAATCATTACTTCAATTTTTCTTAACGATATTAGATTCGAAAACATCAAAATAGTATTATATGAAAATGTTGCGGTCTTTGAGGTCATTGTTTCTTTCGATACTTTAACATGACTTATGTTTAACATTAAATTACCTTTATCGCTCTTGAGTGTGTACCGGTTAGTGTCAAATGCAATTCGAGAAGAATTTTAAATTAAATATCCTATTGGCTTAACGAAATATGTGTATATACAGGGGTGTTTCAAAAGTTTATAAAAGTAGAAATTCTAAAAAGCGTCATGCCAGTGATCGCCTTTTACAGGAAAGGCGCTTTAATATAGCTTACATTTAAAACTTGGGCTTTCTACTTTTATTATTGTTTTGTGCTTTTTTATTAACGATAGTGGATTTCGAAAAGGTTGACAGACTTTTACACTTTCACATCAAAATAGTATTGCAAAGTGTCTTAATGAACATGTTGGGCTTTATGATCTCATTGTGTCTTTGGATACCTTCACATGACTTATGTTTAAAATTAAATTACCTTTTTCGCTCTTGAGTGTGTACCGGTTTGTGTTAAAAACAGTTCGAGAAGAATTTTAAATAAAATATCCCATTGGCTTAACAAAGTATATGTATATACAGTGGTGCTTCAAAAGTTTATAAATGACGGAAGAGTTTTTTGAAAATTGATGATTGTTAAATTTTGGATACGGGTGTGTTTGTGGTCGCTTATTACGTCTTCAATTTGGCGATTCTGCGAAACGTGATTGAACAGAGCTTAAATTCAATACTTCATTTTTTCTTAACGATAGTAGATTCGAAAACATGAGAATAGTATTGTACACTGTCTCAGTGAAAATGTTGCGCTCTTTGAGATCATTGTTTCTTTCGATACTTTAACATGATTTATATTTAACATTAAATTACCTTTCTCGCTCTTGAGTGTATACCGGTTTGTGTTAAAAACAGTTCGAGAAGAATTTTAAATAAAACGTCCTATTGGCTTAACGAAATATATGTATATACAGGGGTGCTTCAAAGGTGTATAAAAGTAGACATTCTAAAAAGCGTCATGACAGTGATTGCATTTTACAGAAAAGGCTCCTCAATAGGGCTTCAATTTTAAACTTGGGCTTCTTACTTTTATTATTATTTTGTGCTCCTTTATTAACGATAGTGGATTTCGAAAAGGTTGACAGGCTTTTACACTTTCACATCAAAATGGTATTGTAAACTGTCTTAATAAAAATGTTGCGCTTTTTGAGCTCACTCAGTCTTTGGATAGTTTAACATGACTTATGTTTAAAATTAAATTACCTTTCTCGCTCTTGGGTGTGTAGCGATTTGTGTTAAAAACAGTTCGAGAAGAATTTTAAATAAAATATCCCATTGGCTTAACAAAATATATCTATATACAGGGGTGTTTCAAATGTTTGGATAACTTAACATGACTTATGTTTAAAATTAAATTACCTTTCTTGCTCTTGAGTGTGTACCGGTATATGTTGAAAACAGTTCGAGAAGAATTTTAAATAAAATATCCAATTGGCTTAACAAATATATGTATGTACAGTGGTGCTTCAAAAGTTTATAAATGGCGGAAAAGTTTTTTGAAAATTGATGAATGTTTGTTGAATTTTGCATACGGGGGTGTTTGTGGTCGCTTATTACGTCTTCAATTTGGCGATTCTTCGAAACGTTATTGAACAGGGCTTAAATTCAATACTTCATTTTTTCTTAACGATAGTAGATTCGAATACATCAGAATAGTATTGTACAGTGTCTCAATGAAAATGTTGCGCTTTTTGATATCGTTTCTTTCGATACTTTAACATGACATATATAACTTTAAATTACCTTTCTCGCTCTTGAGTGTGTACCGCTTTGTTCCAAAAACAGTTCGAGAAGAATTTTAAATAAAATATCCCATTGGCTTAACAAAATATATCTATATACAGGGGTGTTTCAAATGTTTATAAAAGTGGATATTCTAAAAAGCGTCATCCCAGTGATCGCCTTTTACAGCTTTGCCTTACATTTAAAACTTGGACTTTCTACTTTTATTAATGTTTTGTGCTCTTTTATTAACGATAGTGGATTTCGAAAAGATTGCCAGACTTTCACACTTTCGCATCAAAATACTATTGTAAACTGTCTTAATGAACATGTTGGGCTTTTTGATCTCATTGCGTCTTTGGATACCTTAACATTAAATTACCTTTCTCGCTCTTGAGTGTGTACCGGTTTGTGTCAAAAACAGTTCGAGAAGAATTTTAAATAAAATATTCAATTGGCCTAACAAAATATATGTATATACAGCGGTGCTTCAAAAGTTTATAAATGGCGGAAGAGTTTTTTGAAAATTGATGAATGTTTGATAAATTTTGGATACGGTGGTATTTGTGGTCGCTTATTACGTCTTCAATTTGGCGATTTTTCGAAACGTGATTGAACATGGCTTAAATTTAATACTTCATCTTTTCTTAACGATAGTATATTCGAAAGCATCGGAATAGTATTGTACACTGTCTCAATGAAAATGTTGCGCTCTTTGAACTCATTGTTTCTTTCGATACTTTAACATGATTTATGTTAAACATTAAATTATCTTTATCGCTCTTGAGTGTGTACCAGTTTGTGTAAAAAAAACAGTTCGAGAAGAATTTTTAATAAAACGCCCTATTAGCTTAACAAAATATTTGTAGGGTGCTTCAAAAGTTTATAAAAGTGGACATTCTAAAAAGCGTCATGCCAGTGATCGCCTTTTACAGGAAAGGCGTTTTAATATGGCTTACATTTAAAACTTGGGTTTTCTACTTTATTATTGTTTTGTGCTCTTTTATTAACGATAGTGGATTTCGAAAAAGTTGACAGACTTTTACACTTTCACATCAAAATAGTATTGTAAACTGTCTTAATGAATATGTTGGACTTTTTGATCTCATTGTGTCTTTGGATACCTTAACATGGCTTATGTTTAAAATTAAATTACCTTTCTCGCTCTTGAGTGTGTACCGGTTTGTGTTAAAAACACTTCGAGAAGAATTTTAAATAAAATATCCAATTGGCTTAACAAAATATATTTATATACAGGGGTGCTTCAAAAACTTATAAATGGCGGAAGAATTTTTCGAAAATTGATGAATGTTTGTTAAATTTTGGATACTGGGGTGTTTGTGGTCGCTTATTACGTCTTCAATTTGGCGATTCTTCTAAACCTAATTGAACAGGGCTTAAATTACTTCATTTTTTCTCAACGATATTAGATTCGAAAACATCAGAATAGTATTGAAAAAGAAAAGTTTGACAGACGTTTAAACTTTCACATCAAAATAGTATTGTAAACTGTCTTGATACAAATGTTGACCTTTTTAATCTTATTCTGTCTTTCAATACTTTAACATTAAATTACCTTTCTCGCTCTTGAGTGTGTACCGGTTTGTATCAAAAACAGTTCGAGAAGAATTTTAATATACTATTGGCTTCACAAAATTTATGTATGTACAGGGTTGTTTCAAAAGTTTATAAAAGTGGACATTCTAAAAAGCGTCATGCCAGTGATCGCTTTTTACAGGAAAGTCGTTTCAATAGGGCTTCACTTTAAAACTTGGGCTTTCTACTTTTATTAATGTTTTGTGCTCTTTTATTAACGATAGTGGATTTCGAAAAGATTGACAGACGTTAAAACTTTCGCATCAAAATAGTATTGTAAACTGTAGTACGTAGTATAAGGAAGTATTGTGTCTCAATGAAAATGTTGCACTCTTTGAGCTCATTGTTTCTTTCGATACTTTAACATGACTTATGTTTAACATTAAATTACCTTTCTCGCTCTTAAGTGTGTACCGGTTAGTGTCAAAAGCAATTCGAGAAGAATTTTAAATAAAATATCCTATTGGATTAACAAAATATATGTATATACAGGGGTGTTTCAAAAGTTTGTAAAAGTGGATATTCTAAAATGCGTCATCCCATTGATCGCCCTTTACAGGAAAGGCGCTTTGGCTTATATTAGAACTTGGTCTTTCTACTTTTATTAATGTTTTGTGCTCTTTTATTAACGATAGTAGATTTCGAAAAGTTTGACAGACGTTTACACTTTCACATCAAAATAGTATTGTAAACTGTCTTGATACAAATGTTGACCTTTTTGATCTTATTTTGTCTTTCAATACTTTAACATTAAATTACCTTTCTCGCACTTGAGTGTGTACCGGTTTGTGTCAAAAACAGTTCGAGAAGAATTTTAATATACTATTGGCTTCACAAAATTTATTTATGTACAGGGTTGTTTCAAAAGTTTATAAAATTGGACATTTTAAAAAGCGTCATGCCAGTGATCGCTTTTTACAGGAAAGGCGTTTCAATAGGGCTTCACTTTAAAACTTGGGCTTTCTACTTCTATTAATGTTTCGTGCTCTTTTATTAACGATAGTGAATTTCGAAAAGATTGACAGACGTTTATACTTTCACATCAAAATAGTATTGTAAATTGTCTTGAGACGAATGTTGACCTTTTTTATCTTATTCTGTTTTTCAATACTTTAACATTAAATTACCTTTCTCGCTCTTGAGTGTGTACCGATTTGTGTCAAAAACACTTCGAGAAGAATTTTAATATACTATTGGCTCCACAAAATTTATGTATGTACAGGGGTGTTTCAAAAGTTTATAAAAGTGGAAATTCTAAAAAGCGTCATGCCAGTGATCGCATTTTACAGGAAAGGCGCTTCAATTTAAAACTTGTGCTTTTTAATTTTATTATTATTCTGTTCTCCTTTATTAATGATAATGGATTTCAAAAAGGTTGACCGGCTTTTACAATTTCACATCAAAATAAGTATTGTACACTTTCTCAATAAAAATGTTGCGCTTTTTGATCTCATTGTGTCTTTGGATATTTTAAAATGACTTATATTTAACATTAAATTACCTTTCTCGCTCTCGAGTGTGTACCGGTTTATGTCAAAAGCATTTCGAGGAGAATTTTAAATAAAGTATCCTATTGGCTTAACAAAATATGTCTATATACGGGAGTGCTTCAAAAGTTTATAAAAGTGGACATTCTAAAAAGCGTTTTTTACAGGAAAGGCGCTTCAATAGGGCTTAGCATTAAAACTTGGGCTTTTTACTTTTATTATTATTTTGTTCTCCTTTATTAACGATAGTGGATTTCAAAAAGGTTAACAGGCTTTTACACTTTCACATCAAAATATTATTGTAAACTGTCTTAATAAAAATGTTGCGCTTTTTGATCTCATTGTCTTAGGATATTTTAAAATGACTTATGTTTAACATAAATTACCTTTCTCGCTCTTGAGTGTGTACCGGTTTATGTCAAAAACACTTCGACAAGAATTTTAAATAAAATATCCTATTGGCTTAACAAAACATGTGTATATACGGCGGTGCTTCAAACGTTTATAAAAGTGGACATTCTAAAAACGTTTTTTACAGGGAAGGCGGTGCAATAGGGATTAGCATTAAAACTTGGGCTTTTTACTTTTATTATTATTTAGTGCTTTTTTGTTATCGAGAGTAGACTTCAAAAAGGTTGACATGCTTTTCCACTATCATATCAAAATAATATTGCAAACTGTATCGATGAAAATGTTGTGCTCTTTAAGCTCATTGTTGATACTTTAACATTACTTATGTTTAACATTAATTTACCTTTCTCGCTCTTGAGTATATACCGGTTTGTGTAAAAAACCGTTCGAGAAGAATTTTACATAATATATACTATTGGCTTCACGAAATATATTTATATACAGGGGTGCGTCAAAAGTTAATAAAAGCGGACATTCTACAAGGCGTCATGACAGTGATTGCTTTTTACACGAAACTGTGAAGAAGCTGTAAACGAACGCGATAAAAGCGATTCAAACTAAAAGAGATTGACGAACCCGCTGGAAGCGGAGGACCCGCTGGAAGCGGAGGACCCGCTGGAAGCGGAGGACCCGCTGGAAGCGGAGGACCCGCTGTAAGCGGGAGACCCGCTGTAAGCTGAGGACCCGCTGTAAGCGGAGGACCCGCTGTAAGCGGACGTTAGAGCTAGTTATATATACTAAAAGCGAGCGGCCGTTTCGTGTTAATTTCTTGAGAAAAGACGGCTTAACCGCATCACCATGGTAACGGAGCGGACGGCTCGAAATCGACTTGAAATTGGTGAATTTAGGCGCAGTACTCGTCCCTGGATACGCGGAATTAAAGGCCGTCTCGGCGCGTGTACGTACCGGTGACATTAAACTAACCATCGACGGAGAGATTTTCCCTTTTTTCGGTGCGCGTGCAGAGATATCCGCCGTCCAAGAGAGGAGCGTGCAAAAGTCGACGTTCGGGCGTGGCGAACAAATTCTGACAAACAGCGCTGGCGGATGGAAAATTCACGTGAAACACGTTGAAAATCGCTAGAAACGTCAAACTGACAGGCAAACTGAGTGGTATCCGCATATTCACATTTAAGCGTGAAATACGAAATTTTGAAGGTCGCGAGGGTCCAACAGGACCCGGGGAGTTAAGGAACCGGCTTTTGGGCCCCTTTTGCATTCCTATTGCGAGTCGACAGTCGCACGCAACTAAGGGCACGAGCACTTTGAAGTTCGTTTGGGGGTGGATTTTGGTCAGAAAAATGGCCGATTCAACATGCACAGATATCAATGCATTCCGGACGCGCAAAAAATATAATCAGATTCTCACGTGCACTGCCGGTCAATATGTTACGGTCCGGCGAATGTTCGGCATGTCCACACAATACATAGCGGGACCGCTATGTATTCTCTATACAGGTGTTGTCGAGTAATATTTTGAATTAAAATACGTAAATTTCAGAACGCGTATTTCCTCAAAGGGGAAAAGGGTGAGGATTGCTTTCGACATTCATGTGCCCTACGAAATAATTTTATTGAAACGATTACGCAAACGTGCACGGTGGGCGGAGTTGGCTGAAATCAATTTCTCTCTATTCTGATTAAAAGTAAATAAAAAAATGGTCGAAGATTTTTTGAAAATTGACGTATGAATGCGAAATTTTAGATACGGGTATGTCTGCGGACGCCGATCACCAATCCATAGTCAAAATGTCAAAAAAAAACAAAATGCAGGAAGATTTTTTGAAAATTGACGTACGAATGTCAAATTTTAGATACGGGGGTATCTGCGAACGCCGATCTCGAATCCAAAGTCAAAATGTCAAAAAAAACCAAAATGGTGGAATTTTTTTGAAAATTGACGTATGAATGTGAAATTTTAGATACGGCGCTGTGTGCGGATGCCGATCACAAATCCAAAGTCAAAATGTCAAAAAAAAACAAAATGGCGGAAGTTTTTTGAAAATTGACGTATGAATGTGAAATTTTAGATGCGGGGGTGTGTGAGGTCGCCGATCACGAATCCAAAGTCAAAATGTCAAAAAAAAACAAAATGGCGGAAGTTTTTTTGAAAATTGACGTATGAATGTGAAATTTTAGATACGGGGGTGTCTCAGGTCGCCGATCACGAATCCAAAGTCAAAATGTCAAAAAAAAACAAAATGGCGGAAGTTTTTTTGAAAATTGGCGTATGAATGTGAAATTTTAGATACGGGGGTGTCTCAGGTCGCCGATCACGGATCCAAAGTCAAAATGTCAAAAAAAACAAAATGGCGGAAGTTTTTTTGAAAATTGACGTATGAATGTGAAATTTTAGATACGGGGGTGTCTCAGGTCGCCGATCACGAATCCAAAGTCAAAATGTCAAAAAAAAACAAAATGGCGGAAGTTTTTTTGAAAATTGACGTAGGAATGTGAAATTTTAGATACGGGGGGTGTCTCAGGTCGTCGATCACGAATCCAAAGTCAAAATGTCAAAAAAACAACATGGCAAATGTAATATGGCGGAAAGGTTCGTCGAAAAGTGCTTGGATCTGAGCACATTCTTCCTTGGTAACTTTAACATGATTTATGTTTAACATTAAATTATCCTTCTCGCTCTTCGGTGTTCAGTGTAACGGTTTGTGTAACGAAGTAAAGAAAAGTTGTAAATAATATATACGATTGGCATCACTAAATTTATGTATATACAGGACTGGTTCAAAAGTTTATAAAAACGGACTTTCTAAAAAACGTCATGACAGTGATCGCGTTCTACGGGAAACGGTAATTGCAGACAAATTTGTGTTGCTTGGATGACAAACTTTAAAAGATTATTATGATTAATGTCAAAAGGTGTATTTATAAGTCTCGAAATGGCATGTGTAGGTAGGATACTTGACAGGTAAAATGTTGAAATGTCTCAAATTTAATGTCCTTAAATTATTGGCGCATGTTTATTTAAAGTTGACGTAATATTTGAATGTAACCTTCCACAAACGCCCTAACAACTACAACGGCAAATTTAGACGTATTTTTAATTATTTATATTATTGCACTGTATTAGTTGATTAAGTTCAATTAAGGGTCGGTTTTTCCAATTCCGATTAAAATGCCGATTAGCGTACTCATTAAATAACATACGGGATAGTACGTTTTTGCAAAAACCGGTTGGCGCTAATCATTGATTAAGAACGTTATTACATGAAGATATTTTAACCGGTGTTTTACCAAACCTGATAAAATATTAAATAGTAATTGGGATTACTTACACGTGCGCATAACCTAGGAGATTTGGATTTTTATTAGTATTGACTGCGATTATGTTTTCTTGTGCATTTGTAAATAATAATTATTTTTATTAGTGATTTAGTAATTGTATTGCTTCTTCTATACATGAAATTAACAGTATACTTAAAATAAAAACATAGTATTGAATATGTGTAACTTTTAGCTCTCTGCGGAAATATTTGTGTTTTGGAAGCTTTTTAATTCTGTTACATTTGCTCAGTTGCTAAAAATTCTAAGTATTTGTGAAAATGTATGATTGCGCTTGCTCTTTTCTTCTTTGTAATTGCTTTTAACAGCACCTTATTAAAACTTAATTTTAGATGAATATATTGTAACGTTTTCGGGTTCCAATAAACAACTCGTGCAATTATTTATTTAAAAC
This sequence comes from Amphimallon solstitiale, assembly GCA_963170755.1. Classification (NCBI taxonomy): domain Eukaryota; kingdom Metazoa; phylum Arthropoda; class Insecta; order Coleoptera; family Scarabaeidae; genus Amphimallon; species Amphimallon solstitiale. The sequence continues at coordinate 199,767,248 of OY720675.1, forward strand.
AGTCTGTATATTTATATACTCAAAATTATATAACAATATAAAAACATAAAACTAACTTAACACACTTAAACTACTACAATTAAATTATCACAGGTATTTATTTACTACTAATATTATTTATATCTCTGTCCGTATTTATTTATATCACACTATTTATATAAAACGGCACTACTATATTTATTTCTACGCTACCACTACGTAAGGACTTTCTTTATCCCGAACTACTCCGCCCGCAATGAATCCCGTAATGACTCCGCGATTACTTCCGTAATGAATTAAATTCATCGGTGACGCATCGCCTTATATACCTGCATGAAGATTACTGGAGCATTCCAGCACAGTCCCGCTTTTCTCCACATGTACGAGAAACGTAAACTCTGTTCCTGTAAATTCCATACTTCTCTCGATGTTTTGAAGAATATTCCATAGACATCTGTCTCCGCTTCCGATACAGTACCATGCGTAAGTGTATGACTCACCGCTTTTCGATATTTACCACATCGAGAGAGATTTATGGTCTTTTTTTTTGTGCGTGTGACAATTTCGTTTTTATCGCGCCGAGAGGTCTGATTCTTTTATTTAATGTAACTCAATTCGTCTGCTGGTTTCGTTACAATATTTTAGACTCACTCTGATATGTCATTAACATATTAAAACTACATTTAAAAGTTTCATGTGAAATTGAAAACATTGAAGAAATTCTACAGAAGCTGGCAGGTGCTTATGCAGACACTGTACAAAGTACTGTCGATTTAATTGGGTTCGGATGAATAGTGTGTTCGTTAACGTGTAGTTAAATTTTAAAATAATAATTATCATTGGCACTACAAAGATCGCACCGATTCCTCCAGAACATAACATTTTGTAAGTCAAAATTATGGAAACACGGTTTTCTCAATCAACCCTCTTTGATTTAGGAAATTTAGACAAAGAACCTGTTAAAACGTATAGTTTTTAGTAAACAGTTGGGATATGATTTGTCAATCAAAATGTCTGGCCTTATTCATCCTACAGAAATTTGGTGCAAGTTAAATTGTCTGAAATATGGCAGTTGAAATTGCAATATCTTATACTGTTAGAATATAATTGATAATACAGTTTATGACAGCAGATGCAAGTCTTTTCTTTTTCAACAAACTGTTCTTATAGTTCGGTCGCTCTCTCAACCGACATGCGCTACTAAATCAAAATGACGTCAAATTTTAGATGTTGCAAAATTTTACCTGTCATGTAATATAACCTACAAAATACATTTCAGGACTGTCATAAATAATAATATTTGTACACCTTTTGACATTTGTTGACGTTTGTTATAATTGTCATCTAAACATTTTAAAACAGTACAGACAAATGTTATGTAAAATATAGGTGTAGGAAAGTAATATTTAATACATTTATTTATAATATTTAATTTGTAACTGGCTTTCATGTAATAGTATTTTACTATGGGAAGGTATACATCCAGAAATATTAAATGAAAAGTTTAATTTTATTGTATTGAAATGGTTCCGGCCAATCGAAATTTGTAGTGGTATTGAATCGTCGTCTTCAGTTCGTACTTTTGCCGAGTCCGTTGCCAAGACGATTCAAATGTATTTTTATAACTTTTTTACTTTCTTAACAGGCAACAAAATGTCACTTTATAAGCCGAGAAAAAAGTACTCATTTTTTTCCACATGAAAAAAATTAGTACTTCTTTCCGGATATGTAAGAACACGGACATCTAATTTTAATATACCACGCGATCATTTAAATTCTAAATTATAGCAGGCGGGATTTTTTTTATTAGATTGTCCAGAATGTCTATTATTGATTAATTGAAATTTGCGGTTATGTTATACTTTGTGACATTTGTGAATCTTATGTGGAATCGATTTAAATTTTATGGAAATGAAAGCATTACAAGATAAATTAGTTTTATTGTGAATTACAAAAGGTGTTCAAAGTGTTCTCCCCCTGTTGCAATGTAACTGTTAATCCTCCGTTTCATATTTTCAAAAGCATTTTCCAACATCTGAACGGTTATAGCGTTACATGCATTAGAAATTGCCTCTTGTAGTTCTTCAAGATTTTGTGGGTTATTTTTGTAAACTGTGTTTTTCAGATACGGATAAATGAAATAATCAAGAATCGTTAAGTCCGGACTGTGAGGCGGAAATTCAATGACTCGATTATCATAAAATTCGCGAATTCGAGCCATACTTTCCCATGTTTTGTGAGCTGTTGGAAATACCCATGTAAAAGTTCGTCATCATGAAGATTTTGTAAAAACGGTTCAAGTAAATTATTTTGATATCACTCAGCATTTATCGTTCCTTCAAAAAACACAGGTCCAAATATACGCCTTCTAGAAACCGCTAGCCAAACACCAATTTTCTGCGGATGAGGATTCTCCGAAGACCAAATACGCATATTTTGTTTGTTTATATAGCCGGATAGGTGAAACCATGCTTCGTCAGAAAAAAATGTTAAATCCAAAGTGTTGTTGTTATTTAAATTATTCAAAAACCACTGACAGTATTCTATTCGTACAGGAAAATCTCTTGAACGACGTTAATCTTATAGGAATAAAGATTTAAATTTTCTTTTAAAATTTATTGACAAGTTCCATATGAAAGGTTTATTTCTTGGGCAAATCTGCGAAGAGATTTTTTGGGAGACTGTCCCATTCTTTCTGCAACATCTGCCACAATCTCAGGAGTCCTTTTTTCGGGTGCGCCACTACCAACTTTCCTACCTACAGTTCCACCATTACGAAATTTCGCCACACATGTGTAAATTAGTATTTATATACCAACTTAATTTAAATTTCACAAACTGCTCTAATTTAGAATTTAAATGATCGTGCGGTATTTTATTATACAAAAAGTTGCATTTACTTATGTATGACAATAGCACCGTCTCCGAGAAAGAACTGCATTTCTTTTTCACCTTCCAATTAAAATAACTAAAAATCAACTTAAGTTCGCAAATTTTTAAAACCAAACACAAAATTAAATTGACAAATATTTGAATACTTTACAGGTTTCCTTAGCAACGCAGGTGTAATGCTGCTCTAAGTACAACAGCCTGCCAATTTAAAACTTCAAATGTCACATCGATTGATTTTCTGAGTCTTTTTTATCATTATAAAATCGTCGTTTCTCCTGTCACAGAAAAAAATAGTGTATTATACACGGGAAAAAACATTAGATTTTAGCTCTCGGTATTTTGTTATTATCTCGAGCTACAATCTAATACTTCTTTCCCTTGTATAATAAATAACTTTTTTTACAGGTCATATGTAATAATAGAAAATATAAGGAACGTATATAAATGCAATGTTATGAGACTCAAAGTAACTTATGCCGTTTACACGTCCTTGCTTGAATTTCTTCAGGTTAACATTTTCGAATTTTGGAGTTAGGAGATACCAATAATTCAGAAAATATAAAAGTAACATGTGTACGAGCATATATCAATATTAATCTAATTGTAACGTAGATAAAATAACTAAAAATTGATTTTAAAAAACGTAAAAAGTACATTAAATGAAAAAGAAAATTCATTAGGAGGTGAATGATTGGCACGTGGTCATTAAAAACGCACAATTTTCTTAGCCACCCTTGATCACTAATGCTACATGCTCACGTACAATATGTCTTAATTTTAATGTGTCAGTCAGTCACTTGATTTCTAATCACAGCCGAACTAGACACATTAATATCTCACGTCACGGCCACCAAAATAATCTCTGCCCAAAATCACTAAAAATTTATTTGGTGCTAAATTAAAAAAACATTCATATGTCATAGTACGACCACCAATATAAACTCTTTACATGCCATACAAGCGGGTTCAATCTACCCCTAAGGCACTAAAAAAATGATTACTGTTAAACTGCTTTATTTATCGAATTATAGCCACAGCTTAGTTGAGAAACATTTATATCTCACATCAAAAACCCAAAATAATCCCTTGCACGCTGTTCAACAGGGTGCAATCTACCCGTAAGCACTAAAAATTCGATTGGTGCTAAATAAAAACGTTTATCAATTTTTAACTATATACAGGCTGTCTCTAATAGGTGCGGAAAAAACGCTACCACACATTTCTGAGGGCGATCTAACCCAACTTACCTCAGTCCAAAAGTGGATGCACCATTGCATTGAATTGCCACAAGAATAACACCCAAATTACAGAAGCATATGTGTCCATATACGGAATGAATTTTTTATATCCAGATTACTCATAAACGGCTGCTCCAATCAACTCCTACCAGGTATACCTTTTCTAGGTAAAAAACATTGGAGAATAAGAATTTTTATTTAAAAGTTAAATACAGTGTGTCTCAAAAAAGTTATTACGTTTTAAATGGATACAATATGCCGCAGGTGGCGCCCTCTACATTTTGCAATGAAAATGAGAGCAGATTTAAAATTTTTACCCCACGAAACCCCCCCTACCCAAATATTGTGACAATATACCAATTATTACAGAAATTATTTATAAAACACTAAAACCAAATTGACACTCTGTATCTCCGAAAGCATCCACTTTTGGACTGAGGTAAGTTGGGTTAGATCGTCATATTTTGCCCTCAGAAATGTGTGGTAGCGTTTTTTCCGCACCTTTTAGAGACACCCCAGTATAACATATACCATATTAATATTTCACATCACAGTCACCAAAATAATCGCCTACACACTACCAAAAAGGGATGAAAAACTAAAACACTAAAACCTATATTAGGGGTTAATTAAAATGCTAACCATAGCAGAAGTAGAGAAACATTTATATTTCACATTACAACCACCAAAATAATCGCCTGCACGCCGTTCAAGGGGCTGCAATCTACCCCTAAGCACTACAAAAATTATTATCGATAAATTAATATGTTTATTGTATTTTAACAATAGCTGAAATAGGCATATGGTTGTTGGGGTCGTTGATCACAAATTTAAAGTCAACATTTCAAAAAACCAAATTACGGATCTCTTATGGCGGCAAGGTTCTTCAAAACGTCCACAGATTTGGGTAAAATATGGTTGGTATAAGGAAGGTTTTGGGGTCGCTGTACACAAATCCCAAGTCGAAATTACAAAAAGAAATGTTGGGCTAAATATGGACAACATCTATAGAAATATAAATTCATTCCGATTGGCAACACTAACACTGATCTGTTTACATCTTAATAAAGGGTGACTGCTATGTACACATCGAAATATCTAATAGTAACTGTCGTTTGCTAAAAATACTACAGGGCCTAGGAAGTATACATCCATTAGGTAATTTAACGGGCATTGCATACAGGTCTTTTATTAACTAGAATTACCACTAGCATATACTACGTGAATTTTATTTTGCTAATCATTACGTCATTTAGGAATCCAAACAAACACTATGCACAACCCGTAGCAAGCAGAGCAACTGAAACTCTTACTTCGCTGACAAGCATAAAGTATATCTGATTAGTTTGCATGTTAAATTTCATTCAATTTCCAATAAATTATATATTGTAATACCTACCACTGATATTATTGTGTGTATTTCTTTTTATGAATGCAATTAAACGAGCAAACTACTGTTGGTATTTCACAATCACTTATTTACGACGATATAATTTAAATAAAATATACAATTGGCTTCACAAAATTTATGTATGTACAGAGGTGTTTCAAAAGTTTATAAAAGTGGACATTCTCAAAAGCGTCATGCCAGTGATCGCCTTTTACAGGAGAGGCGCTTTAATAGGGCTTACATTTAAAACTTGGGCTTTATACTTTTATTATTATTTTGTGCTCTTTTATTGACGATAGTGGATTTCGAAAAGGTTGAAAGGCTTTTACACTTTCGCATCAAAATAGTATTGTAAACTGTCTTAATAAAAATGTTGCGCTTTTTGAGGTCATTGTGTCTTTGGATACTTTAAAATGACTTATGTTTAACATTAAATTTCCTTTCTCGCTCTTGAGTGTGTACCGGTCTGTGTAAAAAACAATTCGAGAAGAATTTTAAATAAAATATACAATTAGCTTCACAAAATTTATGTATGTACAAGGGTGTTTCAAAAGTTTATAAAAGTGGACATTCTAAAAAGCGTCATGCCAGTGATCACCTTTTACAGGAGAGGCGCTTTAATAGGGCTTACATTTAAAACTTGGGTTTTCTACTTTTATTATTGTTTTGTGCTCTTTTATTAACGATAGTGGATTTCGAAAAGGTTGCAAAGCTTTTACACTTTCGCATCAAAATAGTATTGTAAACTGTCTTAATAAAAATGTTGCGCTTTTTGATCTTGTTGTGTCTTTGGATATTTTAACATGAACTACCTTTCTCGCTCTTGAGTGTGTACCGGTTTGTGTAAAAAGCAATTCGAAAAGAATTTTAAGTAAAATATAGAATTGGCTTCACAAAATTAATGTATGTTCAGGGGTGCTTCAAAAGTTTATAAAAGTTGACATTCTAAAAAGCGTCATGTCAGTGGTCGCCTTTTGCAGGAAAGGCGTCTCAATAGGGCTTACATTTAAAACTTCGGCTTTTTATTTTTATTATTATTTTGTGCTCCTTTATTAACGTTAGTGGATTTTGAAAAGGTTGACAGGCTTTTATACTTTCACATCAAAATATTATTGTAAACTGTCTTAATGAACAGGTTGGGCTTTTTGATCTCATTGTGTTTTTGGATACCTTAACATGACTTGTTTAAAATTAAATTACTTTTCTCGCTCTTGAGTGTGTACCGGTTTGTGTTAAAAACAGTTCGATAAGAATTTTAAATAAAACGTCCTATTGGCCTAACAAAATATATGAATACACAGGAGTACTTCAAAGGTGTATAAAAGTGGACATTCTAACAAGCGTCATGTCAGTGATCTCTTTTTACAGGACAGGCGTTTCAATTTAATACTTGGGCTTTTTACTTTTATTATTATCTTGTGCTCCTTTATTAACGATAGTGGATTTCAAACAGATTGACAGGCTTCTAGACTATCACATCAAAATAGTATTGTACACCGTCTTAATGAAAATGTTACGCTTTTTGATCTCATTGTGTCTTTGGATACTTTAACCTGACTTATGTTTAACATTAAATTATCTTTCTCGCTCTTGAGTGTGTACCGGTTTATGTCAAAAACAGTACGAGAAGAATTTTAAATAAAATATCCTATTGGCTTAACAAAATATATGTATATACAGGAGTGCTTCAAAAGTTTATAAAAGTAGACATTCTAAAAAGCCTCTTTTTACAGGAAAGGCGCTTCAATAGGGCTTAAATTTAAAACTTGGGCTTTTTACTTTTATTATTATTTCGTGCTCCTTTGTTAACGACAGTGGATGTTGAAAAGATTGACAGGCTTTTATACTTTCACATCAAAATAGTATTGTAAACTGTCTTAATGAACAGGTTGGGCTTTTTGATCTCATTGTGTCTTTGGATACCTTAACATGACTTGTTTAAAATTAAATTACCTTTCTCGCTCTTGAGTGTGTACCGGTTTGTGTTAAAAACAGTTCGAGAAGAATTTTAAATAAAATATACAATTGTCTTCACAAAATATATGCATATAAAGGGGTGCTTCAAAGGTGTATAAAGCTGGACATTCTACAAGCGTCATGCCAGTGATCGCTTTTTACTGGAAAGGCGCATCAATTTAAAACTTGGGCTTTTTACTTTTATTATTATTTTGTGCTCCTTTATTAACGATAGTGGATTTCAAAAAGGTTGACAGGCTTTTACACTTTCACATCAAAATAGTATTGTACACTGTCTTAATAAAAATGTTGCGCTTTTTGATCTCATTGTGTCTTTGGATACTTTAACATGACTTATGTTTAGCATTAAATTACCTTTCTCGCTTTTGAGTGTGTACCGATTTATGTCAAAAACAGATCGAGAGGAATTTTAAATAAAATATCCTATTGGCTTAACAAAATATATATATATATATATATATATACAGGGGTGCTTCAAAAGTTTGTAAAAGTGAACACTTTAAAAAGCGTTTTTTACAGGAAAGGCGCTTCAATAGGGCTTAAATTTAAAACTTGGGATTCTTACTTTTATTATCATTTTGTGCTTTTTTCTTAACGACAGTAGACTTCGACGAGGTTGACATGCTTTTACACTATCACATCAAAATAGTATTGTAAACTGTCTCGATGAAAATGTTGTGCTCTTTAAGCTCATTGTTTCTTTGGATACATTAACATGACTTATGTTTAACATAAATTTACTTTTCTCGCTCTTGAGTGTGTACCGGTTTGTGTAAAAAACCGTTCGAGAAGGATTTTAAAGAAAATATACTATTGGCTTCACGAAATATATGTATATACAGGGGTGCGTCAAAAGTTAATAAAACCAGACATTCTAAAAGGCGTCATGACAGCGATTGGTTTTTACAGGAAACTATAGAAAAGCTGTAAGCGGACGCGAAAAAAGCGATTCCAACTAAAAAAGATTGACAGACCCGCTGTAAGCGGAGGACCCGTTGTAAGCGGAGGACCCGCTGTAAGCGGACGTTAGAGCTAGTTATATATAATAATAGCGCACAGACCTCTGTTGTTAATCGCCTTAGTTGAAAGAGCTTAACCGAGCATTTTCGAAACTATCAAAATAGAAAAAGTCGACAAAACGCCAGGTTGAACTCCTCTCTGGATACGCGGAATTGAAAGCTGTCCTTTGGCGTGCGTGTTACGTGGACTCTAAAGGGTTCCTCGCCGGCGAGTTTTTCCTTCTAAGTGGAGCGTGTGCAGAGATATGGGGTTTTAAAGGGGAGCGTGCATTCCATTTTGTAACGAAAAAATGGCTTACGTTTTGACCATTCCCGTGACAAGCGATAAAAATCTCGGGAAACGTCAAACTGACATCAAACTGAGTTGTGTCCACAGATTCACTTTTAAGCGTGAAATACGAAATTTTGAAGGTTGCGAGGGTCCAACAAGACCCGAGGTGTTAAAGAACGGCCTTCTCTGGACCTTTTACGTGGTTATTTAGAGTCGACAGACGCACGCAATCAAGGGCACGAGCACTTTCAAATTCTTTTGCAGAAGCATTTGGTCAGAAAAATGGCCGATTCAATGTGCAGTAATATCAATGTATTTCGGACGGGCGAAAAATATAATCAGATTCTCATGTGCACTGCCGATCAATGTATTACGGTCCGGTGAATGTTCGGCATCTCCATATCTCCACACAATACATAACGGTCCCGCTTGATTTAATATTTTTATCTATATACAGGGGTCGATTAGTATTTTAATAATGATTTGAATTAAAATACGTTAATTCCAGAACGCGTATGCCCCGTTTCCTTAATGGAGAAAAGGATTGCTTTTAACATCGATGTACCCTTATGTAATAATTTTATTTAATCGATTACGCATACATGCAGAGTAGGCGGAGCTAGCTGAAATTAATTTCTCTCTTCCGATTAAAGTAAAATTCGGCACTTGGGAGTTTTTGTGGTGTCATTGATCATGTATCCAAAGTCGAAATGTCAAAAAAAAAAACAAAATGGCCGAAGGATTTTTTGAAAATTGACGTATAAATGTGAAATTTTAGATACGGGGATGTCTTAGGTCACCGATCACGAATCCATAATCAAAATGTCAAAAAAAAACAAAATGGCGGGAGATTTTTTGAAAATGAACGTATGAACGTGAAATTTTAGATACAGGGGTTTTGGGGGTCGCCTATCACGATTCCAAAGTCAAAATGTCAAAAAAAACAAAATGGCGGAAGATTTTTTGAAAATTGACGTATGAACGTGAAATTTTAGATACGGGGGTTTTGGGGGTCGCCGATCACGATTCCAAAGTCAAAATGTCAAAAAAAACAAAATGGCGGGAGATTTCTTTGAAAATTAACGTATGAATGTGAAATTTTAGATACGGGGGTTTTGGGGGTCGCCGATCACGATTCCAAAGTCAAAATGTCAAAAAAAATAAAATGGCGGAAGATTTTTTTGAAAATTGACGTATGATTGTGAAATTTTAGATACGGGGGTTTTGGGGGTCGCCGATCACGATTCCAAAGTCAAAATGTCAATAAAACACAAAATGGCGGGAGATTTTTTTGAAAATTGACGTATGAAAGTGAAATTTTATATACGGGGGTTTTGGAGGTCGCTGATCACGATTCCAAAGTCAAAATGTCAAAAAAAACAAAATGGCGGAAGATTTTTTTGAAAATTGACGTGTGAATGTGAAATTTTAGATACGGGGTTGTTTGTGGTCGCTTATTACGTCTTCAATTTGGCGATTCTTCGAAACGTGATTGAACAGGGCTTAAATTTAATACTTCATTTTTTCTTAACGATAGTAGATTCGCAAACATCAGAATCTTATTGTACACTGTCTCAATGGAAATGTTGCGCTCATTGAGCTCATTGTCTCTTTCAATACTTTAACATGACTTATGTTTAACATTAAATTACCTTTCTCGCTCTTGAGTGTGTACAGGTTTGTGTTAAAAACAGTTCGAGAAGAATTTTAAATAAAATATCCTATTGGCCTAACAAAATACATGTTTATACAGGGGTGCTTCAAAAGTTTATCAAAGTCGACATTCTAAAAAGCGTTTTTTACAGGAAAGGCGCTTCAATAGGACTTAAATTTAAAACTTGGGCTGTTTACTTTTATTATTATTTTGTGCTTTTTTCTTAACGAGTAGACTTCGAAAAGGTTGACAGGCTTTTACACTTTCACATCAAAATAGTATTGTACACTGTCTTAATAAAAATGTTGCGCTTCATGATCTCATTGTGTATTTGCATACTTTAACACGACTTATGTTTAACATTACATTACCTTTCTCGCTCTGAGTGTGTACAGATTTGTGTAAAAAACAGTTCGAGAAGCATTTTAAATAAAACAAAGTTAATAAAAACGGACATTCTAAAAAGCCATGACAGTGATTGCTTTTTGCAGAAAACTGTGAAGAAACTGTAAGCGGACGCGAAAAAAGCCATTCAATAGGGCTAAAATTTAAAACTTGGGCATTTTTTTGGATTTTTGAGTAAAATGAATTTTAAGTACATTTTTATTATTCCTTTGTGTTTCTTCATTAATGATAGTAGAATTCAAAAACGTTGACATGATTTTTTCACTGTTACATCAAAATAATACTGTAAACTGTCTTAATGGAAATGTTGCGCTCTGAGCTCATTGTTTGTTTGGATACTTTAACATGAATTATGATTATTATTAAATTACATTTTTCGCTCTTGAGTGTGTACCGGTTTGTGTCAAAAACAGTTCGAGAAAAATTTTAAATAAAATATCCTATTGGCTTAACAAAATATATGTATATACAGGGGTGTTTCAAATGTTTATAAAAGTGGATATTCAAAAAAGCGTCATTCCAGTGATCGCCTTTTACAGGAAAGGCGCTTTAATAGGGCTTAAATTTAAAACTTGGGCTCTTTACTTTTATTATTATTTCCTGCGCCTTTATTAACGATAGTGGATTTCGAAAAGGTTGACGGGCTTTTACACTTTCACATCAAAATAGTATTGTAAACTGCGTTAATGGACAAGTTGGGCTTTTTGATCTCATTGTGTCTTTGGATACCTTAACATAACTTATGGTTTAAATTAAATTACCTTTCTCGCTCTTGAGTGTGTACCTGTTTGTGTTAAAAACACTTCGAGAAGAATTTTATATAAAACGTCCTATTGGCTTAACAAAATATATGTATATACAGGAGTGCTTCTTACTTTTATTATTATTTTGTGCTTTTTTCTTAACGAGAGTAGACTTCGAAAAGATTGACAGGCTTCTACACGTTCACATCAAAATAGTATTATAAACTGTCTTAATGAAAATGTTGCGCTTTTTGAGAGCTCATTGTTTCTTTGGATATTTTAACATGACTTATGTTTAACATTAAATTATCTTTCTCACTCTTGAGTGTGTACCCGTTTGTGTAAAAAACAATTCGAGAAAATTTTTAAATAAAATATACTATTGGCTTCACAAAATATATGTATATACCGGGATGCTTTAAAAGTTTATAAAACCGGACATTCTAAAAAGCGTCATGCCGGTACTCGCTTTTTACAGGAAAGGCGCTTCAATTTAAAACTTCGGCTTTTTACTTTTACTTTTATTTTGTGCTCCTTTATTAACGATAGTGGATTTCAAAAAGGTCACACTTTACATCAACATAGTATTGTACACTGTCTTAATAAAAATGTTGCGCTTTTTGATCATTGTGTCTTTGGATACTTTAACACGACTTATGTTTACCATTAAATTACCTTCCTCGCTCTTGAGTGTGTACCGGTTTATGTCAAAAACAGTTCGAGAAGAATTTTAAATAAAATATCCTATGAGAGTAGACTTCGAAAAAATTGACAGGCTTTTACACTTTCACATCAAAATAGTATTGTAAACTGTCTTAATGAAAATGTTGCGCTTTTTGAGAGCTCATTGTCTCTCTGGATATTTTAATATGACATGTTTAACATTAAATTACCTTTCTCGCTCTTGAGTGTGTACAGGTTTGTGTTAAAAACAGTTCGAGAAGAATTTTAAATAAAATATCCTATTGGCCTAACAAAATATATGTTTATGCAGGGGTGCTTCAAAAGTTTATCAAAGTCGACATTCTAAAAAGCGTTTTTTACAGGAAAGGCGCTTCAATAGGGCTTAAATTTAAAACTTGGCCTTTTGACTTTTATTATTATTTTGTGCTTTTTTCTTAACGAGAGTAGACTTCGAAAAGGTTGACATGCTTTACCACTATCACATCAAAATAGTATTGTAAACTGCCTCGATAAAAATGTTGTGCTCTTTCAGCTCATGTTTCTTTAAATACTTTAACATAAACTATGTTTAACATTAAATTGCCTTTCTCGCTCTTGAGTGCGTACAGGTTTGTGTAAAAAAACAGTTCGAGAAGCATTTTAAATAAAATATACTATTGGCTTCACAAGATATATGTATATACCGGGGTGCTTCAAAAGTTAAGGAACGCGAAAAAAGCCATTCAATAGGTCTAAAATTTAAAACTTGGGTTTTTTTTGGATCTTTGAGTAAAATGAATTTTAGGTTCATTTTTATTACTCTTTTGTGTTTCTTCATTAACGATAGTAGAATTCAAAAAGGTTGACATGCTTTTTCACTGTTACATCAAAATAGTACTGTAAACTGTCTTAATGGAAATGTTGCGCTCTGAGCTCATTGTTTCTTTCGATACTTTAACATGACTTATGTTTAACATTAAATTACCTTTCTCGCTCTTGAGTATGTACAGATTTATGTCAAAAACAGTTCGAGAAGAATTTTAAATAAAATATCCTATTGGCCTAACAAAATATATGTATATACAGGGGTGCTTCAAAAGTTTATAAAAGTGGACATTCTAAAAAGCGTTTTTTACAAGAAAGGCGCTTCAAAAGGGCTTAAATTTAAAACTTGGGCTTTTTACTTTTATTACTATTTTGTGCTTTTTTCTTAACGGGAGTAGACTTCGAAAAGGTTGACATGCTTTTCCACTATCACATCAAAATAGTATTGTAAACTGCCTCGATGAAAATGTTGTGCTCTTTCAGCTCATTGTTTCTTTAAATACTTTAACATGAACTATGTTTAACATTAAATTTCCTTTCTCGCTCTGCAGGTTTGTATAATAAAACAGTTCGAGAAGCATTTTAAATAAAACATACTATTGGCTTCACAAGATATATGTATATACAGGGGTGCTTCAAAAGTTAATAAAATCGGACATTCTAAAAGGCCATGACAGTGATTGCTTTTTACAGGAAACTGTAAAGAAACTGTAAGCGGACGCGAAAAAAGCGGTTCAAGCTAAGAGAGATTGACGGACAGCTGTAAGCGGACGCGAAAAGGCGATTCAAGCTCGAAGAGATTGATGGACAGCTAGTTGTGTATATATTATCTATCAGATAAAAATATCTCTTCAATTCGAAGCCTTAACAATATCTATGTATTACAAGAAATATAGGGATTTCATATTAAAAATCTTATAAACACATACTGTTTCTATTACAAAAATGTAGTTATACTTACATCAAATGTAATGAAGAGGAATGTATTTACTTAACACTCAGTATATCATCCTAACTTTCAATATTGTTTACTAATTGCTGAAAAATTCATATTGTAACATTATTTGTTAAGGAACTATAGCTATTTTTTCCTAATTGCCAGTAAATGGAAAAAACAGGATCTTATAGAAAGATAAATTCAAATACGAAGAAGGATTAGTGATTCAATAACATCATTGTATGAGTAGTAGAGATAGAAAGAAGTTGCAAACCGCAAACGGTAACTTGGAGTACCCATCTTAGCATTTAGAACTTCACTGTTCTGTGTAAAGTCGTTGAGTAACAGTGTCATATGTCATGAGTTAAGTTACTGAGGTGCGTAGACCGTCATAGAATTTTTAATGCTCGAAGGTTGCGTGCCCATTAAAATTTTCAGGTGTTTGAAAGCTGATTATGGCAGCGATTGCGACAGTGCACTTTTCACATCTATAAAAGTGCACTTGTTCGACTTGCAAACTCTGTCACAGCAGCGGAATGGAAGTGACGCATGAATAGAATCAAAGGCAAGTGAATGCACCGATTCAAGGAAATCGTCGAAACGCAATAAACAAATTGTTCAGCAGTTAGGTATTACTCAAGAAGGAATACATTGTTCAGACGTCAAATTACAGAAAGAAATGCGTCTAATTAGTTCCGCGACATGAAAGAACATAGAAAAAATATATGTCAAAAACGCCTTTAAAGTGATCGATGTAAACGGTATGATTTTTCATGAACATCACCACCGGGGACGAATCTTGGGTTCAACATTATGACCTCAAAAACAAGCGGCAGTCAATGGAATATCGTCGTCCTGTTTCTGCACGTGTACAAAAACTCCAAATAGTTCCATAAGCGCAGAAAGTCATGCCCACTATTTTCAAGGGATATATATCCCAGATAATTATGCTGTAGATCTACCGATGGGATCACAGACCCGTACAGTAAGCTCGGAAAGAACATTTTTTTTCTTTCACCACAATAACGCCATACTGCACTGCTACAACGAAACGATGACGACAGTGAAGAGTCCGAATTTCACCGTTGTTGCGTGCCCTCCGCAGATGCCTGATTTGTCCCTTCAGATTTCTGTTTGTTTCCAAAGTTGAAGGAGGTTTTGAAAGATCAACACTTTCCATCAAGCGCTGAAGTTCTGGCTGCTCTTCGCAGTTGGATCTACATTAAACAAGAGATTTTTTTCATGGACGAAATGAAGAAACAGATTCAGCGTTTGGAGAAATGTGTTGCACTAAATGGTGATTATGCGGAAAAATAATTATGCACATTGGTAGTCCAATAAATTTACTACATTTTCCGTCCGGATTCAATATTTTGCCTTTCCTTATTCTTATTTTATAAAGTTGGTAACTTTATATATCAATCCGTCATCTTATATAGGAAATCCGAGAACGCAATAATATACTGTATGTCCTTATAATTTGAAATTTTCTGAGAGATTTGTTTGATGAAAATATGTATTTAATGAACATCTTATGTAATCAGGATATCAAGATAACATCTGGGGTGCCTTTTAATAATATTCTGAAGAGGTCAGGATATTGCGAATTGAATGCTGTTAAAAAATATAAACACAAAAATCTCTAAGACTGACATCACTAGGCGAACGGAATACCATGAAACAAGTAAGTAAATAAAACTATAGCATCAATCCCATAAGGTCACTACCAAATTGTAATAGCAACATTTAAATTAATTCTAGTAAATAATATTCTTACGTCATTAATCCTTTTGTGAATAAAAAAAACGTAAGTAAAACACATGAGAAAATAGGTACATATTTTAAAATACTATTAAGTTATTTAGTGATATAATACTGCTCTTTTTAACGATTCAATTCTAATAATATTCATACACAATGTTCAAATTTGAAAATCACAACTAGAAACCATACTGCATTGCCAATCAACAATTACATATTTCTGCCGTGCTTAAAATAAATGTTAAAACAACATATTCCAAAGACTGCTTTTGCAACAATTCTTAAAGACATACTTTTAGACGTGTCGTTAAATAGAAACAGGATTTGTAAATAAGTCTTGACTATTCTATTTGCAATAATGATTGTCGATTGCTTTGTGCCAAAAGACTATGTGAACATACAAAATCGTGTCCTTTGGCATAAGCACAGTCGACATGTTCTTGCCTAATTTTCAATGTAAATTACACACAGTGACATTAAAATATGCACCTATGTCGACCCGCCTCCAAATTATTATAGAAATTATTTGTTCCTGACGTTATACCTAAAGAGATATCTTAAATTTTATTGCAAGTTACAGAAATCTGTTCATAAAAAGAGTTCCTTAATACCCGAATTCGCCGTAGTTGCTTCAGAAAATTAGGAAAATTTATTGATACAAAAACTTTAGATAGTTTCTTTCCAAAAGCTATGCAATCGGATATTTTTTTTTAATAATTAGAAATTCTATTATACAGGGTGTTTAAAAAAGATGCGGCAATATTAAAGGGGTTGATTGTCCAGGTCATTTTATACAAAAAAGTTTATAATAAACAAGGTCCGCAAACGCTTCGTTACCGATCTACAGCGTGCTGAAGTTTAATTAAAAGAAACAGTAAAAATTAGAATTCTCCAAGACGGCATTAAAGATCATAATGAAATTTTAGGCGTGTTATTTTTCAAGAAAAAAATAGGACGCCGCTGATTTCTCTAAAAATAAAAATATGTTTCTATTCTTTGTTCAATTGTGAAGAAAAAAGCTCTCTTAACTTTTTATCGTACGACGTAACGTTTTTTAGTAAAAAAAAAACACATTTTAGTGCATGTACATTTATCATGCTTACAAAAATATTTTTAAACAGTCCTGTTTTATTCACTGACATATTGAATGACATATGATTAATAATTTTGTATGTGTCGAATTTGTTGAATTGCACTACATTTATGGACTTGCTGATGGAAATGCATTAGAAGCTAGACGGTTGTATACTGATAGATTTCCTGGCCGTATTGCTCCTGATAGAAAAACTTTCGAAAGTATTCATCGGCGTCTTTATGAAACAGGCACATTAAGACGAAATGGAGGAGCAGGAAGGCCAAGGACAGCAAGAACGGTAGAGCTGGGAGAGGATGTGCTAGACATGATCGAAGAAGATCGAGGTACTTCTACTCGAAAAATTGCTGACGCTTTGGATATAAGTAATGGGACTATTTGGCACATTCTAAAGGAAAATTTGTTGTACCCATTCCATATACAACGCGTTCAAGCATTACTTCCTGCTGATTTTCCTCCTCGCATTGCATTCTGTCAATGGCTTTTGCAGAAAATGGTTCAAATCCCTCAATTCCCGATGTTGATTCTGTTCACCGATGAAGCGAATTTTTCAAGAAATGCAATACGCAATTTCCATAATAACCATGTATGGCGTGACGAAAATCCACATGAAATTGTTGAAAATCGTTTTCAACATCAGTTTTCTTTGAACGTTTGGCTTGGGATTGTGGGTGACTGCCTAATTGGATCGGTATTTTTACCAAGGAGACTAACCGGAGAGGTGTATCGCAACTTTTTGGAAAACACGCTCCCTGGATTTCTGGAGGACGTACCATTAGCAATTAGAGATGCAATGTGGTATATGCACGATGGCGCACCAGCCCACTTTAGTCAAGTAACTCGTGATTTCTTAACACAAGCATACGGATATCGCTGGATTGGCCGAGGTGGACCACACTTATGGCCTGCACGATCCCCTGACTTAAATCCCCTGGATTTTTTCCTGTGGGGCCATTTGAAGTCATTGGTGTACGCTACTCCACTGGAAAACGTAGAAGACTTAAGAAATCGAATCATTGCTGGGTGCAACTCAATTGAAACCGATCCTGTTGTTTTTGAGAGAGTTCGCCAGTCGATGAGGAGAAGATTGGATTCTTGAATCCGAGCTCGAGGTGGTCACTTTGCACAGTTATTGTAATTTTTGCTTGCTAAAATTGTTGGTATGGTTAAATATTTGTTTTTTTCGCTTAAATGAAACAAGCCTAAAATTTCATTATAATCTTTAATGTCGTCTTGGAGAAATCTAATTTTTACTGTTTCTTTTAATTAAACTTCAACACGCTGTAGATCAGTAACGAAGCGTTTGCGGACCATGTTTATTATAAACTTTTTTGTATAAAATGACCTGGACAATCAACCCCTTTAATATTACCGCATCTTTTTTAAACAGCCTGTATAGATATTGTTATTTTACGATACGAAAAATTGCTGTACCCTCAGTTGTGGCATTTGATTGCCGTTACTGTATATTATACATGTATCCTACTTAAATCGATAACTGTCAACTTGAAATTACCCTTAGGACTCTATTTTAAATACCATAGGTTTTAGTAGCAATCATTCGCCTATAAGATATTGGGTCTTTTACTGCCAGCACTAACTATGTACTCGGTGAATTCGATTGGACTAAGAAAATGCTCAGACCCACAAATACTAATTTGTAGTATTAATATAATACAATAATGCACCAATATGCGTTTTAAAACATACCATATACAAGAATAATCTTAGACATGTGAGAAAATGATGAAGTTGCGCAATATGTAGTCAAACTGAAATCAATATTATTGCCGGTAGATATACGAGCTAGGCGCCATACATTCTCGGCCTGATATACAAAAAAAGAAACTTGGAACAATATAAGAATTTTTATTTTTCAATGTAATCTCCCCTAACTTCTATACATTTATTACAACGATTAATTAATAATTCGATACCCTTGTAAAAATAATCGGAAGTTTTTCCGTCAAAATGTTCTGTAACAGCTGCTTACAACTCACTGTCGTCCTTAAAACTACGTCCCCTAAGGTCTTTCTTTAAATTAGAAAACAAAACAAAAATTACAAGAAGCCATATCCGCACTATACGGTGGATGTTCCAATTCTTCAAAGCCGCATTCGCGGATGGCAGCTTGTGAAATGGGAACAGTATGGACGGGAGCACTGTCGTGCAATAATCGAACAGCCTTTGTCAATTTTCCACGACGTTTTGCACGAATACTGTCCCTTAATTTATGCAATAAAGACGCATAATATCATATATTATGCGCAATACATGTGTGAACGGCATCCGTTCACACATGTATTGCGCTCTTTAAAGTCAATTAGCAAAATGCCCTCACAATCCCAGAATATTGTGGCCATCACCTTTTTCGTTGATTGAACGACTTTTGCCTTTCTGGGACGAGGTTCATCAGGTCGCCGCCATTCCATAGGCTCTCTTTTCGATACAGGATCGTAAAACATAACCGATGTTTCATCCCCTGTGACAATGGACTCCAAAATCGGTTTTGGGTCGTCTCCGCACATGTTTAAAAACGACTGCGCACATTTGATTCGACGTTCATGTTCGAGAGCAGAAAGAGGTCGCGGTACCCATCTAGCACTAATTTTATTCATACCCAAATGGTCATGAAGAATTTGGCGAACACTTGTTTCAGAAATGTTTGTTATCACTGCTAATTCCTTCACTTTCAAACGGCGATCTTCTAGCACTAAATGTTCAATAATTGAAATTTGTTGAGGCGTTATCACTTCAATTGGTCGACCCGACCGATCAGCATCTTCCAGGGATTCTTGTCCCAAACGGAAACATTTTGCCCAATTTTTTACAGTTGAATACGAAGGAGATGAATGACGGTAAACGCCGTCTAAACATTGTTTAATGTGATAAGATGTATGCCCTTCTTTTGTTAAAAATTTAATGACCGCGCGATACTCAATTTTCGTTACTTCAGACATTTTCGTGCGCTAGTCACATTGGTTGGCTGGTTACTAAAAACTAGTAGACTTCGAACCGTCATATTTATAGTGCACACCTCGCGTATGTGCATGCATGACGTGACGGAGTTTGAACACGTTTGAACCTGTATAAGTGAATGTCAGGCCGGGAATTTATGGCGCGTACCTCGTACATCAAGTCTTAGTTTCAAGTGTACCTATTCAGACACTTTTTATTATAATTTGTATTGTGCAATACAGTATATAGGATGCCCATGTTATACTTTCCCTTATGGGTAACTTTCTTAATGCTGAAGATACAGGATCTGTTAATTAGCAATGTTGTTAAGAAATTTAAGTAGTATTTGACAGTAATTTTAGATTTGACATTTATTGTCAACTTTTGAAGATATTTAAAAAAATTTAAAATTGCCGACATTTTCAGTTATCTGTATCTTCGTAAAATTTAATAATCTTAGTTAAAAATTCAATTATCAAGATATAACATAAACTTATATTTTAATAAGAGAACCATACCAAACCTATACAAACCAATAATGAAACCGGGGAATCAGTTTATGCACGTCATACCTAATATGACTTTATTTTTTGCAATGTTGCCAATTGTAGGCCGCCTTAATTTGAATTGGTATGTAGATACTGCAGATTTCGTTCATGTATGTTTCAAATGTCAAGCTGAAAGTTTAAATTTAATGTTAGAAGAAACGTATATGTCTATAGTAATTATGTTGATCGTTATGAATTGCGAAGAATAGAAAAGAATGAGTTATTACATTCAAATATTGTTCAGGCAATTATACTTGTACTGAACATGTAATTACATAATATAATTTAGATTATGACATACTCAAGATTATAGAAAATAACAGTTTATTATTTCAGATCATTCAAAAAAAATTTTTTTTTTTTAGATTTAAAATTTAGATTACCTACAGTAACTAATAATGAAAATTATAAACAGTGATATATTTTAACCACTAAAATGTATTAAAATTTGTTTGCATTTCTTATTTTAAATTTTTTAAATAATTATGTAGCACATTAAATTTGATATTATGTAGTATATGAAGAGACACAACAACTTCACAAATTAAGGATAAGTACAATTTTTATCTGAGACTACCTCAAGGTGATATTCAGTGATATGCATCTCCATAAAAGGAAGAAGCAATACCCTTGTAAATATAGTCTGTGGGGGTAAATCATTTTTAAATTTGCATACGCATTTTTATACAACGTGCAATTTGAGCTTTGTACCTAAATGTGTTATCAATAGTCAAACCCAGATTACGTGCTTCAGTAATGATTGGAAGTACCTGCCCATTAATTTCAATTCTGACAACCTGCTTTAGACTGCCACAAGCCACCCTCGCCTCAAATAATAAGACCAATGATTTATTAGGGTTCAATTTGAGACAGTGATCTTCTGCAATTTAAGGAATAATAGGAAAATCGGCATTCACCTTTCCAACGGACTCCCGCCACTCACTAGGAGGAAAATAATAATATATTTGGATGTCATCCGCATAAACATGGATATTACTATGCTCCTCGGATTTCACCAAGCAGGATGAATAAATGGAACATAGTAGCTGCCCCAAAATAGAACCCTGCGGAATCCCACAAGGCACACTAATTAAATCAGACAAAATATTGCTTATGTGTACACGTTTACGGAGACCTGCAAGATAATTTATCAGCAAGGTGGATGACTCATGTCCCAAACCTATATATTTTAATATGATCCCAAGAAGCTTATGGTTTACCGCGTCAAACGCCTTGCAGAAATCAATCATAGTAAGCACTGCTGATCTGAGGTAGAGATGGGCCAGAGAGGGGAAGTCGTTCCGATTTCACTCAGACTAGACCCACTCGTGTTTTGTCGGCTCTCGGGAAAACCGGTAGGTAATACGGTACCCGAGAGCCGACAAAACACGAGTCGGTCTAGTCTGAGTGAAATCGGAACGACTTCCCCTCTCTGGCCCATGTCTAATCTGAGGCAGTGATTAAGTCATCGGTGACATTAGCCAGGTAAAACCCGACTGAACATCTTGTAATACGTCATTTGTTGTTACATATTCAAATAATTGTCTTTTCAAAGCCTTTTCAAACACTTTACTTATGCAGAGTAAAACACTTATTGGTCTGAAATCCCTGTAGTCACTAGGATTGTAAACTTTGGGCAGCGGTCGTACTATGGCTTCCTTCCACATGGACGGTACGTGACCTCTAATTATACAAGTATTTACAATATGGGCTAAGTATGGTAATATATACGGACAGCAATATTTAATCATATTTCAATATATTTATGAATATGTATGTAGTAGTTCTACATTAAGAGCAATTTAGCGAGTGATAGTGAAAATAATCAACGAAATCAACTATAATACAGTTGGAATACTGTTAGACTTAAATAAAGCGTTTGATTCTACGAATTGTAATATAATAAACCAAAAATTATAACCAATAGATATTAGAGGGACATCCCTGAAATTAATTTGATCTTTGGCTTAATATCTACATCGATATCTGTGGGGAGGGGAGTACCACAAGAACCCGTGTTGGGTTCTCTATTATTTTGAATTTATGTAAATGATTTTCCTAGGGAATAGCAGTTCGGGGTATGTTGCCCTACATTGCAGAAAAATGTCTATACTAACGTAGACAATTAATTATTAATTATTAATTATTACAATATATGTATGAGTTACTAAGAATTACAGCATAAGGTGTAAATAACTTCTTGTCAATCAGCGTAGGAACTTTAAAGCTTCTTAAAAGGAACTAAAATTAATGTTTAATATATAATCATGAATCATATCTTGGAATGCCATCTTATTGTAAAACATTGAAACACAAATTTGCATTGGCGACAACGATTATTGGCAAATTTTAGTGCTATCGACCGTGACACTTTTGGCAGTGACAATGTCTGTAAATAGAGCTATGTTAACATGTGCCTTATGTAACATATTGTTTTACAAATATGACAAATTTTGAATTTCAAAAGTAGGACTGCCAATGTGAAAGTTAGGGAAGGCTGCCAATACTATAAAAAAATCAATCATTTATAGGCACTGTGTATATTATGTAATATTAATTTATAAAAGAGAGTCTATAGGAAGTTCTGAAAAACTGCTCAGGTTATATTTCCAAGAGGAAATAATTTGAACTGCAGATAATGACTGCTCACTAATCCTCTTATCGTTTGGAGTCTACAGAAAAGATAAATAGGAACGTAACCATCATTATTTTAAACGAAATTTTGAGAAAAATATAATTTATATTTGGAGTTTTAAAATCGTTGAAATCACTCAAATAGAGGCATTTTTTCTAGACATATCTAATTCTATTTAGTTCTTCAAAAAAGCAATTTCTTGTCTTTATATTATTCGTATATGTAATATTTGAGCTCTATTTTAACCCATTTGCGACATATGCAAGTTTATAAAAGTACATAAGAGGACAAAAGCTACAATTCCTTCCATATGAGGTGTTAGAAATGGTAGATTCTCATTTGCATAGTGTAATTTATATGATATTGTAAATCCATACTCTAAGAAGTATTTATCTTATATGTAAAGTAACTAAGTACTATTTTAGATGTACAATTTAAAGCATCAGTGTTACATACCATGCCATACCATATATCTCTACGTTGACTCGTAGACTATTGACGCGTAAATGTGCATGTATAACGCCCGGTTTCATAATACATGTGTCAAAGTCCCTTTAACCAAAGTCTACTTTGAGTTAAAGCTGACTTCAAGGTGGAGTTAAAGTAAATGCGTTTCATAATGGTATTGGGATGTCACTTTAGCTAAAGTTAATTTCCATGTAATGTGTTGGTTGCAATGTATTATAGTTTCTTTTTCAATTTTACGAGTTTCTATTGGCTTTCCTGATAGTTTTACGCGCCGTTTATGTTTGACAATATTATTGTGTAACTATAGCTTGAATTCGCTTTCGATATTGATAGTGACAGTTTATTATTAAATATATTGTGCAAAATGTGTGACCACAAAGAAAAGGGAAAAAAGAAAAATATAACTAATTTTAGCAAGGAGGAATTGTTGCTCGTGCAGGAAGTGGAAAAAGAAAAACTTTATATAGAGTGCAAAACAATAAACAAAATTTCAAGTGCCGAAAGCTTTGAAAAATAATTAAGAGACTATAATTATTATATCCTATAAAATGTCGTTGACTTTGTAGGAAAAAGCATGGGAGAGGAGGATAACTGCGAAATACAACAATAAAACTTTCCAATGCACGAAGCTGTGACCAGCTTAAGCCAAAGTATAGCACTTTGATATATATGGAATAACTCCTTAAGAAAACAGTGAATTAATTGTGTTCAATTTTTTGTCAGTCGTTTAAGAAATTTGTTTTGTTTAATACAACTATCAGATATACAAAAATAAAGCAATGGAAACATTTAAATTTACTTTTATTAAATAAATATAAGACTAGAAAGCAGAAATAAATAATTTACAATATTAATATATGTCTGTACTTGCACTCGTAAAAAATACAGTTATAGATGAAATAAATTTCATTTCAAAAAATTTAGTATGGCTTATCATTATATTACTTATACATAACATACTTTCAATATAAAGTTTCATGCTATGGATTTAGCAAACAACCTTTTGAAGTATTCCGGTGAGACAGAAATATCAATTTCATATAACTTATGAATAGTATGAAGAAGAAAATATATGTACATATTACAAGTTATTAAAATGTTTACGATTAACAAACGCTCATTCCTAGCCTTCCGTTAAAATTATTAACAACTGCCTCTATGTTATCTGCTTCATGCACATTTAAATCAGCTTCCCATTCATCTGGTATGTCCTTTTGCATCTCAATTGCAATATTGTGTAGTATGACTATATGCATTCTCCACTAAAATATATCATTTATTAGTAGTGATACAATAACTTCATGATAATACCTACCAATTTGTAGGAAGTGAAATTAAATGTTCGATTCTTAGTTAGTCTGAATCTATTGAAAAATTCATTGTCATTGAATTTATTCAAACCGTTCTCCCTATTTCTATAAAGTTTACGTCGGTCGTCTTACGACTACATCAACTTCATCTTCTGATGAGGAACTAGAACTCGTTTGCAATATGTATTGGTCCATTTTATTAGATAGTATTCGAAATAAATACCAGTGTATATCTATTTCCAAACTTAACAAGATATTCGTCAACAACACAAGTATATTATAATTATTATGTGAGGTTATACCGTACTTGTCGTTAAAGTAAATAGTTAAAGTTGGTTAAAGCTGGAAAATCGTGACTTTGGCTTAAAGTGACTTTGTCGTTCACTTTAAAGTTAAAGTGGAATTATGAAACCGAAATTGAGATCTAAAGTCAACTTTGAAATTTAAAGTTACTTTAACTTGATTATGAAACCGGCCGTAAGACTTTCTTCTCACAAAAACTAACTATTAAGGAGACATATTTCTTTTCCTTTTTATTCATATTTCCAGTGAATACTTGGACAAAATCAACTTAAATATATCGCATCTGGGTCTGGTATAAGTATCTAAAGGATACCGCAACGCACACATCCACAAGTACGACTCAAAAGATGACGTGAAATTTTGTACATGAAGTTGGTTCTATTAACTCAATTACTTTGCAACCATAATGTTTTTGTGTAAATAAATAATTAAAACCGATGTTTGTGTTTACTTATCTTGATATTCAGTTAAGTGATGACTTTGCCCCTCGATTTTTTGATTTTCTGTTGGTTCAAGTTTACGCTCTTTATAAATAAACGAATCACCGAACGTCAGAACGACCAGTTAGATTTTGTAGCCAGATGTTTACCGAATCCAACGATATGTATAACATTATAAAAATATACTTTTAATATTAAATGATATTGAAAAAATTGATGACAATACGCCACTCCCCACTACGCGTACGCCATAAGATTGAACTGTATTCATTTTACATCTGTAAAGTGTCTATATTTACACCTACGATTTTTTCTATGAATCAGAGGTTCACATCCGACTTATCATCAACGCAGAGCGAGTTTTAAGATATTGGAATTTTTTAGCATAGAACTGTACTGTAGGGACATTTAAAACCACAAAAAGTAGTAAGCACGACGCCGACAAAAATTTTCAGATGAGCATTTTTGTAGGTACAAGTATCTATAATTTTGATTTAAAGCTTTCGAGGTAAGATTGATAATAAAAAAGTTATGAGTCGGAAAATATGGTAGGATTGAAAATTTACGAGTTACCTCGTCTCAAAGTTCTTTTTATAAGTAATATCAATATCACCTAAAAAAGATACTATAGTCGAGTCACCCAATGGACGGAGTGATCACGTGCATCTGTCGTTGTATTTAAAACGTCTGGGTGATGGTAGTACGACGGACAAACACCAAATGCAGGTAAACCACTGTGGTGTACAACGGGCTTTCAACTACGATACTTTTACAGCTCCATTCGACAATCACGCGCTTTTATTATTCCGTGCGTTCGGTGACCCGACTATAATCAAAGTTATAGATAATTCCACCAACTACAAAAGTGGTGTTTACAACGTTTTCGTTAGCATCACGATTACGAAGCTAAAACAAAACGCGCATTACAACGTTAATTTCAATAAGCCGACCGAATAACAAGACCTCCAGAAACTGAGTTTTAAGCTTCCCCCTCTCTACGAAACTCGCTACAAAAATCGCTGTCTATAATATATATATTCAATAAGTAATATTCTTGTTGAAAAATTTTTTCGTTTGGTCACGTGACCTAAATCTTACCATTATAAAATAACAGCACATATCTTCTTTATGTATACAGGGTGTCAACCAGATCATGTATCAGCCCAGAATGGCTACACACGTGCAACAGAACATCGCAATGCAACACCGTGGCGTAGTTATACAGAACCTTATGAATAAAAATTATTATCACACTAAAAGGGTCAAAACTAAAGCCATAAGATTGCGCTTTAACCAAACGTCTTCGAAGTCTGGTTAAAGGGCAAATACATGACAATTATATGTCTTATCTCACAGGAGTTAAGGAATCAGTGAAGATGGGCCCCTCCAAATTATAGAGCTTCCTTCGTACAAAAACACGCTCCACAAGGATACCCGGTAATCTTCGTGACAGTGAAGGCGAGGACTTTTCTGATCCCATTGACATTGTCAATGCTTTTGCTAAATCTTTCTCATCCACATATCAAATGCCTTCGACTACAACGTATCCCAAATCAGTTTATAATCCCTTACCTTTAACGCACGTAACTGAGGAGGATCTGATTAGACTTATGGCTAATTTCCCTAATAAGCATACAGCTGGTGATAACCTTATATTCATCTTCTTGATTCGTGGCTGCAGATATATATTTCCTTTCCCTCTTAAATTAATTATTAATTTATCGATATCTTTTGGAGTATTTCCCATGCGCTGGAAAAAACCTAGGATTGTGCCAGTCCACAAAAAGGGTGATGGTGCGTTGCGGTCTAACTATAGACCCATTTCTATAATATATCTAACTTCTCCAAATTATTCGAGCGAGTTCTATATTCCTTTATATATACTAGCATACGTTCCTTTATTTTAATTAATCAACACGGTTTTCTTCCTGGGAAATCTACAGTCACAAATTTGGCAGTGCGTAGTCAGTGTATATCTGAGGTTTCGAACAGGCGCGGACAAGTTGATGTGATATATACTGACCTTTCGAGGTCATTTGACATGATTGACCATGAGCTTCTTATGTGTAAAATGGGTTCATTTGGCTTTGTTCCTTCGGCTGTTGACCTCATTAGATACCTTACTTCTGTGAGAGAGGATGCTATGTGTATTATAATGGATTTTCTTCCATTGAGTTTATACTTGCTTGCGGTGTTCCACAGGGTTCAAATCTAGGTCCCCTGTTGTTCATATTATTTATAAATGATCTTCTCCTACAGATAGATTGCCCTGTACTTGGATATGCTGATGATATTAAGATCTATTCTGTGATAACCAGTGTTGCTGATGCAGCCAGCATTCAGAGAAATTTAAATGTATTGTCTTCATGGTGTGAACATTCTGGAGTATTATTTGTAACCCTGTTTTGGGCTTTGCCTCTTGGTTAATAAAGATTAACATTATTATTATTATTATTATAACGGCGTCCCATCAGTCGTCCTTTTCTTCGCTGTCGCATCAAAGAAATATTATGCATCCACGTTGCGCCACATATTCGCGTATCTCGACGTGCCTGGCTGATTATGGGAGGATGGGCATTATGTGTGCGATGATGTTACGCGACGGGTTCTGTTGCACCTCAAAACTCATCATAACGTAAGTTCGTCGTGGAACAAGGAATGTTGCGTGGCAGAGTTCGGTACGGCGTTCTGTTGCATGTGTGTAGCCACCATAAAATAATACTTTGAAACTTGAACCATATGTATGAGTGATTGGTGGGCTTATTCCAATGCACTTAAATTGATATTTGACCAACGCATAGTTATGAAGCCTACAGTACCCTGTTTAATTCGAAAGTTCTTAATTTAAAATCGTGAATAATTGGAACCTTTCTTTCGGTTCTTTGCATTCCTACACAAAAAATAGCTTAATTCTTTTAATTATCTTAACAGTAATTAACTATGGGGGTATGGCTACATCGAAGTGATGATTAGAATTGCTTTTTTTTCTCTTTTAAAGATGTTATTATACTTTTCTAATACGAATTTTCGAATTAAGAAGGTTCGACTTTATATACAAAAAAAGTAAGTAATATGCTAAGTTAATTTTCTAAATGAATCAGCAAATATTGCCCCCAAGTATCTATGTGTCTCTTCAAGTTGTTCACAATAAAAATTTTAGTTACCAAATAAACCAAGTTATTGATCACAAAGCGAAATGTATTTTGCTATTGGCAGTGTAAAGGTACCCTTGACAGACTAATAAATTAACTATGCGTACGTTTCTGCAACTACAATCTTGGCAATTTCATGAATTGGGAGTTATTCCAAAAGAATCTTATGCCAAGAAGATAAGACTGTCTACGAATAAGTTTCCAATAAATACTCACTGTCGCATGCTCTTCCTCAGTCGGTTGCGGTGTCAGTTCCTGATATGAATCCCCACTACCCCTCCGGCTGGGGGCCCCACATACTGCCCTGCGGAAGGCGCGGGCGACCAGCGAGCACAAGCCGCACTGCCGATCGCCACGACGCCTTCCTGAATTTTCCACTGTCAGCTCCCTACCACTTCCATCCCTACAGCACGCCACTGCACTGCTTATATCGACAGTTTTTCACTGTATTTTGATATTTATTAAGCACAATAAAGTCTCTCCTCTTCTCTTTACACAGTGTATCACTTAACACTTTGAAGTTAATACCATTTAATATAACGCATTTGTCATAGAATACAGTCGGATAGAAGCTTTACTCTCCAATGTCATTACACGGAAGACGTTTGCTAAAAAGGAAAGAAGAACACACGTGGAAATATTTTAATTGCACAACAATAACAGATGAGGCCTAACATACATTCTTGTAATAATTTTTATAATACGTTTTAATAGCTATTCGTTTTTCTGCTAAATCTTAACACTATTTTAAAGAAATTATGTTCATGGTTAAAACATTTGTATACATTTCTAACAAAAAAATTAACAGAATTCAATTGAATCATATATCAACCGTTGAAATGTACATTTTTCTTTAACATGTCTTTATGTTCAATTAAGGATACGATAAGTAAATTTACTTTTTATTGTGTACTCTTAATAAGGTAACAAAGTTTAATGTATGCCTTGGAGATTCTAATTTAAATGCAAATTTTCGCAACAATTTGCAATACATCTCTTATCTGTAAACATACGGCACAAGTTGTTTGATGAGTTGTGATAGCGAAATTGGTAATAATGATTGTCCAATGAGGTTATAGCTTAAATAATTATAAATTCCCTACAAGACTATTTCACAATTCGTCATTTTAATTGATTACAACTACACATTTCTAATATTTAGAATACAATCAATGCGTACGTATGCTGATACGCAAACCAAAATAAAATGAATTGTGAATTGATAAGTATTAGATTAACTGCTATGTCACAGGTAATTGATTAACTAAGGGGATTTTGATAGCATTAATATATATTTTTTAATTAAAAAACTACTATATAGCTTACACATCGGAACTTTCCTTTGAAGAACTGAGTGCAAAACTGTTATATATCACATAATATGAATTAGAATAACGCTGCATAATTATACATCGATTATCATAATCGATATATAGCTTGCCTTGTTCTTCTTAATTTAGTTACATTATTTTATGACCAAAAAAAATAGACAGAAGAGACAAATATAATTAGGATATTTGTTATTCTATTCAAATTGTTGTTTATTGACGATCAATTTTCTAAATGTAATACTACTGAATAGTTAAAAATTTACGAACTTCCTAACTGTGTTATTCTAAATAATGCACTGCCTAACATTTTTATTGTTATAAAAGCCAGAATACTTAAGAAAATTGCTGACATATACTTTTATGAACCATTAAAATACAAGATTATTTAGAATATCCTTCATTTCAAAATTAAATGAGGAAACAAAAGTAAATTCCTGACCTATCCAATACATTCATGCATGTCGATATGTGTATAAACTTCGTCATCTTTATAAAGTGTCTATTTATACAAAACCAAGGATATATGGAAAGACGGTCACGAACAAATTGACAACACTTTCGAGTCAGTAACAAAAGTGTATTTTATTGTACTAGATGATCTGAAGTAATGGGAGCGATCTGAATAATAATGTATGTATTCATATTACATACTAACATAAAAATAACGAAATACTACATGTTGACACAGTCGTGCGAACAGTATTACAACAAGAATTGTATGTACTTTTAAAATTCAATCACATTTATTTAGCAGATTTTTATTACAATTTTTAATACTATATTTAATACATATATAGTATCTTATTTGTTACTAATTCCGAGTAAGTTAGAGGTGCAATAAACAGTCTGCGTAGAGCTTTTAACGTTTGAACACATACATTAATTCTAATATAAGGTGAATGCTTCCTAAACAGTTTGTATAAATTTCGTTAGCCATAAAAGTTAATACTTTCAGAGAACAGCGAAGGTGATTGATAATTTCGTCGTTTTCACATAAAAAATAACTAATCATAAGTGTATGATGAAAAATGATAATAAAATGTATTGCTGCAAATCGATATTATCTCATTTTTGACCGATTTATTTGAACTTTGCCAATTAATAAAACTATTGACTGGTCGCATTTGTAAGTGTAAATGTGCTTCTCTATGCATTTAACCGGGATATCAACAATTAAATTGGTCAATGGTGGTCATGGATTTTAAAATTATTGTCGTAGCCTGCATCGTACATTTAGGTATGTCATATTTTTTGAATGTCAAAATCTGTCAAGTTATTGTGTTGAAGTTTTCTAATCCTGCACGGTTTTTGAATCATGGTTCTCACCACAGAGCACAAAATGTACATGAATGAAGCCTATTTTCGAACGGGTGTGCTAGTTAATGGAACTTGGGAATACAGTCAACGTTTGTGTTTGGACAATTTTCGAGAGCACTTCCCAGCCGTAGCAGTATTACCGGACAATTTTTATGCATGCCTTACAAATTGTGTTGAAGAGATTCGCGATATTATGGACTATTTTATCTTTTCTTATTTAAAAAATAAGATTTTCGCAAATCCGATACATAATTTGCAAGAACTGCAACAAAGAATTGTTCAGCAGTGTGCAACCATAACGCCATAAATGCTGCAAAACGCTTTCACAGCATAAGGAGGCGCGCAAACTTGTGCATTGAACAAAACGGGGGACATTTCCAACAATTATTGTAATTTAGTTTTTCTGGTTAATAAAAACGTTACTTATTTCATAACTTGAAGTTCATTATTATTTTACATCTGAACTAAGTAGGTAACACATTTGTAGTAGGTGATTGATAATGTCAGTGTAGCTTGACAATGATTGAATTATTTCAAAAGGATGATTTTAACTAAGACAAGCGTTTTACATTCCATGATCAACATTGACCAATTTAATATTTGATATCATAGTATTTGAATATTCAATCAAATAGATTTTAGAAAAATCTTATCGTTTAAAGATCGGTCACCTCAGTCCTCAATTGAGTTTTTAAGTAATTAAATATGTATATAACTAACGATGCCGTGTAACAACATGGAATTTACCTCTCGGCAAAATGATTAAAGCACGAGTGTCAACACCACAGTTAAAAAAATGGATCTGCTTTAACGACTATTTAATTTTCTGTCAGCCAATCAAGCATACGGTTTAGAATCTTATTTGCTAAACTCGATGTCATTCGAAAATTTCAGTTTAAGTTGTTTCTATTTATGTTTGTTATTTGAGCAACACTATTGATATTTTCTTCCTCAACTGTAGTTAGTGTCGTCTACCCTGATAGTTATTATGTCATTACCTACTTGACAGTCTTAAATTCCGAAATCAAATCTAAGAAATTTCCGAATCTGATAGTCAACACGTTCATCCGCGATACTATCAAATTGTAAACATTAAACATAAAAATTTAAGCCTCCAAAAACATATAGAATAGAAATAGAAGGTACAATAATCACCCTTTCAGTCTATTGCTATATATTTACAGCAAAAAGTAACTATCAATCATATAATTCGAGTGTCGTGTAATAAATAGTTCAAACGCATCATTGGTGCTCACATAAATATATTGCTAAATAACGGCATTATCAGCCAACCATCTTCTAAGTAAAGTACTAGAAGTCAGTAAAATATTAAATTTTCCTCAAAGAGATTGCTTCCAAAACCACCTTTTCACTGCCATATTAATACGTCAACTATGTGTGTGTATTATAATAACTTCCCAGAAATTTGAATTTATAAATAACAATTTTAACAAATATTTTTGCAAATTTAAGCAGTTTAATGCAAAAAATGCTTTAAATTTAGAATAAATTAAAGTAGTATATAAATATATTATATTCAAGGTAATATTAAAAGAAATTAATAGCCTTCATAATTAATGAAAAAATAATCTTTAAACAAACGATAATACTTTTCAAAGATGTTCTAAAATTTATTGTGCACAGGTTGGAAATGTCTATTGCAATTTTGAGCAAATTATGGAAATAAATTAAAATGATTTTTACTAAGTGCATAATACGTGAATTTAAAAATTTAATTTAGAAACTTTTATAGTACATACGACAGTATATATGTATATGTTAGTATGTAGTAGTTAATGTTAATTTTATGTATACATTCATTTGTTTAGCATACAAAATACAGCATCTGGATAGCCATTTAGTTGCAGGTAGGTACATATTAACCAGGGAAGTTAATATAAATTCTACTACTATATAATTACCAAGCCATAATATTTACTTGGCCTTTGAAGGTGATTTTGGTTAACACTTGTAGTTATTTCCAAACCCGAAGACCTACGGGTCGA
This sequence comes from Amphimallon solstitiale, assembly GCA_963170755.1. Lineage (NCBI taxonomy): Eukaryota > Metazoa > Arthropoda > Insecta > Coleoptera > Scarabaeidae > Amphimallon > Amphimallon solstitiale. Next base: position 199,800,563 of record OY720675.1, read on the forward strand.
TGAATATCTTTAATAACATCATTTCCATATAACGAAACAAATGATGTACGGAATCTTCTTCGTTTACGTTAAATGAATTTACATCCTTTACGTTAGATTAATTTACTGTAACATGTAAAGAAGCATGTCCCACAAGAATATCTGGCATCTAATTTTAAAAAAAGTCACATTTAATTTCCAAATTCATTTGGTACATTCCTAACACAAATAATGACCCAGTTGTTTTAAAATTAAATATTTGTCAGGTATATTTAAGTTGAGAAACATAAAATAAATAACTTTATCGTTACCTCAATGTAATAATACAATATATAATTTTGCGGTTACCATACTATGTCAAATAACAGAATTCTTTAGATTAGATTACAGCCTAGCAGTATTAATTGTTTATTAACGCCACAAAGTAAACTATGAAATGTTTGTAAACAAATAGTTGCGTATACGTAGCGGATCGTATGTCACAATGTAAGCAGGGACGTTCCAAAAATTCAAGTAGGATATGATAATTTAGAAATTGTATTTTAACGAATTACTGGTTCAAATGATTCAAATTTGAATATGTTTTTAATAAACAATACAGCCATAAATACATAATATATTTCAAAAATTAAATAAATACCTACAACCCATTTATCATGTAAACAAAATGTAATGAGGATGTTGTCGTTTGTGTAGGGTTAACGCTACGAGAAATAATCTAGACGTGAAAAGTGGGAAAGCAGAAAAGAAAAATAACAACAATACTACATTAATGACTCACGTAAATATAAATTACGACAATAATTATACTAAAAAATAATATATTTATGATCCGTCTGCGTATGTAGTGCGAATTGATTAGTTTCTATAAATCTTTGTTTAGTCGATCGCAGAGTACGTAAACATGTGTAACATATCTAAAAATATTGAACTGTAATTTAGATCGGATTTACACTGCTTATCGTAGTAACATGTGGTTGTACATGTGTAGTAAATATAGAAAGGTCAGTTAGCCATGCTTCAGTAACAAATCAAGTACAGCAAGTTTAAGTTATCCCAACAGGAAAATAATAAACAGTAATTCCAGACGAATAGACGATGAGTTGTTTGTAATTGTCTTACGTTATATTAGACATAAATGTCTGTAAATTAGTAAACAACGTGATCTATCTAGCTGTGAATGAAGTCTTTTTTTGACATACGCATATAACGTGTACTACATGATGTTCAGAAAAACTAACCTACGTACATAAAAGATATTACAAGTATGTATATTCGAAAAAAATATTGTCGTGCACGGTGTTATATGATGTTAACATACGTATATCACGTTGAATACACTGAAATAATTAACGTTTCATTGATGCATTTTGATACAGAACACGTTAATTGCAACACAAGCCGGTCACAGAAAAAATAACCGTTTAAAACAGACGGAATACAAGCTTGCCTGCCCTCGCCCGTCGTTAAAGGCAAGCCGATCTCTTCTAGCAGATCTAGCAAGCCAAGCCCGGGACCGCCGCATGCTTGTCACAGTTCACTATTCAACGCACGCCCGTTCACGAACAAATACGATCATTAACGAGTAGAATTTTTATATTTTATATACGACTAATACGTCTATATACATAACATATTATACACAAACAAAGATTGTATGAATATGCTGCATTGAGTGTGTCTCTCTGTGTGTGTGTGTGTGCGTAAAAATATATATAGGCATAAATATATAGCCATAAGTGTATATTGAATGCGGGGAATATAAATAATATTTCTTGTTCCCTTCTGGTTTCTCTCCCTTTTGTTGAGGACGGTTTGCCTGAACCGTCAATTTCGATACATTACGAACATGCTTCGCATGCAAAGAGACCGTTCAATTTAAGAAGGGAGGTTCTATTTCTGGGACGGTATTGTGACGCATGTGGAAACGCGGTCTCGTTTGTGATAGGAGTCATCGTGAACGTCGCGCGACATCGATAGCCGGCGAAGTGTTTAAGTAGGGGTTGAATTATGCAATTAGCGGTAATTAAGACATTGCCGTACAGAATTATTTACATGAATATGCGTAAGGTGTCAAGCGTACACGTAAACGCCGAAATATCTGTTAGTATGGTGTTGACGAAATCAAGGTGAACGATCTCGATGTTAGTTTTCCGTAATAGAATAGACGACCTAAAAACAGCCGATGATGACCTTTCGACTTCGATTTTTTTTATACTCTGCGAATAGAATTTTGAGGGTTTATTTTATATTTTGTTTTGCTTTATTGCGTGGTTTCTTTTTTATGATAAATTGTCGTAAAAGAGATATGTATATCCTATTATAGAATAATACAGAACTTTAAACGACTTGGTAAACCACCAAGAACCGCACCTCCTTAGAGTCATTACCATTAATCATTATACAAAATGTCTTGAAACGAATTATAAAGGAAGGTGCACCCATTATTACGGGGGTGGTAAAAATATTAAAGACTTTCCAGGTGCTTTCGTTCGACCATAGGATTACTAATCCAATAATCCGGATTTTAATCAAATTAAGGACAGTCGTGTTTATTTGAATTTTGGAACCCGGGTCAATTATGTTCGGATTTCAGATTTAATATTAGTTAGTGTGTAAATTAAAACCTTAAATATTGTTTGTTTGAGTAAACATTGCTGGGAAAAAAATTATATAAGCTATAAATAACATAGAATCATATTCCAATAATATTATTTTTTCTACTTCTTATTTTGAATAGTACAATTGTTTACTACAACAGTACAAGATTCATGATCATTCATGTGCATTAATGGACATTCTAAGCAACAGTATGAGTTTAGTGGATATATTAGGTGTACTAGACAATATTTGAGCAACCTCAACTTTTTCTTAGTGAAATTATCAATGTAACCTTGAGCTACCGTTAAAGATTCCCACCCTCCATTGCGGTTAATTGTTATTAGGTCCCCTCCACTTTTAGCAAACTTGTTAAGACTTAAATGACTAAAGCAATGTGCAATGACAAGCTGAAGATTAGCTGAGTAGTAATGCTTTTGGGCACCTTTCCTATTTTGTATTAATATCAATTGGACATTCACTCAGACACTATTTCTATAATGCACGAAAAAGTTGCATTTTAAAATTGCTATATAAAAATATTTTTCAATTATCTTTTTTTTATTGAATGGCCCCAACATTGTGGTTTAATAGTGGAAGACCACTTCATTCATATGGCTGCCCCGACTGACTTTGCAGTAGCCCATTCCGTCGACCCAATTTTTCATGACATTTTCGATGCTGTGGCCTGCAATGGCGACTTCAATCTCGTGCTTTAGGTCGTCAATCGTCTCTGGATGGTTAGCGTAGCACTTATCCTTGACGGCTCCCCACAAAAAATAGTCCAACGGGGTCAAATCGCAGCTGCGAGGCGGCCAGTTGACATCGCCGTTTCGGCTAATTATGCGATTTTCGAAGGTATTGCGCAAAAGTTCGACTGTAACGTTGGCTGTGTGGCACGTGGGGCCGTCCTGCTGGAACCAAATGCCGCCGATGTCTTCCTCTTCCATTCGGGGAAAGAAAAAATCTTCCAACATGCCGCGATAACGCTCACCATTGACGGTTACGGCGGCTCCTGCTTCGTTTTCGAATAAAAACGGACCAATGATGCCACCGGCCACATACCGCTCCAAACAGTCACTCGTTGTGGGTGCATTGGCTTTTCCATGATTACGTGTACATTTTCTGAGCCCCAAATACGACAGTGTTCCTTATTGACATAACCACCGAGGTGGAAATGAGCTTCACCTGAAAAGATGATTTTTCGATAAAAATGCCCATCTTCCATCAAGCGTTCTTCGGCCCATTGGGCGAACCGAAATCGCATCGGATGGTCGTGCGGCTTCAGCTCTTGCACAAATTGAATTTTGTACGGCTTCAAACCGAGGTCTTTCGTCAAAATTCTTTGAAGGGACGTGCGAGAAATGTTCAATTCCTGCGACCGGTGTCGACTTCATGTTGATGGATTGTCACTCACACTTTCGGCAATAGCAGCAATATGTTCGATTGAACGCACTGGACGACCACGGGAACGCGTTGCTTTGTCCATTAACGAGCCACTTTCACGCACACGCTTCACAAATTTATACACAAACTGCCTGGAAGGTGCTTTATTTTTCCCGAATTTTGTGTGCATTTTTCTTGCAGTTTCGGTTGAAGATTCACAATTTTGGAAGTAAGTTTTCAATATTTCCCGATTTTCTGCGAGCGTAAACTTAACCATTTCGTAAACCGCAAACCTTTTACTAAATATTTGACACATTGGCAAAGTCATTCGAGCTGTCAAAGCCGAAATAATCGATAGTTCAAAAAGCAACCAATAGATGGGCCACCCCTTATATGTCACATATTTTTTTAATCAAGTCAATCCATAATCTTTGTGTTATATTAAAGTTTACCATAATAATAATGTGACTATTATAACAAAATAATATAAAATATTAGTGAAATACTACTACAATAATGTCCTTATTACTTAATTTCATTGACAAATATCTTTTGTAATTAGCTTCTATTATAAAAGGGTTAATATGCTTATTCATAAAATCTACCAGCTTGTAGCCTTTAGAATTTTTTTTTAAATATGCAAGTAGTCTAGAAAAATGTATGAAGACTGTATTTTTATACATGTTTAAACATAATAATATGTCATGCATGATGCATCTTTTACTTTCTTATACGTAGTATAAGGAAGTATTGTGATGATGAAAATATTCGACCTCCAGATTTTTGCAGATGTACCCTGATACCGAAAAAGTGGTTTTTAAAAATGTCTCTCTCTCTGTGTGTGTCTGTCTGTCTGTATGTGTGTGACCACGATAGCGATCAAACTGCTAAAGGTATCAATTCCAAATTTTATATTTACTGATATAATCTCCCTCTTGAGATCTGATTAGATTTTCAGTAAAATCGGCAGACCGGAAGTAGTAGTTTCCTTCAGTGAAAAAATCGAATTTTGCCAATTATTCGTCAACAACTAAGTTTAAACAAACTTGTAAAGAATTCATATATACTCAAAATTAAATTTGAGTAGAATTTTATTAAACAAGTTTTTCGAAATTCCTACCGGAAGTAGGTCTTTTACTCTTACCGAAAATAGGTTTTTTGCGAATATTTCGCAAGTCATGCTTTTTAGACAGGTACGTTACGAGTATAAAAGTATTAAGAACTTAATTTTCAATACCCTTTGTATAAAAAAAATTCAAAATTTTGCAAATATTTCGTAAATTATGCATTCCATACATATTTGTCAAGTGTACAAAAGCATTTAGAGTTGGATTTGAAATATTTTTTGTATAAATGAAATTTCAAAATTCGGACCGGAAGTAACACTTTTACTCTTATCGAATAGCGATTTTTTCAAATTTTTCGTAAATTATGCATTCTATACCTATATATTTGTCAAGAGTTTAAAAGTATTTAGAGTTGGATTTAGAATATTTTTTGTATAAATGAAAATTCAAAATTCGTACAGGAAGTAATACTTTCATCCTGTAGAGATTTATTAAGAGAGTGGAAGTACTTAGAATAGGATTTTGAATAATTTTTGTATAAAATAATTTTTAAAATTGTATGATATGAAACGCTCATACGTATAAGAAAATCATTTTTTATTTTGCTATCTATATCAACATAAGCAAACATTTTCATTAATTTTAGCGATATTATTCATTATTATTATTCATTACACTAAGTTAGATAGTACTTTAGTAGGACTTTATTCGAGGAAGACTTTGAAAACTGTTTTCTACTATTTCACTAATATCTGGGGGCAACATTATTATATATTTCATTCATTTTGTTGCTTATTTCAAATAATTTATTACATAAGTTTGTGTAAATTTTAAACTTAAAAGGACATGTGATACCGCCGATATTTAAATATTGAAAATTGTCTATATAGTTAAAAACCTGTGTAACAAACATTAAAGAGACGTGTCCCTTTTTAAGTCATTTTAAACTTTTAATGTCCGAAATAGGAAAGCGAGTCGTTTGTTTTCTAAACTTGGGCGTGTGCGTCAAAATCATGCCTTATGATAATAATTCTATTATATATTCATATTTTACACATGCTGTAGCAAAATGATCCGAGAAATTACAATAAACCAATATCCGCGCTGGCCTAGCAGAGAGTTCTTTCAACTGTATCAGCTTCGATTTCAGAATTTGAATCGGTCGTCAATCCAGTTTTGGTAGGCCTGTACTCTCTTTTGATTTAATAATAATTATATTTTTCTAAATTATATTTGTAACTAACATTGTTGTAACTATAACTATCTTCGTTTGGAACCTAAAGACAAGGTACGTTCCTTCTCTTCCTTTGATTTTTGGCAATGTATTACCGCCACGTTTTATTAGTTTACTGCAATAGAGATCTTCTATAATTTTCTGTATAAAGAATTTCCAGTCAACTTCCTGCACTATGAGTTTTATTGAATGCACTTTCGGCATACTACACTCTTTCTTCAAACTTTGTAAGAGCCCGCCTAAAACTATTTTTAAATTTCTCTCGCCCTTGTATCCTGACTTCTTACTTCCTGCTGTTCATTATTTATACTATTTTGCCGAAACACTTTCAAAATACTTCTTAGATATCTATTAACAAACATCCACTCTCCAATTGTCTGTTTGAACAGAATGTTCGGCATCACTCGTGGTTATGCGACCACAACAATATTCACAATTTCTTTACTAATGAGTCCCCATAGTATTTATCAACTTTACCCTTGGTGTGAGTGATGGTTTCTTCCACAAAAATAATGCTTGATGAACACATGAAATTCACTTTTCTTTTCTATTTTCTGTAAAATGCACGACGTTTTTTGCTTGTATGCGTGTCAAATTTTAATTAAATTCTTCTTAACATTTGACAGAGTGTAATGACAAATAGTATTTGACGGGAACAATGTTGTTTTTCAATTAAAAACGTGGGAAATTGAAAAAGTTGCAGGCATAATGGGCCACCTTGGAGCGAACGTATGACGCAAGGTACTTATTCCAAGGGGCAATATATGAAGTGCTGAAGATAAAAGGAGTTTTAGAGTCTTATTATTCATAATGCAAGCAGTTGAAAAGCGAAAGATGCAAAAATTCACCCTCCGTACTACTGGCCCTGCTACTTGCAGGCTAAGAGTTCTCATAGTTTTAAATTTAAATTGGTATAAGGATACCTAACCATGTTCTTCCAACTTGTTGTGGGAAATGAGATTTTCATATACCGGGTGGTGCAATAGTGTGTCGGCGGAGTTTAGTGTGAAAACTAATAATGCTGCAGCAATGAGACTTTACGTACGTATGTAGTATGCGACTGTGCATTTTCTAATTTTATTTACAAATATACAGGGTGTTCCGAATTTTCGCAACCACATTCAACTTTTTTATTCTAAATACATTGCTATACTTTCTAGATATTATAATGATAGCCATTCAAATTATCTTTGCAATGATATATGGATATGTGCACTTCAGACTGTTCGTTTTGATTTTATTGATAATATTGTTAAAATCTTGACAGTTGCAGCATCTAACATTTTAAGCTGTAGTCTGTAAATGGGTAGAATGCCTCACGTAACTCTTGTGTTACTACTTTATGGACTAACACGTTATTTGTTTTGAGGTTGAACAAAGTGAATAAATATACAGGGTGTTAAATATGTCGTGTCTAAGTTATCGATCTTTATTGGTTATTTTCTCGTTTTTTTAAATCTAACCTATAATATTTTTATAAGTCAGCATATTCCTTGTAAAATCGCCTTTAAAATGGTACCAATAACATAGTATATACTTATTTCTAGTATTTTCAAAGTTATAACCCTTTAATGGGATATACTCATGTTTATAACATGCAAAATGCGGGGCATCTAATAGTTGGTTGGCCATGAAAATAAAACAAAGTAATTTTAACAAACACCTGTTTTTTAAATGCTTTATCATTAGTTTTAGAAATACATTTTGAAAATTTTCGATAATAAAACAATCTTAATTTAAAATGTGTTCAAATATATTTCCATTCTGCTCCACACATGCTCTCAACCGTCTCTGTATCGACAGACTTACATTCTCAGCTAAGTTATTCTCACTTAATTGAAGAAAAGCGTTTCTTATTCGTTGCTGCATGTTCTCTGCCGTTGTAGGAGGTGTTGCGTAAACAATGTTTTTTACAGTTGGCCACAGAACGAAATCACAAGGTGTGAGATCTTGTGATCGTGGTGGCCAGCTTATCAAACTTCCTCTCCCAATCCACTTATTTGTGAATACCCTATCTAAATGTGCTCTTGCAGCAGCACCATAATGTGCTGGTGCACCATCATGTTGGTACCACAATCTCCTGATGACGTTATCTGGGAGGCCTTCTAATAGCAATGGTAAATTATTTTGTAGGAAATTTGTGTAGATTGCACAATTTAAAGTATTATCAAAAAAGAATGGACCAATAATAGTGTTTCCTATGATGCCTCCCCATGTGTTAACACTCCATTTTTGTTGATATAAAATGGGCTGAACAAAATGTGGGTTTGTAGTGTCATAATAATGGGTATTTCTTCTGTTTGTGGTTCCACAATTAGCAAATGTTGCTTCATCTGTGAAAAGCACATGATCTAGAAAAGTTATATCGTGTCGTAATTGTAAAAGTAGCCATTCACAGTACACTAGTCTCCTTTCAAAGTCCGTTTGTAATAAGCCTTGATGATTTTGAATTTTGTAAGGGTGAAACTTATGTTTTTTTAAAATCCTTTTTAGAGCAGTGACTTCTATCCCGTGTTGTTTCGAAATTATCCTTGTAGATACGTGCGGATTTTCCACAATGGACTGGACGACTATCACTTCATTATCTTCTGTAATCATAGTCTTACTTCTTTCATGTTCGACGTAATTCACTGAACCCGTTCGAAGAAACCTTATTAACAAATTTTCAAACGTTTTACTATCCGGTGCTCTTCGGTCGGGATATTCCATCGCATATGTTCTTGATGCTAAAAATGGATTTCTGTTGCTAGCGCCAAGAGCAAATACCATGTCTATGAGCTCCTCTTTAGAAAAATTCATTTTAAAGCAAAAACAACAATAAACTATTATGGTATCTAAATGAGAAATAATGTCAATAAGGCGATATAACTGATAACAAGGTAAATACAACACGTAACAACTACTAACAAACAAACGGAAATTAATAATTCACTAGCCGAACTTAATTTATAACAACAAAACGCAATTACAGAAAAGAGTAAATACAGAAAACGACTTTTTATGGACTTTTGAAGTAGAGATTTGACGTTTGGTTGTACAGCCATTTTTTTTTAAACCAAGGCCAACCAACTATTAGATGCCCCACATATTGCATATTATAAACATGAGTATATCCCATTAAAGGGTTATAACTTTGAAAATACTAGAAATAAGTACTATGTTATTGGTACCATTTTAAAGGCGATTTTACAAGGAATATGCTGACTTATAAAAATCTTATAGGTTAGATTTAAAAAAAACGAGAAAATAACCAATAAAGATCGATAACTTAGACACGACATATTTAACACCCTGTATATTTATTCACTTTGTTCAACCTCAAAACAAATAACGTGTTAGTCCATAAAGTAGTAACACAAGAGTTACGTGAGGAATTCTACCCATTTACAGACTACAGCTTAAAATGTTAGATGCTGCAACTGTCAAGATTTTAACAATATTATCAATAAAATCAAAACGAACAGTCTGAAGTGCACATATCCATATATCATTGCAATGATAATTTGAATGGCTATCATTATAATATCTAGAAAGTATAGCAATGTATTTAAAATAAAAAAGTTGAATGTGGTTGCGAAAATTTGGAACACCCTGTATATTTGTAAATAAAATTAGAAAATGCACTGTCGCATACTACATACGTACGTAAAGTCTCATTGCTGCAGCATTATTAGTTTTCACACTAAGCTCCGCCGACACACTATTGCACCACCCGGTATATACATTTTCGTTCAAATATTACTCTAGCAGCCCGAATGGCTTGACTGTGACTTATAAAAAGGATGGAAGAAAGAAAGACGCTTAAACATTAATTCGCATCTGAACGTATACAGGGTTGCTCATTAGTGCATCAAAGTACAATATAGGCGTTATTAAATAGTACTGAAGAAATTTATTTTATAAAAAGTAGCACAGTAACAAAAAACACACATTTTGAAAATAATTTGAAGTATTTGCGCACATTCCAATTTTTTTTTAAATGAAACACCCTGTATGTCTTTTGTTTTTCCTTATCTACTTTAATTTATGTTTTCATCGATATCTGGAGTTTTGGTTTTGGATGGCGAATTGTTGAGTTATTAACGAAAATTATAAAAAAAATGAGGTGTGGCCGCCACACGACTTTCTTATACGTATGAGCGTTTCAAACTATACAATTTTAAGAATTTTTTTATACAAAACTTATTCAAAATCCTATTCTAAGTACTTTCATTCTCTTAATAAATCGCTATAGAATACATACTTTGCAAGATATTCGAAAAAAAGTGCTACTTGCTAAGAGTAAAAGTGCCACTTCCGGTCCGAATTTTGAAATTTCATGTATACAAAAAATATTGCAAATTCATCTCTAAATACTTTTGTACTCTTAATAAATATATATAGAATGCATAATTTATGACATATCTGCAAAAAATCGCTATTCGGTAAGAGTAAAAGTGGTACTTCCGGTCCGAATTTTAAAATTTTTTTTATACAAAAGATATTTAAAATTATAATTTAAATACTTTTATACTCGTAATGTACCTGCCTAGAAAGCATGACTTGCGAGATATTCGCAAAAAACTGATTTTCGATAAGAGTAAAAGACCTACTTTCGGTTGGAATTTCGAAAAACCTCTTTAAGATAATTTGTCTTAAATTTAATTTTGAGTACATTTCAATTCTTTATAAATTTGTTTAAACTTAGTAATTGACGAAATATCGGCAAAATTCGAATTTTTCACAGAAGTAAACTGCTACTTCCGGTCTACCGATTTTACTGAAAAACTAATCAAATCTCAAGAGGGAGATTATACACGTAAATACAAAATTTGGAATTGATATCTACAGCGGTTTGACCGCTATCGTGGTCACACACAGACACACAGACACACAGACACACAGACATTTTTTAAAAACCACTTTTTCGGTATCAGGGGACTTCAAAACGTGGACATCTACAAAAATCTTGAGGTCGAAAATTTTCATCATCACAATACTTCCTTATACTACATATAAGAAAGTAAAAATGGTCGCGACAATGTTTACCATAATAATTCTATGCGGTAGTATTACGATTATCTAAGACAAAATTATTTAGTAAGTATGCAGTCAAGGGATGTGTTGAACCTACAAAATAATCAAAGATTCATTTTATTATACAGGGTGTTTGTGACGATGCAATCAATTTGGCTATCGTCAAAGAGCGTTTACTGATTTTTTTCAAATGGAACACCCACTATATTATTAATTTTTTGGAATGATGCGTTAATTGCGCTTAATTTTTGTTAATAATGTTCTATACCCAAACCCAATAACTTCGGAGTTATTTTTAATTTTTCATTACAAACCGCTAAATTATTTGTTTTCAGTTCGGTTTAGTGTACTGGGTAAAAGATTTGATTTAAGTGTGTGCCATTTTAACGCATCACCCTGTATAATTCAAATTATTTTCAAAATGTGTGTTTTTTGTTACTGTGCCACTTTTTATAAAATAAATTTCTTCAGTACTATTTAATAACGCCTATATTGGACTTTGACGCACTAATAAGCAATCCTGTATAATCCAAGATCAGAAAACTTGTTAAAATCATGTATTTGGAATAGGCTAGGTCTGCTTTGCGGACGGGTCAGACAGACTGAAATAACTAATAAGAAATTACAGAAAAATAGAGGCAACCTTTTTATAATAATTGATGGAGGTGTAAGATTAATAAATCTATCATTTATTTTTTTATTTCGCAAATTGCGTTCCTATAAAAATTGTTATGAATTTTAAATAACGTAATAATACGAGTAGAGATCGCGTATAATTTCTTCCGATTTTTCTATCTTTGTAAGTAGTAAGTGCAAATAATGTGGCGTAGCCGCTTTTTGTCATAGATATTATAATTAACTTTAATAAAGTACAATTTAAAGTAAATTCCATACATTACAAAACAAATTTAATATGTTATCGATATTGCTAGACATTTCCTCGGTACACTTGATATTTGCGTACATACATAATTCACAACAATTTGAAACGATGTTGGCGTTAGTAGTTCTCATGGATGGCTACTTTGCATAAAGTGAAGCTATATAGCACATTTAATACTAGTTAGTATTGTATGTAATTAAGTAATAGGAATTTTTAATTGTTTCTAATTAACTATTATTAAAAAAACTGAAACTCTGTAGTTAATGTTATTAAATCGTCAATAAGCCAAGTAAACAGCAAAAGTCGTTGAGTATATTATCTCACAAAATAAAATATATCTACTATTTTATACTAAATTAATTGTTTTAAATATTAAGAATTTTGTTAAAAATAATTTAATTAACATATTTATATAAACTTCGAATACATAATAATATTAATTCACGTCCCAACGTCCACTAATGAGTCAGCGCTTGTAGTGTGACTTTAGTTTGAGCTTCTCAGTGAGTGAGAAAAATCCAGACCATAGCCAACATACAACGAGGAGTACTGAGTTTCGAATATATTGTTGCTTTTTCGGGGTCGAAATAAACAACTCGTGCAATTGTTTTGAAACAGTCTGTATATTTACACACTTAAAACTAATCACAATATAAAAATATAAAATAAATGTATCGCACTTAAAACTACTACAAACAAATTAACACACGTATTTATATCTATCACTACTATTTATGTCTGTAATATTTATTTACTTCTTGCACTATAATAAAACTGCTCTACTCACTTTATTTATGTTTATTTGAACTGTACGAATACTATTCAAGGAATTAATTCTTTTTGGGCACCGGCTGCTTTTATATCGGCATATCAAGACTCTACAAATATACGCGAAACCTCTCGCTTCATTCTCGATGGCCCGAGAGAAAAAACAGACTTTCTGTCGCTTACGCAGTACATATGTGTGAATGATTTATGACTTATTTACGGTGCGTCGCGCCGATGTTTACTTTTCTTTTGTGGACTTATTTCATTACAATATCAAGCGAACGTGCAAGATTTCTTCTTCTTTCTAGTTTTCGATGTTCCCTTCCGAGCGTCGACGTCGCATTTAAGTTAATTTTCTGGGACTTCCATAGTGTTTCTCATTCTTTCTCTTACCTCTTCCATTTGTTTCATCCATTTTTTTTTTGTAGCTTTTTTCATCTCGTTATATTTCTTGTTCCATGTACTCTCTATCTATTCTACCTGGTTCCATCTCCATGCGTGCAAGACAGAAGACAGTAAATCAATAACGCGGTATTTCTAATACAAAGCTCATTAGTTTCTTCGGAAACAATTTGTTTTCCTAAATATGCTTTAACACCTGATCTATCTGCTTAAATTGAAAAAATGGCGCAGGCATCACGAAACACTTTCATTTAAAGTTTGTCCCAAGTTAAGTTAAGAACATATTTGCAGTGTTGATAACTTTACTAGACTACATTATTTTAGATAAAGAAAAAATATTATATTATGTACTTTGAAACAAGTAGACTCACCTATACGGATAAAATAAAAACAATCATCCTTATCGCAAAATAATTGACGGCATGAAAATTGCGGTCTAATTCTGTATACATCTTAAGTCTTCTTTTGTTGCAAAAACACATCTGTAAATAGTTGAATGACTTTATAGTTTAATTAGCAATTTAATTAACTATAAATTATTTTTTCTGTTTTTATGCTACATATATTACTTTATTTTCGTTTCTTTCAAGAACTTTAATTTTATTAACTTAAGTTTGCAACGAAAATGAAAAGTGTAAACACATGAATGTTAAAACTAACATCGAGAAGTAAATAAAGACTGTGACTTGCTTATATACATTTATACATACATCGTATATGCATGTGTTTGGGAAACACACATACAATAAGTGCCATTGCCGACAATCGAACGCACAGACACCGGTGTTTCGACCTTTGAGGTCTCATCAGTGTACGTGGAGACTGTCGACAATGGCTTTAAAACTTATAACGCTATCTATGTCATTTTTGCGTGTAAATGCAGTGAGAGTATGACAGAAAAAGCGATGGCCATCGCAAACATAACTACATGTATTATTAAACTAAGATATAAACTATCTAAACTATTTTTGTAAGTATAATCAAAAATAACATTAACAAATAAATGCTGCAGAATTGTAAATGATCTGTATACATTTAGAGTTTGATATAAAAAATATCAACAACTGATGCGGAAAATGTCAATTGTAATATTTGATTATATTTATTTCGCAGCATTCTGGATCCCAGTTAATTAAAACAAGTAACGAATATTGGAATATTTCATATCTGCCTTTAACTATTCTACGGTACATAAGTACATTTCACTTCGACACTTAATTCGTACAGTAGCTACACACGTTTTAAAATTGTATATTATTTCATGCTTTGATAATCTGAGTGTATATGAGATGAGTATAACAGAATTTTTGTTTAACTACCAGATTACCTTTTAATGCATTTGTAATGCATGCAAATATCGACGACTTGCTCATTTTACATGCAGCAGCATTTGTAAACTCTATTTTATGTTGAACGCCTTCCTCTTGTAGTCACGCGACACAGAAACGGTTGCACCCACTGGATGGTCAATTATTTTATTATACAGAAGAACACAACATGATTGCTATTGTCTAGGTTAGGATTCAGTGGCGATTATCGTTTTCTAGACTTGTTTCGTGTCAACTATTGCGTTCTATTTTTATTCTATGTTACAGCGCCAGATTTAAGAAACACATAGTTGTAATATAGGGCTATAAATATCATAGGAAATGTATTACAAAACCGTGTTACACATTTGACAATATAATGAAATAATTTAATACAATATTATTTATAGATGTTCGTTTTATCCTATAGTGATTTACAGTTTTATTGTTCAAGTTACAAGTCTCGTACGACCAGCTTCAACATTCAAACGGCATACAATGCATTGTTTGTACAAAACTATTACATAAATATATAAAAAGCCGTAATTGCATTGTCCAAATAGAGTTAGTGCTGCTATCTTTGTTAGGTCTTCCACTCATATCGAAAAGTAGATTTGTCAAGAATTGTAATTTTCCTCACTGGTTTTCGCAACATTCAATTAGAGTAATTAATGAAAAACGTCGTGCTCACAAAAAATGAAAAATGTATAAAAGTCAAGCCGACTATTTCTGCTTTAAGCTACTTAGATCTAGAGCTAATTATATGGTTCAAGCAGACTACAGACAATATATTCAAAGGACAGAATTAGAGATAGGGCAAAACTCGAACAAATTCTGGTCTTACATCTCTAGTCACCGCAAAAATTTTACTTATAATATTCCATCGTCTGTACAATATGGAAACGAAGTAGTAAATGAGGGCAGTGAAGTCTGTAGACTTTTTTCTAAGTATTTTAATTCCGTATACTTCAGCTCCACTACAGCTGCTGTTAAGGGCAATAATTACTATGGCACTGGACCGTGTTTAAACACAGTCCAGATTGACGAGAAAATTGTCCGGCAAAAAATCGTAGCTATTAATGTTGCCAAGGGAGCCGGTCCTGATGGTATACCTCCATATTTTGTGCGTGAATGCGTAGATGCTCCTAGTTTCCCATTAAGTGTATTATTTCGTGAGTCACTAAATCTGGGTATTTTTCCTTTAGAGTGGAAAAAGTCGCGTATTACGCCGATCTATAAAAGTGGCAGCAGGGAGAATGTCGAGAACTACCGCCCTATGTCTATTCTTTCAGTGTTTTCGAAATTGTTTGAATCTATTGTCTATGATACAATGTTCTATTTCACAAAAGTGTTATTAATGAATAACCAACATGGCTTCTTCAGAGGGCGGTCGACTGAAACCAATCTAATTGAATATGTAACGTACTTGCATCACGCCATGGATAGACGTTTACAGGTTGATGCTGTTTACGTAGATTTTAGTAAAGCTTTTGACAAAATATCTCATGTTATATTGCTTGATAAACTGGCTCGCTCTGGTATTTGTGGCAATTTGTTGCGTTGGTTTAAGTCTTATGTTGACAGCAGATTGCAATTTGTGTCAATATGCGGCTATTCGTCTGAGTATGCTACCATTCCCTCAGGGGTTGCACAGAGAAGCCATCTCGGTCCCCTGTTATTTATTTTATATATAAATTATATTCAATATTGCTTCAAAAATGTGCGTTTCTTAATGTATGCAGATGATTTAAAAATGTTTACGACTATTAGTTCGTTTGCCGATGCTGAGGGAATGCAGCAAGATTTGGATCGCTTAGATTGTTACTGCCGACAAAACTGTTTGTATCTAAATCTCAATAAATGTGCCAAAATAACTTTTACCAGAAATAAAACCTTTACGCTGGCCAACTATCATATAGGAAACAATAACGTGCAATCGGTGGAATATATAAAAGATCTTGGACTTACGATTGACTCAAAAGTTTCTTTTAAGATACATATAGATAACATTGTAATAAAGGCTAATAAAATGCTTGGAATCCTCATTCGTTCATGCTATCACTTTACTTCAATTTCGGCGCTTAAAGTATTGTATCCTTTGTTTATAGTCAACTGCAGTACTTGAGTACTATATGGAATCCGATTTATGAGATATACATTAGTAGAATCGAACGGGTTCAAAACAAATTCCTAAAGTATTGTTACTTTAAGCAATTTAAAGTTTACCTTCACGGAATTTCTTATGGTGATTTGCGCAGCTACTTTAAATTAAAATCGTTAGCAGCACGCAGAAAGATGAGTGATTTTTTAACATGTACAAAAGTCTTGACAAATCTGTTTGATTCACCCACCTGTTTGTCATCTATATCTCTTACTATACCTCAGAGGATCTTACGAAGTCATGATTTTTTATATATAACAAAATTCAATACTAATGCAGCAATGAACTCTACTCTAGTGAGCATCTGCAGGACTTTCAATCAAATCGATATTGACATTTTTTATCTCAATAGTCGCCAAATTAAATATCGTTTACTTGATGTGGTTGAGTGAGACTCGACTAGGAATTTCACTACAAAGGCTTGTATTTATAGTTTGATTGCCATATTAATTAAAAAATTATTATTAATTAAAAATCTATTATTCTCCAAACAATTAGTGTCTCTTTGCCTTGTGGTGTGAACTTCTCCAGCTCGCTCTATGTAACATTAATAATTAATTATGTAATTTGGGATACTCTATTAGGTACGTCCTGTTTGTATCCGCTTCAATAAATAAATAAATAAAAAAAAAACCAGTTTTTTGCAAATATCTAACAAGTCATGCATCCTAGGCAAATACATTATGAGTAGAGAAGTATGTAAAGCTTAATGCACAATACTTTTTCTGATGAAAAATATCAAAATTCGGACTGCAAGTAACACTTACTCTTATCAAATTAGACTTTTTGTAAATATCTCTTAAATTATGCATTCTATACCGATATATCGGTGCAAATGTATGTAGACCAGGGTTTGGAATAATGTTTTTGTAACAAAAATGTCAAAATTCGTACCGGAAGTAACAGTTTCACTCTTATCGAATTGCAATTTTTAGTAAATATCTCGGATGTGATGCTATATATTTATTAAGAAGATAGAAGTACTTAGAACAGGATTTTAAATAATCTTTGTGTAAATTTTTTTTTAAATTCGAACTTGACAACACTTTTACTCTTATCTAAAAGCAGCTTATTGCAAATATCTTGCAAATAGCACATCCCACGCCAATTTTCTTAGAGAATAAATAAGAACTTCAATTATTCATATTTTCTTTTATAAAAAAATCTTATATAAAAAATTAGGGACAAATATATTCGTACATATAAGAAAGTTGTGTGGTGCTAACGCCCACATCTCATGTAAGAGGTGTAAGCGTGGCCACGGAGGAAGTATTGTGATGACAAAAATTTTCCACCACGACATTTTTGCAGACGTCCATGTTTTGAAATCCCCTGATACCAAAAATGTGGGTTCTGAAACATGTACATATACAGGGTGAGTCATTAGTAGCCGCTTCTTCGATTGCTCTTTTGTGTTTTAAATAAAAGAGAAAATAATTAGTGGATGATCCATGGTTGCTTGTGGTGCATATTGTAAAAATACTTTAAGTTCTGGCGCATTTCCGGTTCCACCGGAAAAGCACGGAACTTAATTTTTTTAAATGACTCACCCTATATATTTTTCGATTTTCTTGTACTGCTTTAAATTGTCTGTTTGACTCTTTTTTGTTTTTCAAAATTGAGCCAATAGTTTTTGAGTTATTATTTTTTTTTTTAAAATAGTTGACCAAAACACGTGTTCAGAAAAAAATCATTTTCACATTGTTTTTAAAAGCAAAAACATTAACTTTGGTGGTGCTTGTAGCCAAGAAAATTCTGCATCATCTGGTAAAGTTGCACTCGACAATACCTCAATAAACTTTGTTTTTTCAAAGCCTACTTCCTGAAATTTTCACATACCAAAAACTTATTTTTTTTAAATGGAACACCCAGTATTTTATTGAGTCGTTTTGTTCCTTTTTTTATTCTCTTTCATTTTTGTTAACAATGTCCTATACCTACCTTTCTAATTTCTGAGATAATCACTATAGGAGCAATTAGCGGTCTATTAAAGAACTACGAGCGCTGTTGTTCTATGCACCAAAATATTCGTTGAACCAATGGAAGGCAGGGATGCCGCCCGACTTCCTTAGTCAACTGTCAAACAAAGTAAATGTTATATTCAACTATCCCAAAAGTAATAATTTTATAGAATGAAGAGCATCACATTTCAATTTTTTAATTCCGGCAATATCCAGTTGCAGTATTTCATTTTTAACAGTGTTGGTTAACATCGAAATAAAATAAAGGTTATGTTTACTGACATATTTGAAGATGTCTTCAAAAAGTTTTGTAAATCCGTTCGTAGATAGCGAAGATACTCTCCTCCATTAACATTTTCATCAAAGAAATAAGGTACAATTATGTAACTACCCACTATTCCTCCTCACAGTTTTAATGACCAACGATTTTGAAAGTTTACAGGTGTGATAAAGTGGGGGATTTTATGTGTTATAATAACGGAATTGTGACGATGAACGTATTCACTTGAATATAAGGTTTCGTTGGTAAACAACAACAAATTGAGGAAGCCAGGATAATTTATCTGCTGCCAATTGATAAAAATGTAAGTTATTCTGAAAATTCCTTTCATCTAACCTTGTGCATGAATATGCTACGGGTGAATTTCGTATTTCCTAATTATTCTGGATTCTCAAATTTGACTTACAACTAACTGCCGACTAATTTTCGTAGTACTAGTATGAGGGTGTTCAACTACACTCGCAAGTACCATAAACGTCTTATTCTCACCAGTTATTACTTTTTCCGCTCTTTCTTTCATATTCAATGCTTTCTGTTCACTGAAACCGTCCACTTTATATTTTCGAAGGTTTCTGGCTTCGGTTGACTTCTACCAGGGATCGCTGTGCATAAAGTCTGGATGCTAGGAAAGAGTTTCTTTCAGAATCACCCAAAACGTCAATCATATCTATTAACTCTTCAGAAGAATAATTCATTTGGATGATAACTAATAGCGATGCTTTTATAAGTTTGACATAAATGTATACCGACTTTCTTTAACAGTTGACTCAGGCAATCAGCCGCATTCCAGCGTTTATTGGACCAATATTTGGGTGCAGAGAACAGCGCCCATAGTTCTTTAATTGACCGCTAATTGCTCGTATAGTGAGATTATCCCAAAAATTAGAAAAGATAGGCATAAGACATTGTTAACAAAAATGAAATAAAATAAAAAAAAGGAACAAAATGACTCAATAAAATACTGAGTGTTCCATTTAAAAAAAATAAGTTTTTGGTATGTGAAAATTTCAGGAAGTAGGCTTTGAAAAAACAAAGTATCTTGAGGTATTGTCGAGTGCAACTTTACCAAATGATGCAGAATTTTCTTGGCTATAAGCACCACCAAATTCTTTTTCTTTTACTTTTAAAATCAATGTGAAAATGATTTTTTTCTGAACACGTGTTTTGGTCAAATATTTTCAAAAAAAATTAATAACTCAAAAACTATTGGCTCAATTTTGAAAAAGGAAAAACAGTTGAACAGGCAATTTAAAGTAGTACAAGAAAATCCAAAAAAATATAGGATGAGTCATTAAAAAAAATTAAGTTTCCTGCATTTCCGGTGAAACCGGAAGTGCGCCAGAGCTTAAAGTATTTTTACAATATGCGCCACAAGCAACCATGGATCCTCCACTAATTGCTTTTTCTTTTATTTAAAACACAAAAGAGCAATCGAAGAAGCGGCTACTAATGACTCACCCTGTATGCGCATTTTTACATTTTTATACGTAGTACAAGAAAACATTTTTGCCTAGAGATTTTTGCAGGGGATCACGTTTCGTAGTCCCTTATACCGAAAAAGTGATTTTTAGAAAATGTCTGTGTGGTCAGTGTGTGTGTGTGACCACGATAACGGTCAAGCAGCTAAAGCTATCATTACTAAATTTTGTATTAACGAGTATAATCTCCCTTTCGAAATCTGATTAGATTTTCAGTAAGATCCGCAGACCGGAAGTAGCAGTTTACTTTCGTGAATAAATCGAATATTACCAATATTTCCTCAGCTACTAAGTTTCAAGAAATTTATAAAGAATTCAAATGTACACAAAAGTGAATTTGTGAACAATTTTATCAAAAAAGTTTTTCGAAATTCCAATCTTTTGCTCTTATTGAAAATCAGTTTTTTGCGAGTATCTCGCAAGTCATGCTTTCTAGGCAGATACGATACGAGTATAAAAGTAATTAAAGCTTGATTTTCAATACTTTTTGTATAATAATAAAAAAAATTCTAAATTCGGACCGAAAGTAAGACCCATCGAGTAACTTTGCAAATATGTGACAAAGTATGCATTCTATAGAGATTTATTAAGAAAATAAAAGTACTTCCAATATAATGTTGAATAATTTTACTTTCTTATACGTAGTATAAGGAAGTATTCTGATGACGAAAATTTTCGACCTCGAGATTTTTGCAGATGTCCACGTTTTCCCTGATACCAAAAAAAGTGGTTTTTAAAAAATGTCTGTGTGTCTCTTTGTATGTATGTGTGTGACCACGATAGCGGTGAAACCGCTGTAGATATCAATTCCAAATTTTGTATTTACGTGTGTAATCTCCCTCTTGAGATCTGATTAGATTTTCAGTAAATTCGGCAGACCGGAAGTAGAAGTTCACTGCAGTGAAAAAATCGAATTTCGCCAATATTTCGTCAACATGTCAAGTTTACACAAATTTATAAAGAATTCATATGTACTCATAATTAAATTTGAGAAAAATTTTATTATGAAAGTTTTTTGAAATTCCTACTGGAAGTAGGCCTTTTCCTCTTATCAAAATTCAGGTTTTTGTAACTACTTCGCAAGTCATGCTTTTGAGACGGGCACATTACGAGTATAAATGTATTTAGAACTTAATTTTCAATATCTTTTGTATAAAAAAATTTCAAAATTCGGACCGAAAGTAACACTTTTACTCTTATAGAATAGCGATTTTTTAATATACATTTGTATAAATAAAATTTCAAAATTCGGACCAGAAGTAGCACTTTTACTCTTAGTGAGTAGCACTTTCTTTCTAATATTTCGCCAAGTATGCATTCTATAGAGATTTATTAAGAGAATACAAGTAGTACAGTAGGATTTTGTTTATTATATCACAAGATAAAAGTATTTAAATCTTAATTTAGAACAGCTTTTGTATAATTTGAAACGCACACACGTATAAGAAAGTCGTGTGGTGGCCACACCTTATTTATTTGAAAACTCTCAAGATTCCGATCTGACGTAACACACTTACAGCTTTATTTTTTTAAGAGAAAGGTATTTAAAACTTAGTTTCGAACGACTTTTATAGAACTAGAAACGCACATACGTATAAGGAAGTCGTGTGGTGGACACATTTAATTTTTCACAGAGAAAGGGAACTGCAATCGTTAAAGGAACGGGTGCTGGCCTGGAGATATCCACCCGCTCGCACGCATCAAATATTATGTTCCACCAATCTTGACGAATTCAAAGCGCCGGCGAGTCCAACACCAAATGGGGTGACCGGTCGAGACCAGGGGCTTGCTCTCCCCTACCTCGCGGTTATTACGCAGTACTTTACTACAAGTTATATTACAACCCTAATATAAGTAGTCAAAGCATTGCCACACTAATTCTACTATAAAATATGTATTTGTGTTTGAAAGCAAAAACGGAGTGTTTACTTAAGAACGTCACAAAATTAATATGAGAGCTTTCAAATGTGATGAGTAGGCTTCGGATAGATATGCATTAAAAAAGTACAAAATATGCATGCAAATATGCATCTAAAATATTAAAAATATGCATTTAAATATGCATTAAAAAATCGTTTATTAGATTCAAATAAAACATTTTTTAAAGGTTATATTGGTCTATTTACAATAAATTTACAGATTTTTACTTCACTATGACATGATGTAATACATTGTCATATATAAATTTACGCCTATTATCACCTAAAATATTTTTAAATTCTGGAAAACATCGTTCGGTGTCACATGATTCAATAGGAGCGAATGATAAATCCACTATGTCAGTTAGATTCAAATTACTGGGAGCAACAGCAGTTTCCTCATTTTGTAAAATCTTAGAAATATTTTTCAAAATTTGATATCCAGTATTTTTATCTAAAACTAAAGACATTTTTTTACCAAAACTACAATTTTTTAATTTACTTAACCTATCAAAAGCATTTTCAACAATTTATATGCTGTTTTCTAAAGGAAGTCCCTTGGTTTTCAATTTCAAAATAACCTCGGAAATACAAGTAAAATGTAATATAATGAAAATCAAATCTTTGCGCAATCCTCTTTGTGTTAAAGCGTTTTGAGCATCCTCTATGCTTTTCGCTTCTTCAGGATCGAAATCGTTCACAATACGGGCAATAAGCTCAAAATGTTGAGCGTAATAGCTTGCATCTTCAATCCAGGTGCCCCATCTTGTAAGAATCGGAGACGGCGGAAGTGGAATCCCACCACCAGCAATTTCTTTGAACTTGGCAACGCGAGAAGGTGCTTTTAAAATGACTTTCTTGGTCGATGATATTAACAAATTTACATGTGTATAAACAGAACGCACTAATTCGGCCACTCGATGCAAGCCATGCGCTACACAAGTAACATGAGTCATTTTTGAATAAAGTATTTTCAAACCACTCATTGCTACACATGTATGGAGCAGCATTCGTACAGACAGCGAGCACTTTTTCGTAGCAAATGCCTGTTGGCCACAAAAAATTTAACGCATCATTCAAAAATGTGGCAATTGTTAAATGGTTCACTTTTTCCAACACTTTCAATGTTAACAGATACGATTTATTTATTTCTTCTTCAACTCCAAAAATACTAAAAACAAAATTTGTTTGTTCCTTTATTCTACATCGTTGTTTCATCTAAAGATACCCACATATTTATATCTTTAGCTTTTTCTTGCAGCTTTTGTTATATAATGGCAGAACATAGTTTTTTCACAGTGTAGATTCGTCTGGAATATTTTGTTTGGTATGTTTTTCCAAAAAGGTTTTAAATGCTTCAATTTTTAATTTCGCCAACGGTATGTCCGCAGAAATTAGAGCTTCACACAATTCTCGTTAAATGGTAAACGACTGGGACCAGGTTTTAATATAGCTGGTACCAGTGATGGAAACCCTACCGATTTTTCGGTAGATCTACCGAATATTGCCGACCTTTCTACCGATCTAGTAAGAGTCAGGGTTACAATAACTGTGTGTATTAAAGATATGATCAGTGATGGTAAGCCTGACTCTTACTAGATCGGTAGAAAGGTCGACAATATTAGGTAGATCTACCGAAAAATCGATAGATTTTACCATCACTGGCTGATACTAACATCTGCTGTTTACTTTCTAAGCTTCGGTTCTTCTTTTTTTGGTGCTTACTGGTTTGTAAATGCTGCGTCACTCGGCACTTTTTTGTTGCTGTTACACTCACTTCATAGTTTTTACAAAACAGCACACTTCCATCAGTTGTAAAATCGCTGAAGTCTTTGACAAATTGGTTTAAAATTGCGCTAACTGATCGTTTTTCTTTCGGCATTTTTAACACTGGGATGTTCGCTTCTCAAAATCAAAAAACAAAGTTATGGAATATTCCACTCCTTGCGGGTTGGGTACCTGATAATCGGTCATTAAAGCTGTTTGGGCTTTACCAAATATATTTTCGAAGGACGGTGACGGTTCTATGAGATTTGTTTATGTAATGTAATTCGAGAATAATAGGACTTCTATAAAAAGGCAGCCGGACAGAAAAAGCATTCATTCATTTATATATAGTTCGTTTGTTTAATTTCATTTTCAAGTATATATTTATTTGGTGTTTTAAATATAGACTTTTAAAAATAAATAGTGAGTGAATTGTTTATTATCTTTCGGACCCATAAAAACCATTACATTACAAAATGACTAAAATATGCACTTCAACTCAAAAATGACTTAATTATGCATTAAAATATGCAGTTATGCAAATGCATATTTATCCGAAGCTTAGTGATGAGTATCATTACTTAATGAATTTGTTGCATCTTTTGTTCTTTGATTGTTTATTTGTTAATTATATACCGGGTTTTTCCAATATAAAGTCACAAACGAGTCAGAACTAATCAAATTGCTTTGCGTCATTATAGTGAAATGTTTCTAAATAGGTGATAGCAACTATTTTATAAATTTAATGGAAATCTGTTTAAACCTACTATCTAACTACAGGAAAATATTGCAAATGGATATATTTTTAGAATTGTTTTAATAATTTATGTTTGAAATTACCTCCTTACTTTTTTCCATCTTTTATTAGCGGGCTATAAATATCGTATTGTTGCTTAGACTCACTATGCCTTCATATGATTACATTTGCAGGTTTAGTGTAAAGTTCGAAAAATAAAAAGTTTAATGATAAATCTTCATTAATAAAGAACTAAGAGCTGTTATTTTCTCTTGCTAAGATACGTGTTTTAAAAATGAATTATCTGTTAGCTAGGACATATAAATCTAGTCGATTAAATATGGAGAAATATATATGTATGTTTCAGTTATTAGGTACATATATACATACGTATATAGTTTGGTATTCCTTATGAAATGTTAGTGAGATCGTTACATCAATCAAGGGTCAAGTTTATTTCGGGAATATCTTTACAATCAGTGTTAATTATAAATAACTCTTTCCAGTAATATATTTCTCTAAATTGCGAATATGTATGTATATATTTACAGCATGCAATATTTTTATTTCCTGGTGCTTTTGTTTTATAACAGTTTTTTTTTACCTTATGTAGGAAAAATATGGATAAAGTATTAATTCCCAGCGATTCTCAAAATAATGTTCTAGCTGTTAGATAATCATGAAAGATTTCAGACACATGAAAGACATCGAATACTATATGGAATACATTACATACATGTAAGATATAGTTCCTTTTAATATCAGTACCTAATTAAGGAACATGTTCATTTACTAAATTGTATGTAAATAGTATCCATATTTAAATCACCTGAATCTAATGATAAAACTAGATCTAAAGATAATTTTTGGTTTTTATGTATGCGAAATTGAATATGATATCCTTAGCAACAAATTAAAAAGATATTCTTATTGAACATTGCACGAATTTATTACATGAGTATCATTCACAGTTATTTACTTTTAATTTAACATCAAAGAATTTCTTTCGTTATGTGAATTTGATATGCGCATTAATGATGATATATGGATTTTCAAGTTATTTCATATTTATTTAATAGCCGGTTTTTGATAGTCTCATTTCTCGTTGAAGCTTAATAGAAACTGTAAAACGTAATCTTGTTCTTTCAATTAATAAAATAGAAGAACAGGGTAATTGTAAAAATTACCACGGGCATATACGTGTCATCCCTGGGACTTAAAGTATATAGAAGAACTGTAGAAAGGTATTGAGGCAAGAATGCTCAAATAATTTGTAAGTTGAATAGAGAAAAACGAAGATCACAAAATATATCGATAGTGAGGAATTTAATAAAAACACTTGCGAGGAATACCAGAAGCTCTAAAAGCTCAAACAAACCGCAAAAGCAAAAATATACCGAAATGTGAACTCAGGGATACAAGTTAATAGACCAAGATCTCATCCATTTAGCGTCAACAGAGTAGTTAAATAACGCTATGGCTGAAACCCCTTGCTTTTATAATTAGTAGATAGGCTAGGGAAAAATATGAAAGAAAAAACTAGCCCCTACAAAAACTGAATGTTTGTTATTTGCAAAATAATGCGAATTATTAATTGAAAGAAGCAGCATAAAACAAATGGTCGATATCTGGGCAAATGAAATAAAGGAATTAAAAATACAAATACATATTAGGAAGAGCAATGTCATGAAAATCAGTAACACAGCTAGTGATGGGGTTGTTGGCGATAGTTATGAATATTTAGGGACAGTTTTAATAATCGTTGATAAAGTTGTTATAGAAATTTCCAAGAGCTCTTACTACAATAGAATCGCTTTAGGAACCGACATACGTCAATAAATTAAAATAACGTCAATTTTAGATGTTGTGCTTGTCGAGTACAAAAGCCATTTCAGAACTGACATAAATAATAGTACTCATATACATTTTCACGCTTGTTATAATTGTCATCCAAACAACAAAAATTTCTCATCGAAGGTTGCATGCTACACAGAATAGCCAAATATTAAATAAAATATAGATGGAGAAAAGCAATATTTATTAACTTTATTTATAATATAAATTTGTAACTTGCGTTCATATAATAGTCTTTAAACTTAAATATTCATTAACTAATTTAATTTCTTTGTTCTGAAATTGTTCCAGTGAATTTTAGTTTGTTGTTACTTTGAATCCTCACCTGTAGCTCGTACTTTGGCAATGTCGGTTGCTAAAACGTGTCTGTTACAGTATTTACGTACGATGCAATAAACAAAATAATATTAAGATCAAGGGAGATATCACTGAAAACTAGGACAAAAGTATGTAATGCAACAGTCGCCACAAGTTCTATAAATGAAAATTAATCATGGGTACCTGCAAAAAACACTAAATCCAACTAGAAAGAGATGAAAAGAAATACTTAAGATCATCGGTATGACCAAATATGACAAAGTAAGCAACGTGAAGATATGAAAAATAACAAAGCAGAAATCAAGAATAATAAAACTATAATAAAGAATTGAACTGATTTGATGATGTAATGAGGAAGAAAGCTAATTGGCTGACAAACAGAATTCTAGAAACAGGAAAAGAAGTAGAGGTAGGTTTAGGTACTCCGAGTGGAAAAGAAAAGATGAAATGATGCGACTATCTTTGAACCGGCAGGAATATAACGCAATGAATAACCACAGAAAGTAACAATAATAATTGAAAATTCTGAGGAATGTAATGATGTCTTTGAAGAAAAGTTTATGAACATACTTTGATATTACGTATAGCTTTTATTAATGATAATACTTGAATACAAGTATTATCATTAATGGTGTGCAGGGCGCGAAATAAAATTTAACATCATTAAGGGTTGCCGAATCATATATTTAAGATATCCGAAACCTACAAAATAACATTTATTTTCGATAATTTATTATACAATCGAAAGCCTCCTCTGGAATTTATCAGTGGCGGCTCGTGAGTTATGAAAGAGGGTGGACACAAAAAAGACTTACCTATTTTTTGTACATAAAATCTATTCTCCTATTTTTGATGCTGGAAAAGACGTCTATAACTTTGTTGTCAAAATCCGGGATAGACTGGATGAACTTCTTTTCTATTGATAGGGCCGCCAATGCGTTCAGTCGATCTTCTGGCATTGTTCTTCTCAGAAAAGTTTTAATGCGTTTGAGGGTGGAAAAACATCGTTCACATTCTCCTGTCGACATGGGCGTTGTAAAAATAATATCTAACAGTTTGCATGTTTCCTTCAAAACCCTTTTTCGGTCGTTACACACCTACGTCACGCATGTCATCGCGCACATAAATTGCTGAAAGTTCACTTTTCTATTTAACACTGTCCAACATACGATAAGATTTCACAGTTTCATCAAAATGTTTTTGTGGAAATGAATGACTATAATTTTTAAAATTTTGAGAATCAAATAATTTTGCTGCACTTAACTGATCCCTAAAATCAAATCGGTTCCTAATTTGGCTTAAAAAAGCGTCACATACTTCCTTTGCAATAACAGCTCTGTTATCTCCAGCTGTCGTTTTTTGTCGTTTCCTTGCAGGTTTTTCATTATTGCATTCTTGATTGTCATTGTCAGTAGAAATTCTTAAATTTCTAATGTGAATAATTAGCTGTTGGAATTGTTCAATTGGCTTTTGCAGTTGAGCACTGTCAAACCCGCGCATTTGAGTCTGATGAAATAATATTTCAACATGTGGCATGATAAAATGAAATATTTTCAACCAATAGAGAAATTCCGGGCAATTCAAATGTTCCAATAAACCACTTGCTTCACTAATAGTAACTGAGTCCATTCCATCTTCATCAATAATTTTGTCTAAACATTCTTTGAAAGAATCCTGGTGTTCAAATAATGTGTTCACAGTTCGACTTTTGAAAATCCAGCGTGTAGGAGCAGCGCGAGGTAATCTACGTTTGACTGTTTCATTAAGAATTACCGTTCGTTTTGACGATCGAGAAAAAAGCTTGAAAATGACTGCAAATTTGCAAAGAAATAACTAAATTAAATTGATTCGCGTAACAGTGAATATAATGTGCATGTGGAAATGTTCTTTAGATAATAGCATGGACACCATTTGCTTACCACTCATCACGGACGCCCCATCGTAACTTTGGGCGATTAGTTTATTGTTATCAGACCCAGAAAGAGAATTTAAAATTATTTGCAATGCATTCAGCAATGTCTTTGTTAATACATCAGCATTATGTCCACCCGGCCTAAAAAAAAGACCAAAAGCGTTCAAAAATTTGTCCATTAAACACATATCGAATAATAACAACCATTTTCTGATTTTTAGAGGTGTCAGTAGTTTCATCAGCCTCCAAAGCAATGAAATTTGCAGATTTAATTTCTTTTAATTTTCCTTGCTTGTAAATTTGTAACATTGCATCTAGCAATTCGTTCTGAATAGTTTTTCAGGCGCCGCTAAACACTTGTGAACCTTTCATATATATTGCAAACACAGCGTCTAATTCAGCTGCAAAGTTGATTAAGCCTACATAAATACCTGTATTTTCCGACGTCAGTGTCTCAACATGGCCTCGTAACGCCAATTCAAAAAAATGAGGTGTGGCCACCACACGTCTTTCTTATACGTATGAGCGTTTCAAATTATAGAATTTTAAGAATTTTTTATACAAAAATTATTCAAAATCCTATTCTAAGTATTTCTATTCTCTTAATAAATCTCTATAGAATGCATATTTTGCAAGATATTATCAAAAAAGTATTAACTGAATAAATAAACTACGTAAACTTAGTTTCAAAAAATTATTTAATAATATCACTACAATATTGTTTCGCCAAACTTTGGCATCATCAGGTGATGAGAGTTTCTCATCACCTGATGATGCCAAAGTTTGGCGAAACAATATTGTAGTGATATTATTAAATAATTTTTTGAAACTAAGTTTACGTAGTTTATTTATTCAGTTAAATATGGAGTTTCAACATGTATCAGCCTCATCAATTAACTACTAAAAAAGTATTACTCGCTAAGAGTAAAAGTGCTACTTCCGGTCCGAATTTTGAAATTTCATTTATACAAAAAATATTGCAAATCCAGTTCTAAATACTTTTATACTCTTGATAAATAAATATAGAATGCATAACTTACGACATATTTGCAAAAAATCGTTATTCGATAAGAGTAAAAGTGGTACTTCCGGTCTGAATTTTGAAATTTCTTTTATACAAAAGATATTGAAAATTATGTTTTAAATATTTTTATACCCGTAACGTACTTGTCTAAAAAGCATGACTTGCGAAATATTCGCAAAAAACTGATTTTCGATAAGAGTAAAAGACCTACTTCCGGTAGGAATTTCGAAAAACTTTTTAAATAAAATTATATTCAATTTCAATTTTAAGTATATATGAATTCTTTATAAATTTGTTTAAATTTAGTAGTTGACGAAATATTGTCAAAATTCGATTTTTTCGCTGAAACTCCTACTTCCGGTCTACCGATTTTACTGAAAAACTAATCAGATCTCAAGAGGGAGATTATACACGTAAATACAAAATTTGGAATTGATATCTACAGCGGTTTGACCGCTATCGGGGTCACATACACACACACACAGAGAGAGAGAGAGAGAGAGAGAGAGAGAGAGAGAGAGAGAGAGAGAGAGAGAGAGAGAGAGAGACATTTTTTAAAAAACACTTTTTCGGTATCAGGGGTTTTTCCTCAATGATAGCGGGTTTTTTAAAAGATCTTGCACACAATTAACTACCATCATTAATAATAAACGTCACTTCAAGGCTTTGAAATCACACACGCAAGGTAACGCAACCAAAACATGCACTCGAAATGAATGCAAGATGTATACTGGAGTCTGGCAAATTTGTGCCCCAAACCGAAGTTATAAGCGCATATGGCGACGGTAAGCTTAGCGAGCCTATTCATACTTGAAAGAGGTACATCTGAAATCGTGCCCCGGAACATAGTTTTGAGCGTTGGCATACGCTAGTGTGTGTGGTGCGGTAGGAAACTTTGATACCATCGTTATAAAAATATGTAAAAATAATGAAATAAAATAATGCACTGAATTACATGCGAATTTCTTTCTGTGTTTATCTTGGTGGTTGGGTGGGCACGTGCCCTTGTACCCTTTAGTACCAGCGGCCACTGGAATTTATGACTTTATTATTAATGCATTTAACAAACTACTTACTAGACAATTACTATAATATACATACATAAATAAATATTAATAAAAACCAAGGAGAAAAGAACTGACAAATCAAAAGGAATATTCAGTGTCATGTAAAATTATTATTTATTTGAGCAGAAGCATTTCTAATAAAATTCATATCTGGAATATATCACAATGCCGTGAAATGTTATTAAAATTAGAAAACATCATGTAAATATAGGAGTTCATTATACATTTGTTTGCGCAAATTTGAAAGTGCTAAAATAACGAGCACCGAAATGTGGAACCTGGAAAATTGGCCTTTTGAGTAAAACTGGAGAGTCTATGTAGCTGTGACACAGCTTGAATAAAAGTGATAAACTGAAGCAAATACGTCTAAGAATAAAAGAAGAGATCCACGCGTAAATGTTGTAAGTTGTTCAGTGTACATCATCAAGCAGTTTTTTAAGGTCATTCTTAAGTAAATTGCAATTTTCTGCAGTAGACATATCGCGAAGCAATTTAAGAAAAGAGTAATGTACCTATCATGAATGGACCTCTGAAACGAATAAAGCAACCAGGGACGAGCTGAATCCAAACGAACTGAGTACGTAATGATATCATCTCAAAAGATTAACAAAACTGAACAGAACAATTTGATTGATCACAGAACATATAAGCAATTATAAAATAATAATAATAATAATAATAATAATATTAATAATAACTTTATTCAGTTCATTTTACATATCTAATGTTTGAACACGTCAGAATAGTATAAACAATATCACAGTATTAAAAGTAGTAGTCATGGTGACACAAGCTTCAATTTGTACGTGAAAAAATCTTGTAATGTGTAAAAAGCACAATTGATTAGAATTCTGTTAAGTTTTTTCTTAAAAATATTCACTGGTAATTTTTTTAAATCAAGTGGTAAGTGATTGTATATTTTTACTAGTTGTGTAGTTGCATTCTTCTGCACAACACTTTTGGAAGTCCGCGGTGGTAGAATCGAAACCTGCGTTGTTCCCCTGGTCTCATAAGAGTGATGAAGTTCCTGCTCTTTAAATAATTCGTAATTTTTCTTAACAAATAGGGCACTTTCTATCACGTATAGGCACGGCAGCGTGAGTATCTTTTTTTCTTTAAAAACTTCCCTGCAAGAATCAGTTCTTCCCATTTTAAAAATGTTTCTAATACATAACTTCTAGAGAATGAAAATTCTGGACACGTCCGCAGATGCCCCCCAATAAACAATACCATAGCGCAGTCTGGACTCAACATACGCATAGTACGCAGAAAGACCCGCCTTCTCATCTACTGATGTTGTTATCACTCTTAAAGGGTAATTAAAAGACGATATCTTACCCGACAGGTACTCAATATGTCTCCTCCAGTCCAACCGCGAGTCCACCTGCAGCCCCAGAAATCTCACATCTTCCCCTGTTCTTATTTCATGATGTCGGTACTCCATAACTAAAGGATCCTCCCTGAAATACGTGAAATGTAATATATTTGTTTTTTCCATATTCAGCTGTAGGTGGTTTTGTTGAAACCAATCCTCAAACAAACACAATGTTTCAGCTGTTTCCCTATTGATATCATTATTTTTACTTCGTATTACAACTGAGGTGTCATCAGCAAAAAGTGCAGTTGTATACGTCGTCACCGATGGTAAATCATTCACATAAATAAAAAAAGAAGAGGACCCAACACCGATCCTTGTGGTACTCCCCTCTCCACAGACACCCATGCAGATTTCATGCCAGTGCCACGATCAATCACACACTGCTGCCTACCGCACAAGTAAGATGGAATTAATTCTAGAGCCGGTCCCCTAGTACCTATTAGTTCTAATTTTTGGTACATTACGTCCTAATTCACACAATCAAAAGCCTTTTGTAGATCCAAAAATATGCCAACTGTGCACTGGTTATTGTTAATTCCTTCGATCATATCCGCTAGCACCTGATAAATTGCTCTTGAAGTAGATCTACCAGATATAGGTATACCCATTTTGCTGCGATGACAAGATGTTGCATTTGTTTAAGAAAACTGTAAGTCGCTTGAAGAAAACTCTCTCTACAACTTTGGCAATGTGCGACAGAATAGACAGCGGTCTATAGTTTTTGATATCAGCCTTATTTCCCTTCTTGTGAATTAGAATGATATTAGATTTTTTTAGTTCATTAGGAAATATTCCATTTTTAAGCATTTGTTAAATATAGGCTCCAGAAGCACGGCAAATTCAGGTGCATACCCCTTTAGTAATTGTACTGGTATTCCGTGGTCACCTACGCTATTAGTATCTTTCAATTCCATAATTATATTGCACAACTCCTCACTACTTGTTGGGAACATCATGAAAGTGTTGTGATTATACTCAATTCTGCTCATATCCGTTACAACATCCTTCGCCAAGTTAATATTTAACAATAGAAGTTACGTCTGCAACAAACAATAAATCTAATGTGATTAAAGTTCTAGCCGTTAGTTAATCATAAAAGATTTCAAAGATACAATGAAAGACACCGAATGCTATGGAATACATTATGTATATGTAAGATACCGTTTCTTATAATATCAATACCTAATTAAGGAGCATGCTCGTTTACTAAATTGTATATAAATATACTTAAATTACAGGATCCTAATATTTTAATGAAAGATAAAAATAGATCTAAAGCTAATTTTTGGTTTTTATGTATGCGAAACTGAAGACGATGCCCTTAGCAACAAATTAAAATGGAATTCTTATTGAACGTTACATGAATTTATTGCATGAGTATCATTCACAGGAAACTATTTACTTTTAATTTAACATCAAAGGACTTCTTTCGTTATTTCGAATTTGATATTCACATTAATGATAATCGATGGATTTTCAAGTTATTTCATATTTTACAGCCGGTTTGATTGCCTCATTTCTCGTTGAAGCTGAAAAGAAACTGTCCTGCAAACTTTGTATAAATATTTATAAACCATAAGCTATTTTTATGCATTTTAAATAAACATTTATGTCACACGACTTTTATGAGCATTCAATTACTTTTCCTCATTTCACTTACATTTTATTACCAATGTTGTTCACGTTTAACATTGTATCAAACTGTTGCATAAGTAGCTGTTAATTTTATCTACGCAAATCTCTTGTGTCATTGTTTATTTTAATGTAACTACGTACGTACATATAAATTAGACTTTTGAAACATTTTTAATTCTGTATGTGTATGTGCAAAAGAGATTTGCAATATGTGTCGTCCTTTGTAAATCAGGAATGACTAAATTATAAATTTTTGTTGCTGTTTAAAGCATTGAAATAGGAAATTATTTTAATTGTTCGAAGAAACTTACAAAAATAATTTTACCCGATCTGAGATTCTACAGCAAAATACATTGCAAGTCATGTTGAAGTACTTCATATACATAATAGTGTGAATAGCGTAAACAAAGTTATGCTTATTGTAGCTATCATAGCTATTGTATTGTCACATAGAACTATTTCTATAATACGTCTAGAAGCAGACTTGTGTCACAACGAATGTCTTTCTAGACAAAACAATACCTCTTTTAGTAATCAATTTAGATTTTATCATTGAATAACAATAACAGATGCAATTGTATTGTTCTCAATATGGACGGTATGAAAGGATAAAAAGAAGAACACAGCAATGATGTGTGACTTACATTCGAAAGCATTTAGTGTGTCCACTGGGATATCTTGCTTGAGAAAATATATCAAGAGCACATGTACTAACATCATCAACTTCATACTGATAGAAGAAAACACGTTGGATGTATAAGTGGAAAACTTAGTGAGACAAGTTCTCTGTTTCTCGCAATATATTAGCATATACAAAATTTCCCAGATAACATTTCCAGCATGGGGATCTCGTTTATTATAAAGGATACAGGTTTGGATAAATTAGATGAATCCTATGAATTGTTGAAATTATACGATATTCTCCAAATCCAATTTTCCGTGTATTCAGAACCTATAGCAAGAAAAAGTAAAATGTCAAATTTCTTTTCCATATAATAACTTTTTTCTACTCCCATACTTTAATTGTATTATTAGATATGCTGAACCTGTACTTTAATGGTGTCCATTACGATACAGATTTTCATTATGATACAAGTTTATATCCAATAGAAATGCGGCCCTCCAATATTCAAACAATATTCAATATGGCGACTGCATATCTGACAGATATAAAAATTAATTAAATGTGACAGTTCTCTTCAATTTACAAGTAAGTAGTTAAAATTTGTGCTTTTTTAAAAAAATATAAACGGTGAAAATGAGGGATAATGACAGTGAAATGTAAAATTTGACTCCAGCAGAAATTATGGAACAAGCCCTAGTAGCCACGAACAATTTATTACCAGCTGAATTCGCAAAAACGTATGGAAAATTTTACGCTCAATTTATGAAATGGAATGTTTAAAATATAATGTTTTATTATGTGGCCGTAGAAAAAATAGTGTATGCAACTCGCATTTAATGGCTATTAAGACACTCGTATTCATTACAATACTTGCCTTCGGCTCGTATTGTAATTTTCATTCTCGTGTCTTAATAGCTATCATTAAATGCTCATTGCATAATATACTATTTTGTTTTAGTACAATTTTTATTTGCAATTTCTACAGGCACTTTTTATGCAGAATTTAAATATCGACTTGATTTTTTTCTTGCATTTGCCATTTTTTGTTTTAACCTTAACTTTAAGTTTTCGTCAAGTCCGCTTTTAAAAAATTTAACGTTTTTTTATCCTCTTTACAATGCATATGTGCTATTAATTTTTAAATACAACTAAGAAAATATTAAAAAATGTATTTAATTAAACACTCCATAATAAATACATGAAAATACAATCGAATTTAATGTCATATAAATTGTTCTGTCCAAAGTATTTTTGTGTCTAACATGGCTTCATTAACTAATACTGAAAAATTTGATATAGAAATTTGGAAACTAATTTAAATGAATATGGTTCGTTTTTGAAACCTACTAATTAATGAATAATGATATAGAATAAAATGTATTACAATCTGTTATTGAAAATCCTTCATTATCTGTTAATAATATTGAACGTAACACTGGTGTTTCGAAAACTATAGCACACAGAATTTTAAAGCGTCATAAATACCATCTGTGTAAATGTAACATTCTACAGGAGCTTAGAGATAGAGATCAATCCATAAACACAATGTTTTCTTTTCGGACAGAGAAAATTCTCACATTGTAAGGAAAGTCAGCGTCAAGTGAGGATTGGTTTTAACCATATTCTTTTAAATTACTTACCAAATTTTTGTAAGTACGAGCACTGGTCTGCCTTCTTTCAGGATACAGCCTCAAGTACATCCTTTCAGCTTCCACATTGTTTTTATGACAAACGACATAACAACTCAACATATCAAATAAAATACTCTGGATAGATTAATCTTTAAGTGACATTTCATGTATCACGGCCTACTTATTTTAGAGTGTTTTTAATATTTTCTGTGTTGTTTTTAAATATAAATAGCACATATGCTATATCATTGTAAAGTGGATAAAAAACACGTTCAAGTCTTTCAAAGCCGACTTACGGTTTCATAAGAAAAATTAAAGTTAATGGTAAAAAATGGAAAGTGTAAACAAAAAATCCAAGTTGATATTCTGCGTTAAGAATGCCTCAAAAAGTGCAAATAAAAAATATGTGCCTACTACAACAAAAAATGAGGTGTGGCTACCCCACGACTTTCTTATACGTATTAGCGTTTCAAACTATACTATTTTAAGAACTTTTTTACACAAAAATTATTCAAAACCCTATTCTCAGTACTTCTATTCTCTTAATAAATCCCTATAGAATGCACGCTTTGCAAGATATTCCAGAAAAAGTGCTACTCCCTAAGAGTAAAAGTGTTATTTCCGGCCCGAATTTTGAAATTTCATTTACACAAAAGATATTGCAAATCTAGCACTAAATACTTTTGTACTCTTGATAGATATATATAGAATGCATAATTTACGACATATTTGCACAAAATCGCTACTCGATAGGAGTAAAAGTGGTACTTTTCCGGCCTGAATTTTGAAATTTTTTTTATACAAAAGATATTCAAAATTATGTTTTAAATACTTTTATACCCGTAAGTAAGGAAAGTAAAAAGTTATTATACATGAAAAGAAATTTGACATTTTCCTTTTTCTTACTGTAAGTCCTGAAATACTTGGAAATTTGGAAATTGGAGAATATCGTATAATTTCGCCAATTCCTAGGAATAATTAACCAAACCTGTATCTTTTATAATAAGCGAGATATCCATGCTGGTAACGTTATCTGGGACATGTCGTATAATAAGAGAGAGTTCAGCCGTACTATGTTAGAGAATAAGAATATCGTTGGTTTCTACAAATTTAAATTGAGTTCATTAATTTGTTATAATTGCTATTTCACATTTAATAATAGCACAGATTCCCATTTTAGCCTTAATAGTAGTCATGAATTTTCTGCTTGATGACGTTA
Organism: Amphimallon solstitiale; assembly: GCA_963170755.1. Lineage (NCBI taxonomy): Eukaryota > Metazoa > Arthropoda > Insecta > Coleoptera > Scarabaeidae > Amphimallon > Amphimallon solstitiale. The sequence continues at coordinate 199,838,168 of OY720675.1, forward strand.
TTCCCAAAATATGTAAATATGTTGATGATATTGTTACAACTACACCACAGGATCAGTCTGATATTACTTCGCAAACATTCAATAGTTTTCAGATAAATTGCAATTCACAATGAAATGCAAAACTCATAACGAGGTTCTATTTTTGGACACAAAAGAATTGCTATCAGAAACCTACATCGTCGAGAAGATACATTTATTACTACTCACACCATCCCCTCAAAACTAAAACCTAGACAAAATAATTGTTTTAAAAACAGAGGTACACATATAAGTAATGATGTTTTTTAATAAGACATCTTAAAAAAGATGGTTGACTTGTTTGTCAACAATGAGTATGCTAAATACTTATTGTAAACGGAAAAACTAATTTCTTATTTTAAACCTTTCAGAAACATAAAATTGCTAAGTATAACATGGTAATTATTCGAAGCATTTTTTCAAAACTAAAAGATAGAGCATTTTTTTTGATGAGCAGGATGTGGTGTATAGGATTTCTTGCAGTGATTGCAGTGTATGTTAGGTCGGCCACACATCACAAACATTAAAATCACGGAATATTCAGCACAAAAGTGGCGTTCGTATAGGAAAAAAATCATGTGCCATGGCAATACATTCACATAATTTAAATCACATTTCAATACGACGATACCACAGTGCTGGGCTTCGAATCACATAAAAAAGGTTATTTCTAGAAATGATCCACATTAATAGGGACGTTGATGCTATTTAACTTTAAATCTAATACTAATAAATTGGGTAGTATTTATTGTAATATCTTTCATATTTTAAACTAATATTTGTTTTGAGCGCTTTACTTTCTCATTTGCCTTTGCATTTATTTTATATTTCCAATTCTATTTAGAATTAATAAAAAAAATATATTTTATTTCTGTTGTGGAAAAAATTATATTTTATTTCTGTTATGGAAAAAATTTTCAATAAATTAACGGAAGTGATAGACAACTCTTGGTGAAACATTGTAGAAAAAGAAGTCTTTTTCCTTAATTTTAAGAAAAAAATGTTTTTAGCTCTGTTTGTCGTGATCTTTTAACGTTTTGAAATTATTATTACATTTTACATTGTCATTACTACTAATTTTATACCTGTAAGATGTTAATATATTAGTTTTACAAACATTTTATTATTTTTGTCGTAGATTTTGAATTTTAATTTTATATTTGTATGTTAGACACCAGTTGCTATAACGGAATTGCTTTATTTATGCAAGTTTTTAGCAATATCTCCCGACGATGTTGTAAATAGATGATAGCGTAATGTTGAGCTCTTGAACAAATTGTTTTATTAAGAAACACACTGAACATCCAACAATATTCTTATTCTCTAACGAAATTGTAAATTTAGTATTCCATTTGTTTAATATTCTAGTTTATAATTTTATTATTCTTTTTTTTTTTTTTGGTTTGTTTACTGAACATCCAACAATTCTCTAACGAAATTGTAAATTTAGTATTCCATTTGTTTAATATTCTAGTTTATAATTTTATTATTCTTTTTTTTTTTTGGTTTGTTTACCAAACAATAGTTTTGTAATTCAAATTTAAATTATCCTCACATTTAAATATATTAAAAAGAATTTATCTACGAAATTCTTGGTTCTAGCCGTGGAATTATGCTTACTTATGCTCCCAAAGCTTAAGTGCATACGACATACATGTGAGTATTTGTAAATTTATTTATTTTCCTGCTAGTAATACCATAATATTTCGTCTAAAATCTAGTCATGCCGGATAATATTCTATTCCCTGTACATACGCTGTACGTGATTTATGTATTATATTCTTTTGTTATACACGTATTATAAAGGCAAACTTAGTCCAATATTACATTCTCTTTCTCATCAAGTTATTGAAAAAAATAATAAAAGGTTTTGACGGAACGAACAAATTATTTTCTTGTTCAATCGAATAGGCGCGTTTTAAATTTCAACTCCAGCCTGTAATTCTATGCTTGAAAATCGAACAGGCTCCGTGAATGAGCTTATTCGAGTGGTGAGTTCAAGATCATCCCGACCCTATTTTCTACCTAGCCACGCTTGAACGGTCTCTCATTGAATAAAGCAGACTTGGTTGCGGAATTTCTCTGCTTTATGTAAACATATATGTATATATAGTATATATGCTTCATGATTTACTTATACATTCTATTGATTAAGCTATTGTTCTTCATATTATTGACAATAATTAGCTAAATAACAAAAATATTTTCTGAAATACGTAGCTAATTATCAGAATTCATTCATGATTACAAAATAATAAGACTCATATTTGTTCATTACATTTCTTAAAACAATAATAACTAAATTCTTGAATTTTTGATATTATCAAGTAAAATACAATCATTTTCTTTCGCTTTTTCGTTTTTGTCATTTGCGTTTCACTATTTGTCAGATGACTTACCAATTATTTTATAGTAGTAAGTTTGCTTTATCAAATAACTTCCGTTTCAATGGCTTTCCTTATTTGTCAATTTATTTCGCGAGCACAAATATTTTCATGATTACAATGGAAAATAACAATAATCGTCAGAGAAGGAATAATAAAGCAGTGAAGTACGCAAATTAATCAATAACGGTGCTACGGTAATCAATGTTGGACAACAATTTGGAATTTTGCCGGATAAAATTAAAAAAAATTATGGAAAAGTTTTGGATTATGAAAGTGTTGCTGTATTAACCTAAACGACGCTTTCAAATGTTCTACACCACTATATTTGCCCCTAACATATTCAGCTGCTCTGGCAACGATATCATTTGCACCTTCTTCAAGCAGATATCTTACTATAAGAAATTGAAAACAGAAGTGGATGCACGAACACTGGGTGGTAAGCAGCTGCGGATTAAGTATGTCCGCGGCATACCGAAGATTGTTATATATAAATTTTTGGCTGCCTCTCCAGATGGTCTTACCGATCAAGATGCTATTTTGGATATAAAATACGCTGCCCGAAATATGGACGTAGAATATGCAGTAAAAACAACATAATTGACTACTGTTACATCGAAAATAATAAAGTTACGCTAAAAGAAAATCATAGTTATATGTACCAACTTCAAGGTCTCTTGGAAATAACAAATCGAAAATGTTGCTATTTTTTATTTATACTTTTAAGGACTGCCATTGCGAAGTTATTGTAAGAAATAAACAATTTTGGGAAGATCAAATGGTCAGTAAATTGGAAAAGTTTTATTTTTCTGCATATTTATATGAATTATTAGATTCAAGATACAATCGATACATGGCTTTAAGAGACATTACATGTAAAGATTTATAACTGATAGTCGTTTATAATAATTAGAGTTGAATGTGCAATTTTATTTTATCGTCAATGATAATTTGTATCCCTATAAAATGCACAATAATATACCTCTTCTTTGTTTATTTTATTTGTATCTAATAAAAAGCATATTTTTACTATTAAAATTGTATGTATAGTGTGTATTTTAGATATTTTTTTTATAATATATTTTATTGAACTTGTTTGTATCTAATAATAATTATTCTATTGTGTCTTTCTTTAATTTTGATGTAATTTTTTATTATGTATTTTATTAAAACTGTATTGAATAAAGCTTCTTTGTCGCTCTTCCTGTCCACGAAACAAATTTTATCCAAGTACATTTTAGCATTCCCTAAAATATTAACCACAGGGGCCTGATTCTCGAGTCGAGAGAACAGAGATTTCGAGAGAATAATGGAGGGGATTCTCTTGAAATGTTAAAAATCGTATTCTTGAACTTGAGAGATAGATCCCTTCCCTTAAGAGTTGGGAGAATTTACATCTATCGGTTCAAGTCAAGCGAACATATTAAAAGTTAAGAGAAGCATGCGCATATCGACTTAAATTTTGTACATATGACCGATCAATGCTTGTTATTAAGGGGAGAAATATCATTATTCAGCAGATAATTTTTATGTTTTTTCATGTATATGACTTCCCACATATCTAAGTTTCTATTGTTGCTTTGTTTAACTAAACTAACATTTTCTAGGCTGAAGTTGTGACTTGTATCAATATGATGTAGAGCTAATGCGGATTTTTCTACATTGTGTAATTTGACATGAGCCATGTGTTCTTTATATCGTATTTGAACGTTTCTTCTGGTTTGTTATCTTGTATACCGACATCGGATAACACTTAAGACACTCTTGAAATATGTATTAAACTTTTGAGTAATATCTTATTTAGAATTGTTAATCCATAATCCTGTCACTGTTAAATTAACCCGTTGTCTTTCTCAGAAATATTTTGTATTTCCCATTGAACTAATTCACAGAATGATATATTGTTAATATTCGTTGTAATTTTGCTTTAATCGTTTTTCAGCTACCTTTAAAATTGTTCTGTATAACATGTATTTTTATTATAAAATGTCTCGTAGATAATAGGTTTAAATACATAATTATATATTAAACTTTTCATTAATATCTTATTTAGAATTGTAATTCGTAATCCTGTCAGCGTTAGTTTTACCCGTTCTTTCTCATTAATATTTTGTATTTCCCATTGAACTAATTTTCAGAATTTTATAGTGTTAATATTCGTTGTAATTTTGCATTAATCGTTTTTACACCCTACCTTTAAAATTTGTCTGTATAACATGTATTTTACTTATTATAAAATGTCTGGTAGGTAATATGTTTAAAACTAATTTTGTGAAAAAGGTTTTTTATTTTATTTTATTATTTTTATTACTTTAATATATGTTACATTATTTCTACATGTATGATACGTAGAAAACAATATTCACATTTCGATGTTTAGCCTAACACTTTCCGGAAATCCAACTGATATAACCCATAAAACCTTTCAACATTACACACGCTATTTAAAAAAATAGTTTTCGTATTACATATTACCTAATATACACTGTTCTATACAACAATTGTCCTAATCCGCCTTCATTTGCAACCTGGCAACATTGCACTGCTATTTCCTACACGATCGACACACATCCCTACCTAAAAACAGCTATTCTTGAAGTTAGGAGAACCAGGGATGGGAGTGTGATCTATCACTTCTCTCAATAGAACGTTCACTTCTCTTAAGTTCGAGAATCGGGCCCCAGGCATCAGGGGGACTCTCTGTACAGTGTCTAGTAATAACCGTAGATTTATGGGTCAAGTAAAATCTCAGCGAGTGGTACACTAATCTCTTGATTGACAGCTGTTAATTTTACCTGAGTGCGTTGTATAGTTACGAAAAGATATTTTATTTCACTGATAGGCACCTTAAACTAGCAGTGCCCAACAGTAGCACTATCACTATCTACTACCATTGATGATTGCTTGCGCACAAAATTCGATGAGTTTTATGTGTCTGCTTGTTCAACTGTGTACGACACCATGGGCCTGATTCTCGAGTCGAGAGAACAGAGATTTCGAGAGAATAATGGAGGGGCTTCCCTTGAAATGTTAAAAATCGTATTCTTGAACTTGAGAGATAGATCCCTTCCCTCAAGAGTTGGGAGAATTTACATCTATCGGTTCAAGTCAAGCGAACATATTAAAAGTTAAGAGAAGCATGCGCATATCGACTTAAATTTTGTACATATGACCGATCAATGCTTGTTATTAAGGGGAGAAATATCATTATTCAGCAGATAATTTTTATGTTTTTTCATGTATATGACTTCCCACATATCTAAGTTTCTATTGTTGCTTTGTTTAACTAAACTAACATTTTCTAGGCTGAAGTTGTGACTTGTATCAATATGATGTAGAGCTAATGCGGATTTTTCTAATTTGACATGAGACATGTGTTCTTTATATCGTATTTGAACGTTTCTTCTGGTTTGTTATCTTGTATACCGACATCGGATAACACTTAAGACACTCTTGAAATATGTATTAAACTTTTGACTAATATCTTATTTAGAATTGTTAATCCATAATCCTGTCACTGTTAAATTAACCCGTTGTCTTTCTCAGAAATATTTTGTACTTCCCATTGAACTAATTCTCAGAATTTTATAGTGTTAATATTCGTTGTAATTTTGCTTTAATCGTTTTTCAGCTACCTTTAAAATTGTTCTGTATAACATGTATTTTTATTATAAAATGTCTCGTAGATAATAGGTTTAAATACATAATTATATATTAAACTTTTCATTAATATCTTATTTAGAATTGTAATTCGTAATCCTGTCAGCGTTAGTTTTACCCGTTCTTTCTCACTAATATTTTGTATTTCCCATTGAACTACTTCTCAGAATTTTATAGTGTTAATATTCGTTGTAATTTTGCATTAATCGTTTTTTCACCCTACCTTTAAAATTTGTCTGTATAACATGTATTTTACTTATTATAAAATGTCTGGTAGGTAATATGTTTAAATAGTTATTAAACTAATTTTGTGAAAAAGGTGTTTTATTTTATTACTTTAATATATGTTACATTATTTCTACATGTATGATACGTAGATTTAGCCTAACACTTTCCGGAAATCCAACTGATATAACCCATAAAACCTTTCAACATTACACACGCTATTTAAAAGAAATAGTTTTCGTATTACATATTACCTAATATACACTGTTCTATACAACAATTGTCCTAATCCGCCTTCATTTGCAACCTGGCAACATTGCACTGCTATTTCCTACACGATCGACACACATCCCTACCTAAAAACAGCTATTTTTGAAGTTAGGAGAACCAGGGATTGGAGTGTGATCTATCACTTCTCTCAATAGAACGTTCACTTCTCTTAAGTTCGAGAATCGGGCCCCATTTGTCTGACTGAAATTTGGTTATCCGAAGAGGTTAGGAGTACGAATTTGTTACTTACTCTGTCTGTAGATCTGACAGAAAGTTTGAAGAAATCGGACGATCGCGTGGGGGTGGAGTTCTCTTGGGTGCCAGGAGTTGTTTAGTTGGATCGGGACTGGAAATATCGGGTATCCATGAGGAATTTCCTTCCATCGACATCGTTGCTTACAAGTTCGCATGTCACTCCGGGAGTGTTACTATATTCGTATTATATATACCGCCAGACATTCAACCAATTAATTTTGAACCTTTTTTGACAGGTTTGAACACCTTATTAGTAACTTTTCCAATGTGTAAATGATTTCAAATCTCAAGTACTTAACAATTTTCTTAATTTTACTAATTTTAAGCAATTCAATTCTGTGTGTTATGCCAACGATCGTCTGCTGGGTCTTGTTGTGTCTGACATTCAGTGCGTAGTTATGTGGGATGATTCTGCATTTGTTGCAGAGGATGATCACCATCCGGCCCTTTTAATACAACTCGATGCTGATAGTAGCGGCTGCGCTGGTTTTCCTAGAATTGACTCCAGATCTTACAATTTCGGGAAATGTGGTTTCAATGAACTTTACTTGTATCTCTTGGATGTGGACAGGACGATGCTGGATGGGTGTAATGATGTTAATGGGGCTTGTGAAAAATTTTATAATACACTTTATGCGGCACTTCACTTATATGTGCCAAATTGTACTCGCCACTCGAGTAGCTATCCGACGTGGTATTCATCTGATTTAGTAGCCGATATTAAGTTGAAATATTACTTTTTCAAGAAATTCAAACCTTACAACTGCCTCTCCTCTTTGGCCAATTTCAAAAATATACGTCTATTAGTAAAGAGACAATCTCGCGACGCTTACAATGCAATTGAGTCGGGTTCAGCGTAATGTTTCTCATAACCCAAGGAATTTTGGTCATTCATGAAAGACAAAAGGAAACACAGCCGTATACCTGGTCGCATGTCTTATAACGGCAACAATTGCGATACGCCGCAGGACATACATAATGGATTTGCGACCTACTTCAGCAGTGTCTTTGGTACCCCCTCTTCTGTTGCGGACCTTCCCACAGCGCAGATATACAACTGCAATATTCATTTTGATTGCCTCTCGGTAGATACTATTATCAGTGCTATTAATAGTTTGAAAAATGATTTCACCTGTGGACATGACCGTATTCCTGCCTTCTTAATTAAGGACTGCAAGTTTGTCTTCGTGAGGCCGCTACTCAAAATATTTCAACTCTCTTTGAGTTCCTCTACTTTTCCTGGAGTCTGGAAAATTGCCAGAATTACGCCCGTCGTCAAGACTAGTGATCAGACAGTTATCACAAACTACAGGCCCATTGCACTCATTTCAACTTTTTCGAAAATTTTTGAACTGTGTATTCTTTCAGGTCTTTATCCATTTGTTAGGCGGAATTTGTCACTCTATCAGCATGGTTTTCTGGATGCGAGATCCACCATTACCAATCTCTGTCATATCACGCAATTCATTTCGGATAGCTTGGATGGCAGGGGGCAGGCTGATGTAGTGTATACTGATTTTGCCAAGGCCTTTGATCGTTTGGATTACACAATTCTTGCCATGAAACTCAGAGCCTTCGGCCTCAGTGATGCTCTTGTTAGCCTTCTGATGTCCTATGCAAGTAATCGTTCTCAGTACATTTTTTACAATGGATTATCTTTCACGTATACCCCTACGACTGAGATCCCACAGGGTTCTAATTTGGGTCACTTAATATTCAATATGTTTATTAATTATGTCACTTTCAAATCAGTTGTGATAAGCTACTCTTCACGCATGATTTAAAGATTTTTTGTAGTATCTCTTCGATTTCAGACTGTATTCGTATTCAGGCTGAGCTGGATAACATCTTCCATTGGTGTACTACGAATAACTTACCACTAAATGTATTGAAGTGTAAGTCTATGTCTTTCTCGCGCTGTGCGGAACCATGTACTTTTATCTATAGTTTAAATGGCGCGGATTTGGAACGGGTTCACACAATGCGAGACTTGGGTGTGATTTGTGACGTGAGACTCACGTTCGCTGACCACATAAACAATGTAACTTCTACTGCTTTGAGAATGCTGGGATTCATCGTCCGCAATTGCAAATCTTTTACCAATCCTGAATCATTAAAGGCGTTATACTTCTCGTTGGTTAGGTCACGTCTTGTGTGATATGGTATCCACTTCATCACTGTTATATGCGGCAGCTTGAATTGGTTCAGCACTAGTTTGTTAAATTTCTATGAAGTCGAGTTGACGGAATTTATCCTTGTGGGAATGCTAACCACTCTCTATTGTTAGCCCGTTTCGAATTAACTTCTCTCCATTTCAGGAGTATTGCCTCGGGTATATACTTTCTATTTAAGTTGCTGTACCCCGTCCTGCGGCGCGCCATGCCCTTACTTTCAATTTGCCTTTCCCGAAAATAATGTCGCGGTTAGATCACCTCTTTATTCCATGTGCTCTAATTTTAATGAAATCAGCGAACACTGCGATGTCAATTGCTCCAGCATCGGGTTTGTGAGGGCAGTAATCGCGAAACACTTCAACAAATATTATTGATATTCGTTGTCACTACATGCTCTATAATATTTAATATTTAATTTTTCCTTTCTTCTTTTCTTTGTTCTATTGTATAACTCGTATGTACATACTTAATTATAGTAATATTCTAATAAATTGTCCTGTAATTGGAAGTAACTGTTGGGCAATAAAGCTTATTATTATTATTATTAAGCTAATATTTAATCTTGATAATTGAGCACTTGTGAGTTTTAAACAATTAATTAGAAAGAAAAACTCGTTTCACACAGTGTTTTTGTGAAACGAGTTTTTCTTTCTAATTAAGCTAATATTTGATAATAATCATATTACAACATCGGAACTATATGATGTTTTGTTGCCGCGCCATTTCGAGTTACATTGACTGAGTGATGACAAATGTCAGCAAACTTGATTTTGAGTTTCAATTGAGCTTTTGCAATAAAAAATCACGTGACTAAAGCACACGAAGTCACAGCGTTTCAAACTATACAATTTTAAGAATTTTTTTATACAAAAATTATTCAAAATCTTATTCTAAGTACTTCTATTCTCTATAAATCACTATAGAATGCATACTTTGCAAGATATTCATTCGTCGTTAAAAGTGCTACTCGTTAAGAGTAAAAGATTTACTTCCAATCTGAATTTTGACATTTCATGTATATAAAAAATATTGCAAATCCAGTACTAAATTTTTGTACTCTTGATAAATATTTATTGAATGCATAATTTACGACATACATATTTGTAAAAAATCGCTATTCTATAATAGTGAAAGTGTTACTTCCGGTCCGTATTTTGAATTTTTTTTTATACAAAAGGTATTGAAACTTATGTATTAAATACGTTTATACTCGTAATGCACCTGCCTAAAAAGGATGACTTGCGAGATATTCGCGAAAAACTGATTTTTGATAAGAGTAAAAGACCATACTAATAAATTTCGAAAACGTTTTTTAATAAAATTTTTCTTGGATTTAACTTTAAGTACATTTGAATTCTTTATAAATTTATTTTAACTTAGTAGTTGTCGAAATATTGGCAAAATTCGATTTTTTCACTGAAGTAAACTACTATTACCGGTCAATCGATTTTACTGAAAATCTAGTCGGATCTCAAGAGGAGATTATGCTCGTATATACAAAATTTGGAATTGATTGTTATAGCCGTTGGAGCGCTATCGTGGTCACCCACGCACTGACAGGCAGACACACACAGAAGGAGACATTTTTTAAAAACTACTTTTTCAGTATCAGGAGACTTCAAAACGTGGACATCTGCAAAAATTTCGAAGTTGAAAATTTTCATCATCACAATACTTCCTTATACTACGTATAAGAAAGTAAAAAATCATGTTACTAAAAAGAGAGCACAGGTTGAACACAGGTGTTTACGAAATTGCCGAAATCTCTAGATACTCTGAAATAAAAATTTTGAGGTAACGTAATAGCATGATGCATTTATACCTGTCCATGGACAACATGGTAGTATGGTAGCAGTAGTTGAGTAATTGCTTATTCCAGAATACAACATTATTTTTATCTTTTGAAATAAGCAACTGAACCTCGTACTGGCAGCACCTATAACTAAAGCAAAACTATATTACACTCTTATCAAAAGAAATTTAGTTTTCACTTTAAGAAAATTTACAAAATTATCAATTGTAATTCATCATTACTTGAGTATCATAGGGTCCTGCTGTTGTTGGGTCAATCACATCATCCGGTTAAACTTCAATAGTGTCTCTATTAACCTAATAAGTAAATCGCAGGAAGAAGCGAAATACAAATCATATGACTGAAAAAGTGGGCCATCATTTATGATGACGCTTGGCATGGCATATTAAAGTGGAAATTATACGGAACGATTAATAAATTTTAAAAGTTGTCTGTTTACTCATTACACAGCAAAAATTAATGGTAATTCGCAAAGAAGAAAAGCTACGTGTTTAATGTTATTTATTTTTCAAATACATGTTTGCAAATACACAAAAATAACAAGGAATCAGCAAAAATAATTGATAAAATATATGCGTACAGATAAACTTAAAATACCATAATCTTTGTTCCCTATTCTAATGAATAAAGGTACAATAAAATAAAATGAAATAATCGTTCAAATTTCTATTACCTTTTAGTATATTTAATTCTTTCCAGATTTGATAAATTCTACATTTTATATTACTTTTTTTTAATTATATATCATGTATTGTATGTTTGAACTTGTGTCATTAATTTCTTATATGCGAAATTCACGTTTTAGCGAAATTATATTACCTGCCTAAAAATGACGTGTGGGCACCATACGACTTTCTTGTATGTGCGTTCCCATTTTTTTTAAGTAAACGTTTTTCCATATTCAATTTAGATACTTTTATAGTCTGTATAGCATGCGTAATTCGGTAGATATTTACAAAAAACTTAAAATAACGAAGCTATATATATATATATATATATATATATATAAATATGTGAGAAGTTTCTTGAATTTAGCGGCGTATTAATTAATTGATTTAAGATAATTACTTTAATGATTTTAAGGAAAAGAAACACACCACTCCGTGGACTAACACATATGCATCAGTTTCATTAACCACTACAACGTGAACATTCATCAGCACGGCTCTGGTGTTCATTTTCCTATCTACCGAAATTTGTATATATATAGTTTCGGTGAAGATGTTTGTAAGCTTGAGAGATAATTTCTAATTATTCTCATTTAACGAAGGAACCATATTAACTGCTATGTTTTCCTTCTACGAAAGTAAAGCACAATCAGTGCACTCTGTGTTGGAACACAGAAATCCTAATTTCATTCTGGATAATTACAATTAATATTTATATGTGTTATTATGTGTATTATTTCTCAAGCTTACAAACATCGTCACCGAAACTATATATATACAAATTTCGGTAGATAGGAAAATGAACACCAGAGCCGTGCTGATGAATGTTCACGTTGTAGTGGTTAATGAAACTGATGCATATGTGTTAGTCCACGGAGTGGTGTGTTTCTTTTCCTTAAAATCATTAAAGTAATTGTCTTAAATCAATTAATTAATACGCCGCTAAATTCAAGAAACTTCTCACATATTTAGATATATACGGCAAAGAAACGAATTATATGTGTTTAGCATATACGTTAAACACATATAAATATTAATTATATATATATATATATATATATATATATATATATATATATATATATGCATTCTTAAAACTTCAAAAAAGTGATCACAGTCCGTAAAATAAGCCGGTAAAATAAGGGTGCACTTTGGAAAAGCGATCAAAAGTCAAACCGGCTAAGTAAAAACTATCAAAGTCTACTTGCAAAAGGTACGCGGTTGCACTTTTCGGTTGCATTACTGTCAAATCTGTCTAGACGCGTTAACAGGGTTAATTTGTTCTAATTAATATAATAATAATTTATAATAGGCATTGAACCATGCTAGGAAGTGAAAGATTAGATAGAGATTCCGAAAGAAGCAACGTAGGAAGTAATAATATATAAACCTCAATAAGAAGAAAGATTCGCCAAAGATTATGAGATGCACCTAAACATATGCGTGCAATTACTCATGTTGCTGGAGATAATTGCAACAGTTGTTGAAGTTAACTAAGCTATGATGTATAACTGAACGAATTTTTTAAAATCTTTTTATAAACCCAAGTTCCTTTTTTGAAATTATGTAATAGGAATTAAAAAACTATCTGACGAATCTGGCTAACCGTCTGCTTTATATACCATTCCAATACCAATTTCACAGCACATACATTTTTTGTAAAAACTTCTATTTTACTTTCGTATACGTAGTATAAGGAAGTATTGTGATGATGAAAATTTTCGACCTCGAGATTTTTGCAGATGTCCACGTTTTGATGTCCCCTGATACCGAAAAAGTGGTTTTTAAAAAATGTCTCTGTCTCTCTCTGTGTGTGTCTCTCTCTCTCTGTGTGTGTGTGACCACGATAGCGGTCAAACCGCTATAGGTATCAATTCCAAATGCTATATTTACGAATATAATCTCCCTTTTGAGATCTAAAGAGATTTTCAGTAATATTGGCGAACCGGAAGTAGTAGTTTACTTCAGTGAAAAAATCGAATTTTGCCAATTATTCGTCAACTACTAAGTTTAAACAACTTTGTAAAGAATACATATATACTCAAAATTAAATTTCAGAAGAATTTTATTAAAAAAGTTTTTCGAAATTCCTACCGGAAGTAGGTCTTTTACTCTTAATGAAAATCAGTTTTTTGCGAATATTTCGCAAGTCATGCTTTTTAGACAGGTACGTTACGAGTATAAAAGAATTTAGAACTTAATTTTCAATATCTTTTGTATACAAGATTTTTCAAAATTCGGACCGGAAGTAACACTTTTACTCTTATCGATTAGGGATTTTTGCAATTATTTCGTAAATTATGCATTCTATATATATTTGTCAAGAGTACAAAAGCATTTAGAGTTGAATTTGAAATATTCTTTGCATAAATAAGATTTCAAAATTCGGACCGGAAGTAACACTTTTGCTCTTATGGAATAGCGATTTTTGCAAATATTTCGTAAAATATGCATTCTATATATATTTATCAAGAGTACAAAAGTATTTAGAACTGGATTTTCAATATTTTTTGTATATATGAAATTTTAAAATTCGAACCGGAAGTAGCACTTTTACTCTAAGCGAGTAGCACTCTTTTTCGAATATTTTGCAAAGTATGCATTCTATAGCGATTTATTAAGAGAATGAAAGTACTTAGAATAGGATTTTGAATAAGTTTTGTATAAAAAAATTCTTAAAATTGTATAGTTTGAAACGCTCATACGTATAAGAAAGTCGCGTGGTGGCCACACCTCATTTTTTTTTTAGATATAATAAGAACCCAAAGATTCTACACGTGTTAGTTTTATACAACTATGGACTTTGATAATTTATTCACTACATTGTTTCATTTTGTACTCTTAAGGTGCTTTGATTAACATTATTATAGAATATTAAAAATGCCATTAACTGACATTGTTAGGGAACGTAGTGCAGTAGAATAACCAAATTTAAACAACATAGATTTTATTTGTGCAAATATTATACTTCAAAAATAAAAGTTTAGATTTTTCAGCTTTCCTAAAATGTGACTTTGATCGTTATTCCCGTACACCCTCATTTACAAATTTGCCGGAATTTAATAGTTGACGTGTAAATTAAACTATTACTACCTGGCTTTCGATTTGTGTGAAAATTTAATGGTATCTTAAAAGAAGGGTTGTACTCACTAATATAAAGTTTGGTATGGATAGCCTTAGCCGTTTGGCAGCTATCGTGATTAAAGAGAGAGGGAGGTATGTGTGCAAAAACAATTTTTTTGGTATCAGGGAACTTAAGAAGTTGACATTCTTAAAAATCTCGAGATCGAACATTGCAATCATCACAATACTTCCTTATACTACATATAAGAAAGTGAAAGCGAGTTTTTTAGGTACGAAGTTGTTCGCATTGGTTACCATTTGCGGACAGACTGTATAGGATTTAGAAGTAATGTTTGCCAAAAGCATTACGTTTGTAACCTTCTATGTAAATAAAGAATTGCTATTTCTTGAATGCATTATGAAATATACAATTTTATTGAACACTATACAAAAGTCAAACTTTTTCTAAAATTGCATACCTCTCGTAAACAAATGAATTTAGAAATAATAAATGGTACCGTAAAGTGTTTTAAAATTAGTTGATAAAGTCTGTACCATTCCATTTGAAGTATTAAAGCTACTTTATGCTTCCGGTCAACTAGAAGTGGAAAAAGAAAGTTAAGCGAGTG
The DNA here is from genome assembly GCA_963170755.1 of Amphimallon solstitiale. NCBI lineage: Eukaryota > Metazoa > Arthropoda > Insecta > Coleoptera > Scarabaeidae > Amphimallon > Amphimallon solstitiale. The sequence goes on from OY720675.1 coordinate 199,853,327, forward strand.
TGATCGTAGAGGCAATGTTAGCAGATGATTGACTGTATACTTGAATGTCACAACACAAGTTGGTGGAATTAAATTTATACATTCTTTACTAGGATTTTTGAACAAAACTAAGTCACGTTATCCATCATACATGGAATTCTCCTGGGTTTGGTGTTGTCTCTAATACTGTTGTCGCTAAAAATCAAGGACATTGTCTTATTTCTGACTAAAGTTTGCGTCACGATGTACCGTTGTTGAAATCGTTGCCGATATATTCTGAATGTGATAGTGAGGAGTTTGCAATTCACATCCTCAAAGTTATCTGGTTATGTGGTTTGCAAAGAACAAGTGAGCTTAAGTTTAAAAATGAAAGGTATAAATATTGAAACAGAAAATATTGACCTGAACCTATTGGTTTTCTTGACTTGCAGCTTCCCACTGATTTACTGTGGAAGTAGCACTATCTCTTATAAGATATTTTTATTTCGTAGACTACAAGTAAACCAATCACAAACTATTTTAAAAAGTGCATATTATAACTATTGTACTGCGGGGTCATTCCACATCAGCAATGGAATATTCCTTTTACAGTAAACAATAGTGCCATCTACGGTTGAATATCACTCTACAGACTCGTATGGGCCTACTTTCAAAATCTTGGTTTTGTTTCCATTAGCTTGCATTTGCATTTTAGAAACGTCTTGCTACATATCGTATATAAGGCGTAAAAAAGAGAACACAAAAAAAGCTGTCTATAAATATAATACAGGAAGAAAAGTGATTTGCACATTCTTGCATATACCCTCCAAACAACAAATACTATTCCAGATAATTTGGATATAAACATTTTCAAGTGCCTGCCACAACATAAGAATAACAAAATCCTACAAGACCTTTAAGACACAATTTAGTCAGGTTTTCTATTTGATTGCAAATATGTTTGCAGAGAACTGATAATTTTGTGTTTATAACATATTGTTTTCATAATTATGTATTTGTGTTTTGATGTCTGTACATATCAATTTGTAATGAGTATATTTTTGCTATTATGTAGTTCAGAATAGCATATTTCCTTTTGACATGTATTATGTAATCAACAATATTATTATAATTATGATTATTATTGCTATTATTTTATAGAACAAAAATTTTCCAATTACACCAATATTAAACGTTAATTCTGGTAAATCTGTATACTCTAGAATTATGAACGCTTTTAATAAACTTGGTACGTGAAATATTCTTTATGTATGTATATATTAATTATATATTTTACTCGCAAATAAATAAAATATGTATTTAGTTATTTAGAATACATAAAAATTCAATTAGTGATGAGTTTTGAGAATACATTTTCAAGACTGATGACGTATTTTTGTTTTCACGTACTATTGAAAGTAGTTATGCCTGAATAGAATTTTTATTTATATCAGAGGAATTGATATATGAAGATTTGGGAAAGATAGCTATATAGCTATGCATTATACGACCGTTTTCCATTTCGTACCTGTATGAAATTTCTTGTGACTATGTCAACAGGGTAAACCAGCTGATGTTGCGGTAACTGCATGTGCTGCTTCTCTTGTGTCATACCAGAATGTATAATATTGGTGTCAGAACACACATTATAATATGTGCTCTGCTACAGATGTACAATATACACACATACTTTCGTTTCCACTGGCCGCATTTGCTGCAATATTTCAACACATCCACACTATATCTTGCGTTGAAATACGAGGGACAAGCTACAATTATTGAGAATAGAAAGATTGATACAAGTTTTTAGAATTTTTATTTTAAATATGTTCAAAGTAATTGCCATTTATAATAATGCACTTAACCATTCTCTCCTTCCATAGTTTAAAAGCGTTCAACCAGCTGTCCTTAGGGATACTATCAAAAAACCACTTAACGGCGATGTCAATCTCTTCTTCCGACTGGAACCTTTTCCCACTCAAATGATTTTTGAGCTCAAAAAATAGCCAGAAGTCACACATCGCCAAATCCGGTGAGTAAGGAGGATGTTCTATAATTTTGATTTTGTTTTCCGCTAAATACTGAACAGTTGTCCCTGCTGTATGGGAAGACGCGTTATCATGATGTAACATGATCCCCTTTCTGGGCACTTTACAAAACACAGTAGGCAAACAATTTCCAGCATACCATTTAGCGGTAACTGTCTTCTGAACTTCTAATTTAATTGCGGCCACCAAACCCGTACTTCAAAAAAATACTGCGTACATAACTTTTTCATTGCTCGTTGTTTTTTCACCATCGTAGAGGTTTCCTCGTCCTCATGTACATATACAGCTCGGCTTTCTTGGCGAGTGGAAACATCCAAAAACGGTATGTACGTTTCATCGGCAGTTACAATTTTAGAAATAATTTGATAGCCTCCAGCATTTAACATATCTAAAGTTTGTTGGCAAAGTCAAACACGTTCTGTTTTTTGTAAATCTGTCAGATGATGGGGTACAAACTGAGATACAACCTTTTTCAAATGTAAATGTTCGTGTAATATTGATCTCACTTGCGAGGATCATTGCGTAGGCAATGCGGTTGTCCTCTTCCACCATTTTCTTCACCGCAGCAATGTTTTCGGGGTTAACAGCAGTTAAAGGAAGGCAAGCTCCTTTTTTTGTGTACCACCGACTTGCAACCTCGCTCAAATTCTTTATACCATTTATAAACTGTAGCCAATGATGGTGCGAGAAGTTGAAATGAAAGCACTACGAACTATCCTTGGCAAAATCAGAAAAGACCGTATAAGAAACACAGATATCAGAGAATAGTGCGGGGTAGTGGACGTGGTGAGATGGGGAAGACAAAGAATGAGTGAATGGTACGACCACGTTAAGAGAATGGACGAGAGCAGATTGCCACGTGTAACATGTAGCACTAGAGGGAAAGCCGGCAGGGGATCGAACACCGGGAAGGCCACATAAGCGATGGAAGGACAGCTGGAAATCAACATCACAAGACAAACCATAGCTACGAATTCAGAAATTAACAGGCCAATAGGTTTAAAACAAGAAGAAGATGAAAAAATAGGTAAACATTAATTTTTTCCCCCTGTAGTTGTAATATAATTTACCTCTTTTTTACTGTAGCGTCCGTTTTTCAATTTGTGTTTGCAAAGTTTGCTTTCTCATTTTTACATAGCTAATTCTTAATCAGTCTATCGATCGGGCTATTGAAGTCAATTTAAAACAGTGTCCTTAACAAGAAGACATACTACTCTTTATATATCTGTAATAATATTAATAAAAATAATAGTAATTGTTTCTACTGATACTTAAAGAAACACAAATTAAATTTAATTGGAAAATTCAATATACGAGGTGTGATCAATATATAACCGTTATTTTCAAATTTCGTGAGTTACGTATGTTCGATTTTGTTTCTGTTATGTTGGTACACATGTCTGTTATATATGTTGGCAATATCAGCCATTTTGGATTGTCAGTTTGTTTTTGACAGATAAAAAGGTTAGTCGTGTTTTGGTGTGCTCTTCGATTTTTACTATTCGAAAAAATGGATCAAAGAAATTGTATTAAGTTTTGTGTAAAAAATGAAATTAAATGCGCAAGGACATTTGAAATGTTGACTGTGGCATTTGGCGAGTCTACTATGAGCAGAACACAAGTTCAATTGTGGTATAACCGGTTTAAGGAAGGCCGAGAAGATGTCAATGACGATGCTCGTCCGGGTCGCCCGAGCACGTCAACAACCGATGAAAACATTGAAGCAGTGAAGAAAATGATTTTGGATAATCGTCGAATCACTATCAGAGAGGTTGCTGATGATGTTGGCATATCGTTCGGCTCATGTCAAGCAATTTTTACGGATGTTTTAGGCATGAAACGTGCGGCAGCGAAGATTGTTCCAAAATTGCTAAATTTTGAGCAAAAACAACGTCGCATGGACATCGCTCAGGAGCTGTTGAACATCGTCAACGACGATCCAGATTTCCTCAAAAAGGTCATAACTGGTGACGAATCATGGGTATATGGCTATGACATTGAAACCAAAGCCCAATCATCCCAATGGAAGCGTCCAGAAGAGCCAAGACCGAAAAAAGCACGTCAAGTTCGGTCAAATGTTAAGGTTTTGCTCACTGTTTTCCTCGACTGCAATGGTGTGGTGCATCATGAATTCTAGCCACAAGGTCGTACGGTCAATAAGGAATACTACCTTGAAGTTATGCGCCGTTTGCGAGAAGCAATTCGTCAGAAACGCACAGAATTGTGGAAAAAACAATCATGGATTTTGCACCATGATAACGCACCAGCTCACACATAGATGCTTGTGCGTGAGTTTTTGGCCAAAAACAAAACCGTTATCATGCCTCAACCACCGTATTCACCGGACTTGGCCCCCTGACTTTTTCCTCTTCCCAAAACTGAAGACACCAATGAAAGGAAAGCGTTTTGCTACGATTGAGGAGATAAGGAGCTGTTGGCGATACCAAAAAGCGCGTTTCAGAAGTGTTTCGAGGATTTGAAAAGACGCTGGCATAAGTGTATTACATCTGAGGGGGATTACTTTGAAGGGGACAAGATTGTTATTGATGAATAAATAAATACTTTTTGAAAAAATTGAAAATAACGGTTATATATTGATCACACCTCGTATACCCTAGGAGGGGGCATTGCACTCCTTTTAAAGTTTATCCTTGATAAGCCCTGTTAAAACTATTTTAAGTAGCTTGTGTGAATAACTTAGGGCTGAGGTTTATAGTGAAGTGACATACTCAAATCATATATAATGTTTGGTTTCGTCTACCAAAAAGATTTTCTGCATACTATAGAATTCGAAACGGTTTCATTGTATGCAACTGTCATGGTTCTTTACTCAGCACTTGTGAGGAGTTAGAATATGCTGCTTTAACTTTGAGTCTCTTTAATCAAATTTATAATGAAATTGTTAAGAATGTTCAAAGAAAATTCATAAAATATATTGCTACGACCTTATAGGTTTAAGGGCAGCTGCTTCGCCTTTGTGGCCTTCTTGGAGACCGATGCGGAGTAGGAAAATAACCTCAATGATTTGGGACGCCAACTCACTCTAAACTACTACTTCTGGTCTACCATTTTACTGACAGTCTTATCAGACCTTAAAAGGAAGCATATAATACTCGTAAGAGTAAAGTTTGGTATTAATAGCTTTAGCCGCTTGGCCGCTACTGTGATGTGTGAGAGAGAGAGAGAGAGAGAGAGAGAGAGAGAGAGAGAGAGAGAGAGAGAGAGAGAGAGAGAGAGAAGGAAATAGAGAATGGGAAGGTGGGAGGGAGGGAGGGAGAGATAGAAAGAGGGGGAAAGAGAGATAAGTTCCATAATCGGTACACAAACAATATACAAAAGAAGTTGTAAAACTTAACACTCCTCCCTGAAAATAAAAATAAAATATAAATAAGTCTTAGATCGACTCCTTAAAATAAATCTGATTACGCCAGCATCATAAGTATTAAGTTAACTTGTTTTGGGCTTCGAGCTGCTACTATCAGCTAAAAGACACACGGGAGCATTTGAAATCAATCTGAAAAGCAGTATTAAGTACTATCACGGTATTAATGAACCCAGCAGTACAAAATATGAATATCCAAGTCCAAGTTTCCAAACGATAAATAAGAAACTCAATACATCTCTAAAATTTAATAGAAATGTCGAATTTAACAAATTAATCCTCCACTTCATAATCTTGATCAACCATTCCTCAACAGATAAACTGTAAACGAAAAATTTAATTGGTTGCCATTGCCATGTCCAAACTTTAAAATTTAATATTACTTATTCTCATTTTAGTGCAGCATTAGTTTGTGTAAACTTACAGCTAATTACCAGCTAATAAAACACACACAGCGACTTTAAGAAACACCGAAGATTCCCAGGAGAGGTATAGATATCAGACAGCGGTATGATCAGATTGAAATAAGAAATTTTAAATTTCGCGCTCTGTATTTAATCTAACGAATTGATTATTTTTTCTGTGTTAACAGCACTGTTAGTGACAGACATGTCACTTACTTGACACAATGCAACTCTTACTTTGTGTTTGGCGAGCGTTATTCAGTGTGTTCGCATAATTGTTTGTGTGGCGAAATGTCGGATCAAAGAATTTGTATGAAATTTTGTGTTAAAAGCGGAAGTGCACCGAAACGTTAAAAATTTTAAAGAAGGCCGCTGGCGATAATACAATATCACAACAACGAGTTTATGAATGGTACAGACACTTTAAGGAAGGTCGAGATGACATTGAAGATGACGAGAAGTCTGGGCGTCTTCGCACGTCCACCAGTAATGAAAATGTGGAAAAAGTTAAAGCGATTTTATTTGCTAATAGAAGAATTACTATTAGGGAGGCTGCTGAAGAAATAGGAATTTCATATGGGTCATGTGAAACCAACAGGTGCAGGCAAAGTTTGTCCCTAAACTGCTGAATTTTCACCAAAAAAAGAGCAACGTGTAACCGTCGTTAATCAAACGCTTAGTGACATCGATGAGGACATAGACTAGCTTAAACGCGTTATAACTGGTTACGAAACGTGGGTATACGGCTATGATCTCGAAACAAAAGCTCAATCGTCTCAGTCGAACTTTTGTGAGAAGCCTAGACTTAAGAAAGCTTGACGTGCTTTCTAGGTCTAGGCTCCTCAGAAATCTTCCACTGGATCATTTCATTCGGTCAAATGTGATACTCCTTTTCACAGTCTTCTTTGACTACGATGGAATAGTTCATTGTGAATTTTTACCGACCGGTATTGCATACAAGTTTTGCGCAATTTGCGGGAGTGAATCTGAAAAAAAAAGATCCCGGCTTTGGAGAGACAATTCGTGGATTTTGCATCGCGACAATACACCGGCACATACCGCTTTGATTATCCATTTTTTGGCAAAACGTTGTGTTGTCGCATCCAATTAAAGGACAACGATTTTCAACAATAGATAAGATAAAGACAAAATCGCAAATCGAGTTCAAAACAATAACTAAAAAGGCGTTCCACCAATTCTTCTCAAACTGGAAACTACATTAGCAAAAGTGCATATCACAGCACGACTACTTTGAAAGGGATGGTATAAACATTGTACATTAAATAATTACTTTCTGAGAAAATTCAAAATTATCGTTTCAGTTTTATCACACCTCGTATGTTGGATTATCTGACCTTGACATTTTTATGCAAAGTTAAAATAGTCACTGTCTTAATTGGCAAGAAACAAGTAATCGTCTAAATATTGTACTGCTGGTGCCTTTTAGCATTACTGGAGGAATATGAAAGTCCGGAGAAAGTGAGCGAGGTTAATCCTGTATATCCGGACTATAAGGCAAGCGTTCAATATATTGCACCAACGTATTTTTGTTTTGGGAATGATATCCTTCCCAAAACTGCACGTTTAACAAGTAGCGAAACTATTGTTTTTCGTAGTAAGAACGTCAATAAGTTTGCCCCTATTATAATTTTAAGTTACACCAGAAGACATAAATATAAACCTACTTATTCTGATCCACCCACGTATTTAGTTCAGTAGCGTTTTACAACTGATTATCATATTCATAACATTGACCTTTCGAGGAAAATGCAGTGTAATAAACTACGGCAAATCCCGACGCCGGTATCTAGGGCAAGGTTGCAATTGTAGCAATAATAATAAAGCTATATATAGAACACTCCAGCTGCGCTTGGTGTAACAGAAATAAGGGCGTACTTACAGGAAAAGTAACTTAACACTGATTACTGAAACTGTCATTAACAACGATTCAGAGACTATAAAACATGATCCTTTTAGACCTACAAATCTATGTACGTATAATATAAATATAAACAAAATACAGAATTTTAGAAACATTTGTATAACAGAAATAAAATAATACACCTATTAATAAAATTAATTTTTATAATATACAGTGCCTGAATAAGATTAAAGAAGTATCACAGTTCCTACGTGGTTGACATAAATCAAAAATACAAATTACAAAACGATATAAAAAAAACTTTCTGTAATTATTTTTGAAGAAACATTAAATAGTAAACATTGTCACACACATTTCACACGAGGTTTTTCCAAGCTATTGCGTCGTCTACTTTACGGTATCTCTACCGGTCCTAGAGAAGACGAAAATCTATCGGAATCGGTCGGCTATTCCAGACTTAAGTCAGAGTGACAGTTTGTAATTAAAAAGAAATGTCATATATACCTATAATATTCCAGTGTTTAATAATATAAGTTGTGGTCAAGCGAAAATTGGCTTATTATAAAACATCAACAACATCAACAGTTCCGTAAGTACTCATTCTTTATACATTATGTTTCCCATCTATAGTATTCCTTTATCTATAACAGAATCTGTGAATAATACCGAAGCACTGTGACAGAACCGAATATCGTCTACCTCCAACTACTCACACCCCCGTGCGTCTACCCGTCCCGCGAGTAATATAAGTTGCATAAGGTTCTATTTGTTAGTCTGTCTCTTAATCAGATAAGTTATAATGTGGTTATAAGTTAGACGTCATAAATTGCGTGTGGACAGCAGAGAGTATAATTATTATATACAATATATGTATGTAGAGTTCAGTCGAACTCCCACTTACGATTTTCCTATGTAATGGCACTTCTGTTAAAAATTATTATTTTATTACTTAGTAGTTTTTTTTTTGTTTATTTACCGTATTATTAATATATTCCATGTTTATGTCTCTGAATTCTACTGAAAAATAAAGACAATACATATTATAAAAATAAACATATTTATTCATTTGTTTCTGGGATGGAATACATGTTACGCCCAAAAAACGAAAACGCTCACTGAGCGAAAAAAAATTGAAAAGACCATTAACTATGTATAGTTACTTAGTTTATTCATGTAGCAATATACGGAAGACTGTAATATATAATAAAAAGTCTTATTCTTGCAAGCACATTTGGAATTGCACAGTAGCTCTTTAGACCAACAGTTACACTTTTTAATATTACAATAACCCTTGCGATGACACAAGGAAAAACCTTGTTTTGAGCCAGTAGCTAGAGCTGAAACTTCTCTCAAACTTGACGAAGAATTGGAAATATCCGAGAGGGTAATAAAATTGGAATCCGTAAAGTCAATTCGCTATAAAGAGTTTTCAGCGACCTTTCTTTTGTTCCCAATTCACACAAACCAGATTCATTAACCTTTAGAACCACAGCCAAGACGTCCTCTGTCAACGTCCGGAACATTAACCATAACGTTTTGACCCACCGTGGTAGGAGGTAGTTTTGAATGAGACAAAGCTGACATTTTCAGCTTTTTTTTTCACTAGTCCAATTTTTGCGGTTTTACATTGTTCTGCAATAGCATCAGTTCTTTTACAGCTGCATGTGACTTCGTTTTTAATTGCAATTCCACACCTTGAATATACATTTAGTCTGCATTATCTACATGGATGGAGCATCCCATAATCCTCGCATATGGCACATAAAATTGTGCTAGTTAGAGTTTTTTCTACTTCATGATCAGGTCCGCGCGTCATTCCATCCAAAATGTTTTCCTAATCTTCTTCGGTTTTCATAGGTTCAGATACTTCCTTTTCCAACGAAGAATCTGTCAACACAATTCTTCACTTACAACCAAACATGGCTTTATAAGGGCTTTTTTAATGCCTGCATATAATAAACGATTCTGTTTACTTTCAATGAATCTTAAACCCTTTGACCATTCTTTGGTTTTATTATCCTACATCCACCCAACCAACATCCTGATTAGACTGCTCTACTGGTTCTTGGCTCTAAGAATGTCAAGATTTTCCATGCACAAGTTTCAAACCTGGCCACATATCGGTTAAACTTTCTATTATTTTATTAGCAATTCTGTTCAGCTATCGTTTTGGAGAATAAACGGTGCTCCAAAAATACAAAAGATATCTATTAAATTATATGCGACCTCTTCAGCAGTTTTGGTTTGAGTAACGTAAATTTGGTTAAATGGTCTTAATAATTCAAAATAAAACTATAGTCCCTACCGGTTCAGTCTCCATATCGATAAAATCCACTTGACATCGTGAGTTCATATGACTTGATTCATTTTCTTTTTTCTTTGATATAAGTAAACGTAACAAAGAAATACTTTCGTATATATTCCAAAAAGAAAGCCTAACATAATCTCTTATGTCCAGTTGCAATATAGGCAGTTTCAATGTTATCAAACATATCCTCAGTTATACAACAAAGAAATACTAACGTATATATTCCAAAAAGAAAACCTAGCTTAATCTCTTATGTCCAATTACAATATGGGCAGTTTTAATGATGTCAAATATACTCACTTATAATACCATGAGTAGTCAAAGTTATGTCGATTATTTTTGTGGTGGTTACACGAATGTCTTTCATGATTGCATTTAAATACTACGAGTGCGGAGCACGAGTAGTATTCGCAATTATGAAAGACATGAGTGTAAAGCACCACAAAAATAGTAGACTCAACTTTGACTACGAATCGTATTCGAGAGACTATTCAATGAACCAAATCAATTTTTCATATTAAAATGACTCAAAATTTAGTTACACATGATTACGTTTCCATGTCAACAAAAAAAACATTTATGTTTGTCATTAAAATTTTTGGAATCGTGTTCCTATTTAGTTCGTTTCGTTGAATAAAAACTGGTGTTTCTAAATAATGGGAACTGAGAAAAGATTTGGCACGAAATCTGAAGACGAAATCGATGCTGAAATTTGCGAAAATATCCCTTGGAACACGAAGAAATCCAAAGATTTAGTATGGAGACAATTTAGTACAACAAATGTGTCATGTACAACTTCGACATCTGTCAGTAATAGTGACGGTATTAAGCTACAAGAGAAAGGTACTCCCTCGGGTACTCCCAGTGATAGCTCTGTTCCAGAATGTCTGCTGCAGCACTGCAGTAATGTTAGTTTTTCTAATTGTACCTTCAATATTGTTAGTAAATGAGTTACATTAATAAAAACTTTCACTTGTTTAAAATATCCACTTGAATACCTTCTAGGAAGATATAATCGCTGAAATTTCCTGTTGCTATGATACGAAAGTAAATATTTGCTATTTTATTGGTTCATATTTGAACAATGACAGGTGAATTGAATAGTCATATATAATACAACGAGTAGTCAAAGTATGCTCGATTATTTTTGTGGTGGTTCACGAATGTTTCCTTGCGCTTGAATATTAATAGGACGAGTGCGTCAGCACGAGTCCTATTTACAAGCGCAAGGAAACAAGAGTGATAACACCGCAAAAATGATCTACCATACTTTGATTACGAATTGTATTCGAAGGACTATTCATCGAATGATTCATTCATAAATGACGAACTGAGTTTTTTAATTTTCTAAAATTAAGTAGCTATTGCGTTGGTTTCCATAGTAGTATGTTTTCAACAAACTACTGTCAATGTAGAAAATTTTCTACGGTTCGAATTTAATAAGTTATTGCAAGAATAAATAGATTTCTGATATGGAAAGCAATTCAAAAAGGTTTGGTGAAAAAGGTGAAAGTGAAATTGATGCTGAAATTCATAAAACTATTCCGGAAAACACAAAGAAAACAAGAGATTATATCTGGAGGCAATTCTCAGATTTCTTGTCCGAGAAGAGGTACAAATTGGACGAGTCCACAACCCCTATTGAAATTAATTTCGTATTAAAATCTTGGGCATGTAACATGAAGAAGCAAAATGGCGATGACTATAAGGAAGGAGTGGTAAAGCACATGTGGAATGTTACCGCGAAGTTGGTGCAGGAATTATATTTTGAGAAGTGGAAAATAGTAATAATTGCAATTTTCATTTATAAAATTATAATCCATCATGTAATTTTTATTATATAAGGTATTTGTACGTTATTGTTTCAAAAAATAAAAAAATTGCGACATATATCTGTCAAAAATATCCACCGATACCACTAGTGGTGATTTCAATGAAATACCCACTAGTGTAAATACGCAGCAGTATTTTTGTTGCTAGGACACAAAAATGTGATTCTTTGATTCTTATTGGTCATATTTTTACAAATGACACATGAGTTGAATAGTCTCAGTTATACAGTAATATTTAAAATGTTCTGTGGGTGTTTCATGGGTTTTTTTCAAATAATTTTTGGTTTTTCCCAATTGCTACTGTGTCATACCTCTCCAGTCTTCAATATTGTTTCGTCGACAGCGGCATTTTGGTGTCTTTCATATGTTTTGTTTCTTTTACCTTCTTCACTATTTCGTTAGAACGGTCCTTCGTGAAATAATCACTCCGATCGTTTCTGTTATCAATAATGCTTTTAATTTTTTTGCTAAACGTATACTGCGTATTTGCTCTCACCACAAAATTCCAGTATGTTAAAACAAAATAAAAACGCACCACTTAGCTTAAGCAGAGTGCTAAGCAAACTGGCGTACCTGAACGGGTCTGAACACTGATGCCAGATCAGTGTTTGATGTTCTTAATCGGCCAGACTGCGGCGTGGTCGTTTTTTCATTGTACACAAAGCGTTGAGGTCGGTAAGAATGGCCACATCGCGAAAAGTTTTCTCATTTCGGTGTTTGGTCATCCTAGAATGACCACAACGCGTTGTGGTTTTTTTTTTCGCTCAGTGAGCATTTTCGCTGTTTGGGCGTAACATATACACTACACATATACAATTTGTGGTTGTAATAGTAATTAATGATAATAATAACTCATGACTGAATATCCCGCTCGCAACCAATCCTCAGGAGCGTAATCATCCATGAGTTATCATAATGCTCATGAAGTGCTACTCCCGTTTTTTTTCGTCAAAAGAGTGAGGGAAACCTCAGCAAAACCAACTCTCATGAAGGAAGTTATAGACCATGAAGATAGTGTGGTATTCATGGCATCACAAATCTGTTTGTAAAAGAGGCAATGTTTATATTGAGATAAATAAATTAGTACTTATATATTATGACAGCACGTTTTCATTCTACTTAAACTGTGTAAAACTTTGATTATGTTTCTAGCCATGTTATTGACGGAGCTTTATTAAAAACTTTTGTTATGATTCAGGTCATTAGCATGTATCGTCAGCGCGATACTAGGATTTTTTTGTAATTTATTAATAAAGAAAAACTACACACAACATCAAAAGTGCTTGCCCCCAAGAGATTATGATAATAGTGTGTTATTAAGAACTATAAAAATATTATATTGAACATGTTTTGTTTTCAGATGAAAATTTGATAATAATTGTTGATCAAAGTAGACACTAACAGTAGAAGCGAAAAGAAAGACTAGCTTATTGACATGCCTATCCATTCAAATAATCAATGCCGCTATGGTTATTTCTTCCACGGTATGGGGTGGGTTAATACGATTGTGAATGGCTCTAATAACAAAATCCCACATATGTTCTATTGGGTTAATATCGGGGGATTGTGCTGGCCAAACCAATCTGATGATATGTCCTTCTTCAAGTGCCCCGCGAACCCTTATTGCACGATGTGGTCTGGCATTATCATCCATAAACATGACATTTTCACCCACTTCATTATGTAATGGATAGATAATGTATCAAATAACGTTTTCAGTGTAAACTGCACTTTTAATATTCTGTTGAAAGGGGATAAGCTCGGTATGGTGGTTAAACATTATACCACCCCAAAACATGACTGTACCCGATTCGTAAGGAGCAACTCCATGGGGCAAATTCAATCGCTCTTGACGACCTGGTGCCCTCCAGGCCCGTTGCCTGCGATCATCAATCACCAATCCAATTCTGGTCTCATTGGTAAATAAGACCCTTTGCCGCTGCCGTAAAAGCCAGCCCCTCTGCTCCCGCGCCCAATGGAAACGAGCAGCTCGGTGTCGTGCAAGTAGAGCGGGTACTCTTAAAAGTCTTCTAGCACGTAAATTCGCAATACAAAGCCGTCTTCGAATGGTAGAGGTTGAAATAACACCACGAAACGTACCTTGGAAGTGAGCTCTTAGGGTTGACCTTGAAGCACTTCGATGCCTTCGGGTATATTGAACCAAGTAACGATCCACTTTTTCATTTAAAACTCGGATATGTCCAGAACGTGGTCTTCTTTCCACAGAATCAGTTTCTACATGTCTATGCACTATGCGTACAACAGATGCCCTACGGATATTTAGCATAGCGGATATCTGATGATTTGAATGTTCATGCAGCATTATACAAAGCAATAATTTTTGTTTTATTGAAAACAGAATTTACAAGGCCCGGCATTGTAACATGAAATAATTACAAACATCGTTTGACTATAAGTGCGACAAAGCTGAAACTTTTCTTCAACAACTGACTATAAATAGTCTGTTATTATCAAACTTCAATGTTGTTTTATGTTTTCCATATAATGTGCCTACTTTTATTAGTACTCGGAAATAACAATACACCATTCATTTCTTTTATATAGAGGGGGTACAAGACTTATGATGTGTTTATGTTGCTTAAGCAGTTTATTATAATAGCTGCCTCTTGCCGAATAAATACCATATACCCCGAATGATGGGTATTTTAGAAATCAATTTTATTTTAGAAACCTGAATTGGAAAATTGATGCCAAGATCTGGAAAATTTTAGCGCGCTCATCAGAAAACTAAGAGCGACTTTAAAGCAGTAATTGAGAATATATGGTCAGAAAACTGTAATCAAGAATTAAATAACATACGTAGATACAATTTCATAGGTTTTAACGGCCGGTGTTACTAGTAGTACAATTTGCTTTCGGGTTTCGTCGTGTTATCGTTGTTTCACCACCAAATCTGACAACAGTTCCTGAAGATACTAGCAGTATAGACAGCGAAACGTCCAGTCAAGCAACGGAAACATTGCGAAACCCGGAAGAAGATTGACTTTTTCCAATATTCAATGTGGGAGTATTCAATCTGAAACAAAGAAGGTTTTAATGGGTGATCAAAAATTTATTCAGAAAAAATATATAATATGAAAATAATTTATTAACGTATGATTGCTATATAACATAATAACGGTTATATAAATAATAAGTATTGTGGGAATATTTATATTTGATGACGTATTATTGAGGATAGTTATTTATTAGGAATTAACTGTCCGAAGATAAGAAAATGGAAGATCCACTATATCAAGTTTAACCATATAAGACGATCTGAACTGTCGAAAGGTACGAGTAAAAGATCTACAAGTCGTATTCTGGTAAGAATACATTTCTGAAATTGTTTTGCAAATAGTAGATATTGACAGTGTAGGAAAACAAACTTGTTATTCCGGATAGTATAGATGATGAGAGCGCACTTGTTGATACTTATACTTATTTTATGTGCAGGGCACTCTTTCCTTACGCGAATAAATTCCTTTTGTAGAAACTCACAATAGTGAATAGGGATAATTTTTGCTAAAATTTTCAAATTCTCTGCGAAGGCAAAAACACAACAATTAAATGTGCGCTATAGATTACCGGTATATACATATAATTAATTGAAGCAACTCTATATATGCGCATTGGGGAACCCTTGTGGAGCAGCTAGAAGTATTGAAGCAGACATAGTTTGAGTGATTTTCATGATAAGAAGCTATAAAACTGGTAATACAACAATTAAAACCGAGAGGCTGAATTTGGATGTAAAATAGATTGAAGATCTGTGGTATCAAAAGCCTGTAGGTGTAGACGTCATAACTTGCAAATTGATGCATCTACTTAAAAATTTAGTAATTTCAGCATGGCAATATGCCTTACATGGAGCCATGTTGATGTGTAAATATGTAACATCAAACACAGTTGTAAAAATTTAATGATGAGGAGCTATTAAGCTGATAGTGCAACAATTAAATCCGAAAGTGCTCAATTTTGAAAGCAAAATAGGTTTGCTTACCGTGTGTACAGTACACAACTTGATTATGCAAAATGATACACCAATGTTATGCGTAATATGTTAACCGAATACACTTGTAAAACTTTTATAAACCTTATGTTCAAAGACCTTAGAGTAGCTTGATAATATCGTTGGCAATGTAGGTGTACGCAGTACAAGATTAAAAATTGTGGTTTAGAATAACTGTCTGTAATTAGAAAAATTGGTAGTCTACCGTGACAAATAGGTGGGATGTCTTTAAGGTTGCTAGAGTTTTATTCGTCTAAAAAGGACAAATAGCGAAAGTATTCAAACTTTTATACGCGATCTCTTCTGAGAAGATTTTAACGAAACATCTGAAAAATCTATACAGTATTAGTGAGTTTCATTATTGCTAACTGTCATATAGACTACAATTCTTGATTAGTAGTAGACGGTGAAGTACTAAATTCTGAAATACTATCGAATCTCCAAATATTCCACTTTCGCAATCTGCCAACTCAGCATGCGCTGTAGCGTGCAAATTCCGCTTTATTTGTAAGTACTTGTCAATGCTAACAATTATATTTTTAACGTTATTTAATCTTGTAAATTTTGGATTTTCCCTTGAAATTATATTTGGGTTTCAGTAATACTTTTAATTTATTTTTTTCTAAATTTAAAACCTCTTAACATGACTGTATTTCAACTGACGTGTTAGATGGTGTTAACTGGCACAAAAAGTCGTCTGTGCCAACTCGTTATTTACATAGGGCATTCTATTCCACATAACGTTCTCGCTGATCAATCTACCAGATCTCAAACGTCAGGAGAGAAAGATAGAAAACGAACCTCCAGGGATACGTATTTTAAGTCACTTGCAGTCACAGATTAGATCAAATGGCGCAGTCAAGGCAAAATTTTTATCCGCGTTTTGTATTGCCTGCGGGCAAATATAGATGGCGATGACATCAAAAAATTACAGTTTTCAATAACACTAAGCAAATAGCGGGCGATTCAAAATGTATTTGATAGCGGGAAATTCAAAATAAAGTTTATTACAAATTAGGGTTTAATACCGCGAGATCAAAAATTATATTGATAAAGGTTTACCATGGAATGTAAAACGTCTGTCTTAAGTTATATCATTAAGTGTCATACTGTCATTAATATTTGTCATTCTAAGAGAAAATATAATGACAAATATGGACAGTATGACAATGATATAACTTAAGACAGACGTTTTACATTCCATGGCAAACCTTTATCAATATAATTTTTGATCTCGCGGTACATGATTACAACACTGTAATTAAATTGCATACTATTTACTAGTTCTCGTAGTAATAAGGAATCATTTCTAAGGAAAACAGTATACAGTACGATATTCAATTACAATGCTGTAACCACACAATAACGTTTTAAAGAAAAGAATTACTTAAATAATACATTTTAATATTGTTATATAGAAAAGGTACAAAGTACATTTATGATTATTAATAAGTAACATCTAACACATATTGCTGTGACTTCTTCTATATTGGTTGATAACCAAAAATTAAATTAATAAATTAATGTACTTTAGTAATCTCAGGGTCTAAGTATGAATTTATCATATTTTTATGTCGGATGATGTGTCACAGTCTTATACTTATAGTGAGTTCTAGCTGTGATTGTGACGTTGACTTTCCTTAGATCTCCCTGGGATGGGTATAAATAAGTAGATATAGAATGTCAGCACAACTTATTTTATTTTATATTTATATTTATATTTACAAAAACATTATTAAATATCATTACTATGCAATTCAATATAATATATATTCCATTGTCATCTCCAGTCTCTTTCATCCGCGGTACAAGCACCTTACAATCCTTGATTTTTTTATAAAATTGTTAATCATGAATAAAAATAAAATTCACTGCTCTAACCTTCACGTATGCTCATATCTCGAAATTGCCGTTATTCTATAAAAGCGTTAGCACCTCGTTAAGTCGCTCTGAACCAAGATTTACACGTCAATCCAGAGCTTACTCAAAGAAGAGTTTGTTTTAAATTATTTATATAACGTTCTAAATTTCCATTGCCATCCGGAGAATTTACTAATACTTCGTTAAACCGCCTTGAGCCAAGATTCACACGTCGACCCAGGACATATTCAAAGAAGAATTTATTTTTAATTGTTTAAATAATATTCTAAATTTTTATTGCTATCCGGAGAGTTTACTAATACTCCGTTGAACCGCCTTGAGCCAAGATTCACACGTCGACCCAGGACGTATTCAAAGAAGAATTTATTTTTAATTGTTTAAATAATATTCTAAATTTTTATTGCTATCCGGAGAGTTTACTAATACTCCGTTGAACCGCCTTGAGCCAAGATTCACACGTCGACCCAGGACATATCCAAAGAAGAATTTATTTTTTAATTGTTTAAATAATATTCTAAATTTTTATTGCTATTAGTTATGAAACAGTCATGAAGGTTCTTTCATTTATTTACTTTAGGATTGCAAGATGGATTTTACTTTATAGTGCTTGTACTCACTTTTCTAGGTCGTATAGCATCTCGAATTCTTCCTGGTAGCCTAGTCCCTCCATTTTTATTAAATTTATTATTGTGGCTTTTATGCGATCCAATCGCAGTACTTCGCGTCTCCTGGCGCGCACTTATCGTTGCCGCTTCTTGCGACTACGGCGTCTGAATCTCAAGGCGTTTTGTGCCTTTAGATTCCTTATTTCTTCGGCGCACTGGTTTAACTATTTTTCTTTAAGTTTTGAAGAGAATCAGGACTTCTTATCGACTGCCTTATTTTCGTCTGTGCGTCGTCTTTTATAGGGATAAACATTTGCCAAACGGCTTTATTTTTGTTTTAAATCGTTCCTTTCGTTTGAATCTTCGTCTGTCACGCCCTCCGTGTTAATTTCGATAACTATCGAAATTACGTGATCATGTGACCTTGTTCCACCATGTTTGTTATTGTTGTCATTTACGTATTCTATACTTTTATATTTATATCCATAGACATTTGATTGTTTTCATTTTAATGGTAGGTATCCTTTTATTGTATTTTATTATATTTACTAATGCTTTATTTATTTATTTTTAGCCTAAATGTCTTGAAGCATTTGTACGTGAATAAAATTATGTACTATCGCATATTTAGACGTACATTCAACAATGTCCTTTTTATTCTGTAAATATCAGTGAATTTGCATAGCCAGCATAATGTTTTATTTTCAATGATGAACTAGGCCACAATATTTACATTCTGGATGCGTTAGTGTATATCGAAAACAAGCAAATCATATATCTTTGTATGCGTTTTGGTGTCCCTACGGACGAAAATATAATTGATCTTGTGACCGTGAAATAAGTGGTATATATTTATTTATTTATGTACATAGACCTTTGTTTAATATTGTATTTTTGGTTTTAGCTTGGTCTTTCTTAGAATATATTCGTGTAGAGAAGAGAATAAACAAATCGTGCCTCTTTACGTACACTCAATAATATTTTATACAGAAAATATAAGTGAAACGTGTATAGTGATACATAACATTTATTCTTGACAATGTTGGTGGTTATAATATTGATATTCTTTGTGATAATTCCTATTTTGAACTATTATCTCTGCTAGAGAATGTATTGCCCGTTGACCTACTTTTCTATTGACTGCTAGTAATACTGTTTTAAGTTATCATATCCTTTTTATTAAACGGAGGTCAGTATTTGAATATTGTTTTATGGAATATTTAACATAATTTTGTGCTCTAATTTATTTTAACATTGTTTTATATTTTTCATTTTTATTTTTAATTGTGGATGCTATTATTTTTACGGGTATGCAACCCATATTGCATTTATGTGTATACTACTGCATAGCTATGAAATTTTTAGTAAACACTAAAATATAATTAAAACTACATACATTTACATTAATTAATGACTTTTCTGTATATATTTATTGAAATATATAAAATTGTAATTTATATTGAATATGTAAAATTATATTTACTTAAAATAAACATAGTGATATTTTATTTCTGTTGGTTCTTTATTTGTTTGGTTTCTTTATTTTATTTATTCATTTATTTACAAGAAAATACCACAGCATATCCCAAGTTAAGAAACTGTCAATATGCCATAGTTGACTACGAAAAATATGCGCGTATTGCATTTTCTTTACTTAATGGTATTTTCTAAACTTTTATTTAACTAATATTCTAACGTCTAAATTTTCTATATTCTTATGTGGGAACTATCCCTTTTTGTTTCTTAATATCTATTTACATAACTTAAGTGCTATAATCTTGGGAACTATCCCTTTTATTTTTGTAATATTTATTTACATAACTTAAGTAATATAAATTTGGGAACTATCCCTTTTTGTTTCCTTAATACCTATTTACATAACTTAAATGCTATAATCTTGGGAACTATCCCTTTTTATTTTTGTAATATTTATTTACAACTTAAATAGTATAGTTTTGGGAGCTGTCCCTTTTTATTTCCTCATGGGTTCATATTTTTCATCGTATGAGTTTATATTTTAACTTTCCTCCCTTCATTTTTGTTTGATTACTTATTTTGAGTTTTCACCTTTCATTTTTAATAGGAAAGTGGTACTTAATTTATTTAAAGTGAGACATATACAAATATATAATAAATTGGAGATATCTTCTTCGTGTGGGTTCAATATCTTTTGCGTGGCATCAATTAAGCCTACAATTGATATTCATATATAAAATCTTATTATTTTCCACATATCAGTCGGGGAATTTATCTTGAATAAATAGTATTTTCTTTTTATTTTCTTCACGTTACCTGCCCAAAAAGAATCTTTTAAACTATCGTAGCAAACCACTGGGTATCTGTGTACTTCATTGATAATGTTTCCTTTGGATCTTCTATATTTTTCTCTTTTACAGCGACAATTGGACTGATAAAGTTCACTTCTGTTTTTTTTCCATTATATTGTTCTTCAGCATTTCTTTTATTTCTAATTTCACTTAAATAATATTTATTGGGAATATGGATAGATTTTCACATAGAAGGGTCCCTTTTCATTTACCTCGAGCTTATGCTCGTAATTTCTTACCAAGCCAGGACTGTCATCAACTAGTCTCTTGTGCTTATTTAAAAGATTGCTCACATGATTTTTACACTTTTCATTGCAATTTATACTTGTACCATCCTTTTTTAATGTGAAGTCCTTATTCTTTGGATGCTTCACGAGATGCGTACATTTATTGTCATATGAATTGTTAATCATTTCTTGCGTGAGTTCCTTTTCTATTTCTCCTACATATAATTTATTAATTAATTTTATTTATTTCTTTACTGGTGCTTCTTCGCTCCATGAAATTGTCATATTTCTTATGTGAAAAGTCTTGTCCTTCATATCCAGTTTTGTGCTATATTGACTTAAAAGTCCATTCCCAATATGCAATTGCAATTCAAATTATTTACTACTACAAATTCTGTCAGTAGGTTTATTTTATTTACTTTTACATTAACGCAGAAAACTTTATCAATGGTTACCAAAGATTTTTTATTTGCTGTAATGAAGTTAATCTTCTTTATAGGAATATATCGTCCTTGTTTCTCTAAAATTTTCATTTATAACGCTGTGGTCGAGTAGCTTTTATTTATTTTATTTTCTTCCCCAATTCTGATTGGTATGTGTGGTAGTTCAGTGGTACTTTCATTGGATCTTCATATTTGTATGTCTCGTTTCATTTTCCTTGGTTGGGGTGTCGTTGTTGAAGTTGGCTAAGGTAGGAGTAGGGTAGCCACGTCCCATCGGAGGTCCCCAATTTATCCTCCGCCGTGCTCCTTGATTTATTGGGAATTTATTTTCCCAAAATCTTGAGGCGAAAGTCAATAATGTTTTTGTTATGCCGAAGTATATCCTCGAGGTACGTCGTTGGTGTTCTAAGTTCCCTATCTTCTTGGTTACTTGAACGTGTATTTATTGAATGGTAAAGTGATACTTTATTTTCTTTATTTATTTCTGTGGCTATACTTATTCTTCCTTTTTCCATTAGTACAACCTCTTCGGTCCCCCTCAGTGTGTTGACTTCTTTGTGCGTCATTATAACCTTTCCAATTTGTATACTAAGTGCCTGTCGTTTCCATGAGCCTGTATATTTTTCTGCTCCTATGAGTATTTCTAATGTTTGCCGTGAAATGTATAGATGTGAAATTTTGTTATCTTCTTCTTCATATAGCAACGTGTCCAACTGTGTTCTCAAAATTTTCTTATTGGAATCCATATATTTGGTTCTTCTCCATGTATGTATTATTGTGGAGGTTTCTTTGACTTTTGTTGCTATTTGTGCACCATCTTCATGGGTTGGCATATTCTTCGTGATTTCTTCGTTTTTCGTTGTATTGGTGTTTATTATTTCATTTTC
This sequence comes from Amphimallon solstitiale, assembly GCA_963170755.1. Lineage (NCBI taxonomy): Eukaryota > Metazoa > Arthropoda > Insecta > Coleoptera > Scarabaeidae > Amphimallon > Amphimallon solstitiale. The sequence continues at coordinate 199,875,523 of OY720675.1, forward strand.
AAATGATTCTTCTTCGTTGTTCGTTGCGTTGGTATTTATTATTTTATTTTCTAATGATTCTTCTTCGTCAAATCGTTCTATCGTTTCGTCCATCAGTGATCTGTACATATTCTCACACCTTCTCGTATTGTCCCTTATTACTTTCGTTAAACCTGACACAGACTCTGTTATTTTGTTTTCTAAATTAGCATTCGACTGACGCATCTCTGTTCGAAAATCTTGGAATCCCTTGTCAATTTTTTGATTTAATTTATTTAGATTTTCATTGTTCTTCTCATTGTGTGATTTTATTTCTTCTTTCATGTCTTTCATGTTCTCATTATTTGATTTCATTTCTTCTTTCATGTGCAATAGGACTTGAAGCAAATTATCCATTTTATCTTCCGATGATTTTTCGGTTGTTCTCTTGAGAGATGTACTTCCAACGATCGGTTCTTCCACTTGATCACCTTCCAACTCTTGTTTCTCTGATTCTGAGCTAGAGGTTGAACGGTTGCTGCGAGAATTATCTCTGTATCTGGTAAACTGTGGTCTTGTTTCCTTATCTTCAACCTTTTCAGGTTTTTCGCTTTTCTTGTAGTTTTCATCAGCCATTTTTATTTTTTTGTTTGTTTTTATTCTATCTCTTATCTACCCTGTCCCAATAGGAGAATATTGTGTGCTTATGGCGTTCTAAGGAAAGTAAATTCACACAGCCTTTTATCGTTGAGTGCCAAATTAAGGTTGATCTTGGCCAACGATAAGCTTTTCGACGTTCGGGTGCCAAATTAAATCTTGGCCAACGATAAGCCTAGGACGTATGCGCCAAATTAATATATAAAATGTTGTAGGCTTTAACACAGCCCTTCTCGTTGGGTCGCCAAAATAAATCTTGGCCAACGATAAGCCTAGCAGGTTGGGTGCCAAAATAGATCTTGGCCAACGATAAGCCCTTACCAGTTGGGCGCCAAAATAATGCTGTGACTTCTTCTATATTGGTTGATAACCAAAAATTAAATTAATAAATTAATGTACTTTAGTAATCTCAGGGTCTAAGTATGAATTTATCATATTTTTATGTCGGATGATGTGTCACAGTCTTATACTTATAGTGAGTTCTAGCTGTGATTGTGACGTTGACTTTCCTTAGATCTCCCTGGGATGGGTATAAATAAGTAGATATAGAATGTCAGCACAACTTATTTTATTTTATATTTATATTTATATTTACAAAAACATTATTAAATATCATTACTATGCAATTCAATATAATATATATTCCATTGTCATCTCCAGTCTCTTTCATCCGCGGTACAAGCACCTTACAATCCTTGATTTTTTTATAAAATTGTTAATCATGAATAAAAATAAAATTCACTGCTCTAACCTTCACGTATGCTCATATCTCGAAATTGCCGTTATTCTATAAAAGCGTTAGCACCTCGTTAAGTCGCTCTGAACCAAGATTTACACGTCAATCCAGAGCTTACTCAAAGAAGAGTTTGTTTTAAATTATTTATATAACGTTCTAAATTTCCATTGCCATCCGGAGAATTTACTAATACTTCGTTAAACCGCCTTGAGCCAAGATTCACACGTCGACCCAGGACATATTCAAAGAAGAATTTATTTTTAATTGTTTAAATAATATTCTAAATTTTTATTGCTATCCGGAGAGTTTACTAATACTCCGTTGAACCGCCTTGAGCCAAGATTCACACGTCGACCCAGGACGTATTCAAAGAAGAATTTATTTTTAATTGTTTAAATAATATTCTAAATTTTTATTGCTATCCGGAGAGTTTACTAATACTCCGTTGAACCGCCTTGAGCCAAGATTCACACGTCGACCCAGGACATATCCAAAGAAGAATTTATTTTTTAATTGTTTAAATAATATTCTAAATTTTTATTGCTATTAGTTATGAAACAGTCATGAAGGTTCTTTCATTTATTTACTTTAGGATTGCAAGATGGATTTTACTTTATAGTGCTTGTACTCACTTTTCTAGGTCGTATAGCATCTCGAATTCTTCCTGGTAGCCTAGTCCCTCCATTTTTATTAAATTTATTATTGTGGCTTTTATGCGATCCAATCGCAGTACTTTGCGTCTCCTGGCGCGCACTTATCGTTGCCGCTTCTTGCGACTACGGCGTCTGAATCTCAAGGCGTTTTGTGCCTTTAGATTCCTTATTTCTTCGGCGCACTGGTTTAACTATTTTTCTTTAAGTTTTGAAGAGAATCAGGACTTCTTATCGACTGCCTTATTTTCGTCTGTGCGTCGTCTTTTATAGGGATAAACATTTGCCAAACGGCTTTATTTTTGTTTTAAATCGTTCCTTTCGTTTGAATCTTCGTCTGTCACGCCCTCCGTGTTAATTTCGATAACTATCGAAATTACGTGATCATGTGACCTTGTTCCACCATGTTTGTTATTGTTGTCATTTACGTATTCTATATTTTTATATTTATATCCATAGACATTTGATTGTTTTCATTTTAATGGTAGGTATCCTTTTATTGTATTTTATTATATTTACTAATGCTTTATTTATTTATTTTTAGCCTAAATGTCTTGAAGCATTTGTACGTGAATAAAATTATGTACTATCGCATATTTAGACGTACATTCAACAATGTCCTTTTTATTCTGTAAATATCAGTGAATTTGCATAGCCAGCATAATGTTTTATTTTCAATGATGAACTAGGCCACAATATTTACATTCTGGATGCGTTAGTGTATATCGAAAACAAGCAAATCATATATCTTTGTATGCGTTTTGGTGTCCCTACGGACGAAAATATAATTGATCTTGTGACCGTGAAATAAGTGGTATATATTTATTTATTTATGTACATAGACCTTTGTTTAATATTGTATTTTTGGTTTTAGCTTGGTCTTTCTTAGAATATATTCGTGTAGAGAAGAGAATAAACAAATCGTGCCTCTTTACGTACACTCAATAATATTTTATACAGAAAATATAAGTGAAACGTGTATAGTGATACATAACATTTATTCTTGACAATGTTGGTGGTTATAATATTGATATTCTTTGTGATAATTCCTATTTTGAACTATTATCTCTGCTAGAGAATGTATTGCCCGTTGACCTACTTTTCTATTGACTGCTAGTAATACTGTTTTAAGTTATCATATCCTTTTTATTAAACGGAGGTCAGTATTTGAATATTGTTTTATGGAATATTTAACATAATTTTGTGCTCTAATTTATTTTAACATTGTTTTATATTTTTCATTTTTATTTTTAATTGTGGATGCTATTATTTTTACGGGTATGCAACCCATATTGCATTTATGTGTATACTACTGCATAGCTATGAAATTTTTAGTAAACACCAAAATATAATTAAAACTACATACATTTACATTAATTAATGACTTTTCTGTATATATTTATTGAAATATATAAAATTGTAATTTATATTGAATATGTAAAATTATATTTACTTAAAATAAACATAGTGATATTTTATTTCTGTTGGTTCTTTATTTGTTTGGTTTCTTTATTTTATTTATTCATTTATTTACAAGAAAATACCACAGCAATATGTTTTAGTTAAATTACCAGTACTATAATAAATTAACGAACAATAGCATAGTCTACCAAAAGTAGAGTTTTCGACTAACAAACATATTTTTAACAATAAGATAGAATTTCTGTCGAAAAAGCACAAGTACTTACTCGAAATACTACAAAGTAGAAAAGGTATAAAGTACATTTATGATTACTATTGAAAAATTATAACTAACATCCAACACTTATGTTTTAGTTAAATTACCAGTACAAAAATAAATTAACGAACAATAGCATAATCTACCAAAAGTAGAATATTCGACTAACAAACAAATTTTTAACAATAAGATAGAATTTCTGTCGAAAAAGCACAAGTACTTACTCGAAATACTACAAAGTAGGTAATTAAACCTGATAAACACACAATGACTTAAGCCCGCCCATGTTTACTACCACCATTTACAAAATCTTGTATTACATAAATGATGAACATAAAATAAGGTGACATAAATAAAAATATGGATACATAAGATACCTAACAAATTTTGTAGACGTCTTTTCATCAATATATAATTAAAAGAGTGACAATTAGGGCTTAAAAATTAAATAATGTTAATTACATGGCTATAGAAGAAAACAAAAAAATTAAACCTGCAATAACTAACACCAAATTGATTAATTTATTGTGGTCGTAAAACAAATGAGACTTCCAATGATATGGCTGCCTTAGTCTCCGTGGGTGACCTCATGGGATGGAGTGTCGGCACTGCATTTCTGTTTAAGCGTACTGAATGAGGGTGTGCATAGCAGTTTGTGTCAAAATGTAGGCTGCAAAGTTTCTTATTACATGTTGTACTGGCATCTAGCACAGGTTTCATGCCCATTTGCTGTTGTTTCACTCCTGAATAATAAAATATAATAATTACAACTGTATACTAACAAATATCAAACTGCCTAGGAAAATCATTAGGAAAAACCATAAATGCTTCTGTACCAAGAAACATGAAGTTTCTATTAACACTGCTAAACATCGATTGATTGCTTGTGAAAAAACATAATATAGAAACTTAAAAACAAGTAGTAAGTTTTTCGTGTACTTTAAAGGCTTTCTTATACACCTATAGGGTTAAACTGCAGTTGAGGTGTCAGGCGACTAGTGTACCTTATAGAGCATCTCTAATTGAACAACTTTTTCTTATAAAATTATCAATGCAAGCATAGAGAAATGGAGATAAAAAATAAATTAGATACTGACCGATTCAATTTTGCAGCTTACATCTCATGTAAGGTATCCCATATAGATCATTGAAATGATGAAAATCACGATAATTGATGTTTATTTCACATAATCACACACAATTTAGGTCAATTTGTATGTTTTCTTATGACTTTTTGCGATTTTAAAAGCACCATCAAATGTCAACAAAAACAGCTGATATCATGTGATCTCGTATTTACAATTTTGCTAACATTCAATCTAAGAACGTGGAAATCAACGGTAATTGTTGTGTTGTGAGCTTAAATAGGCATCATTTATTGTGATTTTCATTATTTCAATGCTCTATATGGGATATCTCACATGGGATGTAACCTGCAAGGTTGACTCGGTGAGTACTTAATTTATTTTTTATCTCCATTTCCCTACATTAGCATTGATAATTTTATAAGAAAAAGTTGTTCAATTAGACGTCCTTTATAATGTACACTAATCATTTTGTCAAAAATCGCCTGACACTCAACTACAATTATTCCCACTTATATTATACTCCTAATAATTGCCAATTACTTACTTAATTGTCATTTAAACTTTAATTGGTGTAATCGGAAACCAACAAAATCCTTGCTACAACCAGGTGGTCCTTGTTGCACTTGGAATCAGAACTACAAACAAAAAATCTCCAGCTCACCTTCGGGTTATATGTCAACTATTAGTGCCGTTAGTTACTTGTTCGCATTCTCGGAAAATATGCATCGCTCTTGCTTCCTGCTTGTACGCCCCACACACAATGCACCAGGTTCTATCCATCCTTTAAGTCTAAAAAGGCAATATGTCAACTTAATAAAATTATCATATTACTCTTTACAGAACTTACGGTACGATTATAACACCACTATGTAGTAATAAGAAAAATAATGTTTAGCAACACACAAAATTTGTTGATTAACGTTTCTACGCGTTTCCATAAAGTGACAGCGCTATAGTAGCGACATCTCAGTTATTCGGTTAAACTCATGATTCAAATTTACTTATAGGTATCTTGTTTCTAACACCGTGGCGCCATCTTATATTGCCCCGGATTAGGTAGCTCAGGCAGCAAAACCCCGTATTTAACTGAACCATCCGATAATCCGTGCTTGCAGTTGAGAAAAGAGTAAGCTAACCAACAGATAGTCCAAAACAGTCTAAGTGTACGGGCCAACGACGCCCTCACCATTACAATTATTTGTTTGATAAAAGTTCATACTTGAAGCACTAATAATGAATGACCTATATGGAAAAGAATCATTTTCTAAGGTGTGAGATCCGACGCAAAGCGAAACGTTCAATGGGAACCAAACTCATAACGCTGCATATATAAGATTTGTCAGGTCTTCAGTCCAATATGCAATAACTTAAGAGAGATCGTATCCCGTTCTTGAATAAATAAGTTCGAGTATATCTATTAACTGGTTTGTAAAACAAAATACTTGTGGGATATGGAATCAAATATATTTCAAATATTTGTGTTTATTTATGTCAACTTGATAACACTGAACCAACTTTATTAGAAAGAAAACTTTTTGTTGTGTTGAAACAATAACAGTGTTTGTCTTTCTTATAAAATGTAAAAAATATTTATATTCTCGAATAAACAAATGTACTGAATTATATTCCTCCCAATCGACCACTGGTAATCAGCAAAATTAAATTACAAACATTCCACCGCCAGTAAAATTCGAACACATACTATCTAATATACATACATAATGCAGTTTAAGACGTTAAAAATGATTCGTAGTTAAGTCTACCCTTTGAAGCAGCTGGTTAGTTCGAAGGTCCCGGTAAGTCTGTGAAACTAAATTCGAATCTTTCTGGAGGTGAAATGTATAATTTAATTTCGATAAATAACAATATCAGTGTTGATTGTGAAGAAAATATCTTTTAATAATTCTTTAGCTTTGCAAACAATCTTTAATTACAGAATGTTTCGAATGTTTTTGAATGCCTTCAACATTAGCAGAATTAGTAAAATAAAGGAATAAAATGGATGTTATTTTTATACATTCTATTTATTTTAAGATGGATACAAGAAACTTAAGAGATTTTTATGGTACTTTAATCCAAAATCTATGATTATATTACTATATGTGCATCCTAAGATTTTTGGCATCTAACAACACTATGTTTTGAGTATTAGAGATCGCATTTACAATTGTAAATTTGGAATATATTTAAATCAATATTTTTCTGTAGCCCGGATAACATTTCCTCTTAAATAATTTTTATTCTAATCAATTATATTTTAAGTACTATTTAAGACTTAATAAGAGTCTGATTTAGATGTTATTAGAGAAAACTAGCTGGATTTTTCAATCTCTTCGAGTTTGAATACGCCTCTTTTGCTTCCGCTTTCAGCTTTATTACAATGTCCTGTAAAATGCGAGCATTGACATGATACTTTCGACGCGCCCTGTATGTACGTCTAATTTAGGCTTTTGCACAGACTGTCATTGCGTCAAAAGTTAGTTGACGTTTATTCGATCCTATAAACTTCAAATTGAATGTCATTATTGACATATGTAAATGTGGCAATTGTGTGTAATCTTTTTTTACATTAAGGAGCATTTTAATAATATAAATAGCTCGTTAATGTTATTATTATACTTAGGTACATATGATAGTACATTTTAATTTTATTTACAATTAATGGTAATATAGAGTGAAGGATGGGAGATATTTTACGATGACTACAACATCCATGATTTCACAAATTAATAATTATCAAGAATACTACTACTTCGACATGATAACATAGTTGGGTTATGACTCAAGTGACATATACTGCAACTGCACTTTTAAAGTGTTTGATCGATTGTTGCTTCCAGATTGACGGAATTTTGTTGAATAATCGAAGTACCAAATATTCCATATCTCAGAAGCATCCCTGGAAGTATATGCAGCTAGACTGATACAATTTCTTCCTTACATGAAATCTTTAGTCCTATCTGTGTATTTTGTGATTCATATCAATAAATGTAATAAATATCTATTACTACTCGAATGCACTAACATTATGCACTAACACACTTAAGCATGGAAGATTATTTTTGTAAACAAAAGCAAGAGTAATGGTGCAAGAAATTGAAAAACAAAACAAAAATTTAAGGTACCTAAAAATAAATACAAGAGAGTTATATACGACTAATTATATATATATAATAATAAATCAAAGAAAATAAAACAAGAGATCATTTAATATTAAATTTGGTAACCACCATTGTTTATTTAATTCAGGTGCCGTGGCATATAATTTAATAATGTATTGCTGTCAACTCCAATAACTTTAAGTTTTTGTGAAACGGGTGTGAGTGATAATTTGTACTAATAGCTGATTATCTTTAGTTGTACTTTTTCGCGGTCTTCCAATTTTCGTTTTCGTTCTCAAATGACTCTTTGTGCGAAACCGTTGTATCAGCCTCTCAGAAGTTCTTGCCTGGAATAACTTTAATATCAACAAACCAAGAAGAAAAAATATTTTCTATATATTATTTTCAGTATATATTTTAATTGATATCAAATTACTAGATACAATTTTAATGTAATGCAACCACGTATTTCGTAAATAACTGCTACGTGTGTCACTACTACCAGAAGTTGTTGTCAATCGCTGGGGCACATGGATACAAGCAGCATCCTATTATCACATACATTTTGACGATGTTAAAATTATAATACAGCTACTGGATCTGAATGATGCTTTTTCTATTTTACATGTTCAACAAGCATTTATAGAACATCTATTGAGGTAGATTTAGCCAATACTAATAGAACAATAGAACTCTGACCAACCCACAATATTTTGTAACTAAAGCCATGAATATTGTAACATCTCAACAATGTGGCGTACAGTACTAGTAAAATAACGAGATGTTTTATTAATTTTTTACGTATATCATACTAGTTTCAAATTAAAAAAAATGAGATGTAGCCACCATGTCCATATTTTAAGAATTTTTTTTATACAAAAAATATTCAAAATCCTATTCTAAATACTTCTATTCTCTTAATAAATCTCTTTCGAATGCATGCTTTGCGAGATACTTGAAAAGAAAGTGCGACGCGCTAAGAGTAGAAGTGTTACTTCTCGTCCGAATTTTGAAATTTTATTTTGACCAAAAATATTCTAAATTCAGGTCTAAATACTTTTCTACTTTTGACAAATATATATAGAATGCATAATTATGACATACTTGCAAAAAATCGCTATTCGATACGAGTAAGTGTTACTTCCGGTTAGAATTTGGAATTTTTTTTTTTGCAAAAGGTATTGAAAATTAAGTTCTGAATACTTTTATACTCGTAACGTACCTGTCAAAAAGTTGATTTTCGATAAGAGTAAAAGACGTATTTCCGTTAGGAATTTCGAACAAATGTTGTAGTAAAATTCTTCTCAAATTTAATTTTGAGTACATTTGGTTTCTTTATAAATTAGTTTAAACTTTGTAGTTGACCAAATATTGGCAAAATTCGATTTTTTCACTGAAGTAAACTATGACTTCCGGTCTGCCGATTTTACTGAAAATCTAATCAGATCTCAAGAGGGAAATTATACACGTAAACACAAAATTTGGAATTGATACCTATAGCGGTTTGACCGCTATCGTGGTGAAACACACACACACAGAGAGAGAGAGACATTTTTTAAAAAACACTTTTCGGTATCAGGAGACTTCAAAACGTGGACATTTACAAAAATCTCGAGGGTCAAAATGTTCATCACAATACTTCTTGATGCTACGTATGAGAAAGTAATACATCTCATATGTAGCAAACAATAAATTTCACAAAGAATCTTTTCAATACAGATAGGTTTGAAAGAGAATATTTTAAAATATGTAATACCAGCAATATAATAACCAGGGAACGAAAGTTACGTTTACATGGCATCAGCGCCAGGGGCGCATTGAGGACATTAATCCCGATTTGATATTTTTCACATGAGAATCAAAATACTTTTAGAGAAACAAGTACGTATCAAATCACGCAAGTAAATTTTCGTATATGAATAAATGTATGAATGCACATCTACCCTAAGCCGGCATTGCGAACAAACAACGTGCAGACAGCTGTTTCGACCTTACATTGGTCTCATCAGTGCAGGAACGTGTTTGATCACAATCCCTCGAAAGCTTAAAAAACCTGATATTGTCAACTTACGTACCAAACGCCATGAGAGATTCTCAGCGGCATCTGTTACCCAAGTGCGACATCGCAATGTAATGTTGTCCTCCGTAGTACAACTACTAATCAGGCAACTGTAGATATACGTGCATTCAATGAACACGCCATAGGTGGCGTACCATTACAATACATTGTAAAGTACGTATCAAGTAAAAGTAAATACATCTTCTTCAGAAGTAATATTGAAGGGTTTATAAACACATATCACACGTGCTGATGCTGATCGTTCACTGTTTACGTTGAGAATTCAACTGAAAGGAAATCACCATTAATTATATACATACATTATATATTATATACATATGCTCAGTTAATACATGTATACATTGGAAAAGACCATTCAGCATTTACCATTGTAAGAGGCATATTTAAAGTACATCAAGTTTTTTAATGATGGCACGTTTATTCCCGGTTAGGAAAAATCTACTTTGTTACCTACCAGTAAATTTCCTCAATTCCTTTCCCTTTTCTTCCTTTGCTGCTGAGAACGTCAAACAAAATTTTGAAGCATTTCTAAATGCCAATCTATTAAAATTTACTGGGAAATATTCTGGGATTACTAAAGTTTATCAGTATACTTTCTATATCACTGGTCTTAGGACACGACAAAACTTTTTGGCGCAACTAAACAAGTGTAATTGTGGTCTTCGCCCAGACGGCAAAACTGCTTAGACGAACCTAACTGTTTTCTCCGTTGATTAAGACACATTCTGCCCTGGATAAACTACAAACCCTGGAAACTTCCTGCAACTCATTAACATGCCTGTCAACAAAATGTGTATTAGTTCGTAAAGTTAGGATTGTAAATTAATTACCTTGTTATTATTATTATACATACTAAAAGCGAGCGGCCGTTTCGTGTTAATTTCTTGAGAAAAGACGGCTTAACCAAATCACCATGGTTACCGATCGGACGGCTCAAAATCGAGTTGAAATTGGTGAATTTGGGCGCAGTACTCGTCCCTGGATACGCGGAATTAAAGGCCGTCTTGGCGGGTGGACTTGCAGGTGACATTAAATTGTTCCTCGACGGAGAGATTTTCCCTTTTTTCGGTGCGCGTGCAGAGATATCCGCCGTCCAAGAGAGGAGCGTGCAAAAGTCGGCATTCGGGCGTGGCGAACAAATCTGACAAACGGCGCTGGCGGATGGAAAATTCACGTGAAACACGTTGAAAATCGCTAGAAACGTCAAACTGACAGGCAACTGAGTGGTATCCGCATATTCACATTTAAGCGTGAAATACGAAATTTTGAAGGCCACGAGGGTCCAACAGGACCCGGGGACTTAACGAACCGACTTCTGGGGACCTTCTACATGCTTATTTCGAGTCGACAGTCGCACGCAACCAAGGGCATGAACACTTTGAAGTTGGTTTGCGGGTGGATTTTTTCAGAAAAATGGCCGATTCCACATGCACTGATATCAATGCATTCCGGACGGGCGAAAATATTATCAGATTCTCACGTGCACTGCCGGTCAATATATTACGGTCCGGCGAATGTTCGGCATGTCCACACAATACATAGCGGTCCCGCTTGATTTAATACCTTTCATCTATACAGGTGTTGTCGAGTAATATTTTGAATTAAAATACATAAATTTCAGAACGCGTATTTCCTCAAAGGGGAAAAGGAAGGCTTTCGACATTTATGTGCCCCTACGAAATAATTTTATTGAAACGATTACACAAACGTGCACGGTGGGCGGAGTTGGCTGAAATCAATTTCTCTCTATTCTGATTAAAAGTAAAACTGGGAGTTTTTACGGTCGCCTGTCACTAATTCTAAATTGACGTACGAATGTGAAATTTCAGATACGGGGGTGTCTTATGTCGCCGATCACTAATCCAAAGACAAAATGTCAAAAAAAAGAATGGCCGAAGATTTTTTGAAAATTGACGTATGAATGCGAAATTTTAGATACGGGTGTGTCTGCGGACGCCGATCACCAATCCATAGTCAAAATGTAAAAAAAAAAAATGGCGAAAGATATTTTTAAAATTGACGTACGAATGTGAAATTTTAGATACGGGGGTGTCTTAGGTAGCCGATCACGAATCCAAAGTCAAAATGTCAAATTTTTTTTTGAAAATTGACGTATGAATGTGAAATTTTAGATACGGCGCTGTGTGCGGATGCCGATCACAAATCCAAAATCAAAATGTCAAAAAAAAACAAAATGGCGGAAGTTTTTTTGAAAATTGGCGTATGAATGTGAAATTTTAGATACGGGGGTGTCTCAGGTCGCCGATCACGAATCCAAAGTCAAAATGTAAAAAAAAAGAAAATGGCGGAAGTTTTTTTGAAAATTGGCGTATGAATGTGAAATTTTAGATGCGGGGGTGTCTCAGGTCGCCGATCACGAATCCAAAGTCAAAATGTCAAAAAAAAACAAAATGGCGGAAGTTTTTTTGAAAATTGACGTATGAATGTGAAATTTTAGATACGGGGGTGTCTCAGGTCGCCGATTACGAATCCAAAGTCAAAATGTCAAAAAAAAACAAAATGGCGGAAGTTTTTTTGAAAATTGACGTATGAATGTGAAATTTTAGATACGGGGGTGTTTTAGGTCGCCGATCACGAATCCAAAGTCAAAATGTCAAAAAAAACAAAATGGCGGAAGTTTTTTGGAAAATTGACGTATGAATGTGAAATTTTAGATACGGGGGTGTTTTAGGTCGCCGATCACGAATCCAAAGTCAAAATGTCAAAAAAAAACAAAATGGTGGATGGGTTTTTGAAAATTGACGTATGAACGTGAAATTTTAGATACGGGGGTGTGTGCGGACGCCGATCACAAATCCAAGGTCAAAATGTCAAAAAAAAAGAAAATGGCGGACGGGTTTTTTGAAAATTGACGTATGAATGCGAAATTTTAGATACGGGGGTGTGTGCGGACGCCGATTACAGATCCAAAGTTAAAATGTCAAAAAAACAAAATGGCGGAAGTTTTTTGAAAATTGACGTATGCATGTGAAATTTTAGATACGGGGGTGTGTACGGACGCCGATCACAAATCCAAAGTCAAAATGTCAAAAAAATGGCGGACGGTTTTTTGAAAATTGACGTATGAACGTGAAATTTTAGATACGGGGGTGTGTGCGGACGCCGATCATAAATCCAAAGTCAAAATGTAAAAAAAACAAAATGGCGGAAGAGTTTTGAAAATTGACGTATGAATGTGAAATTTTAGATACCGGGGTGTGTGCGGACGCCGATTACAAATCCAAAGTCAAAATGTCAAAAAAAACAATGGCGGAAGGGGTTTTTTGAAAATTGACGTATGAATGTGAAATTTTAGATACGGGGGTGTGTGCGAACGCCAATCACAAATCCAAAGTCAAAATGTCAAAAAAAAACAAAATGGCGGACGGTTTTTTGAAAATTGACGGATGAACGTGAAATTTTATATGCGGGGGTGTATGCGGACGCCGATCACCAATCCATAGTCAAAATGTCAAAAAAAACAAAATGGCGGAAGTTTTTTTAAAATTGACGTATAAATACGAAATTTTAGATACGGGGGTGTGTGCGGACGCCGATTACAAATCCATAGTCAAAATGTCAAAAAGAACAAAATGGCGGACAGGTTTTTTGAAAATTGACGTATGAATGTGAAATTTTAGATACGTGCGGACGCCGATTACAAATCCAAAGTCAAAATGTCAAAAAAAACAAAATGGCGGCAGATTTTTTTGAAAATTGACATATGAATGTGAAATTTTAGATATGGGGGTGGTTGAGGTCACCGATTACAAATCCAAAGACAAAATGTCAAAAAAACAAAATGGCGGACGGGTTTTTTGAAAATTGACTTACAAATGTGAAATTTTAGATACGGGGGTGTCTTAGGTCATCGATCACGAATCCATAGTCAAATTGTCAAAAAAAATGGCGGAAGAGTTTTTTGAAAATTGACGTAGGAATGTGAAATTTTAGATATGGGAACGTCTTAGGTCACCGATCACAAATCCGAAGTCAAAATGTCAAAAAAAAAATGGCGGAAGGTTTTTGAAAATTGACGTATGCATGTGAAATTTTAGATACGGGGGTACCTTAGGTCCCCGATCACAAATCCAAAGTCAAAATATCAAAAAAAACCAAAATGGCGGAAGAATTTTTTGAAAATTGACGTATGAATGTGAAATTTTAGATACCGGGGTGTGTGCGAACGCCGATTACAAATCCATAGTCAAAATGTCAAAAAAATAGAATGGCGGCAGAATTTTTTGAAAATTGACATATGAATGTGAAATTTTAGATACGGGGGTGGTTGAGGTCACCGATTACAAATCCAAAGTCAAAATGTCAAAAAACAAAATGGCGGACGGGTTTTTTGAAAATTGACGTATGAATGTGAAATTTTAGATACGGTGGTGTGTGCGGACGCCGATCATAAATCCAAAGTCAAAATGTCAAAAAAACAAAATGGAGGAAGATTTTTTGAAAATTGACGTATAAATGCGAAATTTTAGATACGGGGGTGGTTGGGGTCACCGATTACAAATCCAAAGTCAAAATGTCAAAAAAAAAAAAATGGCGGAAGAGTTTCTTGAAAATTGACGTATGCATATGAAATTTTAGATACGGGGGTGCCTTAGGTCCCCGATCACAAATCCAAAGTCAAAATGTCAAAAAAAACAAAATGGCGGAAGAATTTTTTGAAAATTGACGTATAAATGTGAACTTTTAGATACGGGGCTGTCTTAGGTGGCTGATCACGAATCAATAGTCAAAATGTAAAAAAAAATGACGCACGAGTTTTTTGAAAATTGATGAATGTTTGAGAAATTCTGGATACGGGGGTGCTTGTTGTCGCTTATTACGTCTTCAATTTGGCGATTCTTCAAAACGTGATTGAATAGGGCTTAAATTTAGCACTTCATTTTTTCTTAACGTTAGTAGATTCGAAAACATCAGAATAGTATTGTACACTGTCTCAATGAAAATGTTGCACTCTTGGAGCTCATTGTTTCTTTCGATACTTTAACATGACATGTTTAACATTAAATTACCTTTCTCGCTCTTGAGTGTGTACCAGTTTGTGTGAAAAACAGTTCGAGAAGAATTTTAAATAAAATATACTATACGCTTAACAAAATATATGTATATACAGGGGTGTTTCAAAAGTTTATAAAGGTGGATATTCTAAATTGCGTCATTCCAGTGATCGCCTTTTACAGGAAAGGCGCTTTGGCTTACATTTAAAACTTGGGCTTTCTACTTTTATTAATGTTTTGTAATCTTTTATTAACGGTAGTGGATTTCGAACAGATTGGCAGACTTTTACACTTTCACATCAAAATAGTATTGTAAACTGTCTTGATACAAATGTTGACCTTTTTGATCTTATTGTGTCTTTGAATACCTTAACATTAAATTACCTTTCTCGCTCTTGAGTGTGTACCGGTTTGTGTCAAAAACAGTTCGAGAAGAATTTTAATATCATATTGTCTCATAAAATTTATGTATGTACAGGGGTGTTTCAAAAGTTTATAAAAGTGGACATTCGAAAAAGCATCATGCCAGTGATCGCTTTTTACAGGAAAGGCGCATCAATAGGGCTTCACTTTAAAACTTGGGCTTTCTACTTTTATTATTATTTCGTGCTCCTTTATTAACGATAGTGGATTTTGAAACGGTTGACAGGCTTTTACACTTTCACATCAAAATAGTATTGTAAACTGCCTTAATGAACATGTTGGGCTTTTTGATCTCATTGTGCCTTTGGATACATTAACATGACATGTTTAAAATTAAATTACCTTTCTCGCTCTTGAGTGTGTACCGGTTTGTGTTAAAAATAGTTCGAGAATTTTAAATAAAACGTCCTATTGACTTAACAAAATATATGTATATACAGGGGTGCTTCAAAGGTGTATAAAAGTGGACATTCTAAAAAGCGCCATGCTATTGCTCGCTTTTTACAGGAAAGGCGCTTCAATTTAAAACTTGGGCTTTTTACTTTTATTATTATTTTGTGCTCCTTTATTAACGATAGTGGATTTCAAAAAGCTTGACAGGCTTTTACACTTTCACTTCAAAATAGTATTGTACACTGTCTTAATAAAAATGTTGCGCTTTTTGATCTCATTGTGTCTTTGGATACTTTAACATGACTTATGTTTAACATTAAATTACCTTTCTCGCTCTTGAGTGTGTACCGGTTTATGTCAAAAACAGTTCGAGAAGAATTTTAAATAAAATATCCTATTGGCTTGACAAAATATATGTATACACTAGGGTGCTTCAAATGTTTATAAACGTTATTTTTATTATTGGATTGTATTAAGGGCCGGTTTTCCAATTCCGATTAAAATGCCGATCAGCGTATTCATTAGATAAAATACGGGATAATACGTTTTTGCAAAAACCGGTTGGCGCTAATCATTGATTAAAATACCGGTTAGTATGTTTTTCCAACACCGGTTAGCGCTAATCATTGATTAAGAACGTTATTAAATGAAGATATTTTAACCGCTGTTTTACCAAACTTGATAAAATATTAAACAGTAATTACGATTACTTACACATGCGCATAACCTAGGAGATTTGGATTTTTATTAGTATTGACTGCGATTATGTTTTTTTATGCATTTGTAATTAATAATTATTGTTATTAGTGTTTTAGTAATTGTATTGCTTCTTCTATACATGAAATTACAGTATAATTAAAAATAAAAACATAATATAGAATATGTGTAACTTTTAGCTTACTAGGGAAATATTTGTGTTTTGGAAGCTTTTTAATTCTGTTACATTTCTGGGACTTTATCTGAGTTGCTAAAAATCCTAGATATTTGTGAAAATTTATGCCTGCGCTTGCTCTCTTCTTCTTTGTAATTGCTTTTAACAGCACCTTATTAAAACTAATCATTTATATGTTTGCGAGCTATATGTTTGCAGTTCATCAGCATTCATTAGCATTCTATAAGAATGTTTGAAAGCGACGCCCATTTATCAAACAAAATTTGTTATAAACATTTCAAACACTATACAGATACATATATATTTGAGCATGTCCATTAAAATGACGAGCCCGCGATAGCGGGCGAGTAGTCTACATAATATCTTTTCTATCATTAGAGAGATAACAGTACGAATAATAATGTAATTCAGTGAAAATTTAAAATGTTCTGCAATACAAGTCTTTCATTTTTAATTGACTTGCGAACTGATTTTGAGTATGTGACAGACGAATATTTGAAATCTGCTGACCAAAATTTCATAATGAAAGCGCTGTTCCACTTCAAATAATTGGGGTGAAAAATTTCTCAGAGTAAAACTGATTTTTAGGTTCTTTTTTATTAATATTGTGCGTGCCTATTTTAAATTGTTTCTGAGCAATTGACATACTTTTTGTTAATATACTAAATTTTTCCACTGTTATATCAAGAGCGTATTATCCCGATTGTCTCAATGAAAATGATGCGCTTATTGAGCATTTTGTTTCTTCAGATACTTTAACATCATTCTTATATTTAATATTAAATTATCTTTCTCGCTCTTGAGTGGGTACCGCTTTGTGTAAAAAGCAATTCGAGAAGAATTTT
Organism: Amphimallon solstitiale; assembly: GCA_963170755.1. Classification (NCBI taxonomy): domain Eukaryota; kingdom Metazoa; phylum Arthropoda; class Insecta; order Coleoptera; family Scarabaeidae; genus Amphimallon; species Amphimallon solstitiale. The sequence continues at coordinate 199,893,039 of OY720675.1, forward strand.
AAATAAAATATACTATTGGCTTCACAAAATTTATGTATGTACAGGGGTGCTTCAAAAGTTTATAAAAGTGGACATTCTAAAAGTCGTCATGCCAGTGATCGCTTTTAACCGGAAAGGCGCTTCAATAGGGCTTTAGATTTAAAACTTGGGCTTTCTACTTTTATTATTATTTTGTGCTGATTTATTGACGATAGTGGATTTCGAAAAGGTTGAAAAGCTTTTACACTTTCGCATCAAAATAGAATTGTACACTGTCTTAATAAAAATGTTGCGCTTTTTGATCTTATTGTGTCGTTGTATATTTTAACATTAAATTACCATTCTCGCTCTTGAGTGTGTAACGGTTTGTGTTAAAAACAGTTCTAGGAAAATTTTAAATAAAATATCCTATTATTGTCTTAACAAAATACATGTATATACAGGGGTGTTTCAAAAGTTTATAAAAGTAGACATTCTAAAAAGCGTCATGCCAGTGATCGCCTTTTACCGGAGAGGCCCTTCAATAGGGCTTACATTTAGAACTTTGGCTTTCTATTTTTATTATTGTTTTGTGCTCTGTTATTAACGATAGTGGACTTCGAAAAGATTGACAGACTTTTACACTTTCATATCAGAATAGTATAGTAAACTGTCTTGATACAAATGTTGACCTTTTTGATCTTATTGTGTCTTTGAATACTTTAACATTAAATTACATTTCTCGCTCTTGAGTGTGTACCGGTTTGTGTCAAAAATAGTTCGAGAAGAATTTTAATATACTATTGGCTTCATAATATTTATGTATGTATAGGGGTGTTTCAAAAGTTTATAAAAGTGGACATTCTAAAAAGCATCATGCCAGTGATCGCCTTTTACAGACAAGGCGCTTCAATAGGGTTTCAATTTAAAACTTGGGCATTTTACTTTTATTATTATTTTGTGCTATTTTATTAACGATAGTGGATTTCGAAAAGGTTTTCCGGCTTCTACACTTTCGCATCAAAATAGTATTGTAAACTGCCTTAATGAATATGTTGGGCTTCTTGATCTTATTGTGTCTTTGGATACTTTAACATGACTTATGTTTAACACAAATTTACCTTTCTCGCTCTTGAGTGTGTACCGGTTTGTGTAAAAAAGCGTTCGAGAAGAATTTTAAAGAAAATATACTATTGGCTTCAGGAAATATATGTATATACAGGGGTGCGTCAAAAGTTAATAAAATCGGACATTCTAAAAGGAGTTATGACAGTGATTGCTTTTTACAGGAAACTATGAAAAAGCTGTAAGCGGACGCGAAAAAAGCGATTCCAACTAAAAGAGATTGACGGACGCGCTGTAAGCAGAGGACCCGCTGTAAGCGGAGGGCCCGTTGTAAGCGGAGGACCCGCTGTAAGCGGACGTTAGAGCTAGTTATACTCTATAAAAGCGAGCGGCCGTTTCGTGTTAATTTCTTGAGAAAAGACGGCTTAACCGAATCACCATGGTTACCGCTTCGACGGCTCAAAATCGACTTGAAATTGGTGAATTTGGGCGCAGTACTCGTCCCTGGATACGCGGAATTAAAGGCCGTCTTGGCGGGTGGACTTGCGGGTGACATTAAATTGTTCCTCGACGGAGAGATTTTCCTTTTTTTCGGTGCGTGTGCAGAGATATCCGCCGTCCAAGAGAGGAGCGTGCAAAAGTCGGCGTTCGGGCGTGGCGCACAAATTCTGACAAACGGCGCTCGCGGATGGAAAATTCACGTGAAACACGTTGAAAATCGTTAGAAACGTCAAACTGACAGGCAAACTGAGTGGTATCCGCATATTCACCTTTAAGCGTGAAATACGAAATTTTGAAGGTCGCGAGGGTCCAACAAGACCCGCGGTTTTAACAAACGGGCTTTTCGGCATCTTCTACATGCTTATTTCGAGTCGACAGACGCACGCAACCAAGGGCATGAGCACTTTCAAATTCGTTTGCACGTGGATTTGGTAAGAAAAATGGCCGAAATACGTCACAGATTCAATGTGCATGTGATTCAATGTACTACGGTCGGGCGAAAAATATCAGATTAATGTATCCGGCCCGACGAGTTCGGCATCTCAATCTCGACATAATGCACCCGCTTGACTTAGCATTTCTATAGATATACAGGTTGATTGTTCGGTTAATGATTATATACATATTTGAATTATTAAAATGCGTTAATTCCAGAACGCGCACGCACAGTTTCCTTAATAGGGAAAAATATTGCTTTTAACATTTATGAGCCCTTATGACATAATTCTATTTAAACGATTACGCAAACGTGCACAGTGGGCGGAGCTGGCTGAAATCAATTTCTCTCTCTTTTGATTAAAAGTAAAATTAGGCACTTGGGAGTTTTTACGGTCGCCCATCACTGATTCAAATGTCAGAAGAAAACAAAATGGCCGAAGGATTTTTTGAAAATTGACGTACGAATGTGAAATCTTGGATACGGAGGTGTCTTATGTGGCCGATCACAAATCCAAAGTCAAAAAAATAAGACGGCCGAAAAGTTTTTTGAAAATTGACGTATGCATGTGAAATATTAGATACGGGGGTGTGTGCGGACGCCGATCATAAATCCAAAGTCAAAATGTCAAAAAAAACAAAATGGCGGACGGTTTTTTGAAAATTGACGTATGAACGTGAAATTTTAGATACAGGGGTGTGTGCGGACGCCGATTACAGATCCAAAGCCAAAATGTCAAAAAAAAACAAAATGGCGGACGGTTTTTGGAAAATTGACGTATGAATGTGAAATTTTAGATACGTGGGTGTGTGCGGACGCCGATTACAAATCCATAGTCAAAATGTCAAAAAGAAACAAAATGGTTGACGGGTTTTTTGAAAATTGACGTATGAACGTGAAATTTTAGATACGGGGGTGTGTGCGAACGCCGATTACAGATCCAAAGTCAGTATGTCAAAAAAAACAAAATGGCGGAAAGGTTTTTTGAAAATTGACGTATGAACGTGAAATTTTAGATACGGGGGTGTGTGCGGACGCCGATTACAAATCTAAAGTCATAAACTTAAAAAAAACAAAATGGCGGACATTTTTTGAAAATTGACGTATGAACGTGAAATTTTAGATACGGGGGTGTGTGCGGACGCCGATTACAAATCCAAAATCATAATCCCAAAAAAACAAAATGGTTGACGAGTTTTTTGAAAATTGACGTATGAATGCGAAATTTTAGATACGGGGGTGTGTGCGGACGCCGATTACAAATCCATAGTCAAAATGTCAAAAAAAACAAAATGGCTGACGGGTTTTTTGAAAATTGACGTATGAACGTGAAATTTTAGATACGGGGGTGTGTGCGGACGCCGATTACAGATCCAAAGTCAGTATGTCAAAAAAAACAAAATGGCGGAAAGGTTTTTTGAAAATTGACGTATGAACGTGAAATTTTAGATACGGGGGTATGTGCGGACGCCGATTACAGATCCAAAGTCAAAATGTCAAAAACAACAAAATGGGGGACGGTTTTTTGAAAATTGACGTACGAACGAGAAATTTTAGACACGGGGGTGTGTGCGGACGCCGATTACAAATCCAAAGTCAAAGTGTCAAAAAAAAACAAAATGGCGGACGGTTTTTTGAAAATTGACGTATGAACTTGAAATTTTAGATACGGGGGTGTGTGCGGACGCCGATTACAAATCCAAAATCATAATCTCAAAAAAAACAAAATGGCGGAAAAGTTTTTTGAAAATTGACGTATGAATGCGAAATTTTAGATACGGTGGTGTGTGCGGACGCCGATTACAAATCCATAGTCAAAATGTCAAAAAAAAACAAAATGGCTGACGGGTTTTTTGAAAATTGATGTATGAACGTGAAATTTAAGATACGGGGGTGTGTGCGGACGCCGATTACAGATCCAAAGTCAGTATGTCAAAAAAAACAAAATGGCGGAAAGGTTTTTTGAAAATTGACGTATGAACGTGAAATTTTAGATACGGGGGTGTGTGCGGACGCCGATTACAGATCCAAAGTCAAAGTGTCAAAAAAAACAAAATGGCGGACGGTTTTTTGAAAATTGATGTATGAACTTGAAATTTTAGATACGGGGGTGTGTGCGGACGCCGATTACAAATCCAAAATCATAATCTCAAAAAAACCAAAATGGCGGAAAAGTTTTTTGAAAATTGACGTATGAATGCGAAATTTTAGATACGGTGGTGTGTGCGGACGCCGATTACAAATCCAAAGTCAAAGTGTCAAAAAAAACAAAATGGCGGACGGTTTTTTGAAAATTGACGTATGAACTTGAAATTTTAGATACAGGGGTGTGTGCGGACGCCGATTACAAATCCAAAATCATAATCTCAAAAAAAACAAAATGGCGGAAAAGTTTTTTGAAAATTGACGTATGAATGCGAAATTTTAGATACGGTGGTGTGTGCGGACGCCGATTACAAATCCATAGTCAAAATGTCAAAAAAAACAAAATGGCTCACGGGTTTTTTGAAAATTGACGTATGAACGTGAAATTTAACATACGGGGGTGTGTGCGGACGCCGATTACAGATCCAAAGTCAGTATGTCAAAAAAAACAAAATGGCGGAAAGGTTTTTTGAAAATTGACGTACGAACGAGAAATTTTAGACACGGGGGTGTGTGCGGACGCCGATTACAAATCCATAGTCAAAATGTCAAAAAAAACAAAATGGCGGACGGGTTTTTTTAAAATTGACATATGATTGCGAAATTTTAGATACGGGGGTGTGTGCGGACGCCGATTACAAATCCATAGTCAAAATGTCAAAAAAAAATGGCGGACGGGTTTTTTGAAAATTGACGTATGAACGTGAAATTTTAGATACGGGGGTGTGTGCGGACCCCGATTACAGATCCAAAGTCAAATTGTCAAAAAAAACAAAGTGGTTGACGGGTTTTTTGAAAATTGACGTATGAATGTGAAATTTTAGATACGGGGGTGGTTGAGGTCACCGATTACAAATCCATAGTCAAAATGTCAAAAAAACAAAATGGCGGACGGGTTTTTTTGAAAATTGACGTATGAACGTGAAATTTTAGATACGCGGGTGTCTTAGGTCATCGATCACGAATCTATAGTCAAAATGTCAAAAAAAATGGCGAAAGTTTTTTGAAAATTGACGTAGGAATGTGAAATTTTAGAACTTTTAGATACGGGGCTGTCTTAGGTCGCTGATCACGAATCCATAGTCAAAATGTCAAAAAAAACAAAATTGCGCATGAGTTTTTTGAAAATTGATGAATGTTTGTGAAATTCCGGATACGGGGATGCTTGTGGCCGCTTATTACGTCTTCAATTTGGCGATTCTTCAAACGTGATTGAACAGGGCTTAAATTTAACACTTCATTTTTTCTTAACAGTAGTAGATTCGAAAACATCAGAATAATATTGTACACTGTCTCAATGAAAATGTTGCGCTCTTTGAGTTCATTGTTTCTTTCGATACTTTAACATGACATGTTTAACATTAAATTACCTTTCTCGCTCTTGAGTGTGTACCAATTTGTGTGAAAAACAGTTCGAGAAGAATTTTAAATAACATATCCTATTCGCCTAACAAAATATATGTATATACAGGGGCGTTTCAAAAGTTTATAAAAGTGGATATTCTAAAATGCGTCATTCCAGTGGTCGCCTTTTACAGGAAAGGCGCTTTGGCTTACATTTAAAACTTGGGATTTCTACTTTTATTAATATTTTGTGCTCTTTTATTAACGATAGTGGATTTCGAACAGATTTACAAACTTTTACACTTTCACATCAAAATAGTATTGTAAACTGTCTTGATACAAATGTTGACCTTTTTGATCTTATTGTGTCTTGGAATACTTTAACATGAAATTACCTTTCTTGCTCTTGAGTGTGTACCGGTTTGTGTCAAAAACAGTTCGAGAAGAATTTTAATATACTATTGGCTTCACAAAATTTATGTATGTACAGGGGTGTTTCAAAAGTTTATAAAAGTGGACATTCGAAAAAGCGTCATGCCAGTGATCGCTTTTTACAGGAAAGGCGCTTCAATAGGGCTTCACTTTAAAACTTGGGCTTTTTACTTTTATTATTATTTTGTGCTTTTTTCTTAACGAGAGTAGACTGCGAAAAGGTTGACATGCTTTTCCACTATCACATCAAAATAGTATTGTAAACTGTCTCGATGAAAATGTTGTTTTCTTTAAGCTCATTGTTTCTTTAGATACTTCAACATGAGTTATGTTTCACATTAATTTACCTTTCTCGCTCTTGAGTATGAACCGGTTTGTGTAAAAAACCGTTCGAGAAGAATTTTAAATAAAATATACTATTGGCTTCACGAAATATATGTATATACGGGGTGCATCAAAAGTTAATAAAATCGCACATTCTAAAATGCGTCATGACAGTGATTGCTTTTACAGGAAACTATGAAAAATCTGTAAGCAGGCGCGATAAAAGCGATTCAAACTAAGAGAGATTGACGGACCCGCTGTAAGCGGAGGACCCGCTGTAAGCGGAGGACCCGCTGTAAGCGGAGGACCTGCTGTGAGCGGAGGACCCGCTGTAAGCGGACGTTAGAGCTAGTTATACATACTAAAAGCGAGCGGCCGTTTCGTGTTAATTTCTTGAGAAAAGACGGCTTAACCGAATCACCATGGTTACCGCTCCGAGGGCTCAAAAATGGACGAAAATTGGTGAATTTGGGCGCAGTACTCGTCCCTGGATACGCGGAATTAAAGGCCGTCTTGGCGGGTGGACTTGCGGGTGACATTAAATTGTTCCTCGACGGAGAGATTTTCCTTTTTTTCGGTGCGCGTGCAGAGATATCCGCCGTCCAAGAGAGGAGCGTGCAAAAGTCGTCGTTCGGGCGTGGCGAACAAATTCTGACAAACGGCGCGGCGGATGGAAAATTCACGTGAAACACGTTGAAAATCGCTACAAATGTCAAACTGACAAACAAACTGAGTGGTATCCGCATATTCACATTTAAGCGTGAAATACGAAATTTTGAAGGTGGCGAGGGTCCAACAAGACCCGCGGTTTTAACAAACGGGCTTTTCGGAATCTTCTACATGCTTATTTCGAGTCGACAGACGCACGCAACCAAGGGCATGAGCACTTTCAAATTCGTTTGCACGTGGATTTGGTAAGAAAAATGGCCGAAATACGTCACAGATTCAATGTGCATGTGATTCAATGTACTACGGTCGGGCGAAAAATATCAGATTAATGTATCCGGCCCGACGAGTTCGGCATCTCAATCTCGACATAATGCACCCGCTTGACTTAGCATTTCTATAGATATACAGGTTGATTGTTCGGTTAATGATTATATACATATTTGAATTATTAAAATGCGTTAATTCCTGAACGCCCACGCACAGTTTCCTTAATAGGGAAAAAGATTGCTTTTAACATTTATGTGCCCTTATGACATAATTCTATTTAAACGATTACGCAAACGTGCACAGTGGGCGGAGCTGGCTGAAATCAATTTCTCTCTCTTTTGATTAAAAGTAAAATTAGGCACTTGGGAGTTTTTACGGTCGCCCATCACTGATTCAAATGTCAGAAGAAAACAAAATGGCCGAAGGATTTTTTGAAAATTGACGTAGGAATGTGAAATCTTGGATACGGAGGTGTCTTATGTTGCCGATCACAAATCCAAAGTCAAAAAAATAAGACGGCCGAAAAGTTTTTTGAAAATTGACGTATGCATGTGAAATATTAGATACGGGGGTGTGTGCGGACGCCGATCATAAATCCAAAGTCAAAATGTAAAAAAAACAAAATGGCGGACGGTTTTTTGAAAATTGACGTATGAACGTGAAATTTTAGATACGAGGGTGTGTGCGGACGCCGATTACAGATCGAAAGTCAAAATGTCAAAAAAAAAACAAAATGGCGGACGGTTTTTGGAAAATTGACGTATGAATGTGAAATTTTAGATACGTGGGTGTGTGCGGACGCCGATTACAAATCCATACTCAAAATGTCAAAAAAAAAACAAAATGGCGAACGGGTTTTTTGAAAATTGACGTATGAACGTGAAATTTTAGATACGGGGGTGTGTGCGGACGCTGATCATAAATCCAAAGTCAAAATGTCAAAAAAAACAAAATGGCGGACGGGTTTTTGAAAATTGACGTATGAATGTGAAATTTTAGATACGGGGGTGTGTGCGGACGCCGATTCCAAATCCATACTCAAAATGTCAAAAAAAAACAAAATGGCGGACGGGTTTTTTGAAAATTGACGTATGAACGTGAAATTTTAGATACGGGGTTGTGTGGGGACGCCGATTACAAATCCATAGTCAAAATGTCAAAAAAAACAAAATGGCGGACGTGCTTTTTTGAAAATTGACGTATGAACGTGAAATTTTAGATACGGGGGTGTGTGCGGACGCCGATCATAAATCCAAAGTCAAAATGTCAAAAAAAACAAAATGGCGGACGGGTTTTTGAAAATTGACGTATGAATGTGAAATTTTAGATACGGGGGTGTGTGCGGACGCCGATTCCAAATCCATAGTCAAAATGTCAAAAAAAAACAAAATGGCGGACGGGTTTTTTGAAAATTGACGTATGAACGTGAAATTTTAGATACGGGGGTGTGTGCGGACGCCGATTACAAATCCATATTCAAAATGTCAAAAAAACAAAATGGCGGACATTTTTTGAAAATCGACGTATGAACATGAAATTTTAGATACGGGGGTGTGTGCGGACGCCGATTACAGATACAAAGTCGAAATGTCAAAAAAAAACAAAATGGCGGACATTTTTTGAAAATTGACGTATGAACGTGAAATGTTAGATACGGGGGTGTGTGCGGACGCCGATTACAGATACAAAGTCAAAATGTCAAAAAAAGCAAAATGGCGGACGGTTTTTGGAAAATTGACGTATGAATGTGAAATTTTAGATACGTGGGTGTGTGCGGACGCCGATTACAAATCCGTAGTCAAAATGTCATAAAAAAACAAAATGGCGGACATTTTTTGAAAATTGACGTCTGAACGTGAAATTTTAGATACGGGGGTGTGTGCGGACGCCGATTACAGATCCGAAGTCAAAATATCAAAAAAAAACAAAATGGCGGACGGTTTTTGGAAAATTGACGTATGAACGTGAAATTTTAGATACGGGGGTGTGTGCGGACGCCGATTACAGATCCAAAGTCAAAATGCCAAAAAAAACAAGATGGCGGACGGTTTTTGGAAAATTGACGTATGAATGTGAAATTTTAGATACGTGGGTGTGTGCGGACGCCGATTACAAATCCGTAGTCAAAATGTCATAAAAAAACAAAATGGCGGACATTTTTTGAAAATTGACGTATGAACGTGAAATTTTAGATACGGGGGTGTGTGCGGACGCCGATTACAGATCCAAAGTCAAAATGTCAAAAAAAAACAAAATGGCGGACGGTTTTTGGAAAATTGACGTATGAACGTGAAATTTTAGATACGGGGGTGTGTGCGGACGCCGATTACAGATCCAAAGTCAAAATGTCAAAAAAAACAAGATGGCGGACGGTTTTTGGAAAATTGACGTATGAATGTGAAATTTTAGATACGTGGGTGTGTGCAGACGCCGATTACAAATCCATAGTCAAAATGTCAAAAAAAAACAAAATGGCGGACGAGTTTTTTGAAAATTGACGTATGAACGTGAAATTTTAGATACGGGGGTGTGTGCGGATGCCGATTACAAATCCAGTCAAAATGTCAAAAAAAGCAAAATGGCGGACGGGTTTTTTGAAAATTGACGTATGAACGTGAAATTTTAGATACGGGGGGGGTGCGGACGCCGATTACAGATCCATAGCCAAAATGTCAAAAAAAAACAAAATGGCGGGCAATTCTTTTTAAATTGACGTACGAATGTGAAATTTTAGATACGGGGGTGTCTTAGGTCACCGATCACGAATCCAAAGTCAAAATGTCAAAAAAAAAATGGCGGACGAATTCTTTTAAATTAACGTATGAATGTGAAATTTTAGATACGGGGGTGTCTTGGATCACCGATCACGAATCCATAGTCAAAATGTCAAAAAAAAAAAAATGGCGGATTTTTTTTTAAATTGCCGTACGAATGTGAAATTTTAGATACGGGGGGTGTCTTAGGTCACCGATCACGAATCCATAGTCAAAATGTCAAAAAAAAACAAAATGGCGGACAAATTTTTTTAAATTGACGTACGAATGTGACATTTTAGATACGGGGGTGACCGATCACGAATCCATAGTCAAAATGTCAACAAAAAAATGGCGGACGTGTTTTTTTGAAAATTGACGTGTGATTGTGAAATTTTAGATACGGGGGTGTCTTGGGTCACCGATCACGAATCCATAGTCAAAATGTCAAAAAAAACAAAATGGCGGACAATTTTTTTTAAATTGACGTACGAATAGTGAAATTTTAGATACGGGGGTGTGTTAGTTCACCGATCACGAATCCAAAGTCAAAATGTCAAAAAAAAACAAAATGGCGGACGAATTTTTTTAAATTGACGTATGAATGTTAAATTTTAGATACGGGGGTGACTTAGGTCACCGATCACGAATCCATAGTCAAAATGTCAAAAAAACAAAATGGGGGACAATTTTTTATAAATTGACGTATGAATGTGAAATTTTAGATACGGGGGTGTCTTACGTCACCGATCACGAATCCAAAGTCAAAATGTCAAAAAAAACAAAATGGCGGACGAGTTTTTTAAATTGACCTATGAATGTGAAATTTTAGATACGGGGGTGACTTAGGTCACCGATCACGAATCCATAGTCAAAATGTCAAAAAAGAATGGCGGACAATTTTTTTTAAATTGACGTACGAATGTGAAATTTTAGATACGGGGGCCTTAGGTCACCGATCACAAATCCAAAGTCAAAATGTCAAAAAAAACAAAATAGCGGACGAATTTTTTTAAATTGACGTATGAATGTGAAATTTTAGATACGGGGGTGACAGGTCACCAATCACGAATCCATAGTCAAAGTGTCAAAAAAAACAAATTGGCGGCAATTTTTTTAAATTGACGTATGAATGTGAAATTTTAGATACGGGGGTGACAGGTCACCGATCACGAATCCATAGTCAAAATGACAAAAAAAACACAATGGCGGAAAAATCTATTTAAATTGACGTACGAATGTGAAATTTTAGATACTGGGGTGTCTTAGGTCACCGATCACGAATCCAAAGCCAAAATGTCAAAAAAAAAAAAAATGGCGGACGAATTTTTTTAAATTGACGTGTGAATGTGAAATTTTAGATACGGGGGTGTCTTGGGTCACCGATCACGAATCCATAGTCAAAATGTCAAAAAAAACAAAATGGCGGACAATTTTTTTTAAATTGACGTACGAATAGTGAAATTTTAGATACGGGGGTGTGTTAGTTCACCGATCACGAATCCAAAGTCAAAATGTCAAAAAAAAACAAAATTGCGGACGAATTTTTTTAAATTGACGTATGAATGTTAAATTTTAGATACGGGGGTGACTTAGGTCACCGATCACGAATCCATAGTCAAAATGTCAAAAAAACAAAATGGGGGACAATTTTTTATAAATTGACGTATGAATGTGAAATTTTAGATACGGGGGTGTCTTACGTCACCGATCACGAATCCAAAGTCAAAATGTCAAAAAAAACAAAATGGCGGACGAGTTTTTTAAATTGACCTATGAATGTGAAATTTTAGATACGGGGGTGACTTAGGTCACCGATCACGAATCCATAGTCAAAATGTCAAAAAAGAATGGCGGACAATTTTTTTTAAATTGACGTACGAATGTGAAATTTTAGATACGGGGGTGTCTTAGGTCACCGATCACAAATCCAAAGTCAAAATGTCAAAAAAAAACAAAATAGCGGACGAATTTTTTTAAATTGACGTATGAATGTGAAATTTTAGATACGGGGGTGACAGGTCACCAATCACGAATCCATAGTCAAAGTGTCAAAAAAAACAAATTGGCGGCAATTTTTTTAAATTGACGTATGAATGTGAAATTTTAGATACGGGGGTGACAGGTCACCGATCACGAATCCATAGTCAAAATGACAAAAAAAACACAATGGCGGAAAAATCTATTAAATTGACGTACGAATGTGAAATTTTAGATACTGGGGTGTCTTAGGTCACCGATCACGAATCCAAAGCCAAAATGTCAAAAAAAAAAAAAATGGCGGACGAATTTTTTTAAATTGACGTGTGAATGTGAAATTTTAGATACGGGGGTGACTTAGGTCACCGATCACGAATCCATAGTCAAAATGTCAAAAAAAAACGGCGGACGTGTTTTTTGAAAATTGACGTATGAATGTGAAATTTTAGATACGGGGATGTCTTAAGTCACCGATCACGAGTCTATAGTCTAAATGTCAAGAAAACAACATGGCAAATCTAATATGGCGGAAAGGTTCTTCGAAAAGTGCTTGGATCTGAGCACATCCTTTCTTCGTAACTTTAACATGATTTATGTTTAACATTAAATTATCTTTCTCGCTCTTCAGTGTTCAATGTAACGGTTTGTGTGAAGAAGTAAAAAAAAGTTCTAAATAATATATACGATTGGCATCACTAAATTTATGTATATACAGGAGTGGTTCAAAAGTTTATAAAATCGGACTTTTTTAGAAAGACAGTGATCGCGTTCTACGGGAAACGGTAATTGCAGACAAATTTTCATTGCTTGGATGACAAACTTCAAAAGGTTATTGTGATTAATGTCAAAAGGTGTATTTATAAGTCTCGAAATGGCATGTGTACGTAGAATACTTGACAGGTAAAATTTTGCAATACCTCAAAATTAATGTCCTTAAATTATTGGCGCATGTTTCATTAAAGTTGACATAATATTTGAATGTAACCTTCAACATTGAAACGCCCTAACAACAACAATGGCAAATTTAAACGTGTTTTTAGTTATTTTTATTATTGGATTGTATTAAGGGCCGGTTTTCCAATTCCGATTAAAATGCCGATCAACGTATTCATTAGATAAAATACGGGATCATACGTTTTTGCAAAAACCGGTTGGCGCTAATCATTGATTAAAATACCGGTTAGTATGTTTTTCCAACACCGGTTAGCGCTAATCTTTGATTAAGAACGTTATTAAATGAAGATATTTTAACCGCTGTTTTACCAAACTTGATAAAATTTTAAACAGTAATTACGATTACTTACACATGCGCATAACCTAGGAGATTTGGATTTGTATTAGTATTGACTGCGATTATGTTTTTTATGCATTTGTAATTAATAATTATTGTTATTAGTGTTTTAGTAATTGTATTGCTTCTTCTATACATGAAATTACAGTATAATTAAAAATAAAAACATAATATAGAATATGTGTAACTTTTAGCTTACTAGGGAAATATTTGTGTTTTGGAAGCTTTTTAATTGTTACATTTCTGGGACTTTATCTGAGTTGCTAAAAATCCTAGATATTTGTGAAAATTTATGCCTGCGCTTGCTCTCTTCTTCTTTGTAATTGCTTTTAACAGCACCTTATTAAAACTAATCATTTATATGTTTGGGAGCTATATGTTTGAAGTTCATCAGCATTCATTAGCATTCTATAAGAATGTTTGAAAGCGACGCCCATTTATCAAACAAAATTTGTTATAAACATTTCAAACACTATACAGATACATATACAGGGTTATGATAAAGTAACGCACAAAATTCATAAAACGTACAATGTTCATTTTTGAAAGAAATGCAAAAACACGTCAAACAGTTTATTTTATTCCGCGTCTTTTAACATAAGTCAAAAAAATAAAACGTCAAATTTGTCAAAGTTATGACGTCATCAATATTTTTTTTAAATATGAAGCTTGGTTTTTTATTACTTTATTTGATTAAGCCTGTTTTTCTGCATTATAAAGAAATAATTGAAGTAGGGGTCACAAGAAAAAATTGAGAGAATTAATAAAAAACAAAATAAACTTTATTATAGTAATAACATTTAAATTAACTAAACAGTCCATTAAACCAAAACGATTTCTTACAGGAATTGTTCAAACTGTATCCCGTTCACTATCTGACACAGTTTGAACAATTCCTGTAAGAAATCGTTTTGGTTTAATGGACTGTTTAGTTAATTTAAATGTTATTACTATAATAAAGTTTATTTTGTTTTTTTATTAATTCTCTCAGTTTTTTCTTATGTGACCCCTACTTCAATTATTTCTTTATAATGCAGAAAAACAAGCTTTATCAAATAAAGCAAAAAAAAAAACTCAAGCTTCATATTTAAAAAAAAAATTGATGACGTGTTTTTGCATTTTTTTCAAAAATGAACATTGTAAGTTTTATGAATTTTGTGCGTTACTTTATCATAACCCTGTATATTTGAGCATGTCCATTAAAATGACGAGCCCGCGATAGCGGGCGAGTAGTCTACATAATATCTTTTCTATCATTAGAGAGATAACAGTACGAATAATAATGTAATTCAGTGAAAATTTAAAATGTTCTGCAATACAAGTCCTTCATTTTTAATTGACTTGCGAACTAATTTTGAGTATGTGACAGACGAATATTTGAAATCTGCTGACCAAAATTTCATAATGAAAGCGCTGTTCCACTTCAAATAATTGGGGTGAAAAATATCTCAGAGTAAAACTGATTTTTAGGTTCTTTTTTATTAATATTGTGCGTGCCTATTTTAAATTGTTTCTGAGCAATTGACATACTTTTTGTTAATATACTAAATTTTTCCACTGTTATATCAAGAGCGTATTATCCCGATTGTCTCAATGAAAATGATGCGCTTATTGAGCATTTTGTTTCTTCAGATACTTTAACATCATTCTTATATTTAATATTAAATTATCTTTCTCGCTCTTGAGTGGGTACCGCTTTGTGTAAAAAGCAATTCGAGTAGAATTTTAAATAAAATATACTATTGGTTTCACAAAATTTAAGTATGTACAGGGGTGCTTCAAAAGTTTATAAAAGTTGACATTCTAAAGAGCGTCATGCCAGTGCTCGCTTTTAACCGGAAAGGCGCTTCAATAGGGCTTTAGATTTAAAACTTGGGCTTTCTACTTTTATTATTATTTTGTGCTCTTTTATTGACGATAGTGGATTTCGAAAAGGTTGAAAAACTTTAACACTTTCGCATCAAAATTGAATTGTACACTGTCTTAATAAAAATGTTGCGCTTTTTGATCTTATTGTGTCGTTGTATACTTTAACATTAAATTACCATTCTCGCTCTTGAGTGTGTAATGGTTTGTGTCAAAAACAGTTCTAGGAAAATTTTAAATAAAATATCCTATTATTGTCTTAACAAAATATATGTATATACAGGGGTGTTTCAAAAGTTTATAAAAGTAGACATTCTAAAAAGCGTCATGCCAGTGATCGCCTTTTACCGGAGAGGCCCTTTAATAGGGCTTACATTTTGAACTTTGGCTTTCTATTTTTATTATTGTTTTGTGCTCTGTTATTAACGATAGTGGACTTCGAAAAGACTGACAGACTTTTACACTTTCACATCAAAATAGTATTGTAAACTGTCTTGATACAAATGTTGACCTTTTTGATCTTATTGTCTTTGAATACTTTAACATTAAATTACATTTCTCGCTCTTGAGTGTGTACCGGTTTGTGTCAAAAATAGTTCTAGAAGAATTTTAATATACTATTGGCTTCACAATATTTATGTATGTATAGGGGTGTTTCAAAAGTTTATAAAAGTGGACATTCTAAAAAGCATCATGCCAGTGATCGCCTTTTACAGACAAGGCGTTTCAATAGTGTTTCAATTTAAAACTTGGGCATTTTACTTTTATTATTTTGTGCTCTTTTATTAACGATAGTGGATTTCGAAAAGGTTGTCCGGCTTCTACACTTTCGCATCAAAATAGTATTGTAAACTGTCTTAATGAATATGTTGGCTTCTTGATCTTATTGTGTCTTTGGATACTTTAACATGACTTATGTTTAACACAAATTTACCTTTCTCGCTCTTGAGTGTGTACCGGTTTGTGTAAAAAAAGCGTTCGAGAAGAATTTTAAAGAAAATATACTATTGGCTTCAGGAAATATATGTATATACAGGGGTGCGTCAAAAGTTAATAAAATCGGACATTCTAAAAGGAGTTATGACAGTGATTGCTTTTTACAGGAAACTATGAAAAAGCTGTAAGGGGACGCGAAAAAAGCGATTCCAACTAAAAGAGATTGACGGACGCGCTGTAAGCAGAGGACCCGCTGTAAGCGGAGGGCCCGTTGTAAGCGGATGACCCGCTCTCTTCCGATTAAAAATAAAACTGGGCACTCGGGAGTTTTTACGGTCGCCCGTCACTAATTCTAAATTGACGCCAATCACAAATCGAAAGTCAAAATGACTAAAAAAAATAAAAGGCCGAAGAGTTTTTTGAAAATTGACGTATGAAAGCGAAATTTTAGATACGGCGGTGTGTGCGGACGCCGATCACAAATCCAAAGTCAAAATGTCAACAAAAAAAAAATGGCGGAAGATTTTTTGAAAATTGACGTACGAATGTGAAATTTTAGATGCGGGGGTGTCTTAGGTCGCCGATCACGAACCAAAGTCAAAATGTCAAAAAAAAACAAAATGGCGGAAGTTTTCTTGAAAATTGACGTATGAATGTGAAATTTTAGATGCGGGGTTGTCTTAGGTCGCCGATGACGAATCCAAAGTCAAAATGTCAAAAAAAAAAATGGCGGAAGTTTTTTGAAAATTGACGTATGAATGTGAAATTTTAGATGCGGAGGTGTCTTAGGTAGCCGATCAAGAATCCAAAGTCAAAATGTCAAAAAAAAACAAAATGGCGGAAGTTTTTTTGAAAATTGGCGTATGAATGTGAAATTTTAGATACGGGGGTGTCTCAGGTCGCCGATTACGAATCCAAAGTCAAAATGTCAAAAAAAACAAAATGGAGGAAGATTTTTTGAAAATTGACGTACGAATGTGAAATTTTAGATACGGGGGTGTCTGCGAACGCCGATCTCGAATCCAAAGTCAAAATGTCAAAAAAAACAAAATGGCGGAATTTCTTTGAAAATTGACGTATGAATGTGAAATTTTAGATACGGCGCTGTGTGCGGATGCCGATCACAAATCCAAAGTCAAAATGTCAAAAAAAAACAAAATGGCGGAAGTTTTTTTGAAAATTGACGTATGAATGTGAAATTTTAGATACGGGGGTGTCTTAGGTCGCCGATCACGAACCAAAGTCAAAATGTCAAAAAAAAAATGGCGGAAGCTTTTTTGAAAATTAACGTATGAATGTGAAATTTTAGATACGGGGGTGTCTCAGGTCGCCGATCACGAATCCAAAGTCAAAATGTCAAAAAAAAACAAAATGGCGGAAGTTTTTTTGAAAATTGACGTATGAATGTGAAATTTTAGATACGGGGGTGTCTCAGGTCGCCGATTACGAATCCAAAGTCAAAATGTCAAAAAAAAACAAAATGGCGGAAGTTTTTTTGAACATTGACGTAGGAATGTGAAATTTTAGATACGGGGTTGTCTCTGGTCGCCGATCACGAATCCAAAGTCAAAATGTCGAAAAAAACAAAATGGCGGAAGTTTTTTTGAACATTGACGTATGAATGTGAAATTTTAGATACGGGGGTGTCTCAGGTCGCCGATCACGAATCCAAAGTCAAAATGTCAAAAAAAACAACATGGCAAATGTAACATGGCGGAAAGGTTCTTCCTTGGTAACTTTAACATGATTTATGTTTAACATTAAATTATCCTTCTCGCTCTTCAGTGTTCAGTGTAACGGTTTGTGTAAAGAAGTAAAGAAAAGTTCTAAATAATATATACGATCGGCATCACTAAATTTATGTATATACAGGAGTGGTTCAAAAGTTTATAAAATCGGATTTTCTGAAAGGCATCATGACAGTGATCGCGTTCTACGGGAAACGGTAATTGCAGACAAATTTGTGTTGCTTGGATGACAAACTTCAAAAGGTTATTATGATTAATGCCAAAAGGTGTATTTATAAGTCTCGAAATGGCATGTGTAGGTAGGATATTTGTCAGCTAAAATTTTGCAATATTTTCGCATGTTTCTTTAAAGTTGACATAATATTTGAATGTAACCTTCAACATTAAAACGCCCTAACAACTACAACGGCAAATTTAGATGTATTTTTAATTATTTATATTATTGCACTGTATTAGTTGATTAAGTTCAATTAAGTGCCGGTTTTCCCAATTCCGATTAAAATGCCCATCAGCGTACTCATTAAGTAAAATACGGGATAGTACGTTTTTGCAAAAACCGGTTGGCGCTAACCATTGTTTAAAATACCGGTTAGTATGTGTTTCCAACACCGGTTAGCGCTAATCATTGATTAAGAACGTTATTAAATGAAGATATTTTAATCGGTGTTTTACCAAACCTGATAAAATATTAAACAGTAATTGGGATTACTTACACGCGCTCATAACCTAGGAGATTTGGATTTTTATTAGTATTGACTGCGATTATGTTTTCTTATGCATTTGTAATTAATAATTATTTTTATTAGTGATTTAGTAATTGTATTGCTTCTTCTATACATGAAATTAACAGTATACTTAAAATAAGAACATAATATTGAATATGTGTAACTTTTAGCTTACTACGGAAATATTTGTGTTTTGGAAGCTTTTTAATTCTGTTACATTTGCTCAGTTGCTAAAAATTCTAAGTATTTGTGAAAATTTATGATTGCGCTTGCTCTTTTCTTCTTTGTAATTGCTTTTAACAGCACCTTATTAAAACTTAATTTTAGATGAATATATTTTAGATTCACTCTGATATGTCATTAACATATTAAAACTACATTTAAAAGTTTCATGTGAAATTGAAACCATTGAAGAAATTCTACAGAAGCTGGCAGGTGCTTATGCAGACACTGTATAAAGTACTTTCGATTTAATTGGGTTCGGATGAATAGTGTGTTCGTTAACGTGTAGTTAAATTTTAAAATAATAATTATAATTGGTACTACAAAGATCGCACCGATTCCTCCAGAACATAACATTTTGTAAGTCGAAATTTATGAAAACACGGTTTTCTCAATCAACCCTCTTTGATTTAAGAAATTGAGACAAAGAATCTATTAAAACGTATAGTTTTTAGTAAACAGTTGGGATATGATCTTTCAATCAAAATTTCTGGCCTTATTCATCCTACAGAAATTTGGTGCAAGTTAAATTGTCTGAAATATGACAGTTGAAATTGCAATATCTTATACTGTTAGAATATAATTAATAATACAGTTTATGACCGCAGATGCAAGTCTTTTCTTTTTCAACAAATTGTTCCTATAGTTGAGTCGCTCTCGCAACCGACATGCGCCACTAAATTAAAATCACGTCAAATTTTAGATGTTGCAAAATTTTACCTGTCATGTAATATAACCTACAAAATACATTTCAGGACTGTCATAAATAATAATATTTGTACACCTTTTGACATTTGCTCTAATTATTTGTTGACGGTTGTTATAATTGTCAGCTAAATATTTTAAAACAGTACAGCCAATGGTATGTAAAATATAGGTGTAGGAAAGTAATATTTAATACCTTTATTTATAATATTTAATTTGTAACTGGCTTCCATGTAATAGTATATTACTATGGGAAGGTATACATCCAGAAATATTGATTAATTACTTTAATTTTTTCATTTTGAAATTGTTCCGGCCAATCGAAATTTGTAGTGGTATTGAATCGTCGTCTTTAGTTCGTACTTTTGCCGAGTCCGTTGCCAAGACGACTCGAATGTATTTTTATAACTTTTTCTCTGTAACAGGAAAAGTTTGACATTTTATCTTTCTTAACAGGTAACACAATGTCACTTTAAAAGCCGAGAAAAATTTAGCACTCATTTTTTCCCGGGAAAAAAATGAGTACTTTTTTTCCGAATATGTACACATAAGTAAGAACACGGACGTTTCATTTTAATATATTTTATTATGCGAAAAGTTGCATTTACTTATGTATGCCAATAGCACCGTCTCCGAGAAAGAACTGCATTTCTTTTTCACCTTTCAATCAAAATAACTAAAAAGCAACCTAAGTTCGCAAATTTTTAAAACCAAACAAAATTAAATTGACAAATATTTGAATACTTTATAGGTTTCCTTAGCAACGCAGGTGTAATGCTGCTAAGTACAACAGCCTACCAATTTAAAACTTCAAATGTCACATCGATTGATTTTCTGAGTCTTTTTTATCATTATTAAATCATCGTTTTTCCTGTCACAGAAAAAAATAGTGTATTATACACGGGAAAAAACATTAGATTTTAGCTCTCGGTATTTTGTCATTATCTCGAGCTAAAATCTAATACTTCTTTCCCTTGTATAATAAATAACTTTCTTTACGGGTCATATGTAATAATAGAAAATATAAGGAACGTATATAAATGCAATGTTATGAGACTCAAAGTAACTTTTGCCGTTTACACGTCCTTGCTTGAATTTCTTCAGGTTGACATTTTCGAATTTTGGAGTTAGGAGATACCAATAATTTAGAAAATATAAAAGTAGCATGTGTGCGAGCATAATCTAATTGTAACGTATATAAAAGACTATAGATAAAATAACTAAAACCTGGTTTTCAAACAAGGTAAAAAGTAGGTACATTAAATTTATGGTGAAAAGGAGATTCATTAGGAGGTGAATGATTTGCACGTGGTCATTAAAAACGCACAATTTCCTTATGTATCATGCAGCCACAATTGATCACTAATGCTACACGCTCACGTACAATATGTCTTAATTTTAATGTGTCAATCAGTGACTTGATTTGTAATCACAGCAGAACTAAACACGTTAATATCTCACGTCACGACCACCAAAATAATCTCTGTCCAAAATCACTAAAAATTTATTTGGTGCTAAATTAAAATGCTTATCGACTTCTAACCATAGTAGAAGCATTAAAACATTCACATGTCATAGTATGACCACCAATATAAACTCTTTACATGCCATTCAAGCGGGTTCAATCTACCCCTAAGGCACTAAAAAAATGATTACTGTTAAACTGCTTTATATATATATTATGGGGTCGCTGAAACATTTCAAAAAACAAAATGACGGATATCTTATGGCGGCAAGGTTTTTCAAAACGTCCTCAGATTTGGGTAAAATTTGGTTGGTATAAGCAGGGTTTTGGGGTCGCTGTACACAAATCCGAAGTCGAAATTACAAAAAGAAATGTTGAGTTAAATATGGACAACATCTATAGAAATATAAATTCATTCCGATTGACAACACTAACACTGATCTGTTTACATCTTAATAAAGGGTGACTGCTATGTACACATCGAAATATCTAATAGTAACTATCGTTTGCTAAAAATACTACAGGGCCTAGAAAGTATGCATCCATTAGGTAATTTAACGGGTATTGCATACAGGTATTTTACTAATTAGAATTACTACTAGCATATACTACGTCAATCTTATTTTGCTAATCATTACTGCATTTAGGAATCCAAACAAACACTATGGACAAGCAGAGCAACTGAAACTCTTACTTCGCTGACAAGCATAAAATATACCTGATTAGGTTTGCATGTTAAATTTCATTCAATTTCCAATAAATTATATATTGTAATATCTACCACTAATATTATTGACTGGTCACCTTCTTCATAAATTACTATAAAAACTGTGCGTATTTTTTTTTATTACTGCAATTAAAAGAGCAAACTACTGTTGGTATTTCACAATCACTTATCTACGACGCTATAATTTAAATAAAATATACAATTGGCTTCACAAAATATATGTACGTGTGAGGTGTTTCAAAAGTTTATAAAATTGGACATTCTCAAAAGCGTCATGCCAGTGATCGCCTTTTACAGGAGAGGCGCTTTAATAGGGCTTACACTTAAAACTTGGGCTTTCTACTTTTATTATTGTTTTGTGCTCTTTTGTTGACGATAGTGGATTTCGAAAAGATTGACAGGCTTTTACACTTTCACATCAAAATAGTATTGTAAACTGTCTTAAGAAAAATGTTGCGTTCTTTGAGCTCATTGTGTCTTTGGATACTTTCAAATGACTTATGTTTAACATTAAATTTCCTTTCTCGCTCTTGAGTGTGTACCGGTTTGTGTAAAAAACAATTCGAGAAGAATTTTAAATAAAATATACAATTGGCTTCACAAAGTTTATGTATGTACAGGGGTGTTTCAAAAGGTTATAAAAGTAGACATTCTAAAAAGCGTTATGCCAGTGATCGCCTTTTACAGGAGAGGCGCTTTAATAGGGCTTCAATTTAAACCTTGCGCTTTTTATTTTTACTATTATTTTGTGCTCTTTTATTAACGATAGTGGATTTCGAAAAGGTTGTGAGGCTTTTACACTTTCACATCTAAATAGTATTGTAAATTGTCTTAATAAAAATGTTGCGCTTTTTGAGCTTATTGTGTCTTTGGATACTTTAACAAGACTTATGTTTAACATTAAGTTACCTTTCTCGCTCTTGAGTGTGTACCGGTTTGCATAAAAACAATTCGAGAAGAATTTTAAATAAAATATACAATTGGCGTCACAAAATTTATGTATGTACAGGGTGCTTCAAAAGTTTATAAAACCGGACATTCTAAAAAGTATCATGAAATTGATCGCTTTTTACAGAAAAGGCACTTTAATAGGGCTTCAAATTTAAAACTTGGGCTTTCTACTTTCATTATTATTTTGTGCTCTTTCATTAACGATAGTGGATTTCGAAAAGGTTGACAAACTTTTACACTTTTGCATCAAAATAGCATTGTAAACTGTCTTGATGAAAATGTTGCGCTTTTTGTGCTCATTGTGTCTTTGGATACTTTAACATTAAATTACCTTTCTCGCCCTTGAGTGTGTACCGGTTTGTGTCAAAAACAGTTCGAGAAGAATTTTAAGTGAAATATCCTATTGGCTTAACAAAATATATGTGTATACAGAGGTGTTTCAAAAGTTTATAAAAGTGGACATTCTAAAAACCGTCATGCCAGTGATCGCCTTTTACTGGAAAGGCGCTTCAATAGGGCTTACATTTAAACTTGGGCTTTCTACTTTTACTATTATTTTGTGCTTCTATATTAACGATAGTGGATTTTGAAAAGGATGACAGGCTTTTATACTTTCACATCGAAATAGTATTGTTAATTGTCTTAATGAACATGTTGGGCTTTTTGATCTCATTGTGTCTTTGGATACCCTAACATGACTTATGTTTAAAATTAAATTACTTTTCTCGCTCTTGAGTGTGTACAGATTTGTGTTAAAAACAGTTCGAGAAGAATTTTAAATAAAACGTACTATTGGCTTAACAAAATATATGAATATACAGGGGTACTTCAAAGGTGTATAAAAGTGGACATTCTAACAAGCGTCATGCCAGTGATCGCTTTTTACAGGAGAGGCGCTTCAATTTAATACTTGGGATTTTTACTTTTATTATTATTTTGTGCTCCTTTATTAAAGATAGTGGATTTCAAACAGATTGACAGGCTTTTAGACTATCACATCAAAATAGTATTGTACACTGTCTTAATAAAAATGTTACGCTTTTTGATCTCATTGTGTCTTTGGATACTTTAACATGACTTATGTTTCACATTGAATTACCTTTCTCGCTCTTGAGTGTGTACCGGTTTATGTCAAAAACAGTTCGACAAGAATTTTAAATAAAATATCCTATTGGCTTAACAAAATATATGTATATACAGGGGTGCTTCAATAGTTTATAAAAGTAGACATTCTAAGAAGCCTCTTTTTACAGGAAAGGCGCTTCAATAGGGCTTAAATTTAAAACTTGGGCTTTTTACTTTTATTATTATTTTGTGCTCCTTTCTTAACGATAATGGATTTCGAAAAGGTTGACAGGCTTTTACACTTTCACATCAAAATAGTATTGTAAACTATCTTAATAAAAATGTTGCGTTTTTTGAGCTCATTCTGTCTTTGGATACTTTAACATGACTTATGTTTTAACATTAAATTTCTTTTCTTGCTCTTGAGTGTGTTCCGGTTTATGTCAAAAACAGTTCGAGAAGAATTTTAAATAAAATATCCTATTACCTTAACAAAATATATGTATATACAGGGGTGCTTCAAAAGTTTTAAAAGCGGACATTCTAAAAAGCCATTTTTTTACAGGAAAGGCGGTTCAATAGGGCTTAAATTTAAAACTTGGGCTTTTTACTTTTATTATTATTTCGTGCTCCTTTATTAACGATAGTGGATTTTGGAAAGGTTGACAGGCTTTACACTTTCACATCAAAATAGTATTGTAAACTGTCTTACTGAACATGTTGGGCTTTTTGATCTCATTGTGCTTTTGGATACCTTAACCTGACCTATGTTTAAAATTAAATTACCTTTCTCGCTCTTGAGTGTGTACCGTTTTGTGTTAAAAACAGTTCCAGAAGAATTTTAAATAAAATATACAATTGGCTTCACAAATTATATGTATATACAGGGGTGCTTCAAAGGTGTATAAAACTCGACATTCTATAAAGCGTCATGCCAGTGATCGCTTTTTACTGGAAAGGAGCTTCAATTTAAAACTTGGGCTTCTTACTTTTATTATTATTTTGTGCTCCTTTCAAAAAGGTTGGCAGGCTTTTACAATTTCACATCAAAATAGTATTGTACACTGTCTTAATAAAAATGTTGCTCTTTTTGATCTCATTGTGTCTTTGGATACTTTAATATGACTTATATTTAACATTAAATTATCTTTCTCGCTCTTGAGTGTGTACCGATTTATGTCAAAAACAGTTCGAGAAGAACTTTAAATAAAATATCCTATTGGCTTACAAAATATATGTATATACAGGGGTGCTTCAAAAGTTTATAAAAGCGGACATTTTAAAAAGTGTTTTTTTACAGGAAATGCGCTTCAATAGGGCTTAAATTTAAAACTTGGGCTTCTTACTTTTATTATCATTTTTTGCTTTTTTCTTAACGACAGCAGACTTCGAAAAGGTTGACATGCTTTTCCACTATAACATCAAAATAGTATTGTAAACTGTCTTAATGAAAATGTTGCGCTTTTTGAAAGCTCATTCTTTCTTTGGATATTTTAACATGACATGTTTAACATTAAATTGCCTTTCTCGCTCTTGAGTGTGCACCGGTTTATGTCAAAAACAGTTCGAGAAGAATTTTAAATAAAATATCCTATTGGCTTAACAAAATATATGTATATACAGGAGTGCTTCAAAAGTTTATAAAAGTGAACATTCTAAAAAGCGTTTTTTTTACAGGAAAGGCGCTTCAATAGGGCTTAAATTTAAAACTTGGGCTTTTTACTTTTATTATTATTTCGTGCACCTTTATTAACGATAGTCGATTTTGAAAAGGTTTGACAGGCTTTTACACTTTCACATCAAAATAGTATTGTAAACAGTCTTAATGAACATGTTGGGCTTTTTGATCTCATTATGTCTTTGGATACCTTAGCATGACTTATGTATAACATTAAATTACCTTTCTCGCTTTTGAGTGTGTACCGGTTTTGTGTTAGAAACAGTTCGAGAAGAATTTTAAATAAAACGTCCTATTGGTTTAACAAAATATATGTTTATACTTGGGTGCTTCAAAGGTGTATAAATGTAGACATTCTAAAAAGCGTCATACCGGTGATCTCTTTTTACAGGAAAGGCGCTTCAATTTAAAACTTGGCCTTTTTACTTTTATTATTATTTTGTGCTCCTTTATTAACGATAGTCGATTTCTAAAAGGTTGGCAGGCTTTTACACTTTCACATCAAAATAGTATTGTACACTGCCTTAATAAAAATGTTGCGCTTTTTGATCTCATTGTGTCTTTGCATACTTTAACACGACTTATGTTTAACATTAAATTACCTTTCTCGCTCTTGAGTGTGCACCGGTTTGTGTTAAAAACAGTTCGAGAAGAATTTTAAATAAAATATCCTATTGGCTTAACAAAATATATGTATATACAGGGGCGCTTCAAAAATTTATAAAAATGGACATTATAGAAAGCGCTGTTTACAGGAAAGGCGCTTCAAAAGGGCTTAAATTTAAAACTTGGGTTTTTTACTTTCATTATTATTTTGTGCTCCTTTATTAATGATAGTGGATTTCAAAAGGGTCACACTTTACATCAAAATATTGTAAACTGTTTTAATAAAAATGTTGCGCTTTTTGAGCTCATTGTGTCTTTGGATACTTTAACATGGCTTATGATTAACATTAAATTACCTTTCTCGCTCTTGAGTGTGTACCGATTTGTGTCAAAAACAGATCGAGGATAATTTTAAATAAAATATACTCTGCTCTTTTATTAACGATAGTGGACTTCGAAAAGGTAATAAGAAAGTAATATACTTTTTAAATTAAATTTACTTTTCCCATTCACATACGTATGTTTGCGAGCTATATATTTGAAGTTCATCAGCATTCATTAGCATTCTATAAGAATGTTTGAAAGCGACGCCCATTTACCAAACAAAATTTGTTGTAAACATGTTAAACACTATGGAGATACTACGTATATTTGAGCATGTCAATTAAAATGACGAGCCCGCGATAGCGGGCGAGTAGTATACAGTAGTGCTCACAAGGCTACGTTAATATAGAGAGGAGAATATAAGTGGGGGGTGTACATCAGACAGCGACGAACCTAAGAGGAATCAGTTGCATATAACCTGTGGGAGAGCGCAGAACAGGATGGAGTATTCATTAGCGGAAAAAGTACAAATCGTAAAGTGGTATCATCAAGGTCACTCGACTCTATCCATTAGAGGCCTTTTTAGTAATAATTTTGAAAATCGGCCTGTTCCTTCTATTGATACAATTCGCCGCTTTGCAAATAATTTTGATAAATTCGGATGTGTTTCACCTTCTAAACATAAGAAACCAAACGAAAATGCGAACGAAGAAAATATTCGTTTCATTTAAAATATCCTATTTACATTGTATTTTATTTACTTTGATGTTAGGAAATAGGGACAAATAAAAATAACATTGAAGAATTCACAGGACAAATGTTTTGCGTTGTATGTGAATACGTTCACCGCACTTTCTCGCTAGCCAGGGTGTTATAGTATGCGGCTACGCTAGGCATACCCCACCCATATTCCCCATTCCGTATATTAACGTAACAGTGTGCGCATTACTGTATATGTAATTCATTGAAAATTTAAAATGTTCTTCAATACAAGTCCTTCATTTTTAATTGACGTGCGAACTAATTTTGAGTATGTGACAGACGAATATTTCAATTATGCTGACCAAAATTTCATAATGAAAGCGCTGTTCCACTTCAAATAATTTGGGTGAAAATATCTCAGTGTCAAACTGATTATTAGGTTCTTTTTTATTAATATTGTGCATGCCTATCTTAAATTGTTTCTGAGCAATTGACATACTTTTTGTTAATATACTAAATTTTTCCACTGTTATTTCAATAGCGTATTATCCCGATTGTCTCAATGAAAATGATGCACTTATTGAGCATATTGTTTCTTCGGATACTTTAACATCATTCTTATGTTTAACTTTAAATTATCTTTCTCGCTCTTCATTGTGTAACAGTTTGTGTAAAAAAAAAATCTAGAGGCATTTTAAATGAAATATACAATTGGCTTTACAAAATATATGTATATACAGAGTGTGCCACAAGTCTATAAAATCTTACATTCTAAAAACCACCACGAGAGTGATCGCGTTTTACAGGAAACTGTAAACAGCTGTAAGCGGACGCGAAAAAGGCGAATTCAAGCTCGAAAAGATTGAAGCATTAGCTCACAAACATTCAGCACAATAAATATTGCAATATATAATTATTGGCCCAATGATAATAGTGTATAGGTAAGAAATTCATAAATTCGATTCCTTATTTGTTTATAAATACTTTCTACTCATTTTTAGCAATTATCATTACATGACTGGAGTCATTTCGTCCATGAATTAAGTTGTAAAAATACTTCAAAATATTATAAGATATTGTAAATAGAAAAAAGAAACTAAAATATATTCCTACCAGATTAAACAAGCACTTAATCATGTTGTTACTGTGCCAGGCAAATTGAGAAGTAATATCATACGTATTCAAAAAAGATTGTTTAATTATCATTGATGAAAATGAACTTCCCGCGACATCGTCAATTACAATAATTGAAAAGAGAAATTCTATAAGGATGTTTTACAGTATTTTCGAATATAATAATAAGTAATCAATATTACCATAATACATATATTATATCTATATATTCCGTAAACTGTAGGTGTACAATGCAAAAGAAAATAATTATGTACAGTGTGAACAAGGCTTTACCAACATTATTAAGCATCATACATAACTGACAGTTGTAATACAATTTACCACAAAGAAACACTGCAAATTATAAAAGTATAGGAATGGAAATCATTATAAAAAATGCCAATGAAATAAATATTATTTGTTATAGAACAATGATTAAATGAATTATTTAAAAGTATACATTCGCGTCAACAAAACATAATTCTAATAAAGCTATCTACAAGTTTATATAAAATAAAATGTTTTTTTTAAATTCTAATGAATTTTCATTTAAACCAAAAAGACCAATGGAATCGACATATGTATATAGACAGAAACACTATTAACAAAAACTATCAAATCATATTTTCCAACTGATGCAAAAAACACAGATTTCGAGATTATTCTAATTTTATACCCACAAACAACATTCAAACTATAGACAAATTAGGCAAACGTGAAATAAATCATCGGCAAGTCAAGGCACAAAAGCCAATAATAGTAGAAAAATTATAAATAGAGTGAAAACTACCGTCTGTGAGGCACAGGAAAAGTATGTGAAAAATGTCAATAAAACTTTAAACGATAAAGTACATCTTATTTCATGGACAGTCGTTAAACATTTTCAATTTAAAAACTGCTATTATCACTACATCTATTATTAATCATTTCATCCGATAAGCATTCTGAATAAAATATTGCATAGTTGTAAACTATATACAGGGGTGTATAAAAACAACTAAGCGATATTGAACATCTAAAACACAATTATATTTAGTTATTCGCTATATATCGGAATTATATGGTGTTTCAAAAACTGAAACGCAATAAAGGCAAAATCCGCAATAAATTTAGAAGAATAAGGGGGAGCGGTACCTCAACTGTAAGCGGAATAAGAGGCGATAGCGGGCCTTTCAGGCCTGCCGTATTAGCTAGTTATATATACTAAAAGCCAATTGTCTCGCTCTTTTTAACACGAACGATTAAAACGGCAAAGCTATACCCCAAAATTGACGAATTGGGGAGACAGTTTTCTGAGAACCTGGCGCATCTACGGTGGGAACGAAAGTGTCACGCGACGGGGACCACGGTCCCACGTGCCTTAGGCCATTTTTCACGTCTCCGAAGAGAGAACGAGGGCCCGAAAGGAGTTTTTGAAAATTTTAGAACGTGCAGAAAAAGAGTATGAATCATAGTATTTTGCCATAAGGCCTACGTGTAAAATAAAAAATATGGACTAGGTTCGATTTTAAAATGGCGGTGGATCGATACAGATGACCGTGACATATCAAACTTCGGATAAGGTTAAGTTAAACGCACGAAAAATTCAATTTCAGGTTATAAATTATCAAAACCGTCAAATCAGTTTGAGTTCGCGATATGGCATTTGCCGGGAAACGTCGAAATTGGCGGAAAGCACCAGTCGTGCAATACACACAGTCAGAAGGCCGACAAATAAAGGGATTATGAAGGAAATGTGGTACCTTTCAGATACGTATTAGTGTTATTATTACCAATTGTTACTATTTCTTTTCTATTTATGAATATATGAACAATGCCGACGGATATGATAAAATAAACTTAAAGTGTATTATCGCACGTAAGTACAGTGACAAATATAACGATCTTTCTATATTTTATTAAGATATATTAAATACAAATTATATATGTCATCGAAATGTCGTCACTTCTCGCGAAAGAAGTACCGAAGCAAGCCTAAATAAAGAATCATCTGAGTTTTCTTTATTTGTCAGATGTGTCCGAAACACTTCGAAATAACATAAATACATAAGCATTTATGTAATTTCGTTTATCAATTCAGTTATAAAAGCAAGCACTTAAAGTATGCGACTATGCGGGTTGGCACAAACTAATCAGAAGTACATTTTCGGTTAAATGGTATTAGGAGACAGCAAGATTTTTGATTGGGTTTTACAAAGTACATATATATATACTATTAAAGCGTAATATGAAAATTAATTAATTCTCTCAATGACCTGTAAGTTTAAAACATGTTTTGTTAAAGTTCATCATGTTATGTTGTTAATTTCATTTGACAATTGGAAAGACAATTTGGTTAAGCACTGTCCGTCTGACATTTCGATCTCACAAGTTTATGTGTGAACGAATACACTACAACGATGTATTGTCACGATGACAGGTGGAACGACAATTTGGTTAAACATCAACTTTTCATTGTCGTATAAGTGTCACGATGACAGTCTGTCAAAAAATTTGAAGTATACACTATTTTTATCGTAAACTTGACACAAGGCATGGTACTACCAATTTTATAGAACGAATAACATGAAACAACATTTAAATGCCGAACCGTCTTGGTTTTTTTTTTGTCTGTCGACGTTCACCTTGGCCTAGATGCACACAATTAGACAATTAGACTTAGCAATCAGTAAAAACATTAACAAAACCATAAAGATAGAAACTGAAAGTGTCATGGGTTCTGATCACAATCCAATTATAATAACTTGGAACGAAGACATAACCGAAAGAACATATCACACCTTCCAGACAGACTGGGCCGGCTACAAAACAGAACTAGAATAAACCATCACTGCAGTTCCTAAAATACAAAACACTGCAGAATTAGAACAGAACATAAAATCACTACAAGATAAAATAACAAACGCTGTTAAAAATAATACCATCAAAATAGAAAAGATATATAAATCAGGTAGTCTACCACATCATATTAAAGAACTAATAAAGGAAAAGAACAGAGCTAGGAGAAGACAAAACTATACTAAACAACCTTCAACATCAAGTACATAAGGAATTACTGGAACTGAAAAATGTAGAATGGCAAAGAACACTCGAAGAAATAGGTGCAGACCCCTCTAAGACATGGAAAATAATCAAGGCAATCAAAAGAGAACAAATACAAATCCCACCACTTCAATTCAATAACTCCACACAAGTCACAGCAGAAGAAAAAGCAGAAGCTCTAGCGGAATCACTAGAAGAGCAATTCACTCCCAACTGAGATGAAGTAGACATGCAACACGTAGTGCAGATTCACAAAGTAGTAAGCAGAGAAATACGTGAACCCCACTTCCCTAGCAACGACCCAGTCACAGCCGAGAACCTAAAAGCAATCCTTAAAGCATTAAATCCCAAAAAAGCTCCTGGTATAGACAACATCACCAACAGATCACTACAAAACCTCCCCCCAAAAGCAATAATGTCAATTCTAGCAATAGCAAACTCCGTTATCACACTCCAAACATTCCCAAAGATATGGAAACATGCCAAAGTAATAGTTATACCTAAACCAGGAAAACCAAAAACAATACCAAGCAGCTACAGGCCCATAAGCCTGTTACCATCCATTAGCAAAGTGATAGAAAAATAATCCTACAGAAGATAAAGTACCACTCTGACAATCAAGACATAATACCAGAAGATCAACATGGGTTTAGAGAAGAACATTCCACGATAACACAACTTTCAAGAGTTACTGAGATTATCCAAGAAGGATTCAACAAAAATCAAGTGACAGCAGCTGTATTTCTCGACATAGCAAAGGCATTTGATAAAGTCTGGAGGCAGGGACTCATATATAAAATGATAATACACAATTACCCAACACACATCATAAAAATCACGAATAGTTTTCTCTAAGGACGCTGCTTTCAAGTTAGCATCCAGAACACACTTTCCTCAATAAAACATCCAACAGCGGGAGTCCCCAGGGCTCATGCCTGTCACCTCACCTATATACAATATTTACAGCCGACATACCAGTGTCAAATCCTACAAGATATTTAAATACGGCCACCTTTGCAGATTATTCGGCACTGCTCTCAACATCAAGATGTCCGACGAACGCGGTACAGGAACTCCAAACGCACCTAGACAGCACGATAAAATGGTTCAAACAATGGAGGACAACAATAAACGAAGACAAATCCCAAGCAATAATCTTTCAAAGGAATCTGAAAACAACAGACAACGAAATAACCATCAACAACAACACTATACCATGGAGTAGAGAAATTAAATACCTGGGAATATACCTGGATATAAAGCTCAATTATAACACACACATAGCAAAAACGATAACCAAAACCAAACAAACAAGATGTCAACTATGGCCTCTTATAGGAAGAAAAAGCCAGCGAACACGAACAACAAAATTCTACTTTACAAACAAGTATTAGGTCCAATATTCACATATGCATGCCCAATATGGGTGCATATGTGCAAGACCAACATCAAAAAACTGCAAATAATACAAAACACCAGTCTTAGAATGATACTAAATGCTCCATGGTATATGAGAAATAATCAAATAATGAATGAAACAAATACCCCAACCATTATTGACTACATCAAGGAAAGAGCGCTCAGTTTCTATAACCAGATGGAAAACCACTCAAATCAAAATCTTAAAAGAGCACTTGCATATGATGGAAATGAAAATTTCAAACACAAAAGACCTAAAATGGTTCTACTTTAATTCTTAATCAAAATAAAGATAAACAATAGCTAATCAAATTCAACTTCAACAATCCAAGATTCACCGCACTCAGATGAAGAGTAAAAGACTAAATAGTCTAACTCAAAGTCACAATAAAGAAGAAGAAGAAGAAGAAGATGCACACAATTGATACAAAACCTGAATGTCAACAAAATTTTTCTAAATATCAGCGTTCAGTAAATTATAAAGAAATGTTGTTCGCTTTGTGGGCAAAGTCTTAATAAATAAATTCATTTGCCACTAATTATAAATGTCACAATAATATTTAATTTATTTCTAAGAGACATTTTGCTTAATATGCGTCTTCATTCATAAACAAGAAGAAACTGAACTGCGGTTGTAATTACTCTACATTGCCGGTCATTCGGGTACAGTTTCCAATATCGTAGTTTTAAAAATTAAAGCGAAGGCGCGATTAATAACATTTAACGTCCACTGAAAGAAATATTATAACCGTTAATATTTACATTTTATTGGATTATCAATTATTATTATTATTACTATTGTATCGGTCATTTATCGTATCTTTAATGTCTTGGACACATCTCTGTCATCTTTCTACATACAAATATACATACTGCGTCTTTAATTTAAATTTAGAGTAGCTTATGATATCAATATTAATTTGGGAATACTGTGCTACAGTAATGTTTTTCATTTTGACTACTGTCAGTCACTGTGTAAGTCAATTTATTGAAAAGTTCCACAGTGTTTTCAAATTAATATTGAAATCGTAGGTTATTCTAAAAAAAAATAATTGAAGGCACGGTATGTCTACAATGACATTCAATTTGACAATTCATTCTCGCAATAGATCGAACTGTCACCACGATGACAGTTTGCAAGAAAATTTTACGTATGGGCAACGTTTATTATAAAACTTGAGACAAATAGAGTTAGAGTACTACCAAATTTAAAAAACAAAGAAATTTATATATGATACAACAAATCTTGATCATACAACCATCTTAGGGTTACCTGTTCGGCCTACTTACATTCAACTTAGACTAGGTGCACACGCATTATATCAAACTTGAATGTCAACGAAATGTTCCAAGTAATCAGCTTACAGTAAATTCTATAGAAATGTTAAACATTTTAAGGGAAATTTTTTAGTTAATAAATCCATTTGTCTATAATTATAGATGCCACACTAATGTATAATTAATTTCTAGAGATATTTCATTTAATTTGCATCTTCATTCATAAACTAATTAAAAGAAAATTTATAACCGTTAAAATTCAAGTGCCTCTGCGACTGGCAGTAGTCACGTTCCAAAGAAGCAATTCAAACTCGAAGAGTTTCATGGAATAACAAAAAGAGCAAGTATTCTATTAAATTAATGTGTCCTAAATAAAAAAAAAAAGGGGGGAAAGAGTAAATTGAATAATCAGCACTTGATGACTTATATCGACATTTTATGACAAACATTATGGAGCACTGATGATCTTGATTATTTGCAACGAACGTCATATAAATTTATTTCTATTGACTATTGTCCCGGAAGCCCTACGTTAATTGTAATTCAAAGAAACGAATACATCATGCTGATCAAAATTGGTGAACATAGTATATTATTAAACTAAAATTAAGTAACAGTTAAAGGGTGTAGCCATCTTTACTCATCTATTATTATTTTAACACCGATATATTTAACTAGAGCATACGCGAAATGTTAGTCAACTCAACATTCACGTTAGGTGGCTTAAATGTTTAGGAAACGTCAGAATTGTCAGAAAAAGTCCATCTGACTTTTGATTAATGTTGGCAATTTCACAAAAATTTAATTGCAGGTTATAAAACGTCAAAACGATCAATCGATTTCAGTTCGTGATGAAATCTGAACTGCTTTCATGATGACAATTATTTCAAAAAAAAAGGTTAAACACCCTGATATCTGTCTGATATTTCATGGTTCATGTTTTTAAGCTTCATCGATATTTATTGTAGACCTTGACACAAAAAGATATGAAATTACAAATTTTATACAGCGAAATGACTAAAATATTAATGAGAAAAGTGTTATCAGATCCATTTTAGTTTTGCCTATATACCGTGCCTTCAAATA
The DNA here is from genome assembly GCA_963170755.1 of Amphimallon solstitiale. Lineage (NCBI taxonomy): Eukaryota > Metazoa > Arthropoda > Insecta > Coleoptera > Scarabaeidae > Amphimallon > Amphimallon solstitiale. Next base: position 199,927,862 of record OY720675.1, read on the forward strand.
CTTTCCGCATTAGAGACGGCCATGCTTTTTTTTTAATGGTTGGTGACAGTGCATAATTTTAATAGTTTGGTTATGTCATATAAATAATAATAGGCGTCTATAATTTGAATTTAAGTATGACAACTGTCAGAATTTGAAGTTTTCAAAAAATTAGCATGTACACCAACATTGATTACTTAAAAACTTCAAAAACAGCCTACTCTAATGCGGAAAGTATTTGACGGCACGGTATTAGACAATTACCTTAAAATATGATTTATATTATTATTACTAGGTGACAGACGAATCAAATTCCAATGTAATGACAATTGTTTTGTAACTATTCAATTTACTAAAGTAAATATTCCAGTCTAATTCAACAATTACTTCTACTAAATAGTTTGATTGTCAGTAGAAAGTTTGAAGTATGGGCAGCGTTCAATCATTTAATGCGATATGTTTGAAAATACACCATTAAATCAAATTGTTAATCAAAAATTCTGATGATGGTTGATGATGATCGTGTCCCAGGCTGGTGGGTCTTATTTCGATGGATTGGTTGTAATCATGAACTACCTTTTTGTGTTATTTTTCCTTAAATACTTAATAAAAATCACAAAATGATCCAACAATTACAAATTATATTCTTTTTACAGTGTGTGTAAGCAAAATGTTTACACAGATATTCCAACGTCGGTCAGTATTATTTTTGGTTATTGTTTTTAGTTCAACGACCAGCGTCACTACTAAATATTTAAATTATAATAGGATCGTCTCAGCAACCGACATAGCCAGAGCTCGATCTACAGGCGACGACTTAATGCCACTGCAAACTCACTTTGACAGGAACAATTTCAGAACAGACAAATGAAACAAATTTATTAATATGGAAGCCAGTTATAAATTCACTATTATAAATAAAATTAATAAGTCATACTATTTTATACAAACATTTTATTTAAAACTTGATTCTTCACCATTAAATCAAATTGTTAATCAAAAATTCTAATGATGGTTGATGATGATCGTGTCCCAGGCTGGTGGCTCTTATTTCGATGGATTGGTTGTAATCATGAACTACCTTTTTGTGTTATTTTTCCTTAAATACTTAATAAAAATCACAAAATGATCCAACAATTACAAATTATATTCTTTTTACAGTGTGTGTAAGCAAAATGTTTACACAGATATTCCAACGTCGGTCAGTATTATTTTTGGTTATTGTTTTTAGTTCAACTACCAGCGTCACTACTAAATATTTAAATTATAATAGGATCGTCTCAGCAACCGACATAGCTAGAGCACGATCTACAGGCGACGACTCAATGCCACTGCAAACTCACTTTGACAGGAACAATTTCAGAGCAGACAAATGAAACTAATTATTAATATGGAAGCCAGTTTTTCACTATTATAAATAAAAGTAATAAGTCATACTTATTCTATACCAACATTTTATTTAAAACTTGATTCTTCTGTGTGTGTAATGGGCATGCATTGTTCACAAATTTGCATTATAACAAAGCTCAAAAGGTATGTCAAAAGTATGTTTGCGGGCCATGATAATTGGCAGGTTAAATTATGCAAAATTAAAATAAATCTGATATTACATTTTCAATAATGATTTAGTCCTTTCATTGTGTAAAACTAATAAAACTATGAATCTTTTAGTGTCAAGTCTTAGTATTACGCTAAATAGCATCTAAATTTCAAACTCCAACAACGAAAAGTCAGACTGACGTTAAGATGCTTTAAATTGTCGTTCCACCTGTCACCGTGACAGTACTTCGTGGACAAAAATATACGTCTATACAAGGTGTGCCAAAAGTTTAGAAAATCAAAAATGATTTTTTTTTGCGTTTTACAGCGAACTGTAATAAAACTGTAAGCGGACGCGAAAGGCGATTCAAGCTCGAAGAGATTGATGGACAGCTAGTTAATTACCTATTCATGTATCATTTTATTTATTCCACCTTGCAAGTACATAGTATCATAACCATGAATTTCTTGTGTTGTTTGATATCACTATTGCATTTCTTTAGTTCTACTATTGTAGTCATCGATGAAATGGTATTAATGTATTTCTTGATGTTTTGTTAATTTTGTTTCAAATTTATCTGTGTTTATTATTGCGCTTGTACGTTACTGTTAATGACTTGCAAGATATTCGCAAAAAACTATTTTTCAGTAAGAGTAAAAGACCTACCTCCTCCTAGGAATTTTGAAAGACTTTTCATAAAATGTTTCCTAAATTTAATTTTCAGCAAATTTGCATTCTTTAGAAATTTGTTTAAACTTAGTACTTGATGAAATATTGATAATACTTAAACTACTACTTCCGGTTTACCAATTTCACTAAAAATCAAATCACTTCTCGAGAAAGAGACTATATTCATAAATATAAAGCTTGATATCGATATGTTTAGCAGTTTGGCAACTATCAGAGAGAGAAAGTGAGAGAGGGGACGGAGGATCAAAACCAGATTTAAAAAAACGTTTTTTTGGTACCAGTGACTTCAAAACGTCTCCAAAAATGTCAAAGTCGAAAACATTCCTTATTTCAATAGTTCCTTATACTACATACGAGGTCTGACAATTAAGTATCCGAAAAAGATTTTTTACGGCCCACGTGGCAACACTGCGATCCGCCACATGATCGGGCGTGGTAAAGGGGACCTTGAACTAAATGCCACCCAAGTTTCAGCTCGTTTCATGTGGCAGTCTGCGTCTTATGGCGGAGGAGTGAACGTGTATTCTGTACATGATGCCTGCGCCAGAATATTTTGAGCAAAGGGTAACGTTGAAATGTTTCGTTAAGTGGAGGAAATCGAGAATTGAAACGTTAACAGCGTTGAAAGAAGTTTGAGGAGGGGCTAGAAGAGTGCAATGAAGCTGGTCGACCAGAGCGCCGACCAGCTGAAGTTCGCACACCCACCTCTCTGCAAAAAATCGAGCAAGTGTTGAAGGATGATTGTCGATACCCGATTAGACACATATCGGAAGTTACTGGTATCAATCGTGAGACAGTTCGGTTGATTTTACGTGTCGATTTAGGCATGACGAAAGTGTGCGCCAAATTGGTTCCCAGATTGCTGACTTCCGACCAAAAGGAAACTCGACAACGCATTTGTTAGGACTGGCTCGACAACTGGGGAATGTTCGATCGTGTGATTACGGGTGATGAGAGTTGGATATCCCAATACGATCCAGAAACCAACCATCAGAGTTGTGAATGGAAGAAACCTGGGGAACCAAGTACCAAATAGGCCCGCATGTCCAAACCGCTGATGAAGGCCATGATTATCACCTTTGTCGACTCCAAAGTCATCATTTTGAAACACTGGGTGCCTAAGGGGCAAGCTGAAACTGCTGCCTACTATGTTGTGGTCCTGAAAACATTGCGGCGCCAGATTTCACGAAAAATACCTGAGTTGTGAGCTAACAAGAATTGGTTGCTGCATCACGACAGTGCGCCAGCGCATTCAGCCATCTTTACTCGCGAATTTTTAGTATCCACAGGGACTCTTGTGTTGGAACACCCACTCTACAGCCCAGATGTAGCTGCATGTGATTTTTTCTTCTTCTCTAAAACGAAGGAGGTGAGTAGATAAGCTATGACAGTTCTGGCGCAAATTCTCATATGATTTAACATAGGGGTCTAAATTTTACTTTTCTTCCCCACCAAGGGGGGTACCCCTCGCCTACACTTCGATTCTACGCCAAGGGGGGTACCCCTCACCCACTATTTATTTCTGTGACGTCATCCGCACCTTAGTCTGAACAGGTACACCTGTTTGAAAGCTGTTCAGACCAGTTTGATATCTGTTCAAAGCTGTTCACCTGTTCACCTGTTTGACCTGGTAAACAGGTGTACCTGTTCAGACCAAGGTGCGGATGACGTCACAGAAACAAATAGTGGGTGAGGGGTACCCCCCCCCCCCTTGGTGTAGAATCAAAGTGTAGGCGAGGGATACCCCCCCTTGGTGGGGAAGAAAAGTAAAATTTAGACCCCTATGTTAAATCATATGGGAATTTGCGCCAGAACTGTCATAGCTTATCTACTGAGGTGCTCAAGGAGACTCATTTTACTACTGAAATGGTCATGAAACACGCATGTACAGGGGTCCTGGACGCTCTTGATGAACAAGCTTTCCAAAATTGTTTCCAGTCGTGGAAATCACGAATGGAAAAGTCTGTGCGGGCCGGAGGAGAGTATATTGAAGGATGTAATATCTAATTTGTGACCAATTTGAAATAAAAGCCCTTAAAACCAATTTTCCAGACCTCGTAGATGAGATTAACATTGGAATACGTATCAAAATCAGAGTAATCCACATTCGAAGCTCAGCGTATAGCTCCATAAGCTTGGTTTTATGACTAGCTTTAAATGAAAATGTTAATGGTGGTTTTTTTTTGTTTATTTATATCTTTTCCGTCATGGAAAACCAGCAAAAGATAAGACAGCTCTCAGAAATAAATACTGCGTAATTCACGCACTAGTCGCGCGATGTGCTGGGAATCAAGGTGAATGTTGCCAATACTTCCCCCCTCCTTTCACAGAAGTGTCACGCGTGTCAAAATATAGTTGATGGTGTAGAGTATTTGTTTCCAATTTTGATAAGTTAAAGTAAGTTTTCAATAGTTCGTTTGATGTGTTTAAATTCCACAACGTTCGACAGCATTGCTGTCGGTAAGTACTAAGTTTAAAGCTGTTACTATAAGGATTATTTTAGTATTTTGTGTTACTCAATACCTGTTGATGGGCTAAAAAGAAAATCTTTTATACTCTAAAAAAGGTGATGGGGCAGATTGGCCCAGCGCAAATGGAGCATGTTGACCATACAGGAAGAGGATGTTTTGTGCATTAGATGCCTCAAACCCTTCTCAAACAGCCTTTCATGTGCGAAAGTTGATTCAATGTTCAAGCTGCCAGCGGTAGGCACATATGATGTGTTGAAAAAGGCGTCAATGTCTATTTTATGAATGTTTGCACTGAAAAAAGTGACTAATCTGTTATATTAATGTAAACTTTGTACTCAAATGCTTTGATAAAATAAACGCTGTTCATTGATATATAATACTTTTGCTCAATACACATTTCTTACATCAAATTCAGCGACAAAATGTGTTGAGGGCCAACTTGCCTCAGCCCATGGCCCAACATACCCCGAGTAAGGGCAAGTTGGCCCAAGTAACATTAATTGTAAATATTTTCACAAACAAGTATGAACTTTTAATAATTCATTTTCGATTGTTCATGGTTTTCCTAACCTTTTCCCATAAAAAAATAAAACATAAAAACCTAAAAAGTAAAACCTCAAATACTAAAAGTGGGCAAACGTGTCCCGGTCTACCCTACCATAGACCATACTATTCCAAATATTGTTCTAAATATTTTGTAATCTTGGTTATGATAATATCAACAACGTTCCTTACTTTTTACTCGCTCTATATATGGAGATTTGTATAATTTGAGTTCTGTTATTATTATACTTCTAAATGTGTTCCTCGAAAGAAATCTTATTTAAACCGTAAAATATAGCTTAATTAAACATATAGAACTCCTGTAAGTAGCTACATTAAGTTAAACATAACTTAGACGCATTTCTCACATTGCCATATAATATCTATACCCAATCTATCTATATGCTCTCTTTAACTACTAAATGATAACTTGCGAGTCATTAAACAATGCAACGTCTTTAGACATTCATATATTCATATCTGTGTAATCAATGATGAATATATAATGGCGGACAACTACACAATATTTAGTAGCGTTGTTAGGGCGAAGTCTCCTCCGGGTACGGGTTCTGTATTGATCCGGGACAACCGCCCTCAAGAGCGAAGAGCTTGAAGCTACCGGATTTTCACTGCGCCCGTACCTGTGTTGATAGGTGTGGCGTAAACTCTGTTTGCAATGAGCTGGTTGCCATAGCGAATTTGCTAATTAAATATCTCAGATTATGAATGAGTATTTCTTATATAGAAATGATGAATCGGAACTTGCTTCTCCTAAATCGGGAGTACTTCGTTTCAGAGGCGAGCCGCAGAATGCATTCGTTACACTCATTTCAAAGTTGCTCACTGGGACACAATCTTTGCAAAGTAACTCCGACAGACTATGTGTACGTAAAATGTATTTAAAAATTAACAATTATCTGCTGAAATATATTCAACAAAACCTACTACGGCTATAGATATTTTAGTTTTTAAGTTTGTAATAGGAGGCTACATAATTTATACAATGTTTTAGTTGTTGAATTTTCTGTATAGGATCACTAAAGTTTACTAATTATAATATTTCACTATTCAACCCTCGTCTTTTACATCCAAAATTGTTCATATGGCTTTTAATTAAATAAAATATTAAAAGAATGAACGCTCATTGGTTTACAAACGTCCCACATAACAATATCTTTAATAAAACATTCAGAACAAAGAAGACAGGAGCAATCTTCCTGTTTTGCTTAATTTAATGATACAGCTTAATTATTTGCTTTATTGAAAGTAAGTGTTTGTATATCCACCGACAAAATAAAAGCCATTGCAATCGCTGAAAAACCAATCCAATGCAAACATGTGGTGGAAGATTAACCTATCGATCAAGTCAACCAGTTCAGGGACCTCGGACTTGACATCTCCAGTGGTCATGACCCAGCCGAAGACCTAAGGAGTCAGATTACTAAAGCGACATCGCTATCAGGATGTTTAAGAGAGATGGTTTGGTCGAATCAATACATGCGAATAGACAGCAAGATAAGAATCTACAACACCTGTATAAGGCCCGTCATGACTTACGGTATAGAAACGCGCGATGAAGCAAGCAAAACCAAGAATATGCTAAGAGTTGCTGAAATAAAAACACTACGAACTATCCTTGACAAAACCAGAAAAGACCGTATAAGAAACACGGATATCAGAGAACACTGCGGGATAGTGGACATGTTAAGATGGGGGAGATAAAGAAGGAGAGGAAGGTGCGATCACGTTAGGAGAATGGATGAGAGCAGATTGCCACGCGTAGCACTAGAGGGAAAGCCAGCAAGGGATCGAGCACCGGGAAGGCCACATAAGCGATCGAAAGACAGCTGGAAATCAACATCACATAACAAACCATAGCTTTGAATTCAGAAATCAACATACTAATAAGTCTAAATCAAGAAGAAAAAGAAGAAGAAAAAGAAAAAGTGTTTGTCATAAATGATCTTTTTTACGAATTACTTTTCGCTTGCATTCGTGCATATACGAGGTGCCAGTGAAAAAAATTGCTCTTGAGCATGCTTTCTTTATGTGTTCTTGGTGTTTATGCTGTGGATTACGGCCAAAATATGATCTGGTATTACGGAAGAAACAACTGCAAGCAGTTTATTCTGATCAAGCCAATTCGTTTTGGCTACAAAATCTGGTACTTATACACCCCATCTAAATATCTGGTAAACTTTGAAATGTATCAAGATAATAATCCAAGACGACTATAGACTAAGTTTTTGAAAAAGCAACAACTCCGCTCGTTCAGATGCTGGACAATTTGCCAGAAAAAGAACGAAACTTAATTCATAAGTTGTTTTCTGACAACTTATTTACAGGTGTTGCTTTACTGAACCATATAAAACAAAGAGGTTACGATAGAATTGGTACTATGGTGGACAACCGTAATCCTAAAACTCGTCCGTTGGTAACCAAAAAATTGTTGGAAAAAAAACTATGCGCATATGAATTCATTATTAAACACAACGATGGCATTGTAATGGTTAAGTGGATGGACAACAGAATGGTAAGTGTAGGTTCCACTTACTTTGGAGTTTTCCCACTTAGTAATGTGAAACGGTACTCTCAAGCATCTAAATCAATTATGTCAGTAATGTTCCATATTATCATGGTTACTGGACGTTTTCGTTTACAATGCATGGAAAACTGCATAAAAGTTTGAGCCAACTGCAATTTCGTCGAGTAATATACCTTCAATGTTATGGTAAGCCACCTCAAATAGGTGGTAGACTCTTATGCATTGCAATTGCATAAAATAATCTAATGATACTTTGACCCAACTATATTTTTGTCGGGTAAAGGACTCCATATACCTTCAGAGTTATGGCACGCCACCTCAAGAAGCTGGTAGACCGTTAACTTCCAAACCCAGCATCATGTACCTGATGATGTGCTTTACCATGGAATGAATCATTTAGTTGCATTCATTCCTAACAATAAGCGGAGAAAATGTTCTCGTGAAAGATGTTCTTCAAGCACGTGGACTGTGTGTAAAACACGCAATATTGGCCTTTGCACTGATTATTTTTGACATTTTCATATTAATAATTAATAAAGTTATGTATTAATGTTATTTATAAATGGGTTTTTAAAACTTCTTTTTTTGATTTCTGAAACGCCTAGCGTTACAATAAAGTACCATTATTTTTCGCTATTGTTAAACAGAGACAGCCATCAACATCATCAAAAACTTGTTTTAAAACATTGTTTTAGCAAACTTTTTGCGTAATAAACATAAAAATGTTCAAAAAAAATCAGACGTTTAAAGGTTAAGTATACCCTCTCTTCATCTATTTAAATATAATAACTTTTTTCTCAGAATGTTAGATTAAGTATAAGTACGTAGTTTGTGTTTTATGTGTAATTTCAGTGTTCGTAAATGACCAGGTTGGTGAAAGCTGTAGTGATACATCGTCGTTAATATAGTGATATAACATAATATTTTTCGATTCTAAATGTACGAAGTTAATTGCTCCAACATCTGCAGCAGTAACAAACATCTCTTTAAAATGCAGCATTTCACTGTTTTCGGATAATGAATGAACTAAGGAAACAACAGGTTCGAGTAACATTAACAAAAAGTATTTATATGTATTACCAATTCAAAAATGTAGCTATTGCAAGAAGTGCTTGAACTGTGAAACCCTAAAAGTGGTACGATTGAGGTGATCTTTAGTATTTGCAAAAAGAAAGGCATATTATATTAACTCAATCTATAATAAGAAAAGTCTAATTAAACTGATGATGTACTTTGCAACAGAAAATTAATTTATAATATACAGAATTTTTAATATTTAGAAATAAAGTTACTATATATTTATTTATAAACATAAAATAGTATAGTATAAAAATACTATAGTGAAACAATGAAGTAATCAAAATTTTGGTGTATCTGAGAGTAAAACTGGCGTATTTCTATTTCTGCGTACTGAAAAACGCTGGTTGGAGATAAGACTTTCAATAACACTACTTTTTTAATTATTATATTTAAAAACATAATTAGGGTGGCAGTTAATTGCTTTGCCCTGTATATGTACATTTTACATGTAAATATCATTTAGTACTTACTGAATGCATTTGTAAAAAAACAAACAATTACACAACATTCAGCATAGAAAATCTGTTTCTAAGTTTATTTTTTTAAGACGTCGATTACATTAACATATTAGTTGAAGCTGGAAAAAACATACTTTAACGTCCAAACCCTAAAATGATGAAGATTTATTTTCAACAAACATTGTAATTAAAATGGAACGTTTAGGCTATAAATACCATTATTATTGTCGTGTATTCATCGCGAGTTTATTTCGGTAATTAGGGTAAACACAAATAAAGCTCTGGCCAACAATTTGTCTTCGGGTAATACACATAGTTAAGGTATGAGCGTCGTAACAAAAGATAGAAATAGGCTTTAATTGGGCCGGGGATAATGTACGACTTTATGCAAAAAGAACAGTTCGGTGACACTTTATTACGTTGTTATTGCCAAAATTTCGAAAAAAAATTGTCAAGTGTTTGGAAAATAGCTTGTATTAATGTGTCAGCAATTTATCTAAGAGCATTAAAGGAAATCGTAAAGTTTTGTACGAGCAAAGCGCATGTGTTATACATATATTCCATATGTGTTATACGTATATATTTTCCATAAAATTGTTATTCTGTTCTAAAATGTCAAAAAAATCATGAAAATATATACTGTTCTGTTGGGAAGATCTTGACCATAATCATATAGGTTGAACGGTAAGCGAGAGTGATTGTCATTATATTAATATCACTAATGGAATGTTACTCTTGTATTAAGTCGCATTGCTTTGCACAAGCCAGATACCATATCCCCTTTTTCCTTTTTACTTTCGTATACGTAGTATAAGGAAGTATTGTTAATTTTCGAATTCGAGATTTTTGCAGATATCCACGTTTTGAAGTCCCATGTTAACAAAAAAGTTGTTTTAAAAAAAACTCTCTCTCTCTGTGTGAGTGTGATCACGATAGCTGTCAAACAACTGAAGATATCAATACCAAATTTTGTATTTATGAGAACAATTTCCCTCTTGAGATCTGGTTAGACTTTCAGTAAAATCGATAGACCGATAGTAGTAGTTTACTTCAACGAAAAACTCGAATTTTACAAATATTTCGTCAAGTACTAAGTTTACGCAAATTTAAAAAGAATTTAAGTGTACAGAAAACCGAATTTTAGAGAAATGGTGTTAAAAATTAAATTCCTACCGGAAATTAATACGCCTTTTACTCTTGCCAAAAATCAGATTTTTGGGAATGTTTCGCAAGGCATACTTTCTAGGCAAATACATTATGAGGGTAAAAGAATTTCGAACTTGATTTTCCATACTTCTTGTACAATTTTTTTTTCAAAATACCGACCGAAAGTAACACTTTTACTCTTATCGAATAGCAATTATTTGCAAATCATTCGTAAATTATGCATACTATATAGATTTAGCAAAAGTACCTACAAAATAATTTAGAGCTAGATTTGGAATAATTTTTGTATAAAAAACATTTCAAAATGCGAACCGGAAGTAACACTTATCGAATAGTACTATTTACAAATATCTCTTAAAGTATGCATTCTACTGTTCCTGTTTTTTCCATTCTGCAAATTTCTGAACTCTATTCACACATGCTACATTTTTCGTTAAATAAATAATCTTTATAGTTAAAATACATACTAAAGTTTGAAATATGTAGAATATTTGAGAAGTGAGAAAATTTTCATATAAAATCATAATGATTGATCCTTGTCTTGTTAATAATATTATAGCCATTGCTTGTTATTAATAATATTTTGTTGCCAAAAAAGAGATTTATTGTCACGATTTTACTACAGAAATAATAATAATTTAACGATTAAGATGTACATAAGTAGTTGTTAAAAGATTAAGTAGGTGCTATATTCGTCGACAAAACATCCTTGCCAGTAGATAAATTCTGATTTTAAACTCGAAGTGTGTGCATTTTAGTTATGTGACCTATTCAATTTTTAAAATACCTTGGCAGTATTTCAATAAGCGCAACACATCAACAACAGGATTACTTCTTAAGCATAACTGTCGTCTGTAACAAATATCAGAGGCAGCGCGGTGCTCTACCTACAATATACTTGACATCCTCGTTTAGCATTAGAGAATGTGTCCACCCACATGTTTCTCAGGAACTACTGGCCCGATTTACTTGAACTTTTTTTTAAATGGCCGCTGAGGCGACTCTAGGATGTGTTTGAAATTAGGGTACACGAAACCAAAGCGGGGCTAGGCAAAATTTGCATAAAATGAAGATGACCCTTTTGAGCAAATCGTCAATGTTCATGGTAGAAGACTGGAATTTTGCATAGTTATATTACAACATGTCCCACAAATTAAAGTAATTTCGTTTTGAAAAATATTCATTCGATGTGATTTTAGTCAAATTTTTCTGAACGTACGTTATACAGGGTTAGTTTTAAATAGCGTCATTAAAATAAGGAGGTAAAAGCAAAATATGAGTAATCCCCGTACAAAGATAATCGCGGTCCAATATGCACGCAGTGACGAAAAAATAATTTTTCTTTCCTCGAGTCCGAGCCTGTCGCAGTTAATATACAAATATAATTTCATGTAGAGGAATTTATGTTTCAAAATAATATACTTCTATTTAACGGGAAAAAAACATGGAAGTGCAGCGATGTTGTTGACCTTTTCCAAATAAAGGCTATTCACAAAAAAAAACATCGCCATAGAAAATCTTTTCAATTGCCATTCATAACAAAGGTTGTAACTATGTGCATTTAATCGTTTTTTTTTGGAAGAACATTAAACTGGAATTACTAGTGAAATTTACGTAAATGCGTATAGGATAAACAAAGTTATGGACCGACTTTGACTACATTTTGGCCCTAAAAATTTAGAAATTTTTGGTGAGTTACAAATAAATTTCTTTTTTGATTTTCAGTTAGACATTTATACGTATTCTTCAGATTCGCATAACCTGGTACCATTTAGCAGTAACCCTGTATACTTAATAATTTCAATCATAAACACACTAGATGGTTATGAATATTCTTATTAATATTAATATAACTAATTTTATATTAATTATTTGAGTATTTAATGTTTATGTATATAATTGTTATTATATTTATCACTGCATTTAATTTATTCATTTCAATGGTACGATATACATATACATATTTATGCTTTAATTGCCACTGAAAACAAGCATGCAAATAAAGTGTACAGGCATGAAAAAAGTGTATAAGCCCGAAGAGTATTATTTGGATCACCACATTAAGAAGTGGATTTATCTGCTGAATTGCGCTTTAGTCTCATAATTTAGCAAAAATATTTTCACCAAACAATGTATATTCCGCAGCGGAGCAAGTTAAGGGAAAAATGTCGAAGCTACATTTACTCTTATTTAGCCATGCTTTAGCTATTTATCACTCAGCTATGGGCTAGAACGCAAAATAAAGCTCTCCCAACATATAATTACACTAAGGCCCGTTCTGTAAATTTTGAATGTACATCATAGCATTTACTTTTTAAGGCAAGCCAACGAAATGTCTATTGCCTTATTGAAGCAGATTTCAACGCCATTAAGACCATTATGTTACCAGTTTGCCAAGGGATCATTAAGTTAGGCCATTGTTCAGAATGCACAACAACAAGAACATCTAATTAAGCGATACTCACCCATTATCCATTTTGGCAATGCATTCATACCTTGCTTTTGTTCTTTCTGGTTAAGTTAGTGGTAATTGGTTGTTATCAATTATTAATTATAAATTTATACCCAACATTCTTGGCTCGTGGGTGCATTTTTATTTATCTGTTGAACATCAATAGCTGTGACGGATCAAAGCGCAGTCTGCCGTGACTGGTTTGTTGATTGCTTAAAGGTTACAAAGTCACATAAAGCAGGAAATGGTTAGAGGCAAAGCGAGGCTGCGGAATATACATTGTTTGGTAAAAATATTTTTTCCCCAGTTATGAGACTATAGCACAATTCAGCAGAAAATAACACTTGTACACACATTTTTGGGTTTGAACACTTCTTTTTCATTTTCTCCATTAGCTAGAATGCAATATACATCAGGTTTTAGAATAAAATATTGGGTTCTTTTAGCTTACAAACATACTTTTTATTATGTATATAATAACAGGATTTATTGAAGGTGCACAAACATTGTGGTTGACTTACGTGTGATTTTAAATCAATAGTAATATAGTTTCAATCGTGCTACATAAGCGATCAAGAGTTGAATATTTTATTCTTTGTTTAATTGTGATATTTAAATATATATAATTGATATAGATTATTACAGTAACACAGTTAATTGTAGGAAAAATATAAACTCGATATTGTTAAAACTCAGTTTTCTGCTCAACCTGATATTCTAGTCACTTTAGCTACGTGGCACTAACTATTTTTTATAGTAGTATATCAAAAAGATGACAAAAACTGCTATAGGAACCATATAACTTTCTAGACGTAAATATGTATGTTTCGAATCTAGGCAAATTTTTAATTTTTAAATGAACATTTAAAAATTAAAACCAAGAACTCTTTATAAATGTACTCAGGTTACATACTTTGAATATCTTTCAAAGTATGTAACAAAAAGGAAAACTAATAATAGTCAGTTGTTGTCCGAATTTATAGTAGAAGTTTTAGCTGTAAAATTTGATTATTTTGCAAATTTCGTTTCTAATTTCATAAACTTATAAAATACATAGTAAAAAATGTTGCTTATTAAGTGATCACTTAAAAATTATAATCATTAGAGCTTCGTTTCAAAATGAAACATCAGGAATATGAACAACTATAGACCGATGAATTTGCTGAGCTCTATATCTAAATAATCGTAGTCCTTAATTAATTCCATTACTAATCTTTTTAGGAATGACGTCCATAAGTATTATTTATATATATATATATTTCACCTGCAATGTTAGTGCTGAAGAAAATATCACAGACAGTAGCAGTATCTTAAGTCTGATTTTATTTAATATATTTATTAATGACAGAAGAAGCATTAGTATGTAATGCGAAATATCGGCAAAAAATAAAGAGCTTTGTAACTGTAGATGTTTTGTTATGCTGGATCCCCTAACGATTCCTTTTAATTATTTATTAATGACTATACACCGGACGTCCCAGGTTTAAATTACGACGGAGCAAAGAAATAAAGTAAACAACACGCACACGCTTTACTGAATAGCACTATTCATATGGTGAACTGCAACATCTGTTCTTGACGCGAAAATAACAACAACAAAAAGTCCATTTAACTGGTAAATTTCCTTTCTTCATCGGCGTAGGTAGAAGGGTAACGAGTTTCAAAATTTATTATATTTACCTTATATTTCCTAAAATAAATAAAGTTATATATCATGTGCTTGCCGGCGACCTGCGGATAGGGCTTACTGTAAGATAAAACGACGACACCGAGAGTTTGTATGAGTTAGTACGAGAAAGCAATATACAAACTGCTTTTTTGGCGAGTGTAGTGTCGGAAAAGAGGGGATTCGCGTCTAGACTGACTCTCGTTTAATCAGGGCAACAAGGATAGATAGCAGCTGTACTGCAGTTTTATATTGCTTTCTCGTACTAACTCATATAAACTCTCGGTGTCGTCGTTTTATCTTACAGTAAGCCCTATCCGCGGGTCGCTGGCGAGCACATGGTATGTATATACCTATTGATACTTACGTTAGTTTCGTTTTTTCATTGTTTTGACTGTTAATTACATACTTCGTAATTTTTGTAATAGTTCCTGTTTAATACCGTTTCATTGAATCTACTTCTACCAATTATCTTAACGTGTGTGCATTGGATTTCGTTAAGTTTCAATAACGTACGTATACATCATGTTACTATGATATGAAAGAACGTCGTGAAACAACGGCGAGTTGGATTAAGGGTTATACTGATTGATTGCGATTCTGAAATTTATTGCGCAGTCTGTAAAATATCATTACAAAATGCCCAAAAATCGCACGTATCTTTGTAGATACGTGCGGATTTTCCACAATAGAATGAACGACTCTTACTTTATTATCTTCTGTAACCATACTCTTACTTCTTTCATGTTTAACGCAATTCAGTGAACCCGTGATTCCGAAATTTATTGCAAAGTCTGTAAAATATCGTTACAGAATGCCCCAAAATCGCAAGTACAACGTCACTTAGGATCGCTAAAACATACATAGAAACTGGACCCGTTGGAAGCTGACAATTTTAATGAAGAACTTGACAATCCCACTTTCAAACATTTCTTCAAAAATATACTGGTCGAAAGGTTCCAGATGAATCCAGCTTACTCAAATATTGTGTTTCTAAGTGTCTCACGAAAACAGTAGAATGCACTAGAAGACATCTTTCAAATCAGTACCTATGGATAAGTGCCGACGAAATTATCGACATATTACGACGTTGTGTGGTAAATGTTGTAGCTGGTGTACTACATCCAACTATTTCATATAACGCATATGTAATAGCATTTAAAGTTATAAATACAGTTGATACGGAAACAATTGCTAAAACCATTGACGAGAATTTGAACAAAATGCTTCATTCGGACGACAGGTACAGAAAAAAAATACTTTTATTTGTTAGTGACAGTGCTGCATATACGTTAAGAACAGACAGACTGTTAAAGGAAACATATCCTTATATGCTGCATATTACTTGTGTAGCACATGCTCTCCACAGAATCTGTGAGTATATCAGAGACACCTATCCGGAAGTTGATAGACTAGTATCCGCTTCTAAAAAAGTTTTCAGAAAAACACCATCGAGAGGAGCTCTTTACAGGGAAACACTTTCATCTTTGTCACTGCCTCCCTCGCCAGTAATAACTAGATGGGGAACATGGTTGGAAGCTACTAGTTTTTATGCAGAGAATTTCAAAAGTTTACAAAATTTCGGTACATGTTTAAATGACGATGCTCGAAGTATTTATGAGTGCAAGGAACTAACACAAATTCCAAATTTAAAAAAATCAGTTGTTACTCCTTCAGGAACATATTGGAAATTTGCCTAAACTAACCACATATTTTGAAAATCGAAATCTCAAATTAAAAGATGGATTAATCACATTAGATGTGGCTGTTAATAATTTGAACAGTATTCCAAGTGACTTTGGATTTAGCCTTCGGCAAAAGTTAGACGCAGTTTTTAATAGAAATCCAGATTTAATAACATTGCGGCAATTGTGTATGGGACAATGACACAATATCTAACTGCTAAATATGCTGAAATAAAAGAATATTTTCACTATGCACCTATAATCAGTTGATATGCAGAAAGGACGTTTCCTATCTACGAGGATGTACTTCATTCAAAGAGAACCATTCTTAGAGAAGAGAACGTTGAGAAAGTATTGTAGTCCTTTACTCGACTTGAACTATACAAAATGGACAATTCAGAACATATTTTGTATTTTATAGATCACCACCCACTTGTTATCCAATTATATAAATAAAATTAAAATCTCTTTAAAAATACAACATTTCAATAGTGCGCCCATGGGCGATGAGTCAATAACCTTTCGTGTCCGGTCTGTATTAATGACATTCAGTCTAAAGTTTAAAATTCGCAGCATTTTTCAAAAATTATGATATAATTAAAATAAAAAATTAAGCAAACTGGTAAACAATAACTTATTATTCAATAACAAAAAATTTAGTTAAACTTCTAAGCTAGTATTTCATTGGGAAAATAAGAGATATTGCCGCAGCGCATTTTAGAAAAAAAAAGCCCTTTTTTATTTGTTGTAAGCTTTCAGTTTATATTAATAGACGTCGTAAATATAAGATAGTGAATAGGGTAACTGCGTTGGTTCTCGACCAGTTAACGGAAGATTTGATTTCTAAATCTTCTAAAAATTATATGTTTATAATAAATTGTATTTTTTTTTCACCCAGTGTATCGAGTATACATGTAGAACATTTCTCATTGATTTTTTTTGAACAATTTTATTCCTAAACTGAAATAAATTTTATAAACTTCAAACATTGCAATTTTTTGGGTTTTCGACCATCGCTCACAGTTCTCGACCAATTTCGAGTTGTTTTCCGACCGCCTCTAATAATTTTCGACCACTTAAGTTCATTTTCGACCACTAAATAAATTTTGTAAGGATAGGTTACGTAAGTTCGATTTTACAGAATAGTACTAGAATAAAATTCAAATTAACAAATAAAAATAGTTTATTATACATTATTCTTTAGTTCAGGTACAATATTCATTGATATTTTCTGGAAACAAATGGTTGTTTAATTATTTACACTGGTTACATTTGTAATCTTTTGTTGCGGCTATATTGTATGAAATGCTCGAAAATTCTGTGCAATTTTTATGATACCATCGGTCACAAAAGTCGCATCCTATATTTCTTTTATCATCGTCATCGGTATCACTATTAAGTATTTCAGTACAACAAGCACAAGGTATTTTATTATTATTATTTTGGACAATGTGCGTTTTATTTCCTTTCACTTTGGCAGTTATTTTTTTTTGTTGCTGTGCCTTTTCTGTTGCTTTTTTTTCTTGTACTTCTCCATTTCTTTTTGTTTCTTCTTATCATCCCTTGCCCTTTTTCTCCGTTCTTTTTCTACTTCCTTCAGCTCCTTTTCCTCATCTTTTCTGCTATAATACTCTCGCCATTTAACAGAAGATATTGCACTTGGGGCTTTTTCTTTTATATTTGCTGTATTTCTATTCCTTTGGGTTAAAGTTGATGGATATATAAGATGCTTGTCAAAAACTGAATCAGGAAGTGAAGACAATATATTTCTGTCAATTTCAGAGGTTTTGTCATTGATAGTTTCACCGGAGTTATCAGCAATATTACATTCCGTATTCCTCTTGCCATTGTTGTTGTAATTAGCATTATTTTCTTTATCAACAATGAAGTCTCGATATTCCGCATTACTTATGCTCTCGCACTTTCCTTCTTTCTCTACGTCTAAAATCTGGAGTAATTGTTGATGTCCACTGTGGCAGATTTTTTCGCAATCTTCGATTTCTGAATTTTCGGCATCAATTACCATAATACCATCAATAAAAGATTGAGTAAATGTGCTGCCTAAACTAACATCTGGAATGTCATTTATTATATTTATTGTAGTCTCAGATGTTAAAATAGGTGGATCATTAATATCAGGGAAATCAAACACAACTTCTGCATTTTCTATAGATTCTAAGTAATTTGTGTCATGGGAATTATTCGTCGGTTCTAATAGCGGAGGTTCTGCTAAAGAATGATCTATTGAGTTTTTGTCTCGACTCTGGCGTTTTTCCGACGATCTTCTCTTTGGAGTCGATTCTTCTAGATGTGTTATTTCGTTTAAAATAACATTCACGTTTATTCCACAAAGCGTCAAATTATCTTTTATTTTATTTATAACTTTAGCAGCTGCGCGAAAATCTTGTTTTGAACAATATTCAGACGAATTTCTGTTTTCAGGTTTTGTTAACTTTTCTGTTGTATTGAGTATACATTTTGAGTAGTAAACAGCGTCTACATTTAGCGGACATAGCCCACACTTTCTAAATCCGTTTCGAATGTTATTAGCTAGTTCTGATTTTTTTGATAAAACTGCATTAAAAATAGTACAAAAATTGAATTTCGTTACAGAATGCCAATTTTTCACAGTATTTTTCCATTCCTGTTTCATGGGTTTAAAAAGAGCAACATCTACTGGTTGCAGTATATGTGTTGTGTTAGGGGGTAATGCATATAAAACAATTTGATTTTTGTCGCACCATTCACTTAAACTTAACGTCATATGAGACTTATGTCCATCTACGAATATTAATAAAGGTTTTTTTATCTGGTTTTCTAATACCCATGTGTGAAAATCATTAGCTATGTATTCGTAAAAGACATCAGATGTCATCCATCCTTTCTCTGATTTACCTAGTATCCAATTATTTGGTAAATTATTAATTAAAGATCGAGGTGGTCGTATATATGGAAATATTGCCAGTGGAGGAGCAATATTCCCATTTGCATTAAAAAAAATAAGAACTGTGATGATCTCTTTTTCATTGCTTAGTTTAACACTATACATGTTTTTGAAACCTCTTGGACCAAGAACTTTTCCCGATTTCGGACATAAGGAAAAACCGGACTCATCTCCGTTAAAAATGCGGTTCGGGTCTTCAAAAATATCCATCATCTTTTGTTCCTCTAAATACTGTTGAAGATCCTTAAACCATTTTTGGATAAATTCTTTTGAAACTACAGCTCTTGCTTTATTTACACTTTCAGCTTCTCTTCTAGAAATTTCCGGGTTTCTTTTTAAAAAATTTAAATACCAAGTCTGGCCGGGTCTTTTACCTTTAAATAAATTAAGGCCAGAGTCTTTATCAATTTGGGCTACAGTATCCAATAGCATATTCTTGTTAATGGGGAAGCCGCATTTGGCAATATTAATGACCCAATCTTTTATTTTTTTCTCACCCTCTACTCCTAAAGAATATAAAAATAGTTAAAAAATCCAAACTCACAAGAGTTTTTCATACCTAAACGAGGTTGAGGCCCTGGGAGTCTTAATTTTTCGGGAACCCTTCCAGAAAGTCGATCTATCAAAGTAGTTTTTGGGACTCCATATATTCTGCTAGCCTCCCTTATTTTCATTTTATTTTCTCTAATTTGATGTAAGGCTGTTGTAAGGCTTTCTGCCTTGTATTGAAACATTTTCTTCTTACCCTTACTCATAGATTTTTTTGTTTTTTCTTTTTGGTCTGTTTTTTTAATTGGAGCCACTGTAAGTAAAAAGTAATAAAAATTTTAGGACATAGTAATCTATTAACCATCTAGCCTTAAATATTATGTTGAAGTCACTGACTGACTTTATGATAGTTAACAGAAAATGTTAGTCGATGTTTAAATTTCCAAAAAAGTATATAATGGTCGAAAATCAGATGCCTTATTTTAGTTACTCGGCCACTCAACGATCACATGAAAAATACACATTATAAAGTAAAATATGGTGGTCGCAAACTAAAAGTATTTTATTCTTTCATGATTCAATCCTTTATATCCCATAAAAATTCACAAAACATGTGTATTCCAACAAGTTACGTTTATTAAAAGAAGGACTTGTAAATTTAGTTTTCGACCACCGTGGTCGAGAACTAAAAAAAATGTTTTTTTACGATCTGGTTTGCGACCACCAAAAATATTTATGAAACAAACAAGAAACTTGCATTTTTTCAATAAAATATTATACTTTCTACCATTCCTTATAAACTACAACAGTAGAAACTATTATATAACAAACAGACGCTATTGTACTTACTATTTCTAGCCTTCACATACACACTATGTTTTACAGGAAACAAGACACACACGTGCTACGCCTAAACATCGGCCATATCTGATTTTATTTCTATAGTTATCTCTGTCGTCACAGGGAAAACTATATGTCCGTTTGTTTGCTGAGAACTGTCTGGACCTAGGAAAAAATAAGTGGACGAAAAATAAAGTACACTTTTCTTATTATTTCAAAGTATATAGAGAATTGGTCGAGAACCAACGGTGGTCGGTGATCTAATGCAATTACCCTAATCAATATTATTTATATAAGGCAGTCAGATAACTGTAATATATGACTTCAAAACTGACTGCAAAACTGTTAACGTTTTAATTTATGTCAATAGCAATAATAAATTCATTTTATACGTTACTTTAGTAAATAACAAACTTTAGGGTAAAGCATAAATTTAATTAATTCGATCTGGGAATTAACATCGATATTTACCTATCGGAGACGTCTCTACGTTTGTGATGCGGATTAATATAATTTTCTCGGCTCGGACGTAGAAGATGAAAAATGAGACTGACTTTGTAAAACAAATTACACTAACATAAAAGTATACCAAAGCCTCGCTGCGATTTTCTCTTTCAAAAGTAATTGCATTTCTCAAGTTCCCCAGATATGCCTTTGACTAAATATAAAACTTTTTCCTTCTTCCTTGCAAAAGAGTTCGAGCAAACGAAAAAAAAAAAAAGTAAAATACAGCGATGCTAAAGCATTGATAGCAAACGGGGCATTAAACAAATTTGATCCATTCTCGTGATTATCCTAAGGGTACCGAAAAGAAGAAAATGTAAGAAGCAACAATGTATCAACTTTTGTACAACTTTCTGAATATACATTCGTTCATCATTACATTAAATTAAATAAGTAGAAATTAGATATACTGAAAATAAATCGAATTACAAAATATATTAATTATATTTGATACAAACAATCATTATTGAAGTAATCTCGCAATGTGTCATATTGTATTTCAGATTAACAAATTAAGTGTAAAGGGCATTTAATTAACATGTGTATATAGGGGTACTTCATTTTCGTGAGGGGCAGAATAAATACATTTTTTTCAAATTATATTTAAACAATTATATATGAATGCATACTAATAAAGTAAATATAGCATGAAGACCTACAGCAACAGAAATTTATAAGAATCATATGGCTCTATCTTGAAAAACATTTATCATAAATTTCAAATGTTCGCCTATGCAAATAACTTACTTTAAATTACGGCGACAAAGTAAAATGCAGCAACTACTTGTTGTGGAAGTTTATATTTATTTATAGATTAAAAGATCTGCTTTTCATATATTTGAATGTAGGTCAAGGACATATATCTTTATCTCCATCTCTTATCTCCATCTTCTCTTATATATAAAACTGTAATTGGTTGCATTCAGCAGACATAACAGTTGTGCAACTATTCAGTAAGAGGATTCAGATGATGTACCCTCACTCGGAATATGTTGTTTAGCGGTCGCCAGTTTTGCGACCGGAAAAATTAGTGAGCGTATTCTGATCCGCATGCGCATTAACGCATACCACCACTAACACCAACGTAACACAAAAGTTACTAGAAAAGTAAGATAAGCAAATTAAAGGTATTGTGTAGAAATAAATGTATTTATAATATTGGAGTTAACCGAGTATTTTAACCGGAGTTGGAAAAATCGGTCCTTATACTAAAAACTAAACCAAAACTTAATGCTGAAGAACAATTATTATTGTTTATTCGGTTTAATCTCTACAATTCTAACATATGGCAGCAGTGAAAAGTATCAAATGGAAGATGATCACATAAACGAGAACGGCCCTGTCCAGCCAACACTCAACTGTTGTCAAATGAGCAGTTGGGGAGGGAACGGTTCCCGATCCGTCTGCTGAATGTGACCATTGTTTGTTTGTTCGCGCATCACGCAAAAACTACTGGACCGATGTTAAAAAAATTTTTTGAGTTTGAAAACTTATGTTTAGTGTTAAAATCTGTTGATACTTTATGTCGAGATATAACAGTAAAATCACATTTTTCACATATATAATTTTATATGTCATACGCGGGCGAAGCTAAATTATACAATAAATGAATTCTACGAGGAATGTTCCCATTTCTCACCTACCCTATTAATGGACATAAAATAAGCATTTGACGGTGCTGAATGCGATATGTGTAACATATTGTATCCATTACATTCTCACTTGGATTGTCATCCCGAAGATGTGAGTGACATTAGCGATAAAAATGGCGAACACTTCTACCAAGACATTTTGTAAATGAAACAATAGTACCAGAACAAATGAAATCCTGTAATGTTAGCAAATTACTATTGGACGTTAAGAAGAGAAGCGTTGGATGTTGTTTATAAAAGACAATGCAATGTTTGATACAAATTTTAATTGTAAGTATTGAAATGTACAAGTTTTGGATACATATTACTTGTATGATATAGAACAAAGTACGGTATATAAATAGGAAGATGAATGTTAAATAATAAGAGTGTTTTGTGAATAAAAATTATATATTTTGTTTTATATAAATATGTTTAGAAAGCAATAGCTGATATTAATAGAATTTTGTATGCTGATTTCAGAGAAATAGTCATAAAACTGCATCAGACCCATTTTTTCACGAATTTATAATTTTGTTTTTCGTAGTCACTAGTTCATTGTGTTATAGAGGTGTTAAGGAAGGGGACGAGTCGCGATTAAAGGTGACAACTCAATATATTTAGGGAAGTCTGTGGTGCGATTAAAAAAACAAGTTTTGAACAATAATAGGTATGTCGCAAAAAAATTTTGTTTAAATATATGTTACTTCAAAATGGGTCTTAGTCGTTGAGAGCCTACGTTAAAAATCGTCTCCTCCACACTTCCTGCTCTCCGCTCCGAATACCGTGCAGTACAATTTTTGTCAAAGTCTTATATTTGTAGACGTTATTTATTTTCCGCAGCCGATGAGTATACTCATTTTTATAGTTTTCATATTTAAAGTTTTAACCTATAAAATTTACTCTATGGTAATTCACCTAATTCCGTTTATTACATTCGTGGTGAATTTGTATTATTCGATGTAAAACTTCGTAATTAGAATAAGTAACGTTCGTTGCCCTTGTGTAGAAGAATTGCTAAAGTGGCCAAAAGTTACGATAAAGTCTTTCCGTTTGGAGCCTCTATGATATGGAGGCAACCTAAAAATCATAGTAATGATTGCTACAAACATCCCGTGTGCAATACGCCTTGTTCTTCATAGTTCGGAAATACCTGTACCTACTGAGAAACTAGTAGACAATCCTAAAGAGTCTGAAGAGGAAGATCAGACTTATAACGAGGACTTTCACGGTGTTTCAGATAGCAACGAGCACAGCCTTTGTCCCAACTGTAATTGAATAATTTAGTCAGAGATTTGAGCTTTTCTAACAATTCTGTATAACTCGTGGACTCTAGGCTAAAGGAAAAGAATCTATTGGCTCCTGGTACCACTTTCTCGTGTTTAAGGAGGAGAGAAACAGATTTAATTCCCTACTTTTCTCAAGATAGTGGCATGTTTTACTGTACTACGTAAACGAGTGGAGATTCTTTATTGTCTCCTCGAAAAGACCCTTTAAAGAAAGAAGTTCTGCACAATGGCAGTAAGTATGCTTCAGTGCCATGTTACGCTCAGCCCTCGCCTTTGGATCGTCCTGGCAGAGAGGAGGCGCATATAGCGCTGACGATAACTAAATTAATGTCATCCGTTCGACAATTAAGAATGTGCCCGTTTGTCGGAATTACAAAGCCTGCAGCTTCGCTCAACAAAGCTTAAGAACGTTTCGGAGATTTATTGTGTGTCACCTTCAACTTGCCTTACCTTACTTCCCTAGTGTACGTTGGAAAAGATGGGGTGGAGCTTCGCCTCTAACTATCGGTTTTTAGGGCATGGGTCACTCAGAATGCTGAAGATGGATGACTTTTAGGCGCCAGCTCTCATTCGGTTCAAGCCCACACCGATATGTTACTTATTCCGACAGCGAAAATAATTTAGGTACACTAGGAATTGTAAGACAGATATACACGACATAAACAACAATAACAAGTTTATTAAACGTAAAATGTTCAAAGGAAAGAATGACTTAAATCCCACAGCAGGATCAATAGATTTAAATTTACAATTGGTTGAAATGTAGTTATAAAATTACCCAGTACGGTGATACAAAAATAATAAATATAATTAATCGTGTGGGTGGATCACCCTGTATATAACCACCATAAATGAATTAAAACAAACAATTAACTACTAAAAATGATATTAAAATTGCCAAATGTACTTAAATGCATCAATATCTAAATTAAAGCACGTAGTTACCCCAAAAAAAGTAAGAGGTATGTATACACACAAAACTGGGTCAAATTTTCCAGAAGCAACCAAAATGTATAAATGTACATGAGTTTAAATTGAAGTAACAAGATCTTGTCTTACATATGATAACAAAAAAAAAAAAACCTGTATAAGCTGTAGGTGTATAACATCGGAAAATGTAATTATCAAATGCATCAGACAAATTTACAATCGTAAGTTATTACAAATAATTCAACATTAACAGAGTCGCTGAAGGCAAAAATAAAAGCATTTAATCATGGTAAATGTTCAAATCGTTAACCCCAACCCTAGCAATCGTCTGGTATATGCCGAAATCAATTATTAACTTCAAAATTTAAAATTTGCACGTTCTAAATAGCACAAAGTAGAATAACGCTCTAAACGTTTAATTAAAACATAGGATAACTTTATAAAAGCCTGGGTATAGTTTGAACCTCCGATGTCTGGCAATTATCGGGGCCAAATTAATATAAACTGTGCAATGTGCTTAAATTAATTTTATGAATTGAAACTTGTATAATCACTAAACGATATTTAAATGTACTGTTCAAATTCTACTCTGTCGCGGATCCAAATTATAGTAAACACAAAAGAAAATCTGACTGTGAGTTCCTCGGTGTGGAGATTCTAGGGGATGGATTTTCCTCGAAGCGACCACAAAAGCTGCAGGTACGGTCAGCTTAATCCTTCCATCACAGTATGGATGCGGAAATGGTTCTTAATACCAGATTTTCATCCAAATTACAATATTTATGTCAAAATGGCGGCATACGTTCAAATAAGAAAAAGGAAGCACGTGTCGATTAGATGTTCACAATTACGTGGTAGGTACAAAGAAAATTGTGCCATCCAAGGGTAAAAGCTGAAAAGGTAGGAGAAAACGAGACGAAATGCGTTGTTAATAAACGTTTTTAAAAATGAATACTACAACTCACCAGTGAATTACTTAGCTGTCCAAAAGAAAAAATCCTACAATGTTGAGAATAAAACGCAATAAATAGCACTTCTGCTTGATTATCCGCTCTAATCGGCGAGATTCTACAATAAACGGTATATAATTATATCATAAATTAGTGCAGAAAGTACTCAGACAACTAACTAACACTGCTTATAGTTTGACTGAAAAAATGCAAGTGTCTTAATGCTTCTACGGGACAAATGTCGTTTTCGTCTCCCTGCTCGAATCAACCAATCAAATCGATCCACGCTTACGCATAATCACAGCGCGAAAATCGCTTCTCGATCGATAAAGCAGACACAACTTATCCGTTAGACGAGAAATAATTAAAAGGATGAAGGGAAAAAAACAAGTAGAGGATTTTTAATAAACAAAAAAAAGAAATATTTAACCCCAAAATTTAGAAAATTATAAAACTTAATCGATATTATTTCCGACAGCATCACATAGAACTCTAACCATATGAACTAATCCGTTCACCAACAGATGGCCGTACCAGAGG
Organism: Amphimallon solstitiale; assembly: GCA_963170755.1. NCBI lineage: Eukaryota > Metazoa > Arthropoda > Insecta > Coleoptera > Scarabaeidae > Amphimallon > Amphimallon solstitiale. The sequence goes on from OY720675.1 coordinate 199,954,255, forward strand.
AAAACTATAGTAAAAGGGATTTCAAAATAAAATAAGATGTAGAATTAAACCAAGATATTCCAAAACAAAAGGAAACCAACCCAATGAATATTGCGTAGAAAAATAAAATTAAATTTAGAAACAATATATAGCTCGTTCAAAAATTAAATGAAGTAAATATTCTAAAATATTAAGTTCAAACAAAAGAAAGGACATATAGCGTGGCGGAAAAAAACAAGGTGTGACAGCCATTAGGGCATTCTGTGTAGTACATGAAATATTGTTTGGCAATTTTAGAATCGATTTTTACCAAATTGGACAAGTGTGGATGGACATTATGCGGTTATCTGAAAGTGCTTTTCATATTTCTTGGATAACTATCAGAATACACCAAGTATCCATGCTTTTTGTGTGAATGGGACAGTCGCGATGAGAGTAATCACTCAGTCAAAAAGAAATGGCCGCTTAAGACAGTCATTTTGCCTCCACTTGACATCTAGTTCTCTTGATGAAAGAATTTATCAGGGTTTTATCAAAAGAAAGAGTTTTTGGAACTGTCGGAAGCAAAAGGTGTTTTCGTAGGTCCAGGTATTTGGAAAAACTATAAATATATCGTGGTAAACAAAATTTAAAGACTTGGGTTGTTCGGTGAGTTTGAAAGTTCATTTCTTGAATTGGCATCTCCCTACAATCTTGGTTCTGTTGTCGATGAACAGTGAAAATGATCTTAAGATAACAGGGGATTTTAAGATAACAGGGGATGAAGCGTACATACCAAGGTAAGTGGAAAGTGAATGTAATGGTAGACTACTGCTGGATGCTGCACAGAAAGAACTTACATGCTGTCCACAAGAAACAAAATTCCAAAAGCGGCTTTGAAGGAAAAAATAGAAACGGCAGCATATCCATAAATGTCAGAATAATTTTGAAAATCATTTCCAATAGTTTAATAAATAATAAATTTGTAAATAAAACACTTCATAAATATTTCGAAAAGAACTACTTTTTGCCAGAATATGTAAAATACGCTCCCCCCATTGTATTTAAGCCCAATTTGTAAAAAATCCTTACGTGACTGAAAAAAATGAATGCCTTATGTGAAGTCAGTGCACCAAACAATATGAAAATCAGTTACTATTCCATTGCAAACACTTTTCTATTATAAGCAATAAAAATCTATATTAAAAAAATGTGAAATTTTGCAAGTTTAGAATTTATTCCTATTATTCTACTATTTTTTTTGTTACTGGCTAATTCTTTGAGTAATACTTCTACGGTATAGTACACTCCAGAATAGTACGAGAACCTCAGCCATCCATTAGTAGCATACATTAAATACATATAAAACGAAGGACCGGGAAAACTAATAAAAGGATCATCTTGTTATAATGGAAAATGTCAACCTTGTGAACCATCAGCTTTCATATAATGTGTTTTACTACTTAAAGAATTATTAAGCTATCTATAGGCGTGTGCTCGCGATCTAATGCAGCAACTATATAATTTTCTAAAAGAATATAATGACTTTCCAAGTTAAAAGCTTTACTACGGCGTCTTAGACATGTTTTGTCGTCGCGTCGTCTTGATTATTATGCAAAGCCTTTAAGTAGTTTGCAATAACTAAAATAACGAATCTGTCTTTCCTGAAACCAAATTAAGTATCATTATTTATTTAAAATTTCTGAACGAGAACATGGTAGCATAAAAGCAGTTAAATAATGAATTATACAGGAAAAATATTTAAAATATGAACTTAGTTTGACATTCATTACTATGATATATGATAAAATAAAAATTATTTAAATTTTTCTGGTACCATAATAATTTTGTTAGCTTGGCATCAAGCGTATCGATATGTAATATTTAATTTTTCTTTTCAGTGAAAGGATATTACGGAAAATGCATTTCTAAATGAATTATTAAAAACATTAATATATTTATAAATTAAAACAGCAAATTATTTATAAAAAGAAGAAATATACATTTCACAAAGTTCATTAATATTAAACTTTTAAATAATATAGCTCTATAATTTATTAGAGTTAACTGACGTGTGAAAAACAGGAGACTTAACACACTTGTTGTCGCACATAGTAATAAAAGTAAAATGGCGAGCTTTAAAGTGCCGAACAGCTGATTTGAGCAAGCATTGAAGGAAAATGAACTCTGTGTTAACAACAGTCACGTCGGTATGACATATAAATTGAAAATCGTAGTATGTCTTAAAAAATATATAATCTACCTCATAACCAGGGTAAGGACCAATTAATTAATATGGTAAAAATTTTAAGAATCTCCTTGGATCACGTTCTATCGAAATTTGCTAATCTAAATAATGTGAATTCCAGACCGCAGGCGCGTATTTTAACTTGCGACGCACAAGGTTATAACACTTTGATGCTTTAAGTAAGTAAAAATATGACAACACCTCACAACAAAACGTAAAAATACGACACCACCTCACAGGAAAACCCAGAGACTTAAAAGTTGAAGTACAGATTGTGAATGTGTGTTGAGCAAAATTTAGATTATCATCGAAGAAAAACTCATAATGCTTAATTACTAATCTTCTAATAGGTGTGTAATTCGATGTATATTGATATATTAATAGAATGAAGCTACTAGTGTAAGAAACAATAGCGCAGTTAGCCATATTTAAATACATAAACTTTAGATCATGCCTTTTTTTGATTCTTGTTCAAGATAATCTGCATTTTAACATTGTCAGCACGACCGTTAACAATATTATAAGTTTTAAGATCATCCGTGTAACCTAAAGGTCCGTAGTTCAGTTTTTCCATTAAATCGTTAATATATATTTTGAAGAGTGAAGCCTAAGATTCGAGCTTTGGGGAACACCAGATGAAATTGGAAAGATATTGGATGAATGACCATTATAAAAAAAATTACAGTTCTACATAATAATACTACGCCATCAGTTGCACAAAGATTTAAGAGAAGTCATTTTGATATATTTCAGCTAGAATAAATTTGAAATCAATGCAGTCAAAGGCCAATAAAAAATCAGTATATATGACATCTACTTGCTTCCGCTGATATATTGCCATCGAAAAATATTTCTACTAAATTTATAATAGTAGATCTTTCAGAAACAAATCCATGTACACTTATTGTTGGTTAAATGAGCAAAGTGGAAATCAGTATTGTATGGAAGAATGAAAAGAGGACATGAAATTGACGAAGACCATTACATAGTTAAAGCATGGTTAAATGAGTCTACTGAAATGATAAAGAAGCAAGGGGCTGGAAAAGAAATTACAGATTCAAGACCATAACTTAAATTATAAATACCGATAGGAAATAGAAAACAATTGAAAGAACCGTTAGGAGATGGAAAGTATGGATGTGCGGTAGACAATGTTCAAAAACACATTTGTGAACGCAGCTAACACGGTATGGGATAAAATATTGATTAGAGCAGAAAAACTAAAATCTTTGGAACGAAAATGGAATATCAAACAAAAAGAAATTCAAAACTGCTATATACATTGAAAACCTTACGTAAACCAGACAAATCAAACATCCAATATAAATAAAATAAGGAAGAACGAATTCTAACCTAGCCTAACTTAACAGGATGTAATATGTAGATGGTATGAATGTGCGATTTGTTTGAGACCTAAATAGATAGAGAAGCCAACAGAGAGGTACTTCCAACTGAAGTGGCCATAGCAAACATTCAACTCAGAGAGATTATAGAAGCAATGGAAAAGTTAATCCTGGAAAGGCTGCCTGAAGTGACGATGGAAAGCCAGTAATGCTGAAATGCAAGAGAGTCAATACTACACAGGGTTATTGTTTGCAATAATAAACTTAGCATGGAAAGGAAAACAATCGCAGAGGACGGAAAACTGACTCCATTTACGTAAAAAAGGAGAATGTACGACATGCTCTAATTACAGAAGTATCCAACTGCTATTATAAGCTGGAAGGATATTCGAAAGGATAACATAGAACTGATTAACAGTAAATTTAGACTCAAATCTCCAACAAAATCAGGCAGGTTTTAGGTCAAGCAGGAGCACCCAGGTCTCTGGATATTCTGTTTAAAGCAAATTTCAAACAAAGTTCTATGGGAAACGGCAAGATGTATCTATATACTTTGTTCTTAAAAAAAGTATTTGATACATTTCCCTGACATAGGATATGGTCAACGTTGGAAAACAGAGGAACCAAAATAGAATTGTTGAAGGCAGTCAAAGTATATACACCAACTCTAGCAACATAAAAAGGGTTGAAAGCCAATATACAAAAAGGTTTTTCACACATAAAGAAGTAAGACAGGGCGGAGTTTCTTCTCCGCATAAATGTCATGGAAGCTACTGTAAGTAATATACATGGGCGAGATAGGGGAATACGGTTCAGTTTCACTCAGACTAGACCGACTCGTGTTTTGTCGGCTCTCGGGAAAACCGGTAGGTACAAGGAGGATAGAAAAGAAAGAGAGAGCATTATCGACAAAAAGTGATGCAGAAAGGGGTATGTTTACATCCGCCATTGGTGGAGCCGTGTGAAACATTTTCTGCTTATTTGTCTAATATATATTTTCTATTTTATTCATTATTATCGTGAATTACAAATGTCCTATATTCATATAAGTATAATTTATTTTTTATTTAATACCTTTAATATAATAATTTGTTATTAATTAATTTAAGGTTAAGCATTTCCATTATTTCCCACTTCATTTTTACTACGGATTTAGCTGTTATATCTTTAATTAGTACTTAGTATTTAAAATGGTTTGATGTGCTGCTTCTCATTGCACAAATTGGAGTAGCAAGAGAGTGCAAGGCAATTACAGGCAGAGAAGAGGAAAATTATAACTTTCCACAATTGTAGGTAGGTACATAAAGTTAGTAATTTCATCCATAATTTGGTGAATATAACTCTTTTAACATTGAACATTGTTGATTATAGGATACCCAAAGAGCCCATTAGAAGGAATCTGGGGATACAGAAAATAGATAGGCCAAATTGGGTTTCAAAGGAAATCAGTATTGTCCCATATACAAGTTTTTAATGTGTTGTATGTCGTATTTTAAATATAACAGACTTGTATGTAAATTATAGATTATTATATCATTGACACACAGGAATAATTTTGATTTATTCCTTTTTATTTTTTGAATAAAAATTTTATTATCAGTACTGTCTGTTGAGACATATGATTTTTACACGGATGTGGTTGCTGGTGCAAGGAAGGTAGTCTTCTGTTTTGGGATTGTAAGTGTTGGATTAATTTCCTTCATTTGATACTGATAGGGTAATTCGAGGAGAGATAGCTCACCTTTTTTGTTTTTCACTTTTCTTGAAACCTGAATAAAAAAAGTTGTGTGATTAAAAAAAAACATCTTTATTATATATAAGCTAACTAGCTATAATACTAATATTAATGAAAAAAGAGCTACATTCTATTTTAGTCAAGTGAACCGTCTCTCCTCCGGCATCAAGGTGAGATGGCTCTATTGTTTAGAATTAAAGCGGATAGTAGACGTAGAAGGTTTTGGCCCACATGTTTGGCAAAAATTGTCAAACGCTGAGCATGATTCATGAAACCATTTTTTGCAATTAATACGTTGTATCCAGTCATCTGATTTTCGAGTTTCTGCATAAAGTTCGCCACAACCAAGGCAACTAACAGCACTGTCTTCGTCGAAATTATCTGATGACTCGTCATGGAGGGACATATTTTCGGAATCGTCTTCATCAGATGATGACCTATGTCTACGATTCTTCTTCGACGATTTAACCTTAGATAAAGATCGTCTAACTTTTTTTGTTGTTTTAGTATTTGAATTTCCTCTTTTACTCTTCAGTGTTTCTGTTTTTCTTTTGGCTTTTTGGCTTGACTTTGCTTTTTCCTTTTGTGCTTTAATGTGTTCGTTATCAGTTAAGACAGTGGCAAGTTGTTTACTTCTCTTTCTAACTGAAGATAGTGCATTGGAAATAATAGGGATGGGGGATATTTCGTCCAGCAATTTTCCAGGTGTTGTTTCGTGAGCACGAGTGTTTGAACCGTCAAGATCATTTTTTTCTAATTCCATTATTTCAAAGCTGTCTTCAGCTGTGATATAACTGCGACCGGCTTGTTCAGTAGTACTCATAGGTGTTTGCTCATGTGGATTGCTCTGTAGTGCTGCACCTTCAGTTAAATAAGCGTAATTCGGAAGAGCAGAAGGATTGAATGGCGCAATACCAGTAGCTGCAAAAGCTGAGGTTGCATTATCAACAGTTGCTGAGTCTTTCCATGCTGCCGCCAGTAATTTTCCAAATTGAAGTCTTGTGATCTTTCGTCCAGGATTATTTTTTATGTACAGATTACAGGCGTTATAATAATGCAACTTCAGGGATTTAAAGACACATCTGTCAAGGGGCTGCAAAAATTGAGTAGTGTGGCTTGGAAGGCAAAGTAATATTATATCATTTTCAGAGCAGTATTCTAACATTTCAATGTTGCTGCAGTGTGATGAGTGCCCATCAAGGATGAGTAACACACTTCCAGAAGGTTTCCGTGGAACAAACTGCTCTCGAAGCCATTTGAAGAAAATGAAGTTGTTTACATAGGCCGATTTTTCTGACATGTAAACAAGCGATCCTGGAGGCATGCCGTCTTCAAACTTTTTTTTTTATTTTTTCCTTTCATTACGCAGGTTGGCGGTATGAAAACACCTTCTGCATTTGCACAACATATCACACTTATGGTTTCCCCTTTCTCTCCAGACGTCATAGCTGCAATATTTTGTGTTCCTTTTTTAGCTATCACGTAACCTGGTCGATTATTAAGTTGCAAGCCTGTCTCATCTATCTTGAAAATATGACCAGGTTTATTTCGAAGATCATTTTCATCCAGAACAGCTTCCAGCACATGGAAGTAATTCTGAACATCAGTTCTATTCATTCCTTGAGCAGGATTAATCGACACCCCTTCTGATTTTCGAACAGCAAGATCGGGATTTCGTCGTAAAAACGACTGTAGCCACGGAAAGCCTGCCGTTCGTCTGTCTCTATTAAAGGTATGTTTAATTTTAAGTTGTTCAGCTACTTCAAAGGCCATTGAAAGGACATCGTCTCTTGTCGGCGCAAAACCATACTTTTGTAACTTACATATGTGGGCCACAATCTTTCGCTCTATTTCCACACCTAACACAGAACTTGGTCCAAGGGCTTTTTTTCTTGTGTCATTTCTATCTCTTCTTCGACGTAGTGTTGTAGATGGTACGTTAAAATTACGAGAGGCTTCATTCACTCCCATTCGATTTTCTTTTATGGCACGAATTGCTTTCTCTAAATTATCTTCCGACCAAGTGGCTCTGTCGCAACTTCCTTTTCTTTTATATAGAGTAGGCATGCTTCCTGAAACCCAATAAATATTTCACAAACGAGAAACTAACTAAAAACAATATGCGCCATCTCTCCTTTACATAAGTTAAGCCATCTCACCTAACCGTATGAGGATAGATGGCTCATTAAACAATAACTGAACCGTTTGAAATTTGCAAAAAATTGTACGTTAGGAAGGCAATGTAAACTCCGCTTACCTGGTTAATACGAAAAGCGCCTTCCCAAATAGATAATTTGTTACTTTCTGATCGCAACAATCTATGTCACTAAAAACTTTGGAGGCAACCAAAACAAACAACAACACCGATCATTTGTTGACGCACTGCTATAAACGTTAGCTTTGTATACCGTAACAAGCAGTCACGTTTACACCGTTGGTAATGTAGAACAGTAGCATTACCTTTGCAGTTTCGCATATACACGATTGTGCCATCTCACCTTGTGGGCCATCTCTCCTCGACTTCCCCTATGTTTTCACTGTATCTTTGACTATTTGAATTTTTCCACAATTTGTTTTAAAAAACCAAAAATTTTTTCATTATATGACTTGTACAATTTGTTATATTAATTAGTTAATTTGTTAAACACATTTTTAAACACATTTTATCACCTATTTTGTAATTTGTACCTTGGTGTCACGGGCTTATTTTCTTGTTTCAGCTTGGCCTGAGGATGTGAGTGTATTATTTAAACTCACGAAACCGGTCGCCGTAATCAAAATAAGAAATCTGTGGGACCTTGGATCTTGTTTCAATATCATCTTTTAACTATCCACCCACACATGGCCTATCATACCAATTTAAATAATTTAATAAATTTTATTGCATATGATGCCTAACGGTATGCAACCCGCCAAGGTTGAATCATTTCTACCCTGCCCGTACCCCACCTGGTATCACTTTATTTGTCTATAAACTGACATTATGCTCTCTCTTACTTTTAAGGGTAGGTAATACGGTGCCCGAGAGCCGACAAAACACGAGTCGGTCTAATCTGAGTGAAACTGTACTGTATTCCCCTATATCGCCCATGTAAGTAATACCAATAATCTAATAAAGGGTATTTATGTAGGATACAGAATTCTCTAACCGATAGTAGCCGAGATATTTTTGTATGCCGACCACTTGATAATTGCAGCTCCTAATAAAACTGTGTACTGTGGAATGAATATTAATAAAGACAAAACGGAAATATTGACGAAACTAATAAGTAAAGGTCATTTTAATGTCCTAAATTGTATTATGAAACAGATGTTTGAAATGCCATGCGCATTGCGGTGCACAATTTCAAGGAAAAATAAATACGCAGTGCGAAAGAATTAATTTACTCATAGTTTTCGATACAATTTTGATAGATCTCAAATCTCAAAAAAAAACTATTATAAATTTTTCTCAAAGAATATTGGGAGCAATGGATTTATTGCCAAGAATGTTTAAACGATCTCGTGATATTTTTTTCAATCATTCAGAATATAACATTAAAATTGGCTGTAGTTTGAAAACTATGTATACACTCATGAAAATAGGCAAATATGCAAAAATTGGTGTAAAATATACAAAATATTATTAATTCAAAGGAAAATTGAAAGGTCGAACATATTTTTTACAAACTCTCTGTTTGCCGGCGACCGATTTAAAAGGTTTTATATTGCCAATATCATTGAAGACTTAATACTAAAACTGTATACAATGAACGCGTAATGATAACAAATAGACTATAAAATAATCTACCATGATCATTGTGTAGCATATACACTATTGCTATACAATTATAAACAAACAAGAAATTAATACTCAAACAAAAATAGCTACTTAAAGGGATAGTAGGTATAATGATTAATATACCGGGTGCGGCAATAGTGTGTCGGCGGAGCCTAGCATGAAAACTAATAACGTTGTAGTAATGAGATTTTACGTACGTATGTAGTAGACCATGCATTTTTTATTTTTATTTACAAATATACAGGGTGTTCCAAATTTTTGCAACCACCTTCAACTTTTTTATTTTAAATAGATTGCTATACTTTCTAGCTATTATAATGATAGCCACCTAAATTATTTTTACAATGATATATGAATATGTGCACTTACGACTGTTAATTTTGGTTTTATTGATAATTTTGTTAAAATCTTGACAGTTGCAGCATCTAACATTTTAAGCCTTAGTGTGAAAATGGTTAGAATGTCTCACGTAACTCCTGTTTTACTAATTTATGAACTAACACGTTATTTGTTTTGAGGATGAACAAAGTGAATAAATATACAGGCTGTTAAATATGTCGTGTTTAAGTTGTCAATCTTTATTGGCTATTTTCTCGTTTTTTTTTAAATCTAACCTTTAATATTTTTGTAATAATTTTTTGTAATTTGAATATGCTATTCCTTGTAAAACTGCCTTTAAAATGGTACCAATAACATGGTACTTATTTCTAGTATTTTTAAAGTTATAACCCTTTAATGGGATATACTCATGCTTATAATATGCAAAATGCGGGGCATATAATAGTTGGTTGGACATAAAAATAAAAGACGTAATTTTCACAAACACCTGTTTTTTAAATGCTTTATCATTAGTTTTAGAATTACATTTTGAAAATTTTCCATAAGTAATAAAACAATCTCAATATGTGGTCAATTATCCGTTCTACTCTACACATGCTCTTAACCTTCTCTGTATCCACAGACTTACATTCTGATCCATGTTGTTCTCACTTAATTAAAGAAAAGCGTTTGTTATTCATTGCTGCATGTTCTCCGCCGTTGTAGGAGGTTTTGCGTAAACAATCTTTTTGATTGTTGGCCACAGAAAGAAATCGCAACGTATGAGATCTTGTAATTGCAAAAACCAGCTTGTCAAGCTTCCTCTCCAAATTCACCTATATGGGTGAATATCATATCTAAATGTGCTTTGCTGGTGCACCTCATGCTGGTACCACAATCTCCTTATGATGTTATGTGATAGGACTTGTAATGGTAAATTATTTTGTAGAAAATTTGTATAATTTAAAGTATTATTAAAAAAAGCTGGACCAATATTAGTTCTTCCTATAATGCTTCCCTAGATGTTAATACACCATTTTTGTTGATATGAAATGAGTTGCACAAAATGAGGGTTTATAGTATCATAATAATGGAGTTTTTTCTATTTGTTGTTCCACAATTAGCAAATGCTGCTTTATTTGTGAAAAGCACATGGTCTAGAAAATTTATATATTGTCGTAATTGTAAAAGTATCCATTCGCAGTAAACTTTTTTAAATCCTCCTCTCAGCATTGACTTCTATCCCGTGTTGCTTCGAAATTATCTTTGTAGATTTGCGGATTTTCCACAATAGAATGAACGACTCTCACTTCATTATCTTCTGTAACCATACTCTTACTTCTTTCATGTTTAATGTAATTCAGTGAACCCGTGATTCCGAAATTTATTGCAAAGTCTGTAAAATATCGTTACAGAATGCCCCAAAATCGCAAGTACAACGTCACTTAGCATCGCTAAAACATACACAGAAATTGGACCAGTTGGAAGCTGACAATTTTAAAGAAGAACTCTGTGAAACTTTAATGGCGGTTAATATCCCATTAAATAAACTTGACAATCCCACGTTGAAAACATTTCTCCAAAAATATACTGGTCAAAATGTTCCTGATGAATCCACCTTACGCAAATAGTATGTTCCTAAGTGCTTCACGAAAACAGCAGAATGCATTAGAAGACATCTTTCAAATCAGTACCTATGGATAAGTGCCGACGAAAATGTTGATATATTAGGACGCTGTGTGGTAAATGTTATAGCTGGTGTAATACATCAAACTATTCCATATAACGCATATATAATAGCATCTAAAGTTATAAATACAGTTGATGTGGAAACAGTTGATAAACCATTGACGTGAATTTGCACAAAATACTTCATTCGGACGACAGGTACAAGGTAAAAATACTTTTATTTGTTAGTGACAGTGCTGCCTATATGTTAAAAGCAGGCAGACCATTAAAGGAAATATGTCCTTATATGCTGCATATTACTTGTGTAGCACATACTCTCTACAGAATCTGTGAATATATCAAAGACATCTATGCGGAAGTTGAAAGACTAGTGTCCGCTTTTAAAAAAGTTTTCAGAAAAGCAGCATTGAGTGTAGCTCTTTATAGGGAAAACCTCCATCTTTGTCACTGCCTCCCTCGCCAGTAATAACTAACTAGATGGGGAACATGCTTGGAAGCTACTAGTTTTTATGCAAAGAATTTCGATATTTTATAAAATTTGGTTAAATATTTAAATGACGGTGCTCGAAGTATTTCTGAGTACAAGGAACTAACACAAATCCCAAATTTCAAAAATCAGTTGTACTTCCTTCAGGAACACATTGGAAATTTGTCTAAACTAATCACATATTTTGAAAATCGAAATCTCGTATTAAGAGATGGATTAATCACATTAGATGTGGCTGTTAATAATTTGAACAGTGTTCCAAGTGACTTCGGATGTGACCTTTGGCAAAAGTTAGACGCAGTTTTTAATAGAAATCCAGATTTAATAACATTGCGGCAATTGTGCATGGGCACAATGACACAAAATCTAACTGCTAAATATGCTGAAATAAAAGAATATTTCCACTATGCACCTGTAAACAGTTGATATGTAGAAAGGATGTTTTCTAGCTACAAGGATGATTTTATTGAAAGAGAACAAATCTTACAGAAGAGAACCTTGAGAAAGTATTGCTAGTAAATATTAAGACTCCTTTACTCGACTTGAACTACAAAACGAACAAATAATAACGTATTTGTATTTTATAGATCACCACTCACCTGTTATCCAATTACATAAATAAAATTAAAAACTCTTTAAAAGTACAAAATTTCATAGTGCGCACGTGGGCGATTAGTCATCGGCTCTAATTATAATCTAATTTAAGTATAAAACTATTTATATACATATATCTTATAAATAAGATGAGAAACAATTTTTGGTTTCCTCTCAACCTTTTTAACAGCTGTTTTTAATTTTAATACTTGCTATACTATACTATATTAATCCAACACCTATTTGTGTATTTGAGAGAGTATTTTCATTCTTGCGAAAAGCTTTTGAATATAGTTTATAGGAAACTCACTCTATGGATGAAAGACACTAATGTTGCTGAATAATATGGTAGACGTTTGGTTAGACAAACGATCACGCGGCAATGACCATTCCAGACAACCACCATAGCCCTGCTTACTGAATAAAAAGGGACTCGCATTTGACATCTTTGTCGCTTCTCATTGATCGTTGTTCTCTGGTATGAGATACTTCTGATTTTTGAATACATTTTTATATAGAACTTTGCCTATGTGGTCGGTAATAATTTAGGCAAACCCAATAATTGAAAATTTCATGATTTTATGACGTGAAATATTTTCACAATATTAGTAAATTTATCTGAGTCTTGAATGTCACTCTATTTTGCTGTAAGATTTATTAGAGTTTTTCTGAAATTTATTATTAGGGTTTTAAATATTACTAGTTAATATGCAGTACAACAGAAGTGAATTGTAAAATGTGACGATGGAAACAAGAAAATCAAAACTTTAAGAGCTATAATTTGCCTCAAAACTATATCGAAATCAGAGATGTCAGAATATAATAAACAATTATCAGTAAACTGTGAAGCAATAGTATTTAGTGAAAAAGTTTTAAAACAAATAGGTATTTCTGTTGTTGTTATTTAAAGAAGGTGCGATATGAGTGAATATCAAGAAAGGAGGGGAAGATACTTAGTGGAAGATTCATCTACACATTGCACATTAAATATGTGTCTGTGAATGTTGCATTAATTTGAAGTAAAGTACCTATTATATTTTTAAAATATTGTGGGTCAAACTAAATATGTCTTAGTTTTACTTCATTTTTCTTTAAAAAAAATCACATAAATAATTATCTAAACGAAATATCACTACAAAATATAATACAAATTTATTATTATCCTGAATGCATCCTATTTCGTGCATTGCAATACTTCAACTGAAATTAGACCAGCGCAATGCGCGTAATAAGACTTCTGTAATTAATATTGTCGCTGAAGGCACAAACGAGTGCCATTAGTCAGTTTCTTTTTTAATTAAAATTTTCCATTTAATCTAATTGTTAGACTCCTAACTTTAACTAATAATGAATGCTCCAAGCAAAATTAACAAAATAATAATTTCAAATAAATTATTTCTTAAGAAAATTCGTTTTGTTGGTCAAGAAAAAAACACTGTAAACTTCTCATAACAAAACAGACAGTGAATCGCACTACTGGACTTCAAAGAATTATAGTAATAAACATTCAAATACACAGAACTATAGAACAATAGGTTTAAACTATTAAATTTGACATTCTATATTCGGATATAAATGTATTGTTCTCAAAAAGGACATGCATCTAATTTTAGCTGACTACTGTTTGTCTTTCACCAATGACTAGTAAGCTGAATTTAAAACGTAATTAAAATAGTTTTGCTATTTATGCAATAGCGAGGATATATTTAAGCTATGTACTATATACTAATCCAACAATTATTGTTTGATATGCTTAGGGCGCGGACACGAACGGTTGATGACTCATCGCCCATGGACGCACTATTGAAATGTTGTATTTTTAAAGAGGTTTTAATTTTATTTATATAATTGGATAACAAGTGGCTGGTGATCAATAAAATACAAAATACCTTATTATTTGTTCATTTTCTCTTCTGTAAGACTTGTTCTTTTTGAATTAAGAACATCCTTGTAGATAGAAAACGTCCTTTCTACATCGCAACTGGTTATAGGTGCGTACTGAAAATATTCTTTTATTTCAGTGTATTTAGCATACACTATTGCCGCAACGTTATTAAATCTGGATTTCTATTAAAAACTGTGTCTAACTTTTGCCGAAGGCCACATCCGAAGTCACTTGAAATACTTTTGAAATTATTAATGCCCACATCTAATGTGGTTAATCCATCTTTTAATTTGAGATTTCGATTTTCAAAATATGTGATTAGTTTAGGCAAATTTCCAAAGTGTTCCTGAAGGAATAACAACTGATTTTTTAAATTTGGGATTTGTGTTAGTTCCTTGCACTCAGAAATACTTCGAGCATCGTCATTTAAACATATAACGAAATTTTGTAAGCTATCGAAATTCTCTGCATAAAAACTATCTCTGTGTATGTTTTAGCAAAGCTATGTGACGAACGTGCGGCGATATTTTGGCATTCTGTAACGATATTTTACAGACTTTGCAATAAATTTCGGAATCACTCACAATTCATTTTCATGTCAGAAAAAGTAACATAAACAACGTTCTAGATCTAAATAAATGATAACTAAAAATGTACGCGTATGTTATTGAAACTAAATAACAATAAGTATATACATATTTACAATATTTCTCTTGCGAAATATAAGGTAAATATAATAAATTTTAAAAACCCATCACTCTCCTATCTACGCCAATGTAGAAAGGATTTTACTCCTAAATTCCTTATTTTATGGGCATTTTTTGCTCCCACTCTCGGGCACTTTTCGGGCGTAAACAGATGTTGCAGTTCACAATATGAATTAGTGCTATTGAGTAAGTGGGTGTTGTTTACATTATTTCCTTTGCTCCGTTGTAACTTCGTCGTGTTTAAACCGGTCATGTCCGCCCCCTAGATATACTAATTAATAACGATCAATCAGATATTGGACAATCACCAATCATTTTTGATCAGGGAAATAGAAATACCGAGGAGTAATTCGGAAGCTAGAATAGGGACTGTATTATTGATCCATAATACTCTCTACCTGTCTACTATAGAAGAGTAGAAGCATGATAAACTGCTACACACCATACATGAATTATTTGGTAAAAATGTAATAGATTGCGTATTTATCACGTCATGTTTTTAAAAAGTGTACATGAGACAGCATTACATTATAACAGTGAAATTGTTACACATTAAGTAATTTATATTGTATATTACAAGCACACATTTAAAAATCTTGTTTTACTAACTTACAACTCTAAAAAAACATTTTTTTTACAATTAGTTAAGTTATATTTACAATTTTCGACTTATTTCCATGTTTCCGAAAAATTCAATGTTTTTATTATGTTATACTGCTCGAAAACGGCATATTAGATGCGCACAATTTTTGGTAGTGTTCTTCATAGTAAAAGATCCTAATACAAACTTATTTTATTTTATTTTTAATCACTAATTACATGTGCAAAAAACTGGATTAATATTATGACAAGTTTTTCTCTAAAAGTCAATTTTTTCAAAGGGAATATCCTCTATGGTTCATTTTTAAATTATTTACTAAATGAACTTACTGAACTTTTGCCGTTCTTTTATATAATTTTGCCAACTTTATGTTTTTGATATGAATACGGTATAGTGAGCCACGATATTTGCCGCAAAATTGATACTATAATGGATGAGTAATAAGTGGGACAGAAATTATAAAATATCAATAAATGTGGACGTTAAAATAGTTTAAACAAGTGTTCAACTGAATATTTACTCACTTTTCAGCATTTCTGAACATACTACCGATATGATAAATAGACGTTAATGAGTTGATTACTTATATTTCTAAATATTTGTCGAATATGTTTCCGCATAACTTATTTTGTCGTTACTGGTATATTGTATATTTTACATATCGCTAAAAAATAATTTTTTAGTGTTCGAAGATTTAGCAGATTAGTAAATACGGCCTGCACAGACTGGCTACTTCCCTGGAAACATTACATTTAAAATATTTCTTGCCTATAACACAGAATATGGCGCCTTTCTTGTTGCAAACCACATCTCTTCGTAAATTTAGTGGAATATCGTCTAATAATTCCACTAAATTGCTTGATAGAAATTGCTCATAAGGTTGTCCGTTAATACTACCTTCAAGGAGATAAGGGCCTATTACTAAAAATGCATCCCCATACATTTATGCTCCACTTATGCTTATATTTTATTAGAATAATAATGAAAATTTCTCTTGTTAACTATTCCGATACTATGGAAAGCAGTTTCATCCATAAATAACACATTATCAAAAAAAATTGCCTGGACATTAATTTTAGTATTGCCAGAACACTCTTCTAGCTTTAAATGATGGGTGCGTAATTCAACATTTAAATGTATTCATTACAGAAGACGTTTATATTATTTTTATAGGTCCGCAACGATGATTTGGCTAATATCCAGCAAACGACTGACGTGTTGATTTTCTGTTGTTGCCATAAAAATTCTTAATTGATTTTCATCATTTATCACATATTTAGTAACTGTCGTTTGGACATCTTCTGCCGGGATAACGCTGCTGGTAAACTCTCTGGGCTAAGAAATAATTTCTTTGACATTCCTGTAGTACAAAAGTTGGCAAAATTATATCAAAAGCCAACAATAAATCAATAATAGTCCCTTTTAAAGTAATAACGTCTTAAATGTTTTTGTGCGAAATTTAGTAAGCAATTTAAAAATGAACCACTTTACCGGCTGTTCTATTTGAAAAATTGACTTCTAGACAAAAATGTGTAATGTATTTTTAATCCAGTTTTCTGCACATGCAACTAGTAATAGAAGAAAATACGCTTCTATGAACACCATTACCAAAAATTCCGTCCATCTAATACGTCGTTTTTGAGAAATATGAAATTATGAAAACATTGAAATTTCCAGAAAAATGGTACTAACTCAAGAACTTTATATTTTAGGCCTATACTAGCTCATAACTTTTTGACTAAAAATTATATGGGAATTACAAAAATATAATACTATACAGGCTGTTGCATTTAAAAAACTATAACTAAGGTTAGCTACCAAGGGAAGGAATGCTCTGTATAATACAAAATAAAATTAAAAGATTCTCTTAATTCATAGCAAAAAAAAAATCTTTCAAATATCCTTTCTCATAATTGATTAAAATCGTAAATATTTCGTAATCCGGTCATACTTATTTATTAAAAAGATAGTCACCAATTCCTATATCATTCCTACGTCATTTACGAGTACCCATATTCTCTTTTGCACACGTGTCAGAAATTTATTAGTGCAGAGATGATTGAGACAGCACCATAATACAAAGGCCACAAAAAGGATAGTAGAAAAAAGAACTACATTAACATGAAAAAGTTACAATTTAAACGATCTCAAAAATATATTTAATAATTTTGCAATAAAAATAATTTAACTCAATGCTAATTTATTCTCTTAACAAATCCGACGCAAATGCTGTTAATTTCATTACATTACTCGAATTGAATAATGATTATTTATTTATTATACTGAATTAAATAGTTGTTGATTTCAAAAATAACAGTCAAAACATGTTTACGAAGTGTTGTTTTTGATAGCAGCGACATCATTCATTAATTTAATTGTGGTAATCAATAATCCGGCAATTTACTGTTGTTTATAAATCCATAAGAGAATATATGTAATCATGTATACTTTCAAACTATATCAAATAATAATTCTTGTTCCAATATTTATACTAATTTCGTTCTTAACATACATGGTGCCTTTTTTAAAATTACTAATGATGCAGTGAGAAGTGAGAAGTTTAAAGAAAGTGTAAGTAATTAAAAAATTATCATTTAATTAATATCATTTTGCATTAACTACTAGGAAAAAATATCATATTGAATATACGAGGTTTAATCAAAAAGTAAAGAATATCTTTGTTTTTCTCAACAAAATTTTCATTTATTCATTGATATTAATGTTGCCTCCATATAACTTGCACGATTTTTCCAATCTTCGAAGCATTTCTGACAATCATTTTTTGCTATGCCGTCCAGTTTCTTCAGCGACTTGCTTTTTATCTCTCCAATATAGCCATAACGTTGTGCTTTTATAGTTCCCTTCGTCTTCGGTAATAGAAAGAAGTCACAGGTGGCCATATTGGCCAAATACGGTGACTGAAGCATTATAATGGTATTGTTTTTGGGCAAAAATTCACGAACAAGCGTTCAGGCGAGGGCTAGCCAAATATCATACTAACATTTTAACGAGTTTTTTTGCCACAATTCCAGAAATTTTTGCTGAGATGCTTCACGCTAACGACGAATAACTTCTAGATAATATTCTTCATTAACTGTAAAACACTACGACAGGAACTCTTGATAAAGTACGCCTTTAAAATCGAAGAAAACAGAAGTCCTTTCACATTCGGTCGAACCGTTTAGTTAGGAGATTCTGCATCGCTATTGACTGAATTCAGCATCTCCTGAGCAATGTCCATTCGCCGTTGTTTTACGTCCAAATTCAGCTATTTCCTAACAAACCTTGCTGCTATACGTTTCATGACCAAAGCACCCAAAGCAACTGTTTGTGAAGAGTAAAATGATATGCTGACATTACAGCAATCTATCTGATAGAAATTCGGTGATTATCCATAATTATTGTCTTCAGTTGTTCGATGATATTTATATGGTGAGAGGTCCAGAATCGTTGTCATCTGCTACGCATTCATGGCTCATTTTGAAAAGCTCGAACCACTAGTAATCTCTTGCTTTACTCGTAATAGTCTCACAACAAGCAATAATCTAAAGTTTCTAATGTGGTGCTGCACATAATTCCATTTTTGAGCAAAATTTAATGTAAACTATTTGAACTATTTGTTACGCAAGTACAAAATCGAGAAGCATACCAGAACCTTCTTGACTGTTAGCAATAAATTGAATATAGAATATGAGGACAAAGAAAAACATACGTCAGAAATAGGTTCAGCAAAACAATAAAAGCAGCATTGTACCATTTGACCATATACAACCTGTGAAATTTAAAAATTCTCAATTTCTTTTCCATCAAACCTTGAATGTGTTTAATTGACGAAAAAGATAATTGATGTAATTCCATACTAATTCAAAATAAAATAAATATTGCACAATATTAGACTTTTTAGAAAAATCAATAGATTGTTTCACTCTAGAGGCGTTTTAATTACCTAATACAATATAATTTATTACAATTGACGAGATTCTCGTAAAAAGCGCGCTCCCCAATCTCTGCCAAAATAAGTATTCTTGCGGCATTTGTTGAAAAAAATTAAATCTATTAGCTCACAAACTCGTCTCCATAAAAGCTAGCATAGAAAACACCATACATGTCTTTAAACTTTTGACGTTTCTGTAAAAGCCGCATATATATCGGTTTCTTGTAAAAACTACACAAGTGTTAATTACGACGTCACACTCAAAACCAATATTAATTTGTGTATGAAAACTTTATAAATATTCCAGACAACCACCACTCACGATATGTGCAGAAGTGTTGTTTAATAAGTGACGTGACGGATGATGTTCAAGACAAAATAAGAATTATACGATGTTGCACTTTATGTAATTTCTATTGCATGGTTTCAAGTGATTTGAGAAAATTGAATATACTTTTCCGGTAAGAGGCCACTTTTTTGGTATCAGTGGGCTTCAAAAAGTTGACATCTGCTATGGAATCTATACACGAAAGTAGTTATAATAAAGGAAATAGTTGTGATTTCGAAGATTAAATGCAATATTTAAGGTATCTACCATACAACAACAACAAAAAATCTCTGTATTTTTTTTAAATCCTCAAATAGCAATTTTTTGACTAGTGCGGTTTTTACTAAATGTCCGTCTATTGATGTATCTATAAAATTTAAACTCCGTATTATAGATAATCAACCAGAAAACTAACACTCTAGCAGCTTTATGATCGGAAAGTAAAACAGAATAGCAAATTTAATATATAAGTCTAATGTATTCTTTCGAAATATTGGGAATAAATAAATTAGATCTTATTTACAATGATCATTTTATATAAATAATCAACCCTCATCAAATTAAAACACTGAAGCTGTTTAAATTTTCTTCTTGTTAATTTCCTCATTGTTTATGTCTGTTCCCGTTCTACTCCCACGAAGTTCTTTGGTATACTCGTATATATATTGTAGGTCTTGTAATGTATTGTATTATAAATTTTTCACCACACGAACTACTTGTATGCAAAAAGAATTAATGTAAATTGAACTGTACCATTATTTCATTATATGATCTCTATTTTTAAATTTGTATACAGCAGAGTTTAAAAAAAGTATTGTAATTTACACAATTCTTTTACAATACCAGTATCCCATCTGGTGATAAAATGTATTATAATGAATATAGTATATAGGAGAAATGTGGAATAAAAAGAGAACAGGATATCTAGGCGAGATATTAGAACGAAGCAGAGAAATTTATCTAAATTATGCACATTATGTAAAGAAATAGTAAGCAGTTATATTTGTTAATAAGCATTAATAATATTAAAATAAATATTGGCTCTTTTAATACAAACGTCTGTGATGTTTATTGTCTCCGTCCACTTTAATTACGTAATTCAAACTTTTGAAATTACTTTCAATTACTTGTTAAATATTATCTTGAGGTGTGAGATACCACTCTTCGCTTTTGGTATGGGTTGCGTTTGCTTGCACTCAAGCCCTGACCCTCCCCTTGAGATTGTCCTATATATGCTCAATGGGACATAGGTCAGGACTTAAGGGCGGCTACTTTATTGCTTGAACACTTAACGCCTGGAAAGTAGAATGAAGGTATTGTCAACGTTGTTGTCGTTGGCTGTCAGACTATCTCTATTAATTCTGACCAGTTCCATATGCGCTTTGTATCAAATACCATATCATCCTGTAATCGACCCTCCACAAAAAGTCACTGTTGACATGAGAGGTAGATTATTCAAATCTCTGTTTGGTTCGTCGATATACTCTCACACTTCCATCAGTATTTACTCGACTCTGATTGAGCGGCTCGTCCTCCCAATTAATATGATTTTAAGCAAGGTGAAGCAGTGATGTTCAAAATCGTGCTAAGCTGTGTTGGGTCCTAATTTGTGCATGCTTGAATTGAGGGTGTGAAATCGTCGACAGTGTCATTGAGCATAGATCGAAGTACTCTTAATGTGATTGCTACGTAACGGTGACTGTTTAGGCACATTCGCCCATGAAGCTAAAATTCTGCCAACTTGTATAACCTTTGTTAATGTAATAAACATACAAATGTTAGCTTGATTTTTTGGTATGGCTTCACTGCAAATACATATTTAAAAAATAAATTTGTGGATCCTGGAAATGAAGTGCCTGACAACGAAACTGACCTTGATTACAAGCTACGGCAAAACTTGGATAATAAAACTGATATACAGAAATAGTTTGTTACCCTGATGACGCGGTACTGGTGGTTGATAACAAAACTTCATTAATTTAATACCAAGGTTTCCGTGAAAAAAAATGCATGTCATCCTCAAGAAACCACGTAGATATAAGCTAGGAGTAGTGAGCAAAAACCGAAAACAAGTGAGGGCGTTTAACTATGTGGGGACTAACATTACCAGTGAGAGAAACTTGAAAGAAAAAAGCAAAAAAATCTTCTAAAGCTATGGGAGTGACAAACTATATGGAGAAATAAGTGTATAACTATAGAGAGCGAAAGTATGTATATATAAGACAACATATTGCCGTGGTATCTTGCATATTAATAAGATAATAGTAATAGTATTAAGACTTAATTTAAGTGTAAAAAATATAAAAGAAACAATAATAATAAGTTTATTGTAGTTAAAGGAATTTTAACATGAGTATATTGGGTTGCATACACTTTTATGCAGACATAAAAATTGAATTTATATTTACAATTTAAATAAGTACTAAAATAAAAGACGAGATAGAATTTAAGATGTATATATATTTCTTTTATAGAAAAGAGAAACAAGATGTATGGTTTGTGTACAATGAAAAACAACCTGACTTTATAAAATGTGTGAGAATTGCACTGAACATTTTAAATAATGGACCGTTCTTTAAAAATAAAAAGAAATGAAAGCAAATAACCGAGAGAGGGTTATGCTTATGTATGGTAGTGTAATACGAACTAGTCATCTTAATGCAGTAAAAATGTATGAAGAAAATAGAATTCGATATGCACGAGAGAAAAATAATTGAATAATTATGTAAACTTGAGAACGTGAATAAGGTAATAAAAATTTATTAAATAAATCATACAAAAAGAATAAATATTTACCTTAACTTATGACTAGATAAGTAAATAAAAAAAGGATATAAATAAAAATATTCTGATACATCAGTAGTAGTGTTTTTTTTATAAACGACAGCTGGTAATAATAGAATACATTCAGGAATTTGTATATGTAATATCATGTTTCATAAACAGTAGAGAGTTTCTTGTACGGTTTTCGATAACCTACAAAATAAAAAGAAAATATAATGTAAACTTGGTTTGTAGTTTATTACAGATAGACATATCACCGTTGGAGAAGTCTTGGATAGAAGGAGGCTACGAAGGGGCAAACCAAGTGGACCATGGTGGTGCAAGTAATCTTATTAAAAGGATACCTGTTGTTTGCAATGTTTTTCCAATATTGCCGAAAGCTGGAAAAAGAAGAAAAATAAGAATTGTACTAGCCAATGGAAAGAGGAAATATGTGAAAAATAGTAAAGAAGGTAATAAATTTATAGACAAATATAAAGAAGAGTTATATTAAAACAAGTATACCTACGTTGGAGAAACGCTGTACAATTTATAGGAAGTTTTTAAGTTGTAAACAGACAATTCTTGGGGTGTTGACCTTTTGCGGTGAAGAACTGTCAAAAAGACAACAAGTGCGCGTGTGTGTGTGTTCAAAACATTACGGCAACTTGAAAGCCAGGAGCACTGAAGATGCAGGGTGACAACTTAAATGGTAGTTTCTGAAGATGGCGTTGAAAACGGTCACATGTCTTTCCCGGAAATATAAATTGAAGACAAGAATCGACACGATTCATTCATTAACAAGTATTCATTGACTTTCATTCGTTAACATACATTCATTAACATTCATTTATTATACACAGTTTAGCTGGTTATATAAATCGTAGGATTAGATACATACCGATTCATATTGATTTCTTTTGTATTAGCGTGTTAATTTTATTTTCATTCAAGTTTCACTTATTTTATTTTCTTTGTTTAATTGTTTTTGTGTAATTTTGTAAAAATAATGGAGATGCAAATGACCGAATTTGAAAAGTTTTTCAATGATTCAAAGTAAGTTAGAGGCAAAGACTTATCAATGTGGCTATACGAGTATTGAAATATATCGTGCGAACGTATATTCAGTATAACGTTATGCAACAGGGATAATAAATATTTTCCTGAGATAGTAATAAGCATTCTTTAATTTCAAGTTTAAAAGAGATGAAATAATTAATGGTGTTGAGTGTTAAGAGGATATAGCGTGCAAATGTATATTTTCTGGCACAGTATTTGGCATCATTAATAGTTACAATAAAATTTTGATTATGAATTAATGATTTGAGATTAGATTTTTTGAAATAAGGAAAATGTTTCTGTGTAGCGGACTCTGAAATGCTAGCTATAACGCGTGCGAATGGTTATAGATAGTAATCAGATTCAAGCTTTTCTCCAAACATTGACCATAAAAAATAAACAATGTACAAAAGTTAATTGGATTTATTTGTTGATAAACAGGAAAATATTTTTAGAGTTCTATTTAATAAAGTATAAGAAAATATATTCGTATGATAAAGAAATGTTACAACCTAGAACAAGGTACAAACATTTTCTTATAATTATGTTTCTTTTTAAATAAATAAAGTGAATACAGTATAGCGATGCTATATTTATTTTTATGTAATAAATATTAAATAAATTCGACAATTATGTGTTATATGATTTCTGGTTTTTCATTTTAAATAAGCTATAACCTTATCCCAATCTTAAATAAAAATAAGAGATTAGACAAGAGGGAAGAAATTCAGATACACTGAAGAATTCATGAATACTTATAAACTACGTGCTGTTAAGATAAATAAAATACACATCAGGATAATAAAAATTATCACCATTTTAATTATTTATGTTGCTGAAACAGCACACAACATAATTTATTTGGCAAGGCCTAATGTATGGCAGTAATACTATTATCATATTCAAATAATTATGTTGCCACAGCAATATGTTACAGTTTTAACTTTGATTCGCTATTTTTAGAGCAAAACATCTTGTTCTTTATTTTTGGGAGTATGTGTATGTTACTTTGAAATTATAATTTTATTTTCGTGTTTAAACTTAGCTATGTGTACTGGAATTTTTATTATTTCTTTATCTTCTTTTTGAGACTGTGGGCGCCATCTGTCGTTGTTATCGTTTAGTTTTTTTTGTCGGTATATAGTAGATTTTTGTGCTATTGTTGAAGTCCCTTATTCAGTTGATTTATTGTTCAGTTTTGTCACTAAATTTATTTAACAAATTTTTAATTTTTATAGGTCACGTAACCTTCACTTCTTATGTCTTTTTCGTATACTCGCATGTTTTCCGTTGTACGTTTTGCTATCGTCTGGCGAATAGATGCGTATGCATGTCTTGCGCTCGAGTAGACAGCGTTGACGACACTTTTTGCAAGTCTCTGTTAAATACGGTTGTGAAGTCGTTGTGTGAATTGTCGTTAGAAAGACACCAAATCCATGCGATGCGTATACCTTGGCTCTCACATAAAATATTTTTGGACTATAGCCATTACTTTTTATTGGGGTAAGAAGAGGATTATATATTTTAATTGGATGAATAGTTCTGCATTGGAGAAAATTGCGCAATTGCTATTTCGGATCCCTAATTTATAGGATACGATTGACGTGTATATTAATTATTTTTTGTCGTTTCCGTCTTAGTGTTTTCTTCGTACCCACATTTCCCGATTATACTGATGAGGCGAGATATTTGAAGATAATTCATGGCCGGCTCTATTAAACCACCATTTTGTTTGAGCCCACTTCTGGAAATGGAATTTACTTGAAATTATTAAGTATTTCCTCAAATTGTGTCCTACAGTTGAATAAGGTCATGTAAAAGGTTATTTTAGTGTTGTGTCCATATTATGTATGTTCGCTTATTTACGCAGCCACAGTAAGTATACGTAGGTCATTGACCTTAATGTAGCATTGTTTAGTTGTGGGCAAAACCTTAATTTTATTTTTTTAGAATTCTTATTTCGTGAATCGTGCAAAATTTAATTTCTTATGTCAGTTTAATTTTTTTCTTTATATTTGCTTGAAATATACATGTGTCCCTATGAATTTGCGTATTTTCAGTTTTGTGCCAATTTTGCATTTACTATCAAAAATTTAATTCTATCCTTAATACTTTTAATTCTTATACGTTTGTTTCTCTTTTAATTGCGCTCTAAATTCAATTGTAAATTTAGTAAATAAGAAGATAGAACTTTTCTCGTAGAAGCGTTAGAACTTTAGCTTTTTTTAAAGAACACTTATTGAAAGGTTCGTTAAACTTTTAGCCGAAAGGCATTATTTGTAATTAACTATGTACACGAAAGCTTTCGTATCTTTTGGGGGGTGCTACTTCTATCGAGCACCACCTGTACCATTTGTTATTTTTTAAAAACTTATTTGTAACTGCTATCAAATACTTAAATTGGTTTTTCCTATTTAATTGTTTATATACTTGATAGGGGCTTTTAGTAAATTATAACTTCAACCTACAGATTTTTCTATCGTCGTTTTAGAGGATAATTTCAACCCACACCCTTCTCCGCATCGGGAATAGCGGCGGCGAGTTATCTTTATATAAGACCGTCAAGAGTGTTCTGTCCAAGAATTGAGTAGCTACGCAGGTCAAGTATGTAGAGATCGTGGCACCGAGATTTAGAATTCAAGACGATTGGTTTGGGAAGCGCCATACTTGCCCCAACTTACTGCCAAGGGGATAGCAGAGATCAGAGCGGATTCAAATGTCACAAAACAGAAAATAAACAACGTAGAATGTAAGCAGCAGCATCAATAAAAAGGTATATGAGAGCCATATGACATACAAGACGTCAACAATTGGAAAAAGACAAGAAGAGAGAAAAAATCGAAAGAGCATGTAAACAGAGTGAGACCGTTCCAACATGTAAATATATCCAAAAACAATGCCGAATAGCAGAAGACCAGCTAGAAAATAAAAAAAAGAGATGGCAAGTTAACATACAGTCAACAACAGAAACTGAATAAAAGGAAGATACAAATAAGAGGAAACCTGTCGTGCGAAGAAAAAGAAGAAGATACAGAAATTTTGAAGGAAGTGCAATAAAGACCGTGCGACTCCGGACTGTATGAACACTATCTTTCGAGAGTAACACATCATAAACTTAACAATCGTATTTGTGTACTATGAACAAGTGACTATACAACTAACGTTATGACTATTACGATCATTGTACTAACTCTACTTAATCTATCCTATCCTACTAACTTACTTCTTAACTTACTTGTGTTATTTACTAAACATGTTATTGTATTCTATTCTATTTAATTATTAATTTATAAACACTGATATGTAGGTACACTAGGTATGAGGCCATACGCGGCAATTTCCGCGATGTATAACATAATGTAATGTTTTCGGGTTCCAATAAACAATTCGTGCAATTATTTATTTAAAACAGTCTGTATATTTATATACTTAAAATTATATAACAATATAAAGACATAAAAACTAACGTAACACACTTAAACTACTACAATTTAATTATCACAGGTATTTATTTATTACTGCTATTATGTAAGTCTGTCCGTATTTATGTAACAGTTCTATTTATATAAGACGGCACTTAAAGAACTATTTATTTGTTTGGCTACCACTATTTATTTCCACTGTTCCCACGAGACTACTTCTTTATCCCGAATTACTCCGCCCGCAATGAATTTTTCCGTAATGAATGAATCCCGTAATGAATCATGCCGCCTTATATACGTATGTGAAAACATCTCGAAGCATTCTCGTACACTCCATTTCCCTCTCGAATGTCTGTAGAATATTCCTAGACATTCTGTCTCCGCTGGACTATGCCGTGGTGTGTAAATAAGAGCGTTTTTTATACGTCGGGCCGAGATGATTTATGGTCTCTTTTTGTGCGTGTGACAATTTCGTTTTTATCGCGCCGAGAGGTCTGCTTCTTTTATTTAATGTAAACTCATTTCGAATGTCTGCTGGTTTCGTTACAATAACATAAAATATCGCCCTCATTACCTATTAGAGAAGATTATGAAGGGAGATTACTCTTCCTTCTTAGCTTCTTACGCCAATACATACCATTTCTTATATTTTTATTCAGATTATGTTGTTAGGCTTTTATAATTTGAATGTAATTTGAATGTAACAATACGAAGAGTATGACGTATTAAGTATCATAGAACACAATACTTAGATTTATTGATACCAAAGTAATTCATTGATCGGGCTAAATACCAGTATACCCTCCTTTATCTCAATTGACCAACACGGTTCCTTATCTGGGAGGTCGACAGTTACGAACTTGGCAGTACTTACTCAGTGTATATCAGAGGTTCTGGACAGGCGCGGACAACTTGATGTAATATACACTGACCTTTCGAGGGCATTCGACATGATTGACCATGACCTGCTACTGCGTAGATTTGGTTCATTTGGCTTTGTTCCTTCGGCTGTCGGCCTCATTGGATCTTACCTTAGTGAGAGGAGATGTTATGTCTGTTATAATGGTTTTTCGTCCACTGAGTTTATAGTTACTTCTGGTGTTCCCCAGGGTTCAAATTTGGGTCCCCTGTTGTTCATACTGTTTATGAATGATCTTCTCTTACAGATCGATTGCCCTGTTCTTGGATATGCAGATGATATTAAAATTTATTCTGTAATAAATGGTCCTGCTGATGTGACTAACCTTCAGAGAAATTTAAGTGTATTGTCTTCATGGTGTGAACGTTCTGGACTCAAGTTGAATGTGGATAAATGTTGTGCAGTAACCTTCACACGGTCTTCAACTTCGTACAATTCTTCTTACTTCATTGGTGACAACAAGTTAATGAGTAAAACTGAATTTAAAGATCTTGGAGTTACCTTCGATTCCAGCTTGAGCTTCAAATCACACATAGAGAACATTTATACATCTGCGTTCAGATCGTTGTGTTTTGCTATGCGTGTGTCTAGGTATTTCACTGATTCAGCATTGTTGAAATCTCTGCCTATGTATTGAGTAAGCTAGAATATGCCTCCTTAATATGGTTTCCTAAGCAAGTGATTGTTTGGCATTGGACCGTGTTCACCGTAGGTTCTTGAAGTTTCTCACGTATCGGGCAGATGGTGTTTATCCGGAGAGGGGCGTGGCGATGGGTGATCTGTTGCAGAGTCATGGTATGGTATCCTTGAGTGAGAGGAGATACGCTACATGTGAGAGATTTTTGCTTAGCCTGTCGAATGGAAGCATTGATTGCCCTGATATCCTGACCCGAATGTAATTTCTGATACCGCGGCTTAACTCCAAACATAACTGCACATTTGCAACACCTTTTGCGCGAACCAACATCATGAGACGATCTCCAACTTACACGCTTTGTCGCTTGGCGAACAAAAATGTTGACCTATTTGCGTGAAGACTGTGACTGTGGATAGTGGATAATCATGGAATTTGTTGTTACTTACTGTTTTTCTTTATTTTTTTATATTATGTATACACCTGTAATATAGCTTGTAACCCTGTTTTGGGCTTTGCCTGTTGGGAAATAAAGATTATTATTATTATTGTTATTATTATAAATTGCGATGACAAAATTTATTTAACTAAAATATTTCCAAGAAAAGGAAATAACGTATTTGTTTTCCAGAAAATTATTGTCTCTATAAAAATAAGACAACTCGAAGCAAGTACAGAGAATTCTTTTTGAGAGCGACCTAATTATATATGATGAGCAGAAAAACAATAATACACACAGACCTCGGGCAGACTACGCTCTATGGTGCTTATACAATGATTATATTTCATTTTTGTGTACTGTAATCATTGAATAATTATTTTACCTGAATAACTTCACACTTTTCAGATATAACAAACATTATCGTATTCACGTTCATAAAAAAAAAATAAGTTTCAATTTACAAGTTGAAATTATGCTGTCTCTATATTTAGTTACTCTAAACCGCCTTAAAATTTAAAGAAATAAGTAGTAGGAATCTGAAAGGGTCCATGGGTCGGTCCTTTTATGTCGAATTTAAGCAGAAGCCAGTATCATCCGTGCATGAAACCTAGGCGTATTTAATTTCTCTCATATTACATCAATTTGTGTCTATAAATGAAGTAGAGAGGCTTTAGTGTAACCGTTGACAACACATGCGGAAGTTTTTGTATATACGTGAGTTCTAATACGATTGAGGTTTGAATGCGAAATTCTTATTGTTAAGTATAGAAAGATTCTTTGATTACACAATGACAACTCATACTTGAAATTGTATTTTTGAGAAATAGGATCAAAGATATAACATCAAAGGCCATATTAGACGTGAGATTTACGTGGTTTACATGGTATTCGAAAAGGTGTACAAAATAGAATATTCTATTAGGTTTAAATATCTCCTTTATATTCAAAAATTAGAATATACGCAAATATACATACAAACGCGTACTTATATCCAATAAAAATCGTAGTTGTATTATTATAATTTATATATGAATTTATATACAGGTGAGCCTAAAAGGAGAATTGATAAATGTTAATTATACACAATCAGTATGTTTTAACACACATGAGATGTATCTGTTAGTATACAAGAATTTTTTTTAAATGCCTGTCTAAACCAGACTACGCTTGACAGCACGTGCGTAAATAACATTGTTATATAAGAATTAGACATTTATATTTCTTAGCTATTGTAGCAAGCAGATTGCTCGCCTAATTAGATTTCTGTAATTTATCTTAGCAATCGCATTTCTGTTGCGTATATCAGATTTGTTTTCTGGTTTTACATAGTTATGACATAACTGTACGTCTGGGACAGGTTCACCGTCGTTTTTGTCACAAAAATGTAGGCAGTTGCGATACCGGTTGCAGCTGGTGTGACGTCACTGCCAACACTGTCTTTCTGCTATAATACACTCTCTGGGTGATCTGATGAGCAATAACGAACTTGACCTGGTCGCGTGGTTTCTCCTGTCTGAAGAGGGAGAACGCCCCTAAATTGTTATTAATCGAGCAATAGAAAAACCGTAGGAAGAAGCCAAAAAGAAAATAATATAGGGCAGAGGCTTGCTGACAGTTAGTACCAGGCCTAGTGTGTACTTTGACTGTAATTTATTAGTGAGTGTGTCTTTGGATGATACTTTGTGCTAGAGATGCAACAAATCCTTCTCTCAGCCGTTTAGTACTGCCCTCCCGAAGCCCGAAAGAACGCCCCCGATGTGTACGAAATATGACCCTGCCAGAATGACTATTGTTTAAAATATATCGCCCTGTATTTTTTTTCTAATTTATGACTTAGACTTAGCCTACCGGGGCTATCAAACTTTAATAAGAAGAGGAAGTTGAACAGTTCCTAAAATTTTAAAATTGGAAATGAGCTGCTAAAGAGATTAGAAGAAATGTATAAAGGTGGTGGTAGGAAGCGGCAGAGAAAAAGTAATGACGAAAATAGCAAGTATCTCTGTTTGATTTTCGAAGTTTCATTCTAAATTCACTCATGTAAATGCAATAAGTTTTATGCTTGAAGTTTTATGAATAGTATAAGTATATAAATCGGTGTTACTACTAAAATAATAGTAAATAATTTGTGTTCTGGGTTAATTATAGTTAGAATATAAAAATTACATTAAAGTACGAGAAGGCGTCTTTAAGATCGCGGAATGGAAGAAAAGAGAGAAAATAAAAACACATTATAATTTCTTTCTTTCAATATATTCACCTGCAACCCTAATACATTTTCAGATCTTTCAATTACCTTGTATACGCCTTCATAAAATAAAGTTTTATATTTGTCTGAAAAACACCCCAAAGCTGCGTCCTTTACTTTTTCATTGCTCGTAAGTTTCTCCCCACGCATCTCTTTTTTTGTTTTTGGGAACAGGTAAAAATCGCTGGGAATCAGGTCTGGACTATAGTGTGCGTGATTCAAAATATTGAGACCCACTTTATGCAGGGCATCCCGCGCAACACGACTCTTGTGCACGGGAGCATTGTCGCGCTCGAGCAGTATAGCTTTCGTCAAATTTACCTTTCTTTTTCTTTAATGACTTCTTTTAACCGCTCCAGGCTTGAAGTATAGTATTCTCCATTTATGTAAACGCCTTTATCTTTGTAATCAATTAATTAACAGCATTCCTTCTGAGTCCCAAGAGACAGTAGCCACGCGGCCGACTGTGACACTTTAAACTTCTTGGGACGGTGGTTTTATGCTACTGCATGAAGTCTTGCTTGGACCCAAGTTCTAATGATGAACCCAAGTTCCATCCCCAGTAACAATTTAACTCAATACACCCTCCCTGCGTTCATTACAGATGTCCAAAAACACATTAAAACGTTCCATGCGGTGTTGTTTTTGCGGATTCTAGGTATTCATCTTGCGATGATCTTCCCAAGAAGATCATGAAGAATTGACTATAACATATACTCCAGTCATTCCTGTGAATTGTGTATTCTTTAGCAGAGAATCTTCCAGCATTCATTTTCGACTTTTTAAACAAGTTTTGGCATGATCTCTACGATAGGCCACCCGGCCGTGAGTGGTCTTCAAATGATTCCCTACCCTGCTTAAATGGACTAAGTCGCGTAAAAAACATAGTTTTACCAAAGAAAAAATCTCCGTACACCGATTAACATATTTTTTTTTGTTTTGTAAAGAACTTGATAAACGGCGCAATGCTCGATTTTCTTCATATTTCACACTTTTTTCCGATTAAGTTATTTGGTCGACGAATAACTGCTAATGCAATTGCGTTAGAACTTTATAGTAATAATTAGTTACTGAACACGTTACGACACTAAAGAGCTCTCCCTCTACCATCCAGCCCTTCATTCCGCGAACTTAAGAACGCTTCTTGTCTATAATTTTTTATGTATGTAACTATTTACCCTACATACTGTAAAAACTGCGCCTGTTTGCGAGTGCATTAAGACAGTCTGTATTATTTAGTTAAAAAATTCATAACTTAACTTAGAAAATAATTAATTGTCACAACGTGTCCCGCCTTGAAGCAGAAGGACAAAAGTCACTGTAAATGCAGAAGTGTCTTTGAAGCTTCTACGAAACCCACATATAATATCTTCTCCTTTATGTGTAGCGGTAAACTGTAGTACGTATATGGAAGTCTCTACGAAATCTAATCGTTGAAATAAGGTAATACAGAGTGCAAGTTTGCAATTGCTGTCTTCCTTCTGTGCTAAGAAATTCATCACTATATAAGTCACGAGTGGAAATCTCATTTTACTTTCTTATACGTAGTATAAGGAAGTATTGTGATGACGAAAATTTTCGACCTCGAGATTTTCGCAGATGTCCACGTTTTGAAGTCTCCTGATACCAAAAAAGTGGTTTTTAAAAAACTCTCTCTCTCCCTCTCTCTCCCTCTCCCCTCTCTCTCTCTCTCTCTCTCTCTCTCTCTCTCTCTCTCTCTCTCTCTGTCTGTGTGTGTTTCACCACGGTAGCGGTCAAACCGCTGTGGATATCAATTCCAAATTTTGCATTTACATATATAATCTCCCTTCCGGTAGACCGGAAGTAGTAGTTTACTTCAGCGAAAAAATTGAATTTTGCCAATATTTCGTCAATTACTAAGTTTAAACAAATTTATAAAGATTTCAAATATACTCAAAATTAAATTTGAGAAAAATTGTATCAAAAAAGTATTTCGGAATTCCTACCGGAAGTAGGTATTTTATTAAAAATGAGTTTTGTGCAAATATCTCGCAAGTCATGCTTTCTAGGCAGGTACATTACGAGTATAAAAGTATTTAAAACATAATTTTAAATATCTTTTGTATAAATAATATTTCAAAATTCGGACAGGAATTAATACTTTTACTTTTATTAAAAGCGATTTTTTGCAAATATATCGTAAATTATGTATTCTATATATATTTATCAATAGTACAAAAGTATTTAGGACTGAATTTGCAATGTCTTTTGTGTACATGAAATTTCAAAATTCATACCGGAACTAACACTTTTACTCCTATCGAGTAACACTTTTTTTTCGAATATCTTGCAAAGTATAGGAGTATTTATAATAGGATTTTAAATAATTTTTGTATAAAAAGTTTTATAATTTGAAACGCTCAGACATATAAGAAAGCCAGCCGTGTGGTGGCCACACATCATTTTTTTTGCATTAAGCGGAGTTAGTACATCGGAGAAAGAATTTTGTGTTTGCTCTCCGCATGAAATGAATTATTCCAATGAAATTTCTATTCTACCGATATTGAAAATAACATAAAAAAATAAATACCTTGTTAGTTCATTTTTCATTGCTCACTGTGCACGATATAAGCGGATCCAATTATTAAAATACCACAATTTAACAGTTGATTAACATAAGTTTAATCACTGTTAATTATATATTCGTTGAAGTTGCAAAGCATAAAGCTGCATAATAGAAACGTCGGTTCAGTAGTTCGATTGATATTGAGAGCGTACCTGTGTGTAGGTTGTAAAATACATGTATGGATATACCACGTATTCTGTACCGCAGGCGCTAAAATTAACATGAGTATAGCGGAATCTGTGATTGGAAGAGCAGTTTTGCATAAAAGTTCGCCCGTGCTGAACAGCAATGGAAGCAAATTGAAACTGCAACGTCAGATTTAAATTGCAAAAGTGGAATATTATTTCGAAATATACTCAGAAAATGGACTAATACGTTAAATGTATTTACTATTATATTATAATGTATCTAAAATTTTCTTACATTTGTATTTTTATGCATTATTGTATAAAGAAAGAAATATTAGGATTAATACTTCATGGAAAAATGGTTAGTATTTATACAGAGTTTTTCTGAAGATACTAAACATGATTTAGTGTCAATTTCAAGATATTGTTACGTGCCACAAAATGGTTTTGTTTATGCCCTGATATATTCTAACATTCGATTTATTAACTTGCATGACTTACAAACGTGTAACTCGTGATTTTCCCTGTGTCTGAGAACGATGACTAACTGTGTGTGTGTCATATTAAGGGGTACATGCGACATTTGACATTGTGTGTCTATAAATCTACGATTCTGGCCATTGTACGCTTATAGGTTACGTTACTGATTTCATTGCAAATGATTTACTTTGTATTTATACATATCCTAATTACTAGTTGCTTTCCACAAATATTACCTACCGTTTGTGCGAGGGATAATGCTAGTTCTATATTGTTTGGTAGTTTTCCCGTCGACATTTGTATGTGAACAGGTTGCTTTCGGCCTAGTATAATGGACTGAATTGTTAGGTATCTGATCTGCTGTGTAAAGGATATCTTTATTTGTTAGCTGCCTTTCCTAGTGTCCTGCTTATTTATATTCAACTGTTGGATTGCGGTCAAGATTGAGGAATGCCGCTGTTACATCGGTTATTCATTTGAGTTCTATCTTGCGGTAGCGTGGTAGAGGTACGTTTTCTTTCTGCAATAGTATGTCATTGTTGAGGGTCAAGCCCTCACGTTTTCGTGAAGTGTTTAAATATGTTGCGTTCTAATTACCTGATTAGTTTTCTCAGTAGTTCATTTCAAATCTATCTATAACTTGTTTACTTGTCGCTCGGTTGTCAATTCTGTTTTAGACAACTGAAATTTAGTTACAAGGTAATATCCCTAAGTAGGATTAATAGCATGTTATGTTTTTTTTTGCTTGCTAAATTGTACCGTATCGAAGCGACGTTGTGGGCGGCGCAGCCTGATACTTATTAAGCATTCCTGAAGATGGCCCAAAAAAAAAACTTTCTTTGCTACGCAGCCTGATACTTATTAAGCTGCGCCGCCCACAACGTCGCTTCGATACGGTACAATTTAGCAAGCAAAAAAAAACATAACAGGGGGATCGCAATAGCGAGGTGTTACATATAGAATCACAGGGCCAAACTAGCTCTCGTCGAAGAAGGCGTGTCGGTTCACAGTTACACCAGTAAGTGTCACGTCGGTCCGGCAACGACGTAGCGACGTTGAGAAATAAAAAAAAAATAATGGGCGCCAAACACTAAATCATCAAAATAGATGACCTACCTGTGATCTCTAGCTTACACTGGTCGTGTTCCTCCAATGGAAAGCCACCAAGGGTCACCCTGTATATTGAATGGTTAACGAATAGCCCTAAGGCGAAATCTGCTTGCCATATACACAAAAAAAACAGGAAAAAAAACTAGCGATAGAAATGAAAGTCGGAAATACGGTAAGTCTTCAAATATTCTTTATTTATACCGTAGTATCAAAAATATTGACACACCAAAAAGAAAAGAATAAAAAAACATTATATGAGGGTGTCAAGTAAATCCTTTTTTTTTAAAAAAACATGAATATAAAAATTTGCAAAAGTTTTAATACCTTAACATGTATACAGTAGCCCACGCAAGGCTAAACAGAAGCTGTTGAAACGTTTCATAAGCCGCACATTATTTTACAGACCATAAGAGGTAAACATAACGATTCTAAACAGTCGTCTAACTAATGCGACAGACTTACTATACACAAAAATATTAAGTCAAAGTTCAAAGTTACATTACAAAATGACAATAAATTAGCAATAGCTAAACTGAAAGAAGGTACTAATCAAAACTGAGAAGGTTCAAAACACAATGCCAGAGCCCTTAACCCTCAACATAGACTCGTAAGTTCAGGACATAAAATTTCTAAGCACCTAGAGCAACCGAATACTCCAAAAAATACCACCAGTCTATTGCTGAGCTAGTTACGAACTCTGTCATAAAACCTCTCAGTAAATGATACTAACTCACTGAAGGTGATTAAAAATTCAAACCGTAGCTTCTCAATAAGCTACATAAAGAAATGAAAGTTTTACAAAAAAAAAGGAAAGAATAAAATAAAATTATAATAATAATCCCAGGATAATTACGTGGAGTCAGCCACTATTAACAGTAAAAGCAAAACTCTATATGCTACCGAGCCAAATAGGTTAAACAGCAGTGAAGCTGGCTCTCAAAATTTACTATTCGTAGAAAAAGGTTATAAGCAACACAGAAAGACCAACAAAGGTCGAATTGACGTATCACTCTGTATCGTCAAACAATATATTTCCTGAAGGGTTTAATTATTCTAAACAATAACGTGCTCAATAGGCACAAAGATAAAATTTGCAGTACCAACCGTTTCAAAGTCCACACTTAACTGACACCAAATAGGCTGGCAAGGTGATGTCTTGGAGCTGAAGCGGAAAGCTGACTTCAGGGGCCTCCAGCCACAACTTAGGTACAGACAGGTATCGGTATAATAAAAATAAATTCACTCCAACGCCTTAATGACGGTGCTTTTAGGGTGTGAAATAGTTCACCCCTGCCAGAAAAAGCCTTCTAAAAAAAATTAGACAACGAAACACACAAGATATTAGAGATCACGTCTAACAAAAGAACCAATTATATATAATTGTTTGAAACTCACCTTAGAATGAACTAAAAAGGCTCAACAAACTCTCAGAAGTTCTTATAGGTCCAAGAGAACAAAATGGAAGCCGGCCACGCCGTTAAGAAAAAACCCAAACGTGATTGCTGAATTAGCAACTCACAATCGATAACCCATTAGCAGTACTTCAATTCATAACATACCCCATATAAAGTCGCATAAGCGTTAAAAATCAACCTTGATTAAATAAAAATTAGGGCGTATGCATTTCTTGCACCAAACTTCTGCACTTCTAGCTGGTCTCGATAAAAGTGAACGAGTTCAATACGTCAATCAATTCACGTATCTCTTCCGACATATATTACGAACGACAGTATTGCAACACACGGAAGACTTAACCATTACAGAATGTCCTAGTTTGATATACAATATTCCAACCTGGCATTACAATATAATTACCATCAACACTCACAAAAGACATACCACGACAAGGTCAACTTGCAAATAACTTCCCAAATGAACGGGATAAAAATTAATATGCGACATTGATTCTGGCAACGCCAACACTAAGTGAACGTACTGTATACGCCTAGCATGCTATTAATCCTACTTAGGGATATTACCTTGTAACTAAATTTCAGTTGTCTAAAACAGAATTGACAACCGAGCGACAAGTAAACAAGTTATAGATAGATTTGAAATGAACTACTGAGAAAACTAATCAGGTAATTAGAACGCAACATATTTAAACACTTCACGAAAACGTGAGGGCTTGACCCTCAACAATGACATACTATTGCAGAAAGAAAACGTACCTCTACCACGCTACCGCAAGATAGAACTCAAATGAATAACCGATGTAACAGCGGCATTCCTCAATCTTGACCGCAATCCAACAGTTGAATATAAATAAGCAGGACACTAGGAAAGGCAGCTAACAAATAAAGATATCCTTTACACAGCAGATCAGATACCTAACAATTCAGTCCATTATACTAGGCCGAAAGCAACCTGTTCACATACAAATGTCGACGGGAAAACTACCAAACAATATAGAACTAGCATTATCCCTCGCACAAACGGTAGGTAATATTTGTGGAAAGCAACTAGTAATTAGGATATGTATAAATACGAAGTAAATCATTTGCAATGCAATCAGTAACGTAACCTATAAGCGTACAATGGCCAGAATCGTAGATTTATAGATACACAATGTCAAATGTCGCATGTACCCCTTAATATGACACACACACAGTTAGTCATCGTTCTCAGACACAGGGAAAATCACGAGTTACACGTTTATAAGTCATGCAAGTTAATAAATCGAATGTTAGAATATATCAGGGCATAAACAAAACCATTTTGTGGCACGTAACAATATTACTCATTATTAATAAGCAAAGAATAAAATTGGGTTAAATACGGGCTGGGGACAGAATGGAAAGGAGTTTTGAAATGAGAATAACTCAGCTGTTTTTTAAATTAAAAAGAAATTAATTACGGAAAATAGAAGCTTACATATAACTACATATAAGTGAAATTATATTCTGAAGATGATATGAAGCAGAAGACGTCCATTTTCTACAATGTACTGCTATAGTCGTTCTTCAAAGTTCCGCATCACCCTCTCACAGAGGTCGATGTCAATTGTCCTAACTTCTGCTGTGATGGCTTCTCTCAGCTCTTGCAGATATTGAGCCAAATATTTCTTGTGCTAATTTTTCGTCGTCGCAATTCCCCTCCAGAATCTTTGAAAGAAAGTCCGATCGCTCTAAGATGCCTCACAGTACACCAAACACACTATGACGTGGGCCTTTATGCAGTTCACCGGAATTTTCTGTTGCCCAATATCGGCAGTTCTGCTTGTTAACAACACCGCTCATTAAGTAAAAATGAGCCTCATGGCTTCACATTAACTGAATATATTTGTTAAATTGTAACTTTAAATGGTGAAGTTATAGCACAAAAACACACTCTACATATACACGGTGGCCAGAAAAATGCGGACAAACGCCACGCAGGCCAAATCTTTGTTTAATTCTGAGTTGACAATCTTAATTGAAAAAAGTAGTACAGTGCTTTTTTTTTTTTTTTTTTTTGTAAACCATTGGTATTAATCGATTAGTTACATCAATGCATTTGAGATAATTCCATTTCTAAATTTCACCACAATGATTTTACATAGATAAATTTGACGAATTTTGCTAAATTTTAGCCGTACAACTTAATGTTTGATGGTCTCGTATGCCGTAAGGAAGGACCGTATAACTTTTTTGGATTAAGATTATCGCCTCAGAATTGAACAAAGAATCGTTCTACCTGGCGTTTGTCCGCATTTTTCTGGCCACCGTGTATACAAGCGACTTTCATGAAAAAGTTTTAATAATATTTGAAAATCTTAATTTATTAATTAAAAATTGCGTTAGCATGAGGACTGTTTTGCCGCTTAAGCTAACCTGGCTAATACAAGCTTATGTATGTTCTGACTCCTATCAAAAAAATGACAGGTACCAGCAAAATTACCGTCTCTTCGGATATTATCTACAGCCCAGTTGCAAAACCCTAATCTTCTCACAAAATCGGTTTCGAACAGGTGTTGGTTGATCTGATACTTGCAAGATTTGTGGTTATGATTCCTTAGAATTTCTCTCGCAGATTCATAAATAATAGTTAACTCGCCACCGATTTGTCGGAGGGAAACCGTTTTATCAACTTCAACTAAGGCGAGTACATTAATTTCTGTAGCTTCGTCAACAATAAGCTTTACATTATTATTTTGTGTCTCGTCTTCTTCGCTCCGGAATTAAGATTCTACTCTTATAAAATAATTTGGGGGTGGGTTTTGTCGGTCTGGAAAGCGCTGTGCATAGAGCGCTGCAGCGGCTCTTGAATTTTTACGGCATTCTCCATAAATTAAAAGAATATCAACTTTTTCATTTCGAGTATACATTACCAAATATATATTGTTTACTGTACAACTATAACATAACTTTTAAACAATACACAAAAATAACGTGAACTATCAATCAACTTGTATTGATAGTCACAGCACAGACTAAACAATCCAGACCGGCAACTTAATCCTAGATTTTATCCAGAGTACTCATTTCAATACTCTACCATCTTTGTCAGATTCACTGAACTTGGAGATGAGATGGCGCTAGCGTTAATTGAAATGTTTGTTATGCTATGGTTATATGTCATTCAAAACTACATTTCCAGTTTGACATATTTTTGCAATCCTTTGTCGTACATCGTATTAATTATATGTTGATACAAATATGGTGTCCAAGTGTTTAGTGTGCGGGTTTGGGCACGATGAAGTTAACAAAATGCACAGGTTTCCTGCAAATATCGACTAGCGAGTATAAATATTGTAAAGTTGTGCTTTAAATATGCATATTACAAAATTTCTTAGTCATCATATTATATTATATTACAAGATTTGTATTATTTTTGTTTTCTCGTTACTGGTTGTGTAATTTAGTTTTACTATGTATTGTATAAGTATATGTATCAATAAAAACTATTATTATTATATCCCTATGTTTCTCTTGACAGTTTCCACTTGATTATTATATTTCTTTTAATCTTAATAGTTTATTGTGTCTAATAGGTCACCGTAAGAGCGATGTTATAATACATGTAAGTAAAAGATTAATATTTATATTTCGTATCACATATTTAATATGTTACACCACAAAATTACACATAAGATGCTCAAACTATGGCTATAATTGTTACAGTAAGTAATATTTATTACCATAGTTTTAGTAACTTTTGTGTATGTTTCTGTTACATAAATAACGTGTTTAATAAGCGTATTCTAAAAACAAGTTCATTTCTAATTCCGCGCCAATATGCTGCTAGCGCCATCTTCGTACTAAGTTCACTGATGTGTGACAAGGATAGAAGATCTTGGATATTTTTTTTTCAAGTAGTTGCCGGTCTGGGTTGTTCAGTCTGAAGTCACAGCCTGTTAGTTGTTTACAGGTGACGTTTTTTCCTATGATAACTGTGTTTTTTTCATTTGACGTGTAATTGCTCTGTTGCTTTGGAATTAATTAGACTACTTTTAAAACATTTTATATTTTGTACTACCTGTCTACCACTAAACCACAGCATATTTTATATCACTTGAAAGCTAAGAATTAGGTCAATATGGCACTGAAATAAAA
The DNA here is from genome assembly GCA_963170755.1 of Amphimallon solstitiale. NCBI lineage: Eukaryota > Metazoa > Arthropoda > Insecta > Coleoptera > Scarabaeidae > Amphimallon > Amphimallon solstitiale. Next base: position 199,995,186 of record OY720675.1, read on the forward strand.
AATAGGTGTTACTATTTAAAAAAAACGAGTACCTGTCATTTGAAAATGAAAAAAAAACTTATTTTCTTTAGTAATTTCAACGTGAAATACATGTTTCCTTCGCTAATGCGTGTAAATGTGAAAAATACGTTTCTTAATTGTTTTCAAAGCTAACTTTGATGGTTGTTACATTTCGACAATTGTTGCGAAGCAGTTTCACTTTAAGGGGGAACTGCCGACTACCGAAATCAAGAGGTAAGAAATTCAAGTTTTTCTTCGTTATTTTTGCAGCGATTTTATTTAAACAAAAACCAACAAATATTTTAAGGTTTTTTTGAGGTACCTACCTAAAGAACTAATTTTATAAAACTTATTAAAATATTTATAGATGGAGTCTAGAAAGTGACCCAAGTTTCCCATACGTTTTCTATATTATTTTTCCACAAAGGGAAAAAAACGTCCTTTAGGTACCTTCAATACATCTTACTGTAAACGTACAACCTTAATTCAACTTAATTTACAAAATAGTTATTGAGAAAAACTTGAATTACAAACGTAAGTTTTGCCCTATTTCTGAATACACATTGCCTAAATTTTCAGTGTTCCTCTCATAATGAGTCAATCATAAGATATACTTAACTTAAAACACACGGATATATTACTATTTTTTTGTATTTGTTCCACAAAACAGAAAATTACAACTCTCGTCAAGAATCTTACTGACGGCGGCAGTTCGCCCTTAATGGATAAATTTAACAGATACCGCCATCTTTGACAGAAATGTCAAAAGTTAACCTGCACTAGATGGCAAATTTTTAGAAGAAACAGAATATGAACAGAAATAATAAATGTTGTATTTAAAAATTCAAAATTAACGTCACTTCCGGTTTGGCCGGAAGTGTTATAGAAAAATTGAGTGTACCTGAAGAAGCCCACCAATCACTCATATATACGGTCCGAATTTCTAAGTTTTTTTTAACTAATAAATAAATGGCGGGCTGATACATGATCTCGTTGACACCCGGTATACGTTTGGTTTACATTCTATATTCTTCAAGTATTCTGATTTTGTTTGTTAAATAACTGCTTTTTCACTATTGGTATACATTCTTAAAATTACTAGTTAAAGAGATCTGAGACGAATATTCCTTGTTTTTTACTATTTTACAATTAGACAAGTCTATATGTAACATTTAAACTTACATATATTATAAGTTTTCTATGATTTAATATGCACCGTCTAAAGTTAAGTGTTCACCATTGCTAACTTTGTTATTATTGAAGCTACGAAGTCGGTTAAATTAGCAAACTAGTAGAACTTTAAGTTAGTTAAAACAGAGTAACAATTGAAGAGCTGGTTTCTGAGATATTCACAAAAGAAACAAATTTTTAAATGAAACATCCTGTATATTTCGACATTTTTTGAAAGAGAGTTGCATTCTAAACAAAAAATAAGTAATACACTATCGTCCTGAATTTAAAAATAAGCGAATAAAAAGCACTTGAACTCTTTGATTATTATAGCTTATTATGTAAAGTAGGCGATGAATATAAAATTAAATAAAAGATTGCTTGAAACGTTAGTGAGTTTGTAAACTTAATCTGTTTTATAACTAATTGGTTGTGTACGGCTACCTATTGTTAACAGTTTATTACTGGTTGTTAGTTCTACTAAAATGCCTTTCGCACATCTACAAAAATGCGATATGCTTGAAGCTTATCTATTTTGCAGAAGAAATACCGTGGAAGCATTGGCATATTATTGTAACAAATTTCTGGACCGTCAAGCGCCAAATAAACAAATCTTTTTGAAATTGTAAAGAAAACTAAGGAATAACGAAGATATATTTAAGAAATTTAGAAAAAGGAAAGGATTTATAATCAACGAAGGAACGGAATTACGACTGTTGAGAGCATATTTTGATGCATTTCCTCAAAATTCAGTTAGAGACATTACGTGATAATTGGATGTCAATAGATGCACTGTTCAATTTATATTAGGGAAACATAAACTGCATCCCTATAAAAAGAGAAGGGTAGAGACAATATTACCAGGAGATGCAGAGAGAAGATTATTTTTCTGATAATTTTAAGCTTATTTTGTGGTCAGACGAATCTAGCTTTCAACTAAAGGTATGTTTAATAAAAGAAACAAACATTATTGGTCTCGACAGAATCCCATGATAGAGGATCCACGACACCCGCACCATCGGTTTAGCTTAAAAATTTGGTGTAGCATACTTGGTTCTCGAGTTATTGGTCCAATTTTCTATCACGGCACCTTAACAGGGGTACGTTATGTTCAACTATTGGTGCCAGTTCTCGAGAATCTTCTCGAAAACCTACCATTAGTTGATTACCAGCGTATACACTTTCAACAGGATGGGGCGCCTGCTCATAATTATCATGATTCTTCTATTATGCTAGGTAGACTTTTGGATAATAGGTGGATAGGAACAAACGCAAGTAATTTCCGTTAAAACTATCCTAAAAGTAACAAGAATTATTCTCAGAAGAGCTTAGAAGTGTATTATTGATCAACAAGGCCATACCTTCGAACATTCATTACTAAGATAAAAAGAAATTTATCACTTTTGTCGCTTACCGTTTTGTTATTCAATAATTCATATGATTTAATGTACTAAAATTTATAACTAGTTAATTACTTTCCATCGCCTACTTACATATTAAGGCAATAATAATCAAAAAGTTTAAGTGCGTTTTATACGCTTATTTTTAAATTTAGGACGATAGTGTATTACTTTTTGTTTAGAATTTAACTCTCGTTCAAAAAATGTGGAAATATACAGGATGTTCCATTTAAAACTTTGTTGCTTTTGTGAATATCTCAGAAACTAGCTCTTCAATTGTTTTTCTGTTTTTACTAAATTAATCAGCAATAAAAAGTCCTAGTAGTTCGCTAATTTAACCGACTTCGTAACTTCAATAATAAGAAAGTTAGCAATGGTGAAAACTTAACTTTAGACACGGTGTATACTTGGTGACAATGAATAATAAATTTATTCATGGTAACCATTTAGAATTTGGTAAAAGGTTGTGTAGTTCATGTAGATATCACTTTGAAGATAGACAAGATTGTCAAGATTTTTTCCGCAACTACAACTTTTAATTGAAATTTTAAATTTTTTGCGAATAGATGTTCATTTTCTTATTAATATATTTTGTTACGTGTATCTTGCGCCTATCTTTAATTGCGACATTATTACTATTTTTATTAATTTATGGCATTTTAGCGCCTATCTTCCAGCAAGCAGTTTATAAGTGCTTGAGTTATTGCCTATGTGACAATCGACTATTAATAATATTATATAATTCCGATTAGACTTAAAAATACGGATTATAATGACCCAGTTGAGTGTTAAAAATAATTAGAAAATATCTGTTGTCCACGCTAAATTTGTTTTTGTTTTTTTTTTGTCCATTTTATTTGTATTGTGATGATGAATATTTTCGACCTCGAGATTTTTGCAGATATCCACGTTTTGAAGTCTCCTGATACCGAAAAAGTGGTTTTTAAAAAACCTCTCTCTCTCTCTCTCTCTCTCTCTCTCTCTCTCTCTCTCTCTCTCTCTCTCTCTCTCTCTCTCTCTCTCTCTCTCTCTGTGTGTGTGTGTGTGTGTGACCAAGATAGCGGTCAAATGGCTATAGATATCATTACTAAATTTTGTATTTACAGTATAATCTCCCTCTTGAAATCTGATTAGATTTTCAGTAATATCCGCAGACCGGAAGTAGCTGTTTACTTCCGTGAATAAATCGAATTTTGCCAATATTTCGTCAACTACTAAGTTTAAACAAATTTAAAATGAATTCAAATGTAGGTACTCAAAATTAAACTTGAGAAAATCTTCGTTAAAAAAGTTGTCGTAAATTATAATTATGCATTCTATATATATTAATCAAGAGTACAAATGTATTTAGAACTACATTTGGCACAATTTTTGTATAAAACACATTTTAAAATTCGGACCGAAAGTAACACTTTTACATTTATTGAATAGCAATTTTTCGCAATATCTCGCCAAGTATGCATTTTATAGAGATTTATTAAGAGATTAGAAGTACTACAATAGGATTTTGAATAATTTTTGTAATAGAAATTCTCAAAATTCACAGGTTTAATCTTTTCAGAAGACAAAAGTATTTAAAATGTAATTTAGAACAACTTTTGTATTATTTGAAACGCACACACGTATAGGTAAGTCGTGTGGTGACCACACCTCATTTTTCGAATTACTTTGCATAAATCATTTTCATGGCAGATAATAATAATAATAATAATAATAATAATAATAATATACTTTATTGTCCAACGGTTTCCTATTTACAGGACAAAAAAAATACGCACAAATTTTAATGAAAAACCATACAAAAAATGAAATTACCAATTAATATAAATGGACAAAAAGCAGTATTTGAAAACATAAAAATAAATTACATTATTTGCAAAAAAATGTCACTTAAGTGAAGATCTGCTGCTCTACCCATAACTGTTTGAAAATTTGTTCTCGGGAAAGGTAAGGAAAATGTTGTAGTAGAACGGGCGGCTGGTCTGGGAACACGGAAAATCAAACCAGAAACGAGACCCGCACAATTGATCGAATCACGAACAAGCTTCAACACAAATCGGGCACCATTCTCTTCACGATGACCACTCAAGGACTGGACACCATGCCTCTCCAAAAGCGCACCATAGTCGATGTTTCGCTCAGGATACACTCCATCAATTTTAAAGGACAGGAACTTTAAAATCGGCTCAATACTCAGCTTCAAGTAAATATAATGAGGAGACCACACATAAGAAGCATACTCCGGCTTACTAGCTACAAAACTCTGTTGGGGGGTGTGAGATATCGGACGGTTCCTGTTAAATTTTCTCTAGACCACTTGATCACTTTTTGGTTATAGTTTGGTAAGAGAAGATTGCTTTCTGGGAGTAATAAAAGAATCAATGAACGCGGCTAAAGGTCACATTTCTCGTCACACAGATGATAATGGCATCGTTTATATGGCAGTAAAGTCAACCACACATTGGTGCCTTCACGTTGTAGATATCCAATGAAAATTCCGTGTAGTGAATTTCTGGTCTCTTCTGGAAATTTAGTGCAGCCGAATTAGTGGAAGGTTGTCTGGAACAAGGCCCTATTAAATCTGAACAACGAACATTCCAACAAGAGACTTCGGTGAACGCTTCTGTAATCCCAGCAGTCCATTATCCCATTCTCGAGCGATGAAAAAAACTGGAGTATTTTCAAGATCAGAAAATTTAGTAAATTAGTACCATTACTTAATCATCCTTTAATTGGCCGTTCAACTTCAGAGCGAACTCCCATCTTATTGGTATCATCGCCTTTGTGTTTTTAAAGACATTGCCTCCGTTTGAATTGCAATGAATCTTATTTTAGTATTTACATACACAATTTTGTTTAATCATCAGTTGCAACTCATCAAGTAAGTACTATTATTTTATTAAACGCAACTTATCGAAGAATCGACCAAACGAAACAAATTTAAAGTGTAAACATCTGTGTTGTTCCCCTGTGTCCGGATACACATTTTATAAATAAAACGTTATGTTTTTCGCGATGAATTAACTTCTGTTACCGTAATGAGATTAACGCTTTGCTGAGACCTGGCTGATCACCCATGTTCGTATTTATTTAAAAGTTTGGATTTCATTTAGTAATACATAATAAACCAAAGCAAACATGTAAGTGAACAGGTTGGTTCTAAACGTCGACCAATTGAAGTGATAACGTCTCAATAAATTTCAAATATTGAACATTTAGTGCTAGAAGATCGCAGTTTGAAAGTGAAGGAATTAGCAGTGATAACAAACATTTCCGAAACAAGTGTTCGCCGAATTCTCCATGACCATTTGGATATGAATAAAACTAGTGCTAGATGGGTACCGCGACTTCGTTCTGCCCTCCAAAGTGAATGTCGAGTCGCATGTGCGCAGTCGTTTTTAAACATGTGTGGAGACGACACGAAACCGATTTTGGAGTCCAGCATCACAGGGGATGAAACAATAGTTTTGTTTTACGATCCTCTATCGAGAAGGGAGTCCATGGAATGGCGGCGACCTGATGAACCTCGTCCCAGAAAGGCGAAACTCGTTCAATCGACGAAAAAGGTGATGGCCAAAATATTCTGGGATTGTGAGGGCATTTTGCTAATTGACTTTGAAGAGCGCAATACTGCCGTCATTTCACAAGCTGCCATCCGCGGATGCAGCTTTCAAGAATTGGAACATCCATCGTTTAGTCCGGATATGGCCCCTTCTGATTTTTTTGTTTTCTAATTTAAAAAAAGACCTTAAGGGACGTAGTTTTAAGGACGACAGTGAGTTGCAATCAGCTGTTATAGAACATTTAGATGGAAAAACTTCAGATTTTTTTACAAGGGTATCGAATTATTAATTAATCGTTGTAATAAATGTATAGAAGTTAGGGCAGATTATATTGAAAAATAAAAGTTCTTATATTGTTCTAAGTTTCTTTTTGTATATCGGGCCGAGAATTTATGGCGCATACCTCGTATATGTCTCAAGACAGCACAGTTATAAAAGAAATAATCTGCGCCTCAATAATTAACGTACTTTAGCAAGAACTAATTCCCTTAAAGGAAAGTTGAGAAAGAAAAACCCGTTAAATATAAGATACCCACAACAATGAATAACAAATCAAGGAAAAAATCATAAAGGATACTGGAGCATGTAATAGTACGGCCCTAAAGTTGGGCACCATATGTAATAGTACGGCTTTATTTTGCAATGAAAGTGAATAAACTTAAATTTTATAGTGAAATTAATTTACTTATTGAACGCTCCTCGTTATTAGCTCAGATAAATAGTTCGGTTTGCATGAGAATCTTAATTTCAAGTCGGTTCGGGTATTCAGACAGTAAGATTATTTTTATAGAAGTACTAATACTTCTTCTTTATAATTCAGATTTTTTATGTTAAGGTAACCAAATAAGATGCAAAATGATATTTAAATATTATGAATATATTGATTAAAACACAAACAACAAAGATCAGGTTACAAAATAATATTACAAAATGAAACACAATTATAATGGTATGTATCGATACAAACTACGCATAAGTTACAAAGTAGGTAAATATAATATGTTAACAAACGATGTTGCCTTACATAGATAACATACCGTGAGTTTAAATAGATTTTAATTTATTGTTCACAAAAAATGCATGCATAATATAGGCCTTTAAATTGCTTTTATGTTGGGTACCTTTATGAAGATGCTATGACGATGGAACGGTGTTTTCAAAAGCAGCTTCCCCAGGATAGATTGAAATGCCGCTTTCTTTATATCGAACTAGGGCACACACTTGTTTTAATAAAACTTTAACCTCGCGTAGCACACTATTTGTTTTATTAAAAATATATCTATTTTCTCACTAGGCTTTTCTTTTACTTTTAAATAATGGTTGGAATTACTCTATTTTTATTAGCACTATTAGCCTGTGAGATCGTTCCCTGTAACTGGGTGTGGTCCAGCCGTTTTTTATTTATTCGGCAAGAGGGACCTGTGAACCTACTTGTTCTCTAGTTGTGGAACGTCTAACTGCCTATTCCTTGCTTAAGGCACGTCACACCGTATTCTTTAAGGGGATTCCCCGAGCCACTTATGTACTTTACTTTTCTTCAAATTTTGTTCGTGGGAACACGCACTTCGCAAAATATGTAGCGTTCAAGGTTGCCCACGTGTCGATTGCACACAAAACGTTTCTTGTCTATGTAGCATAACTTCTTAGCTGGAGTGGATAAGATTGACGCCACATGTATTTCTTTCCCATACATACATCTACGCACTATTTTTCTCTTTTATACACTCCGAACATATACAGAATTTATATAGAAACATTTTAAAAAGGAATATAATAATTTAATACAAATAAATGAATAATATATGTTTCCCGATCTGTGTTGATTAATTATATATATTAATTTCATGATACCATTACCTTAATATAAGTATCTTTGATGTTATATTATATTTATATTTTATTCATGATATACAGGGCCTACCGTTACAAGCAACAACAAGTATACTTGCCACATAGAGTGCAAGCTAAAAGAAATAAACGAATTTTATAATAAAAATTATAGTGGCAAGGAACGGCAACTAAATATAACTAAATAAATTAAATATATACAGTGCGAAATTTAGACCATAACAACCTTTTGTGTTTGTATAATTATAATAGAAATATAGAGAATATAATGGTATATTAAAGAACGAGTGTCATAGGACACGTCTTACTGCAGGCGCCCAAGTTTGCGAGTGCAGTAAGTGTCTTATGACTAATCTATCTCTTTTTATCACATTTTTTATAAAAATAATAGAAATTTCAAAATGTAGTAATTTTTGTGGTTCAGTATTTAATACTTCTTAAATTTAATATAAAATCAGTGCAAATATTTCATGTACACCACCTGAAATTAGAGAAATTGCTGAAATGCCGTGAATAATTTACTTCGCAATTAATCTCGTAGCAATTATGAGAAGCAGTACCTATATGAAATTTGAAGAATGGTGTAAAGAAGAATTTCATGTTATATCACCAAAAGCTTTAATTGCCTATTTTCAAATACAACATACTAAATATAAATCATCTACTTTATTGATAATCTAATCTACGCTCAGGTCTTGTTTAACTCTATATAAGGCTGGAGATATATCGATATGTAAGAAATTACAGGCTTTCCTGAATCGTTTACCACAAGATTACCTACCAAAAAATTCTAAAATCTTAGAAGAAATATACATTATAAATTTATATAAGAAACAGATTAAAGTATAAGTACATTTTTCATATCTATCGCAGCTTTGCATATAACGGTATTAATTTGTAGGTACTCTTGATAATATGAATGTAGACTCCAAGTCTGACACCACCATTATTTCTGTATCTAAAACAAAAAATAATATTCCGAGATTCTCCCTAATTACAGGTACCATATGGATAGATTTAATTAAGAAATATTATGACTTACGGCCTATTAATACTTGTCATAACGTATTATTCTTTACTTACCGCAATGAGTATTAATACTATCGACAAAATTTCAAAGGCGATTGGGAGTCTTTTAAAATTGCCAAATCCAGAATTGTTAATTGTTGTATAGGCCACTGTTTTAGAAGAGCTAGTGCAACACATTTGGCAAAGCATGCAAGTGATTTGTTGACCATAAAATATCATGAGGGTTGGAAGTCCTCAGCTATGGTGTTCCAATTCTTCTCATTAAGCAAAACGAGTAAAATATCTCATATATGGTAGAAAGCATCAAACAATCGACTTTCGTCATCAAAATCCATGATGTAACAGTTGTAGTACGTCAATGTTAGTATTGTGATCGACGAATAAAATTTACGATTTCTGAAGTTTACTTTGAGGTTATATTTGCATCAAAATTTACCAAATTTTCTGAATGTAAATTTAATACTTTTTGATAAAGTAAAACATATAGTATATTCTGTGAGTATAATGAAATAAAACTACATCTTAAATTCACCATTCCACTGAATAAATAGTAAAAATAAAACTCTTCGTACTTTTCTTCTAGTGATTATTTCTTAATACTGAAGACTTAAACAATGGTTATATAAAATGTATATTTTAGGAAGCAAACTTTTTCAATAATTCTTCATTGTTTAAAATGTCTTTTTAAACCTGACTTCAATTTATATTGTCGTACTTTACAATAAACTTGTTTCAAAGGATGGTACAGCTTAACACAAATTAGCTCGTCACTTATCCAAATTTGTAATAAATTATTAATGACAACCCTCTTCAACTTAGGACACACAAAAAGAAAGTTCCAAATGTTACAGGCAAGTAACAAAATGTAGATATTTATTTTTATTTTAGTTTTTTCTTATAATCGGTATAACATTAAGTACAAAATTTAAATCAGTATGTAGCTAATTTATTATAACATATATTGTACATTTTCTGTTTATGTATTTATCTTATAAATTTAATTATAAGTAACAATTAAATAAATTAATACATCTTTGACTTGAAACCAAAATTCTCGAAGTTGTAATGAAAATATACTCAAAATATTTACATATTCTTATATATTTACATGACATATTAAATATGCCCCTCATTGTCACATAAGCAAAGAAGAGCACATAAAATAATAAAACTAATGGTAATATGTAACTTTTTTTAGTATACCGGACAAAAATAAATACTAATTTTATATGTTGTTCGTGCTATTTCCATCGCACAAACAAGATATCACATTATACTACATCATTCATAATTATATGTATAAATACTAAAGTAACTCTAAACCTCAATAATTAGATCATTAACGTCTAAAGTACACTCACTCACTATTGTATAATAACTACATATGCCTAAAATATATTACTTCTGTAAAAAAAGACGTCTTTTTTATTTCAAGTTATTAATTTTCAATTTTACAAATTAATTGTAGTAATATATAAAAAATTTATGAAAAAAGAATAGTAAATTTTACAGACATTCTTGTTTATTATCACTATTTCTACTCTCTTTAGATTCTGAACATTTATAATATAAATGGTATTACTTCTTCTCTGCCAGGCAACAATTCTCGGTGCCATCATTTTCTGATTTCACTGCTAATGTATCTAAGAGTATTTGTCTAAATTTCAGGTGTCCTCATTTCTGGGTCTAATTCCATATCTTAACTGCATTTTACCTCATAACCCTGCTCCCTCATGTGCTTATTATAATATCTTTTGGATATTCCCAAAATATGCTCTATCGGGTTGAATATGTAGTGATATGATCGCAGTTGTACAACTGTGTGTGTCTGGTATATTATGGCTCTTAACCATTCTCTTATTTGACCTTTGTTTCAAGAATTATTAGGACATTTATCATATAAATTCTATGATAACGTCTAGCGTACACAGCAGTTCATTTTCAAGCTAACTTAAGAAATTGTTTCTATCTATTTCACGATGGTAATCAGGATTACTAGTATTTGAAAAAAAAATACTAAAGAGGCACTGTTAATAAAACCATTACATGTACCTGCATAATTGACTATAAACCTAAAACCAAAGCAAAATTTGTATTACTCGACACGTGTCAATTTTAATGCAGAGTATTACTTCTTGCCATCAACTTTCAAACACTCTTATGACTATCATCCTGCCATGATCTGGTTACAGTGCAATTTTCAAAAACCCAAGTCTCATCTAAATAGACACATTCCAGTGGACTTTCAGATTGTAAATTATTCATATATTTTTATAGAAAATTGGTTCGACGAAGAACAACATGTGTTTTTTCCTTAATCTTCTCTATGGACAGTCTTTCTTATATTTGAAACCAATATCTGCTAGTACTCTACCGAAAGAATCAGCAGACCCATCAATGATATGATGCTCCCCTAGCAGTGATAATAACGAAGCTCATGTAAAGTGTTCTTCTAAAACACACCATTAACATTATAATATTCTTTTTATTTTCAATGAGTTGTATAAGCAACTTAGCGTTTTTATAGAAATCGTATCGCGTATTGTAAATACTACTCACAGATTCAACGGAAATACAGTCCAACTCAATTGATTTTCCGCTGTATTCATAAGTAATTCCGATATCGTCAATAGAAAGATCGGTTGTCAACATGACATTTCTAATCTCCAAATGAAAGTTCTATTATTCAAAACAAAGTCCGCTATCATCAAAAGAAAGTTCGGTTTACCTAAATACATAAGAAAATGGATTTGTTGTACAGTTTTCATCCACCCAGTCACATACATTAGTATTAGTTCTTTTTCTTCAATCGATAATATTTGTGGACGATGTCCTTTTGGATTTTTATTCATTCTGTCTTCATTTTTGTATACCTTATGTAACAATTTTTCGAACCGTATCGTATTTAACATCAAACGTTGTACTTAAATTTTTAAAAGTTTCGCCTCTGTAAAACGCTTCTATTATTAAACGTCTTCTTTCGTTACTGATTTTATGGTAAACCATACTTTTTAAATGTACTCGTATCAGCAAAATGAAACGAGCTGAGAGCGACCGAACTTTCTTTTGATGATAGCGGACTTTGTTTTGAACAATAGAACTTTCATTTGGAGATTAGAAATGTCATGTTGACAACCGAACTTTCTATTGACGATATCGGAATTACTTATGAATACAGCGGAAAATCAATTGATTTGGACTGTATTTAAAGCTTGTGCAATTCTCTAAAATTATAATATTAATATTTATTTGATGTCATTACAACAATTATGTATACATACCTCTCGCACACTTGTCAACGGTAAAATTCAATTTACGTTTGTATGTATGTAATCAAAGAGCTAATGAGCTCCTTTGACTGACAACTGAATGACTTAAGCATCGTTAGTTGTAAAAAGAACTTTGAAAGATAATACTACAATAAAATGACAAACATAAACAACAGCAACCAAAACCTATAATACTGTCAAACAATACTGTCAAATGACAGCAAGGAATTCAAAATTCAAAATCACTAGCGACGTGTAAACGATGTTTCATGTAAGCCAACATCCGATGTTAATATTTTTTGCAAAACTGGCAAAAATAACGCCAACATTATCATTTTTAATTAATATTAGTAATTGAAATAATCCTATAATTATTATTATATACATATAATATATTCTATACCAATGAAATTCTAAATTTAGTAATATATAAAGTAATTATGTTCGTTGTTATGAAATTGGCAATGCAGACGTCATTATTTTTCCTTTATGACGAAAGTCTATTGATTGCTGCTTTCTGGTATATATGCTTGCATCTCAAATTAATACAAACTTCCGGGATGTTCAAACGAAACCACTACAATTGATGGAAATAACAGTTTTCACCAAAATATTTTATCATCAAGTACGAGTAGTTTCCCTCGTGTTACCATAAATGCCCAAGATACATCTCATTTATCTATCAATGTATACAGTAACTATACAATTCAAGAACATAATTCAAAATAAAATATTTGAATAGATTCATGTTGAAGAATGGATTGTTGCAACTCCATTTTATTTATTTTGACCATAGTGATATATATTTTTAAAACGTAAACATTTTCGATGAACACCCGCACAAATTATTATACATAGTGGTAAAAATATCTTATTTCGTTTCAATTGGATACATATTGCAGTGGCATATAAATAATGTTATTGCCACACGTTGGGCATCGCCAAAATAAATATATGCTGTGACAACATATATTTGTGGATATTACCACAAGTTGGGTATAGTCTTTTGTATATGCTGTACTCTTAAAATTATTCTTTATACACCAAAAACTTATAATTGGTTTTGTATTTTATTTTATTTTGTTGAAGCATGTACTTAATGACTATTGTGGGTTCTGGCAATGTATGTGGTTCCTTCTCCTTCACTGGTGATCTTTCTCTTGCTCATAATAGGGAAGAGGTAATAGTTTTGTTCAAAGAAAAACAGTATGTCTATACAACATAATCATATACCTTTTATTTTTGTAATTTATAGATTCAAAATAATTTTTACATACACCTTTATGCTCTAAACAAAATACATAATTGAAAATGCTCATATCATTTATACCTAATGTCGGTTGTAATGTATATAAATCTTTTATTTATTTATTTATTATGCTAAACAAAATAAATATTTATCCTGTAAATAAATAAATGTAAACTTTTATTGTACATTGATAGTGATACTTATCGATGTAATTATATTTATATATTGGCTTCAATTAATCGCCTTAGACAACCATTTGCACGTGTTGTATCTAGCTCTTAATCTTTGCCTTGTGAAACTTTTAATTAATTATTAGCCTAACTTGAAAGAGATTAATGATGTCTAGACAATACGATGAAGAAAATGCTCATTTGCACGTAGCATCTCTCCAACTGCCCAACACCATTAGTCCTGTTTTGTTGTAATTCCAACTTTATGAATTAAAAGAAAACCTTACAGGATAATATATTTGCTTATCTATATTGTCCAACATTACATTGATTAATCATTTGCACGTAAAAACCAATGTCTGTCTAACAATTTGTATAACTTCTTTTCAAAAAAAAACTTACTTGCTATCTTTTAATATTTCATCAAAATGTTCATTTTGAATGTCCATATTGAACGTTTCAAGTGAATTTAAATATATATTAAATAAAAGAAGAATTATTATGAATAAACGTCATAAAGAAATAATGAAAATGTAACAATTAATTTTAAAAGCGTCTTATTCTTTCGGAGTCGAAATCAGAAGTCCCTTCTTGTCGAATCTTGTTTCTTATTTATAGCGGCAAAAAAAAACTCTACGTTGACTATTGCGCCCTCTAGTCCATATTTTAGGTTGGCATTGGAATACGCGTTCCAGTGAAGTCGCTGCCCGCATGTTGCCGTCTTGATACACGCACACATACACATACCGTTCTGACAGTTCTCCACTCACTAAAACGTCAACATATCGCAAATTGTTTTCTCATTCAAAAAGTCTTTTCTGCCTCGCACAGCATTTCCAACGGTAGGTTTATTCTTGTTGCTAATACCATCCTTCTTTGTATTCGTCAATGAACCTATTGCCTTGTTCATTGTTCGATACATATTTTTTCTTTCCATTTATTAATGTCAATTTCACTTTTCTTTTAGCTGGATTGCGACTTGGTAAAATGAGAAACATGTTGGAGATAACTATTATTTTTCTTCCCGCACTGCCTGTACCTGGAGGACACGTTTGTTTCTTCACTGTTTCTCTGTCCTCTATCCATGATCTTTCTATTGGTGAAATGTCAATCTGCAATAAACTTTACACAAGTTTTATATTTTTTTGTCTTTTGTAGGTCATGAAACTGTACACGTCTGTTTCCAGTCTCTGAAGCATTGTGTTACAAACAAATCATAAACACATATACTTTTTATTTATGATATCAGCTACCTTTTAATACAAAATGTTATTGCTGATCGTTTTTACGTTTTACATATTTTTATATCCTTTTCTTAGTCTAGTTATAAGCTAAGGTAAATTTTATCTTTTAATACAATTTAGTTCTTAAACTCTTTCATAAAGTTTTACTGCTTTATGCATGCAAATCATAATGATTTACTTAGTCACATTTGCCTTTCTTAATATCGTCTTTCATCTTTTTCATGATATATAAACCATACATCTTGTGTAATCTTTTCTACAAAAGAAATATATTACTTATATTTATTTTGTCTTTTATTTCATATTTATTTAATAAATTTTTATTCTACATTTTTCAATATTTATTTGAATAATAATAGTTTTAAATCACTTTTGTATATTGACCATGTGTATGCAACTTTGTATACATCCATGTAATTTTTGTTGCATATTTTACTCAATAATATTTATTTTATTTCAAAACTTAAACTAATCCTTAAGGCTATTCTTATTTTATAAACTTGCGAGTTCACGGCAATATGTTACACGTACGTTGAAAATACGGATATCATTTTGATTTGTTGACGTTAGAATTACAAATTTTAAGTAGCCACACTCAAAAAACTAATGGAACTAGATAATCTATAAACATCATTTTCGATGCGTTAATAGCGTTATTATGCCATCAGAATAAAAAGAGTCTTTTACACAATGCTCCGGCTTTGGTAATCTTATAGTAAAGTACTTATATTTGAGCTATATTTATAGCAATTACTTTCTTCTGTTCTTGTAATTTTAATTAGTGGATGAACTAAAACATATTTTATGTAAAATGTATAAAATAGATAGATTCACTTTTGCCTCAAAGCAGTGGCGGCCCTTTAATGAGAGCAAGTGAGCAATTGCACCCCCTGGAATTTTGAAACAAACCAACCCAAACGGCGACTAACTGTGAAAGTATTTATTTATTACGTATTCATAGTTATTGAACAGGAACGTGGCGTGTACGGCACGCGAAACAACCTACATGCACCGATCGTCGTCACAGATATAATGACGACTAACAGCGCACGGATGTAAAGACCCCTTCCACCGAGAGAAACATACCCATGAGCAAAGCGCTACTGTTGCTGCGTTAAGCCATTAAACATTATATTGAAGGTGGGGAGAACTGTATTTTGTTCTAGTTCCATATCGTATAATACATAGCATGTGAGCAAGATTCCCGTCTGCTCAACGCCGTTGTAAGATGAATTTCGTGTCTGCGATACAGAATAACACGTTTTCGCGGTTAACGTATGATGAAAAAATCGCAATAAAAATCTTAAACGGCCGATGCCTCAATTATGTTTAGAAAATAAACAATCTGTTAAAGGTAAAGACGTTATAAGAAAATTCAAAATGAATATTTATCAGAAAAATGACTGGATTTGTGGGTGTGAAATTAAAAATACTTTGTTTTGTTTTCCGTGTCTTTTGTTTGGTGGTGAACCATCTTGGTCAAAGAACGGAATAAAAGACTTAATTCATCTTAGTGCTAAAATTACGAAACATGAAAATTCCGAAGGGCATTTGAAAAATATATTTAGTCTAAGAATGTTAGGAAAAAATAACATTCAGAATGTTTTAGATCATCATATAGAAAAGCAGTTCAACAACACAATGAACAGGTAACAAAAAATAGGCATGTGTTAAATTTAATAATAAATTGCATTAGATTTTGTGGCGCGTTTGAACTGGCACTTCGGGGTCATGATGAACGGCAAACGTCAAATACCAAGGGCATTTATCGGGAATTGATAAATTTTACGGCAGAATTAGATAAATCGCTCAGAGATCACATCGAAACAGCACCGGTTTTTAATTGAATTTATAAATGATTTCCCAAATGTTAATGAAAAAGTGATAGAACTGTTCTGCAAGTCAAAGACACGCAAAATGGACTTCGTTTATCGTCAGATGTAATCAAACTGTAGTGTTATATTTACTATTCCCTCAAAACAAACTGTACAATGAACAGTACCTGTCTGGAACAGTATGTCGGTGAAACTTATAAAGATTGGGTGCGTTCTTGTATTATACTTTTTAATTTTGAAATTATGCACTCCCTATGTGAACCACCCCGAGCCGCCACTGCCTCAAAGTCATTAATATGTCATCGAATAAAAGAGCTAAATAGTACGTGCAAGATGTTTTACTCGTAAGACCGTCGTGATATTGTGTCCTATATTATGTTGTATAATCCACAATATTACTTACCCAATAGAATAAAGAAATAAGTGAAAGAAAAATTAAACCAAAAAACTGAACAAGAATTTAAAAAAAGTATGGAACTACAATTATGTTCCTTAGGGTAAACCGTGATAAGGTTGAGGAGTTTTCCTTTTGGAAAATATTCCATTTAGTGAATTTTCCAGTCGAATTATATTTAATGGATGTTCTTGTGTCTTGCCTTATTTCTATATAATCCAGCATTAAAAATCTAATGATTTTTTATGTAAAAATAATAATAACGCAGATGGCAACAGTGCTTACTTAATTTCCATCAACTTATTTCCCATACTCTGGTCGGGAAAAATTAAAAATTGTTATTATTATTATATAACATTCTCTGTCAAACCATTATTTTATTAGTATTTATTTCAAACCTTGCATATAGGTATACATACACATATTATTTAAAACACTAACTGATTTTTGTCGTTGTTTTTACTCATAAAATAAAAATTTTAAAAGTTTGGAAAGTGCAGACACGCCCTACTGGTTTAATAGAGCAGAATTAACATAAAGAGCATTGAAATTTTTCATGAAATATCAAGTTTTTTATATCTTATTGATTATTAAATATTTATATGACAAAAGTTCGTAATATCTACATGCGTAAGAAAAGTTCAGCAATTTATATTTAACGGTATCCTATCACGAACAGTGACTAAATTGGTATCGAAAATGAAGAAAGTTTGATCAATTTTAGATTCACAGTAAATAACATAAATTATAATTGATGTGGCATCACAATAACAACCTAACAGTTCCGATATACATAATTATGAACAATCTAAAAGAAAGTTTGCAAAATTATAGCTGGCTACACATGAACCAAATAATTACTAAATTTGTATTAAGTGCGAGAGCCTGAGAAGATCAAATTTGCATATGTGTTTCATTATAACAATATGCGTTATTTTTTTACGTAAGCATAATAAGCCATTGTTGTGACAAAAATTTTCCACTTCGAAAAATTTGCACACCTCAACATATGAAGGGTTCTCTGAATACAAAAGATTCAAATGATAATTTTCTGGCATAAATGGAAAAAACTACAGATAGTTATTCTCAAAACTTGAACTTCTAATTTTCTGGCATAAATGGAAAAAACTATAGATTGTTATTCTCAAAACTTAAACTTCTAATTTAAGTCCGAAGAACTAATTAGCTTAAGAGCCAAATTGCAAAACCAGACGTAGCACTTTACCTCAACGAACAAAGCATAGAAAAAAGCATTTAAAAGTCAATTTGGAACCGCTTTTGTATATTCTTTATTCCATAATTCGGACCGAAAATAACACTTTTGCTCTTACCGAACAGCAGTGTTTTTACAAATATTTACCAAATTACGTACTTACACAAATTTATTGATGGTATACAAATATTTACAATTTAATTTGGAATAATTTGTCTATAAAAAGAATAAAAAGCTGCCCATGAAGTACCACTTTACTCGCACCAAGAAGTAATTAGCTCCACAATAGTGCATTCACGTATCAAGCAGTAATTAATACAGTAAATTAGCGACGTTGTTTTCAAGTGTGCGTTCATGAATTAAGCAGAACTCAAGGGCAGAACTTTTTTTCTTTAACGATTTTTAAGATAACAGGTAACAAGAGTTGGAGTTCTAAATTTTATTATAGCAACCATTAAAATATTGTTTCTCTACACTGTAGCTTCATCTGGTATAAATACTAAAGCTAACATTAATTGATCCCTACATGTCTATAATTATAATTTTTACAGGAGGAAGTGAGGAGTGACATACCACGATGTTGTATAAAATTACAAATTACAAAGTTGCAGTGACATACATCTATTTGTTTATTTAGAGTTAACCCTAATTTAATGTATGTGTTTATTTCCATTGCTTCCAGATGATTAAGTTTCTTGCTCTTTCTTTGAACTCGCAAAATGTCAAGGTTGTCATTGAACTTGTAGTTTTCTCCTAAACAGTGGTTAGCAAAAGTACAACCCTCCTTTTTATTAGTATAGCTTGTCCTATGTTCGACAATCCTTGCTGTAAATGGTTTTCCTATTTGGCGTATGTATATTTTATTACATTAACAAGTGAACCAATAGAATCTTGCATTCAAAGTTTCATCTGTCATGCCGTAATTGTTTTTAATAATAATTTATATGCGGTAAACCCATTATTCGCTTTATTAATTATATTATCAATTTTTACGGTTCTATTTCCAGTATATGTAATTCAATTGCATTTAGGTACTAGATTCATTTTGAGGTAGTTTGGGATAAATTAGAGAAAAAATAATTGTTTTTGTTTTTTCAAAAGCAAATTATTAATTGTACTGGTCGGGTATCCATTACATAGCCTACAATTTTAATTTTTTTTAATTATTGTTGTAAAAATGGGTGTACAGTTCTTACAGTCTTTAAATGAAAGCATAACCAAAAACCAAATCTTTCCACCAGTTCTAGTTTTAGACTTATAATCATACTCCGCCAATAGATAAACAATAATATTGTATTTAGAAAATTTTCTTTGGTTAAACCCAAATCCCGTATCAAATCATTCAGATCCGATTGAATACTGAAATATGGTTAGTCAGAAGGAACATATGTTAGATCACTTAAAAATGACACATTCAAAACATTGTTTATATAATAATAATAATAATAGTTTATTGGACAATAATTTACAAAACAAATAATAACAATAATATTATAAAACTCATTGAAAGGGAAACACCATCAGTTCAGCCGAAGCTCCCTGTTCTGCCTGATGTTCCCATTGGAGAAGATACGTAGTGTAAACAATACAAAGTAATATAGTAATAAAAGAAGAAAGTAATACTATTAAAAAAAGAAAAAGAATTTAACAGTATAACAAGGTCTGCAATCCGTTTATATACTTCGCACACAAGTACCTAAATGATCTTTTAAACTGTTGAGTAATATGTGCCGGAACGTCAATCAAATCCCTCCTCCTGACATTAATCGAGTTCACATCAGTACGATATCTAATTCTACGTGCAAACACGAAATGTAGGAATCTACGCCTGCTCATATCCAACCACAGAGTCTCATTAAGTTTGTGAGAAATTCTATGTCGTCTCCGAATGCCATAAATAAAGCGAAGGCACGAGTTTTGAACTACCTGGATCCTTCAGAGGTCACCACCGTGCAAGCATGGGCCATGTGTCACAATAATTAAAGTGAGGCATCGCACAAAATTTTTTTATAGAAATATTCAGCGAATGACGATGAGGAAAAATCAGACACTCATCAATGTACAAACCAAAGTTTTTCACACACGATCTACGAGTTAAACGACCACCATCAAGAAACAACTCTAACTCTAAATATATTATTCAAATCTCGATTAATGCTCGCAACAGCAACCTCCACATCATTCATATCAAATGATTTATACAACTGAGTGTCGTCCGCATACAAATGAAAAGAACTGCTAAATGGATGAAAGTAAAGCAAATGTGAAGTATAGATTGAAAACAGCAAAGGACCCAATATAGGACCCTTTGGAACACCGCATTTTAGAAAAGTGACATTAGACACATCACAATTGACAACCACCCGCTGACTTTTATCAGACAAGTAGCTGTGAAAGAGACATACAGCTCCCTCTCCAAGACGTATATAGTGCAAAATGGAGACCAAAATGTTATGGTTAATGCTATCGAAGGCCTTAGAGAAATCCAGAAGAACTAATAGAGTTACAAGTCCTCTATCTGTAGCAGAAATAATATCATCAGAAATATCAGTAATCGCAATAGCACAACTATATCCCGCTCTAAAACCTGACTGAAAAGACGGTAATATATGAAAATTATTAATATGCCTATGCAATTGCCCCACCATAATTTTCTCCAAAATCTTCAATATCACCGGCAAGAGACTTATAGGCCTCAAATCAGCCACAGCAGTGGGGTTATTATTCTCGGAAGTGGAACCACACGAACCTAATTCCAAATGGTTGGAAATACACTATTTACGATAAAAAAAATTACAAATGTGCGTCAGAAAAGGTATAATATATGGACAACAAAGGAGCAACCTTCTGGCACTAATCCCGTCAGTACCATAAGCGGTTGAAGAAATTCTACCTACAATTCGTTCCACCTCAGATTCCGACACCTCCTAAAACGAGAAAACATCCACCCGGGGCCTTACATGAGCACCATAGAAGTCCAAAACATCAGCAGATTAGGATCACATTAACTATGTGGTAAATTAATAGATTCCCTCCTATAAATATTTAAATCAGATAAGTCTCACTCCAAATAGCCTTTTTATTTAATGACTTCACCCTATATTCAAGATAAGCTTTTTTCTCAGCCTTAACAGCAGTAGAAGCAAAATTTCGAAGAAATTATAATATCTTCCTCGTTCGTGGAATTTGCAGAAGAATTTGAATGTACTGGACTTGGGAGCTCCCAATCAGTTCTTTTCAACGGTCTGCTTACAGATGAAATGTCTAGATACATTACTTTGTGTTTATTTCTTTTTGAAAACCCTTCAATTTTTACAAGATAGAAGTAACAGTCCGTGACGTGATCTGCTGGTTGACGCCAAATCATTGGCTTTTCAGACAGGACTTCACAAGAATTCTTGTTTTTGTTCTACTGAGTTAATTTCACATGACATGTTTTGTCTTGATTTTTAATTTTGAATCCAAAAATTGTTCATAACATCTTTGAATTAATTCACTTAAATGATTCTTTTGCGATATAAACATAACAAAAACTGTCCGGAGAATTTTTATAGCCTCTTGTACGATTTTGCATTCTTTAAAATCACACGCAACACAACTTGTCGAACACTGCTTCAAACTCTCGTAACTAAAGTAGACTTTACATTATGTGATTTATCACATGACTGTTCACATGATTTTGTCATAGGAATCATTTTAGTGTTCATACTATGTGATTTATCACACAGAAGTAGTCATAAGGCCTGTCACAGAGTAAATCACATCCTATTTTTCAGAATAGAACCGTACCTATTTCGGTGTGATAGTTCGTATGATTACCGATAATATTACTGATCTGCCTTATCGACCAAGTAACTAAAATAATTTGACGTGATTTGAAGAATTTAACATTTGTGAGGTTAACGTCAAACTGTTTCGGCTTTTCGTCTGAATTTTGAATTGAGTGAGTGTTTTACGCTATTGAAACAGCGAACAAAGTCCGTAAAAACCCATAAAGAATGGCTACTACCACAAATAAGGTTGGTGTTTATAGCATTTGTTACGAATATGTTGTTTGTGAAAAATACTATTCTAATAATAAAATGTTTTGTTTATCAATTAATATAGGTAGAATGGACAAAAGAAATAACAACTTCTTTAATAGAATTATATGAAGGTCACCCATGTTTATATGATAGTAAACACAAATTTTATTCTAACAAACATGCAAGGAATGATGCTTTGTTAAAAATTACGCATGAACTGCAAAATTTGGAAGCAACAATACAAGTTGAAGATGTTAAGAAGAAAATAACCAATCTTAGGCAGCAGTTTGCTCATTAGAAATCTAAGGTTATTGTGCAACATTCGGGTATGGATGCTGACAATATCTATGAACCTACTGTTTGGTGGTACGACAAGCTTTTGTTTCTTACGCCCTTCGTGAAAACTAGAAAAACCTGTAGCACATTGGATTCAATGGTATGTTGCATTTCAGATTTTACTTGAACATATTCTTGATGTGATCTATATTCATGCTTTTAGACTGAAAGTAATAGTGAGACCATGGTGGAAACAGATAATGTTGTTGATGACAGCTGTTCGACTGGTAGTGAGCAGCAAGAAACCCCAAGAAGTGTTGCAAAAAAAAAGGAAAGTATCAGCACAAGAGCAGGAGCCTGATCCCATTTTAAATGAAACCATGTCTACATTAAAGGTATAACTTCATTTTTTTCTTTTGTAACTACTGTAAAGGCTTTTTTTATACCAGATGCTGGGATCCAAATTAAAACCAAAGTCAGACTGGCAAGTGTACAGTGAATATATCAGCAATGAGTTACAAAATATTGAAGATGAAGAGCTGATTAATGAGGCTAAACATCTCATAAACAATATACTATATGAAACACATAAAAAGCAGGTAGCTATGAAAAAAGCGAAAGAAACTATACAGCAAGTGCATGTTATAACACTTCCGTTTGATGAAGACACTGTTCAACAAGTTGCTTCAGTAACTGACTCACTTAAAAACTAAATACAATAAAATACTGAACATATGATTTAAAAATTGAATTTTTTTATTGCCTCCCATTGCCACGGTACAAAACCTTCATTATTAAAATAATTTATCAACAGTTTACTGATAGCAATAGGTTCATCAGCAGATCTATTGACATTACATCGATCTAAATTTGTCATATAAACATTATTCCTCCAATCACCTGTCGTTATTGTTATATTATTTGTATTTTCAGAATCAATTCCTGTCAAATAGATTTTTTTCCATCTTTAGCTTTAATATAATTGTGAAGGGCACAACAGGCTAAAGTAATATTTTGAACCTTGGCAACATCCAAATTGATATCTCTTTGTAAAATCTGAAATCGGTTAGAAAGTATTCCAAATGCATTTTCAACTACCCTTCTGGCACGGCTGAGTCTATAATTGAAAACCTTCTCTGCTTCATTATTTCTCTGTCCAGTGGGTTTCATGATACGTTTTGAGAGGCGAAAAGCGTCGTCAGCGACAATCACATATGGAACTTTTTTTGAAGATTTTGGTAAAACAGCATCTTCAGGAAAATCCAGTAAGTTTCTTTCTACAGCTCTGCATAATGAACTACTATTATAAACACCTCCATCACTAGCACGACCGTTACATCCTACATCCACATAAATAAAGTTATAATCTGCATCAACTAATGCCATCAAGATGATACTGTGGAATTGTTTGTAATTAAAGTAGAAAGAGCCATCAGCTTTTTTTGCCCTAAATGCTATGTGCTTCCCATCCAGGGCACCCAAGCAGTTTGGAAAATTCCATTCTTTATAAAATCGATTAGCAATTTTCAACCATTCATCTCTTTCAGTAGGTGTCTTAAGGTATTCAGTTTTTAAAACTGTATAAATCGCAGTAACTGCTTCCGGAATTATTTTTGAAAGTGAAGGAACAGAAATGCGAAAAGCATAACTTAAACTTTGAAAAGTTTTACCTGTTGCTAGAAACCGTAAAGTGACCAGTAATCTGCAAAAATTGACAGATTATCTTAAATCAAATATATTCAACTGCTGTTTAGGTATTCCTACCTTGTTTTCACATGTATATACTCGCGTAGATTAGTGTCCTGACGTTTTATTAAAGGTTCTACAAGTTGCAGCAAATTATCGAATGAATTCCAGGACATTCGACAAAAATTTCTGAAACTGGCTGGATCTTCGTATTTTATCTCACTAAATACAAGATTTGACATGCCTCGACCATAATCTCGTCGTTGTAGCCATTTACGAGTCCACAATGTTCTTTTCTTGGATTTTTTCACTTTATTGCCCATCAGCAATTTATATCTTTGATGGACTATCACTACAAGGCACATTGATATTGCAACCAATGTAGCATCGTAAGGAATCATTTTTCTAACAAGTTGTAATAATTTCCAATGTTGTTTATAACTATGAAGACCAGATGAAGAATGTAAGTAAAATAACAAGCTACTTAACCTCAAACCACAAAGTTTTGAAACTTTTCAATCACAAGCAAGATCATAACCAAACATATATAGTGTGAATGTCAATGAGTACAAATCATATCTACTGCACAATCATATGCTTTTTGTGTGATAAAATCATGTGAAAAGTCATGTGATAAATCACACAATGTAAAGTGTCCTTAAGTGACAATTCAGTGACATTTCGTTTGTCTCTTGCCAGACCGCATCAACAACTAAACAATAAATGACTACGCCGGCTGCAACCTTCATATATACACGTATCAATTCCAGAAGTTTCCATTTTAGTATATTCAGGGATGACTAATATATTGGAATTCTCTACTTCTCTATGGGATACGTGACGTCGTATCCTTTGTAGTTGCCGCTGCCCTTTACGGTATAGCCGCAAACATGCTCGAGCTTGTTACAATACTTTTTTAATTTCAAATTTTACGTTAATCTTAGTGAAAATTTGTATTTTGAAAATTCTAGAATACAGTTCTTATGTTTAAAACAATGCAAAATACTGTTAATTCAGTTATAAAAGTCTTATCGGCTAGTGAATTATTAACGCATAGTTTTTTCAAATATTCTTTTAATCTTTATTTTTAACAAATAAAAAATTGATGGAGTAAATATACTGTAGGTATTCAAACAATACTCTTTCTTTTATTTAATATTAAACAGAATTTAATGTATTTTTACATAAAATTATAATATCCTATGGAATTTTACAACTATTGATCGCATGCTATTATAATATTTTTCTTTTATCCCTAATAAACCCTAATAAGAAATCATAAGCTTGGTATTATAGATTGAGATAATTTTTTTTTGAATCATAAATAGGCGATTATATTAAATTATAAAAAAATCACATGAAAGAATAAGTCGTTCCAATGGAAGTTTCATTTTAATTATATTTTCTATTAAAGATAATAATATCTTATTGATTATATCATATAATACGTTTTATATAAATAGAGGATACTACTATTATTATCCCATGTCAATCAAAATTTTATTATGGCAGTTTGAGAATAGTTCTACTAATAACTTGAGAAATGCTTAAAGAGCTAAATTAATTCTCTCCACTAATTTATCATAGCATTAATTTATTTTAAATAAGGTATTTTTAATTAATTAACGTATACTGATAAGAGTAAACAGCAATGAATTAGAATTAATTTGGAACCTATCTAAATCCTCTTAAAATTAAATTCCATTTTAAATTAATATAAAATACGTTTCCAGTAAATTAATTCTCTTCTATAAGGATTTTTAAATCAGACCAAAACTCCTGTCGTTGACTTCACATAAAAATATATGTCTGGCATCTTTCTCCAAGAAATTAATTTACTATTCAAGAAAATTTTAAAGTACGTCTAAAATAAAATATTTTACTTCTTGGAAATAAAATATCTTTCTATATTTATTTAGTTCATTCAAGAGAATGCACGCTTAATATCATATACGTAAGTACAAATATGCATACATATACTATTTGTGCTTCATTTATCTTGAGTTACGTATTTCGTCTGTAATATATGTGTAAACGTATATTTGCTGTTCTTCGAATTTTTCATATCGGCTTTGAGTCCTTCTTATATCAAAATCAAATATTTGTTATATGTCTTGAAATGCAGGTACTAGACATCCAATTTCTAGTAAACATTTTATGGTTTGTGGAAGAAGAAACACATCTTTCTAAATTACATTGATATCCATGAAATGAAATAGAGTATCATCCTGCTCATCTATACACGGTGGCCAGAAAAATGCGGACAAACGCCACGCAGGCCAAATCTTTGTTTAATTCTGAGTTGACAATCTTAATTGAAAAAAGTAGTACAGTGTTTTTTTTTTTTTTTTTTTTTTTTTTTTTTGTAAACCATTGGTATTAATCGATTAGTTACATCAATGCATTTGAGATAATTCCATTTCTAAATTTCACCACAATGATTTTACATAGATAAATTTGACGAATTTTGCTAAATTTTAGCCGTACAACTTAATGTTTGATGGTCTCGTATGCCGTAAGGAAGGACCGTATAACTTTTTTGGATTAAGATTATCGCCTCAGAATTGAACAAAGAATCGTTCTACCTGGCGTTTGTATATGAAGTTAAGGACTATAATCACAATATTTCATCTTGAACGAAATTTCTTGCATTTTAATACAATAACATAGTATTGGTATATATTAATAATAGCAATAATATATAAAAAGTGGTGTGATACATTATAAGACTGTTTCTCAAGATGTTATTTGTTTTATAACTAATATAGGTCAAATTCTAATCATAACCATACTACCTGACCACCTGTCTATTGTTTGAAGTGTTGAACTACTTACTTTTGATGGTGAGGCTTGCTTTATGGGCATTATCGTGGTTTGATTCCTATCTGGGGGTCGCGTATTTGGAGAATTAGCATTTAAGTTAAATGGTTTCCGCTTGTAATAGTAACTTGAAATGAAGCCCTTTTTATAAATTAATATTAATGTAATGCAAAAGAACTAGTGTAAGCCCCAAATTGTTAGTTACCATAATGTAAAGAAACAACTATATAAAACGCCCTTTGTATTTTAATAATTTTTATATGTACATAAAATAAAATAAAATAATTAATTTATTTACCTGATTAGCTCAGTCCTTATCTCAGCTGGATCCGGGTAAAAGAGATGTTGATAATTAATCAGTAGCTTTTAGGGCATTATTTGGCATAATGCAAGAAAATACTATTGTATAAGTTTAGATAATATTTATATTAGAAATCAATAGTTTCCATATTTTAATACAGACATAGAAAAACATTTACACCATAACACAGATTTTAATAAAAACAGATACATACATTAACGAATACCGTATACAGTTTCAATACGACAATATTTAGTAAGACTTATTTATATCATCAATTCTCAGAAACGATATAACTACATCTGCTTGAAACAACAACTTAAGCTTGATACGTATAACATATATGATGTATAAAATACTACAACGCATATAATAGATTGAAATACAGCATCAATAAACAATTTAGAGATGCTGATGCTTTATGATATTTATAACAATTTATTCAATATATTAATCTTTTTCAGATTAATATATTTAATTATTTTTTTCTACCTTAGAACGAAAGATTATATTTAGTTCTTTATTTAACCTTCTTATAACGACAGTTTCTAAATACCTTATTTAAAAATAAGATCTTCGCATTGTCGGTGTATCCAATTGTATCCTTCCTACTGACGAATAAGACGTAGGTAACGTCCACGAACTGCTATTCGTAGAACAAATAACTTTTAACTGGAAGCTGTGATAACACTTTGACACTTGGCAGCCGGTCAATTTCTTTTAAACAAGAACCTATTTAGTTACTTTAAAGTTCTAACTATAATTATATATTTGATTGACCGCTGTATGTATATATGTAAGTCGATACACTTTTAAACTAAAGGACCTTATCTCTTTGCAGTAAAACCGAAGTATTTACCTTGGTGACTTCACATTTAGGACCTTAGTCGACTCTGTCTTTAGATACTCGTTAATCACTTCTTATAGTTCGAATCCTGGGGTTCCCCTTTTTCTAGGATGTCTGTGTAACCCCGTTATAGTTTTCACACGAAAATGTCACGTACACCGAGCTAAATTGTAAATACCGAGCCAGTTTAAACTAATACAAATGTTCGGCGCCACTATTCTTATAAATACTTTCTTATCAGATTAGCAATTATTTTATACATATGTTAAAATATAGGAAATAAAGTAATAGAAATATACATCTGTTGATTTCCAATACGTAATTAATAATATATTATTTAGTATTATAAGTTTATTAAAAGGTAAAATGAGCCGTACCATTACACGCTTTAGTCTGAGAGTTATCTAGTACATTGTAAGTATTCAAACTGACTTAAATGCATATTGTGCCTGTGCCCAGAAATAGACATAGTTTAGAATATTTGGGGATAGTACGGTATGTGTATGAAAAATGCAAGATAAAACTTATTTTAACTCTTTCTTGTAGTGGCGATGGCGGTCTAAAAATTCAGCCTGTTTATATGTATACTTTTCATCCCTTTTTGTGGGTCTGCATAGCTTCTGAACAGTTTCCAATTCATTTTTATTCTAAATTTAGGCCCATAGTGTACATAGGTTGTGTATAGTTTGTTGCTGAATCTACGTTATTATTTTAAGAATTTGTTATTGTTAAACCATGAACGTGTAGGTCGCACATTTACAGTATAACAATATTTAATTTGTTTGCTAGAATTTTGCTGTACTTTAGTACTACAAATTGTTCCATTTGATGCTATTAGTATTTAAATTACTTTATGTTTTACCTGGTGGCACCTGTGAGTAGCCAGTGTAGTTATTCTTAATTATTTGTTAGAAAGGCTAAATAGAATTTGTTTCTGCTGGACAGTTAACACTTTGACTCCCAACGGCCTTTATATTGGCCACTGCAGACTTCCACCAGAGCTCACGTCCTATATATTGGCCGCGCATTAAATTGTGTTTCTATACGATGTAAATTTCTCGGGACCCATTGTAATTGCTTATTTAGATTCTACGGGCTCTGAAGAATGAAGAAACGTAATTTTTGCGGCCTTTATATGGGACGTTGGGATATTATGATAGTTTATATTTAAAGTGATAATAAAGGTATTTTAATTAATCTGGATGCTACAATTCTATATTTTTAAGGTGACACGTGTTTAATGTTGATATAATTTAATATTAAATAAACTGAAATGTATCGTTGAAGTGGAAGTGGTTTCGATTTTTTTTAGATTTATAACAATTAGATAAGTAATAATTTCACTGAAGTAGATAAGTTTGGGACATTCCATGCCTTCAAATTACGCTGGAATATTTAATTATTGCCGATAACAGCAATAATTAGGGGATTCATATGAAACCTCAACACACAAGAAAGAAATAGGATCACATTCTGAAATGATTGTAAAGCAGTTGATGCAAAAATATCTTGGAAGAGGACACGTCTTGTACATGGATAATTATTATAATAGCGTTCCGCTTGCAGAAGGTCTTCTTAAAGACAATACCCATCTGGTAGGAAACCTACGTGCTAATCGAAAAGGGAATCCAAAGAAAATGCTACAGACTAAGCTCAAAAAGGGGACAGCTGTGTGGAAAAAAAAGGTGCGGTGCTTGTAACCAACTGGAAGGATAGGCGCGATGTAGTAATGATATCAACCAAACATAAGCATACCATGCAAGAGGTTACCACCAGAAGAGGAACAGTGAAGGTCAAGCCAGAATATGTGTTAGATTATAACGCATACATGTCCGGTATTGATCATGCTGATCAAATGATAGGGTATTATTCGATACCTCGAAAAACCATACGTTGGTACAGGAAGATATTTTTTCATTTGATAGATGTTTGCATGTGGAATAGTTACTGCATCTATAAGTAACAAAGAAAAATTTGAAATTCTTCCGCGTTCGAGAACAAATTATGAAGGGGGCCTTCTTCAAGTAGACCAGCATTTACCATAGACAAACTTAACTACAACTCCATCATTTGAACAACATTATCCAGATATGGTCACAAATCAAAAAAGCTTAAGATGCAGGTCGTGTCCAATGAAAGGTGTACGAAGACGTTCCCGATACTTTTGTAGTGCTTGTGAAAAAAATCCCGGGCTTTGCATTTACCCATGTTACAAGGAGTGGCATATTCCTAATCAATAGTAAATACCTTTTGTCTGTTATTATTCATGTAGCATACACCAACTAATCACTAGTTTATCATTACTTTTACATTTCGTATTTGTTTTGAAATAAGAAATTTATAGTTTTGGTGTAATACTTCTTTACCATGCCTAAAATCCAAACAAAAACACACTGGCCATTATTGTGGCTCATGGGTTATTTTAATTGACGCAATTAAAATATCCCAAAGGCCACTATAATGGCTCAATGTCACATCAAGGATACTATTTAAGAAATTAACTCTAAACATATCGCGACCAGAATGAGCATTTTAGCATAGGTATCTATTTTGAAAGATACAGGTTTGGGACCGTGGTGATGTACAGCACATTTACCTTGGGAGTCATAGTGTTAATAGATTTCTCGTCTTTAATAATTCCATAATGAATTGTTATAATTCACAGTTTAGTTTATATTATTGTAAAATGTATTTTTGATGCTCATTTTCCGATGGGAGTGTAGCAATTTTCTGACCGTGAATTTGAATAATAATAATAATAATAAACAGACAAAATCCATTTACAGGACAAAACAATAATTAAATTCTAGTACAATGCAAACAAAAATATCAGCATATTTCCATTAAAAAAAAACAAAGTATTATATTAGCATATACATCAAAATACCTTACACGGTATTGTATTTATCTTATCGGGCTCTTTAACAATAACTGGATGAAATAACTAACAATTTTCATAGCAACAGGTGAAGCATTAACTAAGGAAGGGATCAGAATATAAAATATTTGCATTTCTGTTCATGTGGGTTAACGGTGCTCTAACCATAACATTTGTTCGAGCTCTGGCAACTAAAAACGTATCAGTCGAACGCGTTGCATACGTTGGCACCAAAAAGTCCACGGCCGACAAATACCCCGCACTGGCTATCTTCCTCCTTGAAGTTAAACTTATAAAATTATGGGTATTTAAAAGTACATCATAATCAGTACCACGTGGAGGGTAAACGCCGCTCATTCTGAAAGATACATATTTTAGAAGTCTCTTCTGCACTCTCTCCAAAGCTAGTTGCTGGTACACGTAGCAAGGGTACCATATTATTGATGCGCACTCCAATTTTGGACGAACCAGTGTATAAGGGTGGTAAACGTTGAGAGATTCGTAAAGCCTCTACATGACCTTATTAAGAAGCCAAGCGTGCGCAAAACAGAAGAACAAATAGATTGTATATGGCTAGCGAAGTTCAAACGGGAATCATCTAACACACCCAGATCTTTAATGTTGGTCTGTCTAGCTATGATTACTGAGTCCAGAGAATAGTTAAATAAGACCGGTTTGTTAATTTTTGTGAATGTCACAACTGCACATTTATTAATACTCAGCTTAATTTTGTTTTCATGACACCAGTTGTTAATAATTGAAAGGTTTCTTTGTAAGTGATGGCAATCGAACAAGTCGTTAATTTTCGAGAATATTTTCAAATCATCTGCGTAGGCAAGTACTACACAATCCAATCTATTTAATAGTTCATTAATGTACACATTGAATAATAAAGTCCCTAGATTGGATGCTTGAGGTACCCCCGATGTGATCGTGAATACGTCGGAACTGTAACCATTGTAGTGCACATAACTCGATCTGTTCTCAAGGAAAGAGGCAATTAAATCGGTAAGAGAAGCTGAGAAACCGATAGAACCAAGTTTGAGCAGTAATATATTATGGTCAATGGTGTCCAAGGTCTTAGCGAAGTCAGAGTATAACACATCCACCTGTTGCCTTTTGTCCATTGATGTACTTAGATACTGTGTAATTTCAGCCAAATTAGAAAGTGTAGATCTTCCTGTCATCAAACCATGTTGTACTGTAGAGATGTAAGGTCTTACGCAGCTGTATATCTTGTTATACTGCAAATGTTCAAATACTTTGGAGCACGTTGAGAGAATGTGTTTGAAAGTGGTCCTTCAGTTTTGTTTCTGCGAAAATGTATTATTTTTTGTGCTTAGAATTTCAATGATCCCTGTTTAAAATTATACCAGAATATTTCGTCGTGATCATTGGTGCTAAATACCCGATTTAATCTGATATAAATCTAGTAAAATCGAAAATCTAATATATTTGTCGACGTACATGTTTAGTGGTACGACCTTGGTCGAAAAAGCACGCGTAGTCCTGGGAGATTTATTAGAATTGAAGTAGAGTGTTATAATTGTCAAACACTGCCTTTCGTTTCTTGTGGGACTGCCCTTAACTGCAGGTAATTTTTTGTATTTGAATTTTAAGTATGACGTTGCCATGTGCTTCCTTTTTTCAATTTTTTGATTGTAATATATTTTGCCTAATTTATTTTAAGGAATTTTGTGTTAGCTTAGAAGCACTTTATTGCCTAGATCTGAGGCATAATATTACATAGCATATGTTTTATGAGACTCATCTTGAATAAACTAACACGAAAAAAATAATAGTTTTAAATAGTTTTTCTTTTCGAAGACGAAGAGGTTTTGTATCAATGCTTATTTTCTTTACTCGTAGTAGCTGAAGGAAACTATTTCTTATGAGGATCATAAATTATTACATGATACTATAATAATAGTTAATTTGGATTTGAGGATAAAATCGATTACGATCAATAAATTATTTTCAAATGTTTTGACTCCTTTTAATGAAATTTTAGTGTTTAAATATTTCCAAGTATATATCTCAGAGGTAATCTTTTATTAAGTCTATACTCTCTTACGATTTCCGCAAACATGACGTCGATAGTTTTTATGCCCCTCAGTGGGCCACTCAACCTACTCAAACTCGCTTCCGGGTAGGGTTAGCGACGAGAAAATGACATCAGCAATATTCCGCAAACGTAAAGATGATATGAACACTTGAGGCTAATTTCTATTACATGAATAAGGTACCCGGTGATACATAGTGATATGGTGTAAAAATATAAATAATATTAAATAATTGATTATTTTCTAAATTTATTTGTTTGTCCATTAATGTCAAATCAAGTTACGTGCAGATGATATTATTTATAAATACTCTTACTGGTTATAAAAACATGTCTAACTATTCTTGTGATTAATAATAAAGTATACCTATTCAATAATTTAGGTATTTATAATGTAATAATTGGTTCTTGAAAGGAAAACGATAAATAAGAAGTTAAAATTGAATGGAAGCAAGGGTAACCACACACCTTGGATGGATAATTAATGGAAAGTCTGAATAATTAAAAACAGTGAAGAGGCTAGGTTAAAATGAATCAATGGCGACACCTGTGGGCGAGCGAACCAATAACGTAATTGCTTAAAAGAACAAATAGAAGCAGCAAGAGAAACGGGTATAATTATATTACACACAACACGCTTGCAATAAATGGGAAATATACAACATCTATTCCACATGCCATTATACACGTCGACCACTCGCATATTTGTTATCGGGCTATTGCCAATGCCTTATTAAAAGAGATAAGTAGCGAAGGGTTAATATTTATTGTAGTTGATTGATTTTATTAGAAGAAAATTTATGGATGCGTATTCTGGATCATTTATTAGTTAAGGATCGGCCATAGTCGAATCGAGTAAGTTTCTGTTTTAATTAATTTTCATGAGTACGTCAATTGTAATTTAATTTTAATTGTCATTCCGTTCTTAATGTTGTTTTATTCCATGTTTCTCGATTACCATTACCAGGCAGGATAATTAATGATTATTAGGACGATTTATACTGACTCATTCTTGGAGCTTTGCTGCTTATCTAAGGTTATATAAAGCCAGTTTATTTTAGTTTTTGTATATTATGTCTAGTTGCTAAACAGTATATAATAATATTACATACAATTTAAATGATGGGTAATTCTGGTTTGTTGTAAATTACGTAGCGGAAATTAAGATTAAATTTATATTGAGAATTTCTTATTAAAATAATTTTTAAATTATATAGGGTGATGATAAAAATTCTTTCCTGTTAGTTTAATTTTAGTTGAATTGTAATACTCTGTAATTTTTTATTACCATTTTTAAATTCAAATGTTGTATTAAAATTGGACTATCACTTCAAATTCTTTAAATTGTTGCGTCTTTTGTGCTCCTGATTTCTTATTAATATATATATAAGAACAAATTTTTGAGAGATTTGTCTAAACACATCTGCTGATTGGCATTTGTATCGATTATTGTGCACGAAAACTTTCGTACTTTTTGTGCTATTATCTAAAGACTGATTGTATTATCTGTGTTTCTTCTTTATTAATAACACTGTATATACTGTATATATTGTCAATATATAGGGGAATTTTGAAATTTGTAGATATTATATATATTATATCATAAATTGGTTTCAGTTAATTGTTGGAAAAGCATTTTGCGACGCACACCATTACATTAATCGATTCTAAATATTAGTAAATAAGAATAATTAATTTTATTAGTAATCTTCAGTTTTAATTTTATATTTTGATAATGTTGATAAGTTCATGTAGTTAATTTTCAAAATTGAAACGACAATATTGTTAACGTCAACAAATAAGAACCATTACACTCATTTTGTTCTGGCAATGGATTTGAAATATACGTGAAAGAACAAACGTCAACCAGCTGTTGTCGTTGTGAGAGTGTACAAAAAAAATAAGTTTAGAACAGATTATTACATACCTTATACATAAAATACCTAATTAAGACATTAATGGACAAAAATTAACAAGCGATTCATCTTATAAAACAAAACAATTTGATTCTCAACAAAATATTTGATATATGTCCGCCTTAATTTAATTATATTGTTTGAAGGCGGTGTAAACCAATCAAGCAAAATGGTCAACATGTGTTTTAAACACTTGGCAAATTCTTAATAAATATATATGCCATTTATTATAAGCGTCCTTATTACAAAAAAAAAGGCGAACGTTTAGGAACATTCGATATGAGAGGCAATATAGTATAAAGCGATGCCTAAGTAATAAATGTAATAAAAACAGCCTGCGCCAATTCTTATATAATTATTTCGTTCTGTTCCTTAAATATTCTACAATTAACCTGTGGGACTGCA
Organism: Amphimallon solstitiale; assembly: GCA_963170755.1. NCBI lineage: Eukaryota > Metazoa > Arthropoda > Insecta > Coleoptera > Scarabaeidae > Amphimallon > Amphimallon solstitiale. Next base: position 200,030,786 of record OY720675.1, read on the forward strand.
GTGACCGCGTTACCAAAAAAACACTTTTATGAAGAGCTTCAAAAAGATGTATGTGGAATCAAAGAAGCAATTTAAGCTCGAAGAGCTTGTCGGCCAACCAGTTATAACAATAATTATAAAAGTAAGCAAAACCTTTGTTTGTTTAACAGAAGGATAATTATACAAAATATAATAAATGAAGTTATATAGCTCAGAGAATTATAAAAATAAATTAAATATTATGTATTATTAATTTTTATTATTAGTTTCACACTATTTATAAGAAGTTCTATTCTATTAGATAGTAATTGAAGCTAGTAATTGTGTTGAACACCATGAGAAAAATAACCTGTAGGCTGCGGTTCTTAACGGCCCCATGGGGTGCGCAAAGATCTTTCGGGGGTCCGCCGCACAATCAATAAATATTTATTTTAAGATTATGCTAAGCTAAATTATAATGGTTTGGTAAATGCAAATGTAATGTGTTAACTATAATAACTGACAACTATTTTGAAAATATATTATTTATTATAGGATTAACTTTGTTTAGTAATACACTTAATAGTTAGTTACTTTTTTATAGAAATATCTGTTATATCTGTTTCCAAATAGGAGGGGTAATTTTTGACGAGGAATAATGATTACACATTTTTAACCATTTACTAATTATCTACAAATCTGTTAGTTAGAATTATTTTTTTAAAAAAATTAATAGCGAAACCGTCTGAAAAAGTGAGGTGTGGCCACCACACGACTTCCTTATACGTATGAAAGTGTTACTTACGGTCCGAATTTTGAAATTTTATTTATACAAAAAATATTCCAAATCCTACTCTATATACCTTTGTACTCTTTATAAATATATATAGAATGCATAATTTACGACATATTTCCAAAAAATCGTTATTCGGTAAGAGTAAAAGTGTTGCTTCCGGTCCGAATTTTGAAATTTTTTTTATACAAAAGATATTGAAAATTATGTTCTAAATACTTTTATACTCGTAACGTACTTGTCTAAAAAGCATGACTTGCGAAATATTCGCAAAAAACTGATTTTTGATAAGAGTAAAAGACCTACACTTCCGGTAGGAATTTCGAAAAACTTTTTAAATAAAATTATTCTAGATTTTAATTTTAAATACATACGAATTCTTTATAAATTTGTTTAAACTTAGTAGTTGACGAAATATTGGCAAAATTCGATTTTTTCGCTGAAGTAAACTGCTACTTCCGGTCTACCGATTTTACTGAAAAACTAATCAGATCTCAAGAAGGAGATTATACAGGTAAATACAAAATTTGGAATTGATATCTACAGCGGTTTGACCGCTATCGTGATCGCACACACACACAGAGAGAGAGAGAGACACAGGCACACAGACACACAGAGACCCAGACACACAGACATTTTTATAAACCAATTTTTCGGTATCAGGGGACTTCAAAACGTGGACATCTGCAAAAATCTGAAGGTCAAAAATTTTCATCATCGCAATACTTCCTTATACTGCGTATAAGAAAGTAAAATGTGATGTCAGAACTGAGAATTCTATTATGTAATACAATAATTCACCAAACATAAGTAAGCTTGACAGCAACATACATCAGCCTTCTCATTAATACTGAATGTAAAATTTCAATAAATATTTTACTTTAATAAAAATATTATTAATTTTTTTGGGTTCCTAGATATATAATCTACCTAATTTCCAAGTTATACATTATATCAAATTTCTTTATAAGTTGTATAGGAGTCGGTCATTTGTATATATTAAAAAAAAAGGGGTCCTTGATTTGCTAAAGGTTAAGAACCGCTGCTCTAGAATGTATACCTGCACTTTTTAAAAAAAGCTTTTCTACACTGTCTGCCTGTCTAAATATAAAAATAAGTAATAAAAGTTGAGGTAAGTCTGGACACTGTTAGCTACTAAAAAGGATTCTTCTTCACTTGCATTAAGGAATATGTAACTGACTTTACATGAACATCCATCTTTTTAAATTTAAACAAATCACAAGAGATATTCAGAGTTTAGGAGTAATTGAAAATCTTTGATGTATATATACACAAAACAGTAATGGTCCTAAGTTCGAACGTTGTGGTATGCTTCATGATACAAAACTGCCATTGAAGCTATAGTACATAAGTGAATATATCCAAAGTTTAAGCGTAGTGGGTAAATATTAAATAAACTTGTAGCTATTAAAAAAACTAACAATAAATTGGTTATTGATCAAGAAGTGCAATTACAAAATAATTCATATACATAAAAGAATTAAATAACACTAACTAGTAATGCTGTCCAATTAATATGACTGTTTTGTTCAAACAAAATTAGAACTTGAAGTCAACAAACCATTAAGAGCCAAAATAACATCAGTTTTAAAAGGGAAATTTTAAATAACTGAGAAGAATCATCATATCATCTACAAAACTGCAAAAAATAGTACCTGTATATCAGTGTTGATTACAAAAACATATAGTCAGTATTATTATTTTATATTCAGAAGCTACTATTGACTTACATATACAGGGTCGGGCAAAAAGAGTGGAACACCGAATTTATGGCTTTACGAGCATTTTTTCGAAAATTTAACTTAAATTAAAGTTTTTGTATATTTTATGTATTATTTATTGGTGTTTGCAGATTTTCCGTTTTTGTCACATTTTTGGAGGTATGATGTCACCGGATAGTATTTTAAATGAATCACCCTGTCTTTATTTTTTTTTTTTTTGAGTAGATATTGTTTTTCTGAATTCACTAATACTAGGTTTAGTGGGTCTCTGACTTATGGTTTCATAAGAAAAAAATAAAATGTAATGCACCTAAATATTTATTTAATAAAAAACGAACGACAATAACTAAAAATTCTATTCATTAAAGCGTCCATTAACTTTAACAAATGATTATGAAATTCATTTCTCGCTTAAAGGTGACATGAACTTTTAATGCAGCATTAACTTTTATTATGATATCGGCCCTAAGTAATTATCGCAGTAGGTATACCAAAAATTTTTATCCACAATATTTTTTTGTGAGTTCTGTCAAAGTAAAAACGTACATTCGAATAACACTATTAGGTACAAAAACTCCAGTTTGTTTAAGTTCTTTTATCACATTTGATTTTACAAATTATTTGACATTAATACATTATTAGTCATGTCTCAACTAAGTGAACGTGAAAGAATTATTTATTGATGATTGTTGGTTTTGGAGATAGAAAGAGATCTTTACAAGAAGCCGCTGATTTATTTAATGCTACATATCCTGACAGAATTTCTCCAATTTCAAAGTCAACAGTGTCTCGGAATTTACAGAAATTTAACGAAACTGGCAGTGTAAAAAATATTCCCGGTAATGGACGAAAGAGGACAGCTACAAATGAAGATAATGACCTTTATGTAATTCTAAGTGTACACGAACAACCTAAAAATTCAATATCAAAACTTGCAATAGATAACAACATTAGTGAGAGATCTGTCAGAAGGATACTTAAAAGAAATAGATTTCATCCTTATAAAGTGCAATTACACCAAGCATTAAATGAAGATGATCCTGATAAACGAATGCAGTTTTGCGAAGACATCATGAATTTAAATGTTATGAATAATATGTTTATGAATAACATTGTGTTTTCCGACAAAGCAACATTTTGCCTAAACGGATTTGTAAATCGACATAATTTCCGGTATTGGTCGGATAATAATCCGCACTGGATGGAAGAAGGTCACACACAATATCAAGAAAAAGTGAACGTGTGGTGTGGAATAGTTAGAGAAAATACAATTGAACCTTTTTCTATAGAAGAAACATTAAATGGTGATAGATATTTACAACTTTTACGCGATCAGATAGTTCCAGAATTAATTCGTTTGTTTTCCAATCGTATTAATCAGCTACAGTTATCAAAAGAAATTTGGTTTCAGCATGATGGTGCTCCACCTCATTATGTGGCTAGGGTTAGGGAATACCTGAACACAGTATTTCCACAGAGATGGGTGGGCCGAAGAGGCTATATTGAGTGGCCGCCGAGGTCACCGGATTTATCTCCCCTGGATTTTTTTCTGTGGGGTCATTTGAAGTCGATAGCTTATAAAGATTTACCTCAAACTCTTCAAAAACTAAAAGATCGAATCAGAGCGGCGGTACAAAATAGTACAACGCCTGAAATGATACAAAATTCACTAAGGTCATTTGCTGACAGATTAGGATACTGTCAGACAGCCGAAGGTTTTCAGTTTGAACACCTATTGTAAATAAATGTACGTAGAATTTTCAGTTATTGTCGTTCGCTTTTTATTAAATAAATATTTAGGTGCCATTACATTTTATTTTTTTCTTATGAAACCATAAGTCAGAGACCCACTAAACCTGGTATTAGTGAATTCAGGAAAAAATATCTACTAAAAAAAAAAATATAAATACAGGGTGATTCGCTTAAAATACTATCCGGTGACATCATACCTCCAAAAATGTGACAAACACGGAAAATCTGCAAACACCAATAAAAAATACATAAAATATACAAAAACTTGAATGAAAATAAATTTTCGAAAAAGTGCTAGTTAAGCCATAAATTCGGTGTTCCGCTCTTTCTGCCCGACCCTGTATATATTAAGTATGATGTTGACATTGTCTAATTATTTTAAGTATTTTAGTTAAGTTTACATATTTCATTACATTTATTAATCACAATATTAATTCAAAAATGCATAAAGGAATAAACACATTCGTTATCCTTGTAATAACGAAGTTCAACAAATAAAATTACCTATAAATACATTTACGATACAATAAATATTACTGGATGTCACCCAGAATGTGTATAGTGGTTATGTGAATGTAAACAACAAACAGATGTCAAATATATTTCACGAATCACATTAATCTCATGCTAAACAGAATGAAAAATATTCCTTATATTGTCTTATATTCAAAAATAGTATGTTATGAGACCTTAATCGAATATTAAAAATTAAGTGTTTCATTCAAACTCAAGTCAAAAATCTTGATAATATTTTATGACATTATTCCATTAAAATTTGTTACATCAAATTAATAATGTCTAAGCTTTACCTGTTTCGTCTCATTCTCTGGTATTTGTTCAACAACAATCCACTTGGATTCTCTAAAGCACATGCAAGTTGCGAATGGAAACATCACAGTTTTTTTAACAATATTTTACACTAGTCAAAGTTCAAAGTACGTCACAGAAACAGTCACTTTTTCTATGTAAATATAATTAAATTAAGCGGTATTTGATGTCATTTCTTTGTATTGGTAATATCACGTTTTCTGAGGGCGCCACTGTAAAAGCAACAGCATGTATTACCCCCTCTTTAACACCAGTGAAGCAAGGTTTACTAGAACGGATCGATACAGACCTCATTTATTCGCAAAGTCGCGAAGCTATATACATACGTTTAACATAATCTAATCACGCTATTACAACCATTTTTAGTTTTGTATCAATTTTTTCAGTATCTTCCTGCAAAACATAGTGATCTATCAGAAAGTTGTGTCAAGATAAACGTGCCAGTACATCGTTATACATTTTCATTACATGTATCTTTGTCAGAGGATCATCTGTTATACTGTACATGAGCTTTCCGTTGTAAGAACTGTAGAGTAAAAGATACATTTTTCAATACTTCCGTGACGACATGATGTCGGGGAAGGAAAGTTTTCTTTGTGCTTTTGTTTTGCAGTGATTTCGATTTTTCGAGCACGTGGTACAAACAAAAGTTCAATGAACTCTCGCTGCTTGAACTGCAGAGAGCTTGAAATCAATTTCACGGAACCCCTGACATTTATGATATATGGATTTGGGTTTAGACGAGATAGTGGAAATATTATTTTATAGATTCCTTGGTTCTAAATATGTTCGTATTCGAGAATTTGATTATATGTGTAAGCATTAGAAACATCTAAGTACAGAGTGAGGAAAAATTGATACGTCATATAAAAAAACTTCATTTATTGAATTAGTAGCTTACTTGAAAACTTTCTCTATGCGGCGTTATGTTACATTTAACAATCGACTGAACACGTTTTGTTCTTTTGATAGAAATTCTACTATACACGAATTGCATTTGAAATATGTATATATATTGTACTGAGTAATCTTACTACTCAGTCATTACAAAATTATTAAATAATCTACAATATGAACAATACACATTAACTCAAAAGAAATGTAGAGAAATGGCATTATTTAAACATAGAAATAGAATTAATTTATTGCAAACACTTTCAGGTGAGATTAAAGGCTCAAACAAAATTAAAATATAAAAAATTAGGTTTGGCCACAACATGACTTTCTTATACGTATGAGCGTTTCAAATTATAGAATTCTTTTATACAAATATTTTTCAAAATCATATTATAAATACTTCTACACTCTTAATAAATCTTTATAGAATGCATACTTTGCAAGATATTCGAAAAAAAGTGCTACTCGGTAAGAGTAAAAGTGTTACTTCCGGTCCGAATTTTGAAATTTCATGTATACAAAAGACGTTGCAAATTCAGCTCTAACTACTTTTGAACTCTTGATAAATATATATAGAATACGTAATTTACGATATTTTTGCAAAAAATCGCTATTTGATAAAAGTAAAAGTGTTACTTCCGGTCCGAATTTTGAATTTTTTTTTATACAAAAGATGTACCTGGCCTAGAAAGTATGACTTTCGAGATATTCGCAAAAAACTGATTTTCAATAAGAGTAAAAGACCTACTTCCGGCAGGAATTTCGAAAAACTTTTTTAATGCATTTTTTCCCAAATTTAATTTTGAGTACATTTGAATTCTTTATAAATTTGTTTAAACTTAGTAATTGACGAAATATTGGCAAAATTCAATTTTTTCACTGAGATAAACTACTACTTCCGGTCTACCGATTTTACTGAAAAACTAATCAGATCTCAAGAGGGAGATTATACACGTAAATACAGAATTTGGAATTGATAGCTACAGCGGTTTGACCGCTGTCGTGGTCAGAGAGAGAGAGAGAAGGGGGGGGGGAGACAATTTCAACGATAGCCATTTGACTGCTATGGTGGTTACACACACACTGACAGACAGACAGACAGACAGACACACACAGAGAGAGAGAGACTTTTTTTAAAAACCACTTTTTCGGTATCCGGGGACTTCAAAACGTGGATATCTGCAAATATCTCGAGGTCGAAAACTTTCGACATCACAATACTTCCTTATACTACGTATAAAAAAGTAAAATGTATTATTAAATTATGTAAGTTAATATTCAAGTATTATTAAAATATCATATTAAAAGAATCATCTTTTTAATTGAAAAACTAGCATAAATCAGGCAATATATTCCATAACATATCAATCGGACAGTTAGACTTGTCGCGTACGCATTGTCAGTGACGAAAACAAAACTTCGAGATTAATCGGCAAAATTAAAATACAAGCAGAATATAAGAAAGAAAATATAGGATAAACAACAAATTATTTAAACATTTGAAATAATTTATATTAAATTTTTTATGCTAATTTAAATATAATATTTAATACATAAATCGGTTTCAAGCTAAAAGTATTTAAGGCGATACTACCCGGTCGAATTTCGACCTATTTTCAACAGTTTTCTTAACAAAACTACGGCAATACCAATTGATGTACACCCTTGAAATTTTTTATAGTGCATCTGTGATGAATCCATAATTTTCCTAACTTATTTGTTTTTCAAATTAAGTACACATTCTTTTGTAATAAAATCGTAAAGTTCATTAAAATCACCTTACTTTTAACAATATTTATGGTTAAAAAGGAAGACTTACATCAAAATTCAATAAGTTACGAAAGTTCCTTGAAGCTTTACCTACAACATCCCGCAATTAGAAATATGTTATCTTGTCAACTAATTAAATAATATTATTAAAATGTAGGCCTTGCAGAAGCGTGCAAATGCTGGAGTTAGTTTTCTATCCTTTACATGCGATCTCTATCGCCGTCGGACCTCGGCAGACATCTGGTTTTATGAGTGTTGTAAAATAAATAAAAATGTGAGGAGATTTAAATTAAAATCAGAATATATTTCAGTTCAGTGGTAGTTTGAATGATTGACGTGTTAGAAAATTATTTATATTCTCTTGTGTTTTTGTGGGAAGAATGGGTAAGAAATCTCAAATTTGTCTTTCCAAACCCAGGAAAAGTCGGCGTAAAATGGGTAAATTGTTCAGGTAAATTTAAATATCAATTGTTACATTTGTGTAGATAACTAATTACACTGGCCTACAAAATTAAGCGAAAAGATGTTCTGTTTTTTATGACTAATTTTGTATAATGTTAGGGCTCTGAATGCAAAAATATTCATTTTTGTAATTAACAATGTTTACAACATTGTTCATTACATAATTAAGAACTGTTGCTTGTTTGTAAACATCAAAATCACTATACACATTTGTATTATTTATCACCTTATCAATAATAAAATCTATTCATAATCAACTAACGATTATCTTTAGACATGAATATTTGCAACGGCAAAGTAGGACTCCTGTCGAAATCAGGTCTTCATTCACACATGTAGATCCGATTCAAACCACCCCGATTCCAAGCACTTCCATGGCCGAAACACCGTCGCCACGACTGTTAGATTTTTCCGTGGATTTTACCAATAATGAGGATGTCGACGAAACAATTGTCCATGCTCTAAATAAAGACGATGACGATATAAGGTACATCCATAACAGGTATAAACTAAAAATGTGAATGTAAAATTGTTGAATTTTTTTAGAACTGAAAACAACATGGGTGGCAGGCGTTTAGTAAATGTTTCTTTTCTATTTGAACAAGCCATGAATTTTCAACACCATAACCTTTTCTCCTGCAATTCCAGTGATGTCAAGTTCATTCGAGAAGTCAGAAGTGGATTCATATCTAAATTCATTTTGAAGTGTGAAATGTGCAAAGTGGAACATACAGTGGACAGTGATAGAAATGATGGCAAATTAAATACCAATGGTGCTGCAGTGACAGGAATTGTGAACGTTGGTGGCGGATTTTCCCAATTTAATGAACTAGCTAGTTCTCTAAATATGCCCGGAATATCTTATAATTTATATAAAAAAATTGAAGATGAAATGAATGAAATCTTTGATATTGAATGTTGGCAATCCATGATGGAGGCAGGAAAGGAGGAAGCCAAACTTGCAAGAGAGTGTGGACAAGTAGACGAAAATAATGTACCACTTCTAACTGTGATTGCAGATGGTGCGTGGTGTAAGCGATCTTATCGATCTAATTACAACGCTAAATCCGGAGCAGCATGCATAGTTGGGGAAAAGACGGGCAAAATCCTTTTTTTGGGAATACGAAACAAATACTGTATTATGTGCAAGAAAGATAAGGATAAGCCTCATCGCTGTTTTAAAAACTGGGAGGAATCAAGCTCAGCCATGGAAAGCGATATCATACTAGAAGGATTCAAACTAACCATGGAAATGCATAACGTGAAATATGCATATTTGGTTGGCGACGGTGACTCCAGTGTGCACAGAAAAATTTTAAGCGCGAAACCTTACGGGTCACTTGTAGTACAGAAGGTGGAATGTTCTAATCACCTTCTGAGGAATTACGTCACTAAACTTAAAGACTTGGCCCTAAAACGGTTTAGCTCTAAAGGTACTGAGGTAGACATATTTTTAAGGCATTATTTGAAAAATAATATCCGAAGACTCCGTCTTTCTGTTGATTGTGCAATCAAACATAGAAGATCTCAAGACTGTGAACACTTGGAAAAGATTAAGAATTTAAAGAAAGACATTATTAACAGTGTCAAGCATGTATTTGGAGATCATGAAACTTGTGACGAGTATTTTTGTAAAGGACGCAAACCGAATGAGAAGAACTTGACCCCTTTAATGAAAAGTTGCGGTCTTTTTAATGACATTATGTCGTATGTAAATAGGTTGACACAACACAGCTCTAGTTTAATAAGAAATATGACTAATAATAGTGCTGAACGCTACAATTCTGTGTTAGCAAAATTTGTGGGCGGAAAGCGACTTCACTATTCCAAGAAAGGAGGTTACGAAATGAGATGTCATTTGGCAGGACTCTCTGTGAACAGCAGAGAGTTATTTCATGCTGTGGTCCATAAGGCAATAACAAAGAAGAGTCCTGGGTTTCATACAAACAAATTTACGCAACAGCTGGTAAAGCGACGTGCAAAAAACCGTAGCAGAAAACGAATGTATCACAACTTCAATTGTTCACAGGCTAATGATAATTCTTCTAGAAAAAAATATTGTGATTCGGACGATAATGACGACTATGGAGTCAATGTTCATGCATTGGACATAGATCCAGAAGAATTGGAGAAAAAGAAAACCTCATTTTTAAAGACACTATTACAAACAGAAAGCGAAATTAGTCAGTTGTCCTCAGCAACTGTGGAGCAATCCTTTTCCAATTTGTGGTTCTCTGAGAGAAGAAAACGTTTGACTGCATCTTCATTTGGAAAAATTTGTAAAATGAGAAGCACAACAAATCCAAAAAAAGTTATCAAAGCAATGCTACATTCAAAATTTACTGGCAACACTTACACCGATTATGGAAAAGACCACGAACCTATAGCTAGGAAAGAGTTTTCAGACCTAATTGGTAATGAAGTTAAAGAATGTGGTTTTTTTGTTGGAAAAAATGATGCTTGTTTTCTAGGAGCTAGTCCGGATGGACTTATAAATGATGACGGTTTAATTGAAATCAAATGCCCTTATAATGCCCGTTTGGATACACCAGAGGATGCTATTATTAAAAATAAAATAAAGTTTGCCACATTTGAAAGTAACATATTTTCGCTAAAACGAAATGATAATTATTTTTATCAAGTTCAAGGTCAATTGCACATAACTGAACGAAAATATTGTTACTTTATATTTTGGACACCAAAAGGCTTACTCTTTGAAAAAAATTTTCAGGATGAATTTTTTTTTAAAGAAAACATGCAAAAACGGTTGCACGATTTTTATTATAATCATTACCTTGCTGAAATTCTAAAGCTGCAAATTAAGGACGGCATATAAAAATAGCAACATTCTTCGATTAGGTGTTGTAAATATACAGTAAATGTCTCATTTCTATACCTACCTGTATTCATACAAAAAATTAATATATTTTATTTAGAATGCATTCTATGCCAGCAGTGTATATCATAAAATATATGGATTATAGTACAACAAACAAATTTTAAGCCAAACAAATTAATAACTTAATTCTATTATATTCAGAAACCAGATCTGTGAATGGATGACTAATTAGTGAAAGGGAAATTATAAAATAACAATAAACATAAACATTAAAATTAGTAAAGGTTATAACTTGTATCCATTCGCTTCTTTACATTTTCGAGCATGCTTCCGAAATTAATCGACATAAGTAAGTAGTTGAGCACTCGTATTTCTAAATTTTTGCCGTATATGCTCCCGCACAGCTTTTTTTGTTGTACAGTGTATATTTGCGTTTACGTATTCCGTTAAAAAAAGCATCATTTATCACATATTTTCATTTTCGTGTATTAGATAAGCAACACTACTAGTACGGTAAACTCTCTGGGATAATAAATAATTTGTTTGACGTTCCCTCAGTACAAAAATCGTATTATAAGCTTTTCTTTAGAAGGGTTCATTATGAAGTCACTTCAATTAATTTAAACTAACTAGCATCAACAAATTAGGCTTGTAAACTGAGAAGCAACTTTTTAAAATAAAATAATGTTACCGTATACTATTGCATATTCATATATAACCAAGAAACTGACAATATTATATCAAAAAAATGAAAATAACTCAGAACTTTAAAATAATAACCCATTATAACCGTATGTGTCAATTTTCATTAGCTATAGGGATTCAATGTTTACGTGCGATTTATACGTATACAAATAATATGTGGCAACGTGTGTCACCCTAGTCTCCGTCACCAATCCCGGCAACAATCGACATTACAACGACTTTCTCCGATCTCTCCACCAGATTTTACATTCAATCTTTAGCTGCGAACACGTTGCGATCTAGTCTGCCATAAAAGCCGTCTTATTACTGGAACGGGAAACATTAAATGGCCGCCGCGATCTCCTGATGTACTAGTTTATTATTATTTTCAGAATCCTTTTTTATTTACCTTATTTTTAATTTTATTAGAATTACGCTTTTGTGTGTGTCATGCAGCTTAATAATTCTCTGCATTTACTGAAAGGAAAAAGAAAAACAAATCCTTCCAACGCGTAAATATTATTTCTAAACGCATTACAAACACCCAAGTCAATGGTCTAATAGTTACTGCTATAACTTGAGCTTGTATCGGTCACGCTCGCATTGGAAAGGAAAGTAGGGGTGTCATGTTGTCACGTATTGCATGAATTAATCGCCTATGGCTAATGAAAATTGACACATGCTGTATGTCTTTGGTGTGAAACTTAGTAGGCAACTCAAAACGCAAACGATATACAGTTGACTTTTAGACACAAATGTAAGTTTAGTCCAGTTCTGCACATGTAACTGTAATTGAAAAAAACAAAATATGTCTGTATTAGGTCTTTTTGTTATAAACAACACTACCAAAAATTGCGGCCATCTAATACGTTGTTTTCAATAAATATACTTTTCTGAAAAACATTGAATTGTCAGAAAAACGACAATAAGTCGAAAACTTTAGATTTTAGGCCTATACTATCTTATTACTTTTTATCTAATAATTATACGAAGAATACAAAAATGGGAGGACAGGACAGGAAGTTCTATTTAAAAAACTGTAACTATGGTCAGTCACCAACTTATGAAACATTCTGTATAATACATAATAAATATAAAAGGCGCTCCCAATACCAAAAAATTGCTATTATAGCAAATAAAACCGCTTTGAAGTATCATTATTCATAAAGGCACAATCCGCTTTATCCACGGAAATAGCTCACTCTGTATATATCTACCAAATGAATGAATAAATTGCTACCAACAAATAATTTTAAGACTGAATTGTGCCATGTATTGATAAATAGGATCCTGTATAACATTGGTGACTTTCTTAAAATTGTTTTTTAATGTGTATATATGTATTTGTATTTCATTTTAATTTAGGTCCTAAAATGAGTTTATTTGACGTTATTCAATGCACTGTAATGTACTCTAACAAATAAATGTTTATTATTATTATTAATTGAAAATGCATATTTTTTTATAATTATACATTGTATAACAAAATCCAGAAAATCCTCATTTTTTTTAACATCCTTTTTTGAATGCTTCATAGTTTTTTAGTTACATATTTATTTTTTTTGTCTGATACCGACAGTGTAATTTATCATACGCACACACACACAAACACTCATAGAGACATGTTTGCAAACATCACCAGTCTAAAATATCACCTTATTTCTTTTTAAGAAATATTAAAAATCATAAACATGGTCTTAAACACATACCGTCTGCATTATAGACGGGTGACGCCAATAAAATCTGTTTTATTTTATTGTGAATCTACGTTAGCTGTACCTTCCAGTATGGAGAGAAAAATATCAGCAAAAATTAAAATTTCTGTTTCATTTAAAAAAGTAGAATCGCCTTAAACCAATCAGATTACCATGGCGAGGTTAATAATACGAAATACAACTTTTTTTTCGTTCTATATTCATTTATATTTACATTTTCCATTTTCGTTCTATCTATATTACATTTAAAAAATGTGTATTTATTATTATTGTGTATACATTATTCTAGTACATTTCGCTCGGTCTGATCAAGTTTTTTTCACTTCAAAAATTCATACGTACGCATGTATATATACAAATAGACGATATGATAGTTCCCATACGAGTACCCGCGCTGGTCTAATGGTAACGTGCCGGCTTCACACCCAGGCGGCTGGGGATCGCATCTGCAGGCGGACAAGAATTTTTCAGAAAATAAAAATACAATATTTCGCGTATTTATTCTAAATTTCAATGTAATTGAAATTAAATACCGTTAGTGTTATAATACAAAGCCGAGCGTGAAACGGTTGCCGAGAGAGTATAGCAGAGATCGGCAGAGACGCGTTAACTATATCTCTCTCGCTCCCTTAGTCGACTCGACTCGAGCCGATTTTACCCGAACGAGCGTTACATTCCGAGCGTGACGGCTCAGTCTCGTTCAGTGCCCAACAATCAATGCATCAACGCGCCCGTAGAAGTTTTCACTTCAAAAATAAAAACAGCGATTTGACATGTCGGCAATCAATTTTTCTATATAAAAGACCGCCGCGCCACGTATGAAATCAAGGATTTTTGGTAATCAGTCAAGAGCAGATCATATTACGTTCGATATCAGTTTTGAGTAGATACCTGTTCACAAACCGAATTGAAACCAGCAGCTGTGCTGCCATCTAAGTATACTTATGGAAACATAACGTTATCATAGCGAAGATACTTAAAAAATATTGCTACCGTCAACCGGAAAAATTTAAAAACATAAGTCCGGAAATTAGATAGTCCCAAGAAACCTAAATACAATTACATATCAACCAATCACGCCGAAGTTGAATAGACGTTATTTCATACAAGAAAATACCACTTACCTGGAAAGTAAGACAGCCTTTATCAAGATCGAAGACCAACAATCCAACTAGCTGATTTTTGTTATGCGGGCGATCGTAGAATTTCCATTTAAAACCTATTAGTTTACTTGCATACTATAAAACGTCCAAATTTTTTACATACTGAATTATAATTCTCATATAGTAACAGTAAAACGATTATCAATGAACGTATAGCAATTCTCCGATATTAGATACGATCTTACTTTTAGGTATTATTACAAAACCTGTTCCGATTTAAATAATCATCGGATTGCATCCGAAAACTGATAATAATATTACCGTATTGTGGATTGATTTTATTTATATATCACGTAGGTCCATGAAAGCCTAAAATTCTTATACAGGTTCGGCCTGTTTTTAACTTTCATGCGGTTTCCCGTGTATAACCCGAAAGGAGTTGCCAAACCGTACCCGCCTAACAAATATACATACGAGAGCCGACAAGTGGACCTTCAGCGAATGTCATAAGCTGCATGTGTATTTAACGATGAGGTTTAGATTAGTGGTTTGCCGTAGCAGATGTGATAGACAACGTACTTTAATTTTGCAGTATCTACTCTTGTTTGAGAATTGACAAAAGAATATGAATGTATTCCGTAATAGTGATATACTATACAACTAGGCACATGTATAATATTATTAACTACGACCGTAAGAAAGACATACTTATTTCTAAAATCTTATCCGTAATCATCAAATGTAAGCTCTAAAAAACAGTAAATGTATAACACTACCAAAATAATAAGTAGGAGGAATAAAAATATTCATCTAAAAGCAATAAATTTCAAAACAAAAAAATTAAAAAATAAAGGAAATCCTTGGAAAACAAAATGTAAAAAATCAGTAAATATAATTTATGGGGAATCAGGATAAGTACGATAAACTAAAAAAATAGTTCTAAACAAAGGAAATTAAAATATGCTTCCAAAATAAACAGAATTCTTGAAAAACGAAATTAAAATTTGTTATTTAATTAAATGTTCAAATAATCCACCTCTTTGTTCCTGACAATATGCAAGTCTATGATAAAAATTATTTCGTACATTCGAAAACATTTCCGGGGTTATAGTATTTGCACAATCAACAATTTTCTGTTGTAGTTCCCCAATATTACGTGCTCGATTGTGTTGATGACTATACAGGGTTTCCTTTACATACCCCCAAAAAAAGAAATCCAGGGGCGTTAGGTCGAGGGATCGAGGCGGCCAAACAATTGTACTTCCGGAACATATTAAACGTTCATGAAATGTTTCCCTTAAAAATATTTGAACCAAACGGGCTTCAGCAGGACAGTTATCCTGCTGAAACCAAATATCGTCAAAATTCACATCAAGGGCACGAACAGCAGGTATAATTTCATTTTGTAGCATTTGTAAATATTTAGCTGCTGTTAAGGTGCCGTGAATAAGAAAAGGACCAATGATGTGATTCCCCAAAATGCCGGCCCACACGTTCAATTTTTGAGGATACTGAGTACGCAAAGGTAGATAGAGATGAGAGTTTGCTTTAGACCAATATCTTGTAGCCATTGGATTATGACGTCCATGTAAATAAAAAGATGATTCGTCCGTAAACAAAATATTTGCAATAAACTTGTTATCCGCAATGACTTTATCCATTACCTCTTCGCAAAATGCTACGCGTTTTGATTCATCGTGAGGAAATATTTCTTGACGTTTTTGAACTTTGAAGCTACGGTATCCTTGCCTATTCAAAATTTTTCTTACAGTTCTCGCGGGTATATTGACTTGTTCGGCAATTTGGCGCGATGAGCATGGTTCATTATGTTCAACCGCGCTACATACTAAAAATTTCCCGTTCCTCTCTTCCTTCATTCAATACGCGCATTCTAGGTTCCCTATTTATACATTTTCGACAATTTTGCACACACCCAGTAGATTCAAACTTATGAACAATACTCATTATTGTTCGTATTGTAGGCACAGGTCTATTTTGGAAAGAAAAAATAAATCGCCCTACTACCTCTTGAGCAGTACTACCAGAGTAGTACCACTTAATAATTTGTATTCTTTCCTCGTTTGTATAAACGAACATATTGCATAAAAACTAGAAAAACAAGCCAAAATCAAATAATATAAAATATAACTGGGAATGAAAACCAAATTTAATTCAATCATAAAAATAATAAATCTCAATGAATTCTTATAATGTTAACTGAAGATACTTTTTTAAAAATATTACGAATGGGAATAATAGCTAAAAATGAAGATAACAACCCTTATAAATGCAAACATGCCACTATATTGGAATCTTATGGTCGTAATGATCGTATCGGCACCGGCTTGTCGTCTGACTTCCCCACTACTTTTGTCGCCCACATATGTACATATTGGCAACAACGTTCGTTTCAATACATGCATTTTAACTGGCATGCACGATAAAAACAGGCCGAACCTGTATATAAAATATTGCTTTCCATATGTTTTTTATTAGACCAATAAAGCGTCGCTTTATACAGTTTCAATAAAGCGTTATTTATTTATTTATTTCATTTAACTGAAAACGGCCAATATTAGCAAATTAAGCTTAAATAATGGTATAAGAACAATGTACAACAAATAAGCAATCACATAACTAACGCAATTTGACATGACCGCCCTCCATTTCAAAGCACTTTTCCCAGCGCTCTATAGTTGACCGAAACACGTGCTGCAGCATATTTGGTGTAATTTCTTCTACCACTGCTCTAATGCGGTTTTGTAAGTCCTGAAGGTCTCGATCCGGTGTTTTATAACCCGTTTTTGAACAACCCCAAGCGAAGAAATGAAGGGGAGGTAAGTCTGGTCAACGCGGTGCCCATCACCATTGCGATCCCCTGCCGATCTACCTCCTTACAAGGACGCCGTCTAAGTAATCACGGACGATTGTGCAAAATGAGGCGGTGTCCCATTTTGCTGAAATATCACGGTATCAATAGTGCCAGCCTCGATTAATTGCGGCTCCAAAAACTGTTTCATCATATCGAGGTACAGTAACATTCAAAATTCATGTCTCTCTAATAAACTGGTATCTACGAATGGCATATCTACTTTAAAATATATTACAGTGGCTTGTGTATTCTTCTCGCCTGTGTAGTTATAAAAACACTGTGTGTTTTTATTATATGTTTATTTTTCCTTTTTAAAAGGTTGTTTACTGAACGAAAATATTTGTAAATATGTGCGTATACATAATTATTGCTCCAAATTCATTTGCAAAAAATTTTGATATCATTGAAGAAGCGCCTTTAACATAAAAGAAAAAGTATTCAAGTATTAACCATCATATCTCTGTGAAATTTATGTTATGGTTTAAAAAGTTATCCAAACATACGCAGGTCTTCAAATCAATCAAAATTTAGGATTATTATCCTTTTAATAATTGCTGATTATACAGGGCCAATTGGTTAAAGATATGTAATAATACCACAAATATAAAACAAACATTTTATTCTGTAATTAAATACCACAATAAACAATATAATTTCCAAAATATGTATTAAACAAAACAGCAACTTGTGTAAATAAATTAATAACTCAATAAACGAACACTATTACTAATGTAATAAAAAAATATTTCTAATGTGTGAGTTTAAGGTTTTAATATCTTGTATAAAAACCGTTGTTTTGAACGCATTCTTGTAGTCTCTCAGTCATAGAATTAACCAGATGTTCACAATATTCACGGCCACGCAAGGGGTCTCATACTTCCGTCACATTTCGAGTTAAATTTTCTACATTCCTTACACTTCTGTTTCCATCATCTGACCAATTGCGGACCATTGGATCCCAGAAGTTTTCAATTGGGTTAAGATCCGCCAATGGGGCAGATCATGGTATAACATGAATTTCTTCATGATACGCAAACCAATTTCTTACGATGTTCGCAGTATCGATGGGTGAATTGTCTTGAACAAAATATATGGGACCATCAGGAAAAAAAGTACGGGCACTTGGTAGCAAAATATCTTCTAATATAGTAACGTATTCTTCGCTGGTAAATCGACTAGTTCTCCAGGACCAGCATCACACATCCAACCCCAAAATGCACAGCTTATTCGAGTACTTCTTTGAGTAGGCTGAACATGTTCGGGTTAATATCTTGTTAAATTACGCCGCCATAGAACTTTCGCAGAATCTTCAGAGGTTGAAAACATCTTTTCATCTCTAAATATTACGTTATGCCAATCTCTGTTTAAATTGTCTCTCGCAAAACGTACTCTAGCTTCCGCGTGTTCGTTAGTCAATTCTATTTTTTGCGCTGGTTTTCTACACAGGAGACCTATTTTATTTAGCTGGCGTTTTATTGTAACATTTGAGCAACCCAGCCCGTTGTTCTTTGATCTTTTCTGTTGCAGTAAAGGGATTTGTCAATACCCACTGTTCTATTTGAGCAATTTGGTGCTGACTTAAACAAGGTTTCCGGCCGGTACGTGGCAAATTCCGAAGTGGTCTGTCTTCAACATTGTTGATCCTGTAACGAGAAATCCAACGCTGAATTTGTCTTGTCTGTAAATGCAACAAACTAATGAACAAATGAACTGTCGGTTTCTATGACATTTGCTTACCGATAAATCTACTTCATCCGCAATTTGGTGCTTAGTGTAACCACATTGCCAAAGGGCAATAAATTTACCCCTTATTTCTAACGACGTTTCACGACGCTGATTTTCAACCATTATTATTTGCAAATAATGATGAATATACTGTTTCGTTTTCGGGTTCGCAATAAACAACTCGTGCAAATGTTTTGAAACAGTCTGTATATTTACACACTTAAAACTACTACGAATAAATTAACACACATATTTATTTCTTTATTGCACTGTAATAAAAACTGCACCGCTCTATATATATATTTATTTTAAACTGTTCGAATATTACTGAATGAATGAATTCCTTATCCCACCGGCGGTATTTATATATATCGAGAATTCGTAAGTGCTTGCCGGGAAATATATTAGGGAGACATGAGTTCTGAATGTTATTGTACTTGTTGCCACAAACCGTCTGTTCGGAAAACATAAAAGGTCCATATGTTTTATTGTGCGAGATGCCTAATGGAACATTCACCTTTGGCAAAACTCTCTGCCATCCATATGCTGCTTTAAATGATTCGTCTACCTATATACGACAGTAATGTTTATTTACTTTGCCGCAAATGTGAAACGTCGCTTCATCGCTGAATAAAATGTGCTGCATTAAATTTTCTCTGTTTGCTGCCTCCAGCAAATCATAACACACTGTTCGACGAGATGCACAGTCTTCAGCGTCCAGATGATGCAGTATGTGCAAATGATATACACGTTTCTTGAAAGTGAAAGGTAAAATTTCCAAACATCAACTTCTCGACTCAGCTGTCGAGTTGATAAAGAAGATAGTTTGTTCAATTGCGTCCTGAATTTTCTGAAATAGATTTGCAGAAACAAAGGGTCTTCCCGAACGTGACGCATCATTAACGCTTCTTGTCGATACTTATTGATAAGTCATCGAATATCGGCTCCTGTGGACCCTCGTTTTCTAAACTTTCTCGTAAACTCTTCGCGACATTCTTCCTAAGTTAACCCTCGCAATCGGGCACGCACTACGGCTATTCTCTCTTGTAAAGTTAACATTTTAAATAATACCTACAACAGTAAAGATATTGTACTAGGTAATATCTCATACATATCAGTTCAATCCTCCTAATAATTATTAAATCCTATTACCGTTTAAATGTCATAAATTGAACCGTATATGCAATGCAATAACACTCTAGACATATTTTGAAAAATTGCTATTATTTAATGAACAACCCTCGTATGTACTAGTTGTATAATCTCTTTATATATCATCTACTATTTCACTCATAATACGAAGGTATTTTATTTATATGCCCGACTAGCTTTATAGTTTATCTTTATATAAAATATTTTACTCTATCCTAACTCTTTATTTAATTTACAGTCTTTAACTCTGCCTACAATTATATACTTTTATTAATCTCAATAATCCTTTTTGAATTACTTATTTTTTTCTTCTGAACTAACATTTTATAATTTACTGATTTCTGTAATATTTTTATACATTCTATACTTTAAATAATCCAATTTACTAAGAAGTGTACAATAAAACACCTAGATGTCACCACTACTCATTCCATTTCAATATATCAAATGACATTTATTTCATTGAGGTTATAAATAAACCAAAATATTTCCTTTAGATGAGTATTTGACTATGATAAAATAAAACGATATTCTACTAATAAATAATATGTTTATATTCAAAATTCGTGTGTTTTTTTAAAAATATGGGACATTTGCTGACAATAAATATAATATGGAAACTTGATATTTGACGTTTATAAAATATTTACTCAAAGTATTTAGTTCCAAACCCAACTAAATAATGCAGGTACGTACTCTGATATTATTAATTATTGATATACAAAATTAAGTAATTCTTTCTATTACTTACTTTCTCAAAATTAATTTAAACTATTATTACAATGTGTTCAAAACTATTTACTGGCTTGATAACTCCATAAATTTGTATTCAAATGAAAATTATTCATGTCTTGACATATTACTGGATAGTAGAGAATTAAATTAACTTATGTTGTTTATAACAAATGTACTTGTTGTAATATCAATTAGTTCAGTCTATTTCTATACTGAATTATATTGCAAATAATTTAATCTTCTCCAATATTCACAAAATGTTATCTTTCTTTAATAATGACACAAAAAAAATACTAAAATGGTAATACTTAATTGCTTTCTTCTTTTAGATGAGTACTATCCACTTCTTGATGACGTTTTTTGGACGGATACCACTTCTCTGATGTTGATAAACTTCAATCTAGTTCAAACTCTTGAAGGAAAAATACCAACTATCCTGTACAGGAACTTGCTCGATGTGGGAATAAATTGTCCTTACGATATTTAGCCAAATCTCTTCGTACACAGCAAATTCTCCTATTCACCCGGAAACTTGTGAAATTCACCAACCTTTATGGATCTCTAGTGATAACCTGCCTCTTTTGAACACCAGTACTTCTGGAATCTGCTACCTTTTATAATAACCGGATCTTGAAGATTTCTTCACCCTTTATGGATCTCTTGTGATAACCTGCC
This sequence comes from Amphimallon solstitiale, assembly GCA_963170755.1. Taxonomy (NCBI): domain Eukaryota; kingdom Metazoa; phylum Arthropoda; class Insecta; order Coleoptera; family Scarabaeidae; genus Amphimallon; species Amphimallon solstitiale. Next base: position 200,052,488 of record OY720675.1, read on the forward strand.
TCTTTAAAACACCAGTACTTCTGGAATCTGTTACCTTTTATAATAACCGGATCTTGAAGATTTCTTCACCCTTTATGGAATTTCAAAACTCTGGTACTAAATAGCCTTCTGAAAACTTATATGATCCCGGAGATATCAACTCTATTTCGGATATACCTGGATCTTGTACAAAATTGTAAGTACAATTACTTTTTTTATATTAATTTATTTGTAGTTAACGAAGTTCACTCAAGACACACTTTTCTCATTTATAAATATCTATTATCGCGTTAATATCAGAAAAGATATTCTCTTTTCCAAAAACACGTCTACCGCTTTTTAGAATTCGAAAAATTCTCCCGTTTATTTATTCATTTCCCTAGTAATCCTTTCTCATTTTGTATTCTCCAATCAAAGTTTTACAACAGCAATAACCATCAACAACATAGCTTTTAAATTCTCTAATATACCTAGAATACTTCTTAAAATTGTATTATCTGAATATCTAAATTCTTTTCATAATTTTATAAACCCTTCTTTTCATATTCATATCCCAATACCTCTCTACATTTATATTTCTGAACACATGTCAAATAATGACAGTTCCTGTATTTCAAATTATTCCCGGGAACTGTTCTACAATACAATCTATACACCTTTCAAAATAAGATTCTAAATATTTTTATCACCTCATAAACGTCAATTACCCAAGTTTTTACAAATTTATAATACATTTTACAAAATAACAACTAATATTCAACTCTCTTCTTTCCAGAATATTTTGAACTTCTAAGAACAATGAACATGGTCAACCTTTCCATATACAGGTGGTTATTTATAAAATTCGAATACTTGTTAAATGCAATAAACCTCTTTTATAATTAACTCAATAAATCTTATTTTAAACACATCATAATAAATTTTTCTACGTTTATTTAATTAAATTTGGTAACTTTAATAACTTTCCATATTATATTGTTAACGTATGCCTTTATACTATAACAATATATTACTACATTTTCCATCAACTGGATCGAGACTTTACGGGCACACTGTATATATTTAGTACGTATTGTGCTTCATTCCTTCAATACCATTTAGGGCGAGTTTGTGTTTAAGAGAGAGAGAAAGAGAGAGAGTCCAGTACTTAACAGGTAGGAGAAGTAGAAGTTAAACATTTTTTATCTTATTAGTTTGTAACTAAGAATCATGCAGAAATACGAAAATGTGTATGTTGTTGCATTTAAAAATTTCTACTGTGGTCACCGTCTTATGGAATACTCTGTATAATTTAAAATAAATTAAATTGAATAAAAGCGTATATAATCAGCGCTTATCACAGAAAACAAGAAGAATGAATGTGCTTAAAACCACACGGCAGAAGTGAAAACTTCATCAAGGCGAGGTTAATAATACGAAATACACGCGTATAATATTCAGTAACGTATTACATAAAACGTATTCGCACATTTATTACATATACACATGCACACACGCGTACAATATTCAGTAACGTATTAAATAAAACGTAAACCTCAATCATCCTCGTATCTAAAATTTCACATTCATACGTCAATTTTCAAAAAATTCTTCGCCCATTTTGTTTTTTTTGACATTTTGACTTTGGATTCGTGATCGGCGATCTAAGACACCCCAGTATCTAAAATTTCACATGCATACGTCAATTTTCAAAAAACTCGTCCGCCATTTTGTTTTTTTTGACATTTTGACTTTAGATTCGTGATCGGCGACCTAAGCCACCCCCGTATCTAAAATTTCACATTCATACGTCAATTTTCAAAAAATTCTTCCGACATTTTGTTTTTTTGACATTTTGACTTTGGAATTGTGATCGGCGACCCCCAAAACCCCCGTATCTAAAATTTCACATCAATACGTCAATTTTCAAAAAACCAGTCCGCCATGATGTTTTTTTTGTTGACATTTTGACTTTGGAATCGTGATCGGCGATCTAAGACACCCCCGTATCTATAATTTCACATTCATACGTCAATTTTCAAAAAACTCTTCCGACATTTTGTTTTTTTTTTCACATTTTGACTATGGAATGATGATCGGCGACCTAAGACACCCCCGTATCTAAAATTTCACTTTCATACGTCAATTTTCAATAATACGAAATACACGCGTATAATATTCAGTAATGATGGTAACGTGTCGGCTTCATAGTACTTCAAACCCTTGCAGCTCGGGATCGAATCTGTTCTGGAACATGAATTTATTTATTCAGTTAAATTTCAATTTAATTGAAATTAAATACCTCTATATGATATATTTATTTATCTTGTTCCCTTAGCCGACTTTACCCGAACGAGCGTTACATATCCGAGCGTTGCAGTCAGTCCTATTCAGTGCCTACAATCAGCGCAACGCGCCTAAAGAAGTTTACACTTCAAAAACTGCTTTGAAAAATCCTTTTTCATAACGGCAGAATCTGCCTAACCAGATGACTCATCCAGTATTATCATTTTCATTATTATATTAGTATTATCATTTTTTATCAACAAGCATTTTTTTACAATAAGTGTAAGTATTATAAATTTTTCAAATTGATCAGAGACACATTTTTGATGATATCCAAGTTTGATAAGTTGGCATGCATTTAGTTCTTTTCATAATATATAAATACATAAATATATAACCAAATTTGTACGCCTGAAACACTTACCATCTGGAGCAATATTAAATCTTGTGAGAAAAATGTTTTGTTTTCTAAAACCTCAGTGCAAGGTGACTTACCCGATATATTTACGTGATATATTCACTTAACCATTAAAGCGAGTCTCATACTAAAAAGGGCTTCATATCCTTCATATACTATGATAATGCATAATCCTGGATAATAGAATCTCGTAAGCGATTATGTGCATAGTTTGTCCCTAGAGAATTTGACGTCTCAGAAATAATGTCGAAGCGATTGACAGGCAGTAATAAATATCTTTTGCTTCTTGTTTTATAGTTATATGCTATAAAGTACGAGATTAGAATATGGCGAGTTTCTAGTACATAAAACACAACACGCTAAGTACTTTGGTAAAGTTTGCTGGATTTATGCTTTTATATATTAAAGTTAAAGATAAATAAAATCACAATTTAATTTACATATTTACAAGAACACTATAGATTATATTAACGTCAACATATGTGTCGATATTATGTAAATATGCATAGAAGAGATTATTCTTAGTCGTTAGTAGTTATGCATGTACTTTACTGTGTTCTTGGATGTAGAGACTGTCTAAAGGTAAATAATCAAAAGAAACTTAAATTTTTTTGCAGCAGATATTGTACAGTGTTTTCATTTCGTCTTCTAGAAGATTCGTAGATCTGTTCTGTAACTGATTATTATTTTCCTGCGGCAGCGAGGTCCAACTGTCTTGCAATCTTTTTGATGGTCTTCCGGGAGGGCGCTGTCCTCTCCGTTTCACTTCCAATGCAATAGGTACGGACTATTCTGTTTGTGTCCATCCTTTTTATGCGCTCGTATCAGTGTCTTCTCCGCTGCCTTCCCCATCTTACTATAACTTGAACTCCGCATGCCTGCCTCATATCATCATTTCTTACTCGATTCCAAAGAGTTTTGCCTTCTATTGTCCTCAGAGTCTTCATTTCGGATGATCGCATTGTTCAGTGTCTGCTCTGGTTTCGACGCCGTAGGTCAGTACTGGTCTCACACATGTTTTATAAATGCAGATTTTGCTTTCTATTCTCATGTGTTTATTTTTTCATATAACATCGCTTAGATATCCAGAAATTGCGGCCGCTTTATTAACCTGGCTTGTAAGATCATTTTCCAGATTCTGGTGACTGAACATGTTTACTCCTAGGTATTTAATTTGCATTACCTGTTCTATGGGTTTATTTTGAATTACCAGCTTGTTCTTTAGCGATGGTTAGATATTTTGTTTTTTCGTCTGATATAGTTTTGTCTGATGTTTTTTATTTAACTTATCTTATGGTTTGGAAAACTTCAATTTCATATATACATCTTTGATTTCTCGGTTTATAATCCATATTAAATAAACTCCATAGTCATTGCAAAGGCATGTAACCGCATTAGTCATGGTTAACCCTTTTTCACTTTAGTACAGCACTCATTTTGTTTGTTACATTATATTTACAAAACAGGGCACAATATGTATTCTATAACGGCTACAAGTCTCAAAGATTCATTACCGCACTGGGACTTTCACAGGAATCCAATATTGGCTCCCTGCCTTTTATAATACGAGGGATATTTGAAATGTGTTCGGCCTTTTTAACAAAAACACATATTTCAAAGCATAACAAAATTTATTCTTCAACGTAATCTACTTGCAACTCGATACATTTGGTCCAAAGTTTTCCCCATCACTTCAACCCTTCAGAAAAAAATAGATTATCCACCTGAAAAATATTGATTTAAAGCATCTTTAATTTTAGCATTAGACACAATTTTTTTTCTGCCGAGATATTTTTTCAAAATTGGGAAAAGGAAAAAGTCATTGGGGGCTAGATCTGGCGAATAGCGTGAATGCGGAAGCAACCCAAACTTCAATTCGTTTAATTTTGACATTGCAATCATGCATGTGTGAACCCGAGTGTTATCCTCGTGAAAGGGGTTTTCTTTTTGCACAGTGTGAAGGTTTTTTCATAACTGTAGACTTGCGGAATTTATCTAGCAATGCAGCGTATTACTGCCGTTGATTGTTGAATCCTTTGCAATGTAGTCAACAAGAATTATTCCTCGGCTATCACAAAAAGCTGTCGCCATTACGTTCATTGCAGAGAGAACGACCTTTACAATTTGTTTCCTGAGTCTTTTTCCCTTTCAAATGAAGGACTTTTATCACTGCGCTATACTCAAGTTACATTGTTGAACGACAGTCTGAACTGACAACTTTGGAAGTGACAAACTAATGATCAGTATGACTTGCAATTGTTACAGTCTACATAGGTCGGGGCCATCTCTCGGAATTTTTTTCCTACAATTGCTTTATGTCGGTAAGGCCGGAAACATTCCAAATATCCCTTGTATTCATTAATAACCAGTTCGATTTTATCAAATGTAATAAGTGAAGTGTTTTTGCTAGTGACTTAAAAAAAATATTTGTAGTTGTTAATTATGTTGTTACCACCTGGGGTGCGAAAATTTTGAACATATCGACCAACTGAGGGCAGTACCATTTTCAACTGGTTATTTGTGCCCTTTTCAATATTCTCCAGTGCCCCAAAATCGGTTCTTTGAAACTGAGTTTTGCATCTTGCGAATTAAGTTACTGTAAAGTGGTGGCTATTTTGGGCATTGTCGTGATGCAACACCTAATTGTTCTTGTTGTTCAGTCTCACAGGAATGCTCCTTTTTCGAAGTATTTAAAAGTCTCGTACCCTGAGGACACTTTCGCCACTTCTTAAAATTAGTAATCTCCTAGTGAAAGTTTTAACATCAATCGACATGAAAACCTGAGATCAACGCCTCTTTGCATTTTGCAAAAAATTCCATCCTACTGTGCCCAAATTGGACGGCAACGGATATTGTGACTCATTTTAAGAACAAAAATACAACAGCTATCAATATTGTTGATAGATTGTTGTTATATCTTATTCGAATTCGATAAGAAATGTTGTAATGCGGCAAAATTTAAAAACACTCTATCGAAGGTACTTACACTCAGAAGAATTTGAAATAGTAATAATTTATTTTCTTTTAAATATAATTTAAACATCATGCTACACTTATGTTTAGCTCCACCTTCAGTTGATTCAATGCAAGAAAACTTATTAAGTATAACTTTCTTACAGTTGAAAATACAGGATCCGTCATATTTCTTGGGTTTTTAAGAAACTTAAGGAGCTGTTGATCGTACTTTTAGATTTGACATTTATTGTCAACTTTTGACGATATTAAAAAAATGTGAAATAGCCGAAATTTTTAGTTACCTGTTTCTTCATAACCATTAAAGATAGAACAAAACTAAAAGGCACCTGGTTGTAATTTTTACGTAGAATTTAGTATACGTAATTAACCTAATCACCAAAGTATGACATAAACTTATGTTACTTTAATTGGCAGCCACAGTTAGCCATGACTTCATTAAAATGCTTATTTTTTTCTGATTTCATAGATAGGTTTGGTATGATTATCTTTCTAAAATTTAAGTTTATGTTATATCTTGATAATTAATTGTCCCATGAATTTTTAACTAAAAGTATTAAATTCCATGTAAAAATTACTACCAGGAGCCATTTTACTTTACAAATCTAAAAGTACTATCAAATCTCCTTAATTTTTTTAACAACGTTGCTAATTTAATCGACCCTGTATATAAAAAGTAGAACTTGTTAGTGTCTGTTGTGTATAGTACATAGTAATATTATATATCCTAAAATGATTTTTCGTATATGTGTCATGATAGTGTACAAACGTAATTATCGTGAATTTATTTTACATATTACAAAATTATTTCAAAATTTTCCAATGCACATTTTTTCAAATCTATATTATAATAATTTTGCTTTTTTTCTCATGTATTCATATAAATATATTACAGATATTCCATTAATTCCTATAAAAAAATGTAGACATTTTAAACATCAGCAAATGACAAATTCAACATTTACAAGTTATTACTCTCTGACATCTAACAAAATGTTTACAACTTGGCAACTACTCAACATTTGATAACAAATGATTGACGTGCATTGACAGATACGAAATCCCGACGAAACACGACACATCCTCATAAGACTCTTATATTATTATTTATTACAAAAAGCAATTGCGCTACTGAACACCTAAATACAATTTTTCAATATATTTGATGGATTAGAATCATTAGCTAAGGATTAATTTATACACATACATAGAAAGTCAAATATTATCTAGATCTGCCAGCTCATAACTACTCTCCGAAAACAAACAATCGCCAATAAAATATTTATTTACATTTTTGACCGAACGAGCAGACGATTGTTATACCTTTGTCTTTTTCTTTTTCGTAATATTTCGATTATAAACAACATAATTGAGTCTTTAATGTTATTTTATGGAGGTACCTATATATAGAATAACTTTTAACAGAAGTTGTGTGGCGTTTTTCATGAATATAAATAGAACTTTGATTCGTACCGCCTTGTAATTCCGCGATACTGATCTATAGCAATTTTTGAATAATCTATATAGACACTAATTGCTAATTATACTAATCCTAATTATAATTTTAAATAAGAGAAATTCAAAGCATATATTACTAAAATTCATACATAGGGACGGACACCTGATAGCAACTAGACAGTTATGTTCCCAATCACTTATTGTTAACGACAACATATTTACTACACCTACGGACACGTGTTATTTGTTTCATAATTTGAAATTGCATTTGTGCGCTATTGAAAAAAAAGCGATTGATTTCTGTTTCAATATAGATATCCATATACTTGCGCTGGACTATTGAAATATAACTACAAGAATTTTGTAGATAAGAAATCCTAGAAAATTTTTCAATTAATAGAGTATTAACATCCACTGGGAATAAAATCAAGTTGGGTAGAATACTTCAAAAACCGATAAATTTCTTCGTTACCTACAGTTTTAATTTCATCACTCAATGTGATGGAACATAAAAGCTGCAGTGTTTCTTATGTGGCAAAGTTTTTGTTAATGGAAGTATAAATCCAGCAAAGTTGTAAAAATATCTTAGACCTGTTCACGGATCTGACAGCATCAACATTTTTCGTGCTAGAAAAGGTTTATAAAAAGCCGGTATTTTACATAAACTTGGATTCACCCTAACACAAAAGCCATATCTCGAAGCATCATACAAGCTATATTATCTTATGGCCCAACAATAGCAAAAGCGCATACAATCCCTGAAACATTAGTGAAATCTTGTGCCTTAGATATTGTGAAATTGTGTGTAGTACGGGTCAAAGGAAAAAAATTGAAGCAGTTCCTCTATCAAACGATGTCCTTCATTCAAGAATTGTCGTCTAATATTTTGAAGCAAGTGGATGAAAGCACAGATGTGTCACAATGTAGCCAACTCTTGGTGCTTGCTCGTTAAGTACACAATAAAACGCAAAGTTTCACAGTAGAATCTCCTCTTTGTGACCTATATTTGGGAAATACCAAGACGTCACATATGTTCGAGATAATAAAAAGTTTCTTTTTCAAACACAGCGTAGATTTGAAAACTAGGCTTGCTAGTAATGCTCAGATGAAGCCCCCGTGATGCTTTGGAGCACATCTTTGTTTGCTGCTTTGATAAAGACAGAAGTTCCCAATGTCACAATTAGTCATAGACATGCACTAGTGTCTTAAACTTGACCTACATTTCTGAAGGATGTCATGTTTACGTATTTGTCAAAATATTTAACTTTATCAAAGCAAGAGCATTTCCACCATCGTTTTAGAAGCTTTGTCAGGAAATGGGATCAGAACACGAAATACTGCTCCGCTATAAGTTTGATGGCTGTCAAGGGGACAAGTATTAAAGAGCTTATATGAGTTATTTGTGAAAGTGTCACTTTTTCTGAAAGAGAATTTTAAATTTATTTTACTAATCATTTGAGAGTGAAGATTTTTTTTACACTTGAACGAGAGTAACGTGTCTGCGATTCAATCGTTCGAAGTTTTTTTTTTAGGTAAGTTGCCTCTGTGAAAAAAGAGGATGGACAGGTAACACTAACAATTTTTGGATTTTGGATGGAGGCCAGATAAACATGGAATTACGAAAAGTATGTCAAAACTTGAGTAGAAATACAGAAAGAGGTGTAACAGCATCTGGAAACAATGAAGGTTACTTTAACCCGGAACACCTGAATAAATAGATATGGTGTTCTTTAACTGGGACAAGCCCTCCCACTTTTTGTCAAACGAGCTATATGCATCATGACTCAGTTTGCAACAAAGAATCACTGTGAAATGAGGTACTCAATTCTAGTGTAGATCTAAACTAAAAGTCGTAATCGTTTACACGTTAAAGAGATAACAATTGAATCGTTGAATCCAAGTAGCAGCGTCTTCTCATCAAATAGTAAGTTAGATGCTTGAAAAATATCGCAAAATCCCAATATTATGTAACAAAACCTTAAAGTCCCCACAAATAAAAAGTGATTTTCAAGATGCACTGTTTCGTTTTCCTGTAATTCTCTTCGACATAGTTCTGTGGTATTTTTTAAATATTAAAAGTGGTCCGTGACGACAAAAAGTTTAAGAACCACTGACGTACGGGCTGATATACACACTGCTTCAAAGATATTCACTGGAAATACCAAATATAAAATCATAAGGATTCCATCATTTTCCGAATATCAAATAAGTACAGAACCGCCAACAACAAATGAATTAGGGGAAGCACTAAATATTCTAGGAAAGGTAAGCCTCCAGATGTAGATCAAAAATCCCAATATTATGTAACAAAACCTTGAAGTCCCAACAAATAAAAAGTGATTTTCAAGATGCACTGTTTCGTTTTCCTGTAATTCTCTTCGACATAGTTCTGTGGTATTTTTTAAATATTAAAAGTGGTCCGTGACGACAAAAAGTTTAAGAACCACTGACGTACGGGCTGATATACACACTGCTTCAAAGATATTCACTGGAAATACCAAATATAAAATCATAAGGATTCCATCATTTTCCGAATATCAAATAAGTACAGAACCGCCAACAACAAATGAATTAGGGGAAGCACTAAATATTCTAGGAAAGGTAAGCCTCCAGATGTAGATCAAAAATCCCAATATTATGTAACAAAACCTTGAAGTCCCAACAAATAAAAAGTGATTTTCAAGATGCATTGTTTCCTTTTCCTGTAATTCTCTTCGACATAGTTCCGTGGTATTTTTTAAATATTAAAAGTGGTCCGTGACGACAAAAAGTTTAAGAACCACTGACGTACGGGCTGATATACACACTGCTTCAAAGATATTCACTGGAAATACCAAATATAAAATCATAAGGATTCCATCATTTTCCGAATATCAAATAAGTACAGAACCGCCAACAACAAATGAATTAGGGGAAGCACTAAATATTCTAGGAAAGGTAAGCCTCCAGATGTAGATCAAAAATCCCAATATTATGTAACAAAACCTTAAAGTCCCAACAAATAAAAAGTGATTTTCAAGATGCATTGTTTCCTTTTCCTGTAATTCTCTTCGACATAGTTCCGTGGTATTTTTTAAATATTAAAAGTGGTCCGTGACGACAAAAAGTTTAAGAACCACTGACGTACGGGCTGATATACACACTGCTTCAAAGATATTCACTGGAAATACCAAATATAAAATCATAAGGATTCCATCATCTTCCGAATATCAAATAAGTACAGAACCGCCAACAACAAATGAATTAGGGGAAGCACTAAATATTCTAGGAAAGGTAAGCCTCCAGATGTAGATCAAAAATCCCAATATTATGTAACAAAACCTTAAAGTCCCAACAAATAAAAAGTGATTTTCAAGATGCATTGTTTCCTTTTCCTGTAATTCTCTTCGACATAGTTCCGTGGTATTTTTTAAATATTAAAAGTGGTCCGTGACGACAAAAAGTTTAAGAACCACTGACGTACGGGCTGATATACACACTGCTTCAAAGATATTCACTGGAAATACCAAATATAAAATCATAAGGATTCCATCATCTTCCGAATATCAAATAAGTACAGAACCGCCAACAACAAATGAATTAGGGGAAGCACTAAATATTCTAGGAAAGGTAAGCCTCCAGATGTAGATCAATGATCGCAATCTGGGCAGTTTTAGATAATATTCTAGTAGTTGATTTATGGACTTCTACAGAGATGTTGCACCTCCTCTTGAGACAAATTTGACACAAAGAAATATTTCCAGAAAGATGTCAGAATTAAATACCCCGAAACGTATCCTAACAAAATACCATAATAAGAAGAGGATAATATTGGTGATTATAGTAAAAAAAAACATAAAATCATTCTGAACATACTTGTGGACTAAGTATCACCAAAACACATAGCTTATGTATATAATAACGAATTACCATAAACTGCCCAATTTCAGGTCGTTATTGGGCCAAATTAATAAATCTATACCTTTGCTTTGGCACATTCTAGTAAATCGAAGAACCAGAAGAATTCTAACTTATCTCTATGTACGAAAGGAGAGTTGTGTGTCCATGTGCAGGTGTTCTACAATTCTCGGGCGTATATTGATATAAAGGGTTAAATTCTAACTTTTGAAAATATTTATATTGATTTTGCTTCTGGCTGTCACCAAGTTACTATCAACTTTCTTATTTTAAATGCAACACACCTGTTTGTCAATATTCATTCCAATTTGAATTTGACACAACAACAAGCAAAATAATCCTGTGAAACCCTACAAAAATTAAATGTTTTTTGATATAAGAAAACTAGATGCTATTCAAATAAATCAGTCTGTACTACAGAAGACATTTAATTTAAATGTATTTTCCCACCAATCTTTTAATGATGGTCTATCACCCTTTTCCGTGATTAAAAATATCTCATTGTTTTACAACTGCATAATTATACTTATATTACGTGTATATATTGTGGAAATAATAATGTTTTTGATATTTACATTGTAGCATTTCTATAATTCACAATGATAGATTAGCAAATTAATATTCAATGATCAATTATAACAAACGTTACTTTTATTTAACAGATAGGGTTTAAACATCAAAAATATAAAAATGTTTGTAATTCAATGTACCAGATTCCATTAATGCGAAAAAGCATCTGTATTATTAATACACTACATTCATAACCCTTTATGATCAAACGAATTGTAAATTGCAATCGAAAATAAAATTACGGGACTGGTGATATAGAAAGAAAACAAATAATGTGTATCTCTTTTACAGACAACTTATTAAAAAACAAACAAAAAGACCTTTTCATTCAATTAACGTCAGCAGCCACGTGATTGTTCGGGTTTTTCTTTGTTGTTGCAAATGCTTCGAAGGTTTAAAGAATTTCGAATTAAAACTAAAAAATATATGGAAAAGTTATGCGGGCATTTTTGTGGAATTTATATTTAAGCTGCTTATTGATTTTATTACTAATATACATATAATTCTACTTTTGCATAGTGTGTTCTTAGTGTATTCACAGATTGTCCCCATGATTTTGTATATTCTCTATTGCGTTATTGTAAGTGCTTTATGTACGTTGCCTTTTATAGAACAATAAAGACCCTTTGGCGTAGTTTGTAAAATGCAGACCACATGCATTTAGAATGGATCGAAGTCCAAGAACCGATGGCTTTAGATTAACCACGCAAAATGCATATATTACAAATTCAACAAATCTACGACAGAAACATGTTAGTGTTGGTGTTTATACAGTGGGGTTTATACAGTGGGCCTCTTCTATTTCTGCATCATACTATAATATGGATGATTAATTTTCTATTATTACTCTACACAAGAAGTTTGATTCATTTAGCACTGCTTTTGTACAAATTTTCATACAAAAAGCATGTTATCAAAATATGATAATATGATAGTATGCGATAATTGTTCATTACTACCTAATTACTGAGATGAATTTGAAACATGTTATTATGCAGCAGTCATGTTATCGCTGAAATCATCGTCAATGATAGTTGTTTCTTTTTTGCTAAGAATGATGCAGTTATTACTCACCACGATCTCGTATACACGAAAATAAATGAATTTATTACCTACCTTACTAGCCACTTATAGCTCTTATTTCTAAAATTTATTGGACGGCCCCTGTAGACAGACGATGTTAGACGTCGGTGACGCCTCCTATAGATCAGTATATCTCGCTTATGCATTTCTATACTTCAGAATTTCAAAAAATATATGGACGCTAGAGCAAATGTTTTCATTTTATTTGAAGAAACAGGCTTGAATATCATACATTATTTAGAATAATAGTTTTTCACCATTACGTATAAAACAAATACTGGAGCAAAATCGATCAAAAAATTTGTCTTTTTTTTCGGCTTGCAACCAGGTAAGACCGTATATAATATTTATAACAAAACAATCTACAGATGAAATGGCCATTGGCGGCATTTTTCTGTGGTGCAGACCTTTTTTATTTGGAGAATCATCAGAAATTGACCATTTCTAAAAATGGTGTTTTTAAACATCGTCATATCTGCCAATTTAATTAAGCTATCGATCTGAATATTTTTAAAATTTGAAGCACATAAATAAGCGCTTCTAGAGATATCATTTCCCTATTGAATATTGTATACTGATGTACGTGGAGATTCTCGACAATAGCTTCAAGACTTAAATCGCTGCCTATGTCATTTTCGCATGTTAAATGTAGTGAGAGTATCACAGCGACATCTAACACCCAAAAGATGACACGGAAAAAAGCGATGGCTTCTGACAGCATGTTCTGCTATACAGAGGCCTGTATGTTAATAATGTATCTCATGTAATAGAGCCTTAGGTGTTTGTATACTGATATTGGATTAAATATCAGTTTACCTGTTCTGTCGCTACGAAGGTACTAAGGTTCACTTAGCAAATTTTTTTTTAATTGTGGAATGTTTTAAATTCTTTCTGCGAAGCAATTATCGACAAAATGAAGGAGACATTTTTGGGGAAAAGACCCGACCTAGGACCTATAGTTTTTTAAATATGAAAATTACTGTGACGCACAAAATTGGAGCGCGTTTCTATTAGGACCGTATGAGGTGGTAACTAGATAAGATATACTACCACTAGCTCGCGTAACGTGGCATTATTGGAAGATATTGTATATGACGTGAAGTAGGTACGAATATATTTGCTTTATATAGACGGGCCTGGCCCATGCGTAAAGCAACAAGATCTTGCAGCAAAAAAAATGAAGGGGCATGTGAAGCGCAAGCAGATTGTCATTCAGTGCAGTCTTTAACAGCATATGGTATGGTAACAATTCTATAGTCTTACGAAAAACAATTTGTTACTTTTAATAACCTGCGAAGAGTGTTTTTGAAAACAGGTTTGGACCGCGGACGAAAATGTCAGACTGTGCGAATAACTATAGTTTCTGACACTTATAAATGCTTTTCAATAAATACAGCAGAAAGAATTAAACGTGTTCAAAACATTCTTTATTTATCAAGAGTACGTATTTAGTATTTAGAGCTGGATTTGCAATATTTTTTGTATACATGAAATTTCAAAATTCGGACCCTAAATAACACTTTTACTCTTAGCGAGTAGCATTTTTTTTTTCGAATGTATTGCAAAGTATGCTTTCTATAGAGATTTATTAAGAGAATGGAAGTACTTAGAACAGAATTTTGAATAATTTTTGTATAAAAAAAATTATAAGGAATTCAAATGTACTCAAACGTATAGTTGAGAAAACTTTCTTAAAAAGGTCTTACAAAATTCCTACCGGAAATAGGTTTTTGCGAATATCTCGCAAATCATGCTTTATAGGCAAATACATTACCAAATAGATAGATTACAAATGCCCTTAAAACTGGATTTTCAATACTTTTTTTATAAAAAATGTTTCAGACTTTCGACCGCAAGCAACACTTTTACTCTTACGGAATAGTGATTCATTGCAAATACCTCATAAGTTATGCATTGTATATTGATTTATCATGAGTACAAAAGTGGTTAGAGATAGATTTGGAATAATTTTTGTATAAAAGGAACTTAAAATTAGGCACAGAATTAACACTTTTACTCTGATCGAGTAGCACTTTCTGCAAATACCTCGCAAAGTATGCATTCTCTAGAAATTTATTGAGACTATAAGTACTTAGAATAGGATTTTGAATATTTTTTTTTAAAACAATTTAAAAATTCAGACCTGAACTAACACATTTACTCACAGTTTTATTTTTTTAAAAATATAAAATTATTTAAAACGGTATTTAGAACTTCTGTATTGCATTCGAAAGGCACATGGGTATAAGAAAGTCGTGTGGTGCCCACACCTCATTTTCTAATTTAAGCTTCATAGGTTGTAGAAGAACAGGACAAACATAAAAAAGAAAATAATAACCATTCGTCTTAACATAAAGAGCACTGAAAAGTCAACTATTTTTGATATAACTGGTAGAGTGAACACTGGGCTTTTTTTCCTGAAATGTTTCTATTTTCGCATATTTTGACACACCAAATTGATAAATGATGCCTGAATTGTTTAAATGATTAGGTTTATATTTTACTTTAAAAAAATATCTGTGTGGTAGTATATATACTGTTATTATGTTCTTGGAAAGGTTTACGACTTTATTATTTAAAAATATATAAATTTATGCTTTTGTATATTGAATTTGTGTCATTTCAACTACTATTTAGGGGTGTAGTTGCGTGCCTTACAGGAACAGAAATAGCATTGCTACCACCCACTGCAGGAGGAATATTATCTTGCGTATTATTAAACAATATTTTGCCTAATACAGAATAGGAATTTGAAGACGTACATTTAAAATTTTACGATAAAAATCAGTATGAGCAATATTTACACATTTTAAAGCAAAGATTGACTTTTATTTCGATTTTCATGATATTTATTGTTTTAAACTACTCGGATGATATTTTACAATATCATAAAAGGAGCATAATATATACAGGGTGAGTTTTTTTGAATGTTTAGCATTGGGATCTCAGAAACTACTGGAGATAGAAAAACGCTTAAATAGGGAAAGATGCGCAGTTTTACGAGTTTGATTTAAAACTGCTTTTGTTTCTCCGATAACTTGCATGGCTTACTAGATATTCAAAGAAAACTGAATTTTAAGATTTTCTTTAAACATGCTTAGCACCGTTAATAGTAATTTTAGAGAAAAAGTGTTCAGACAAAAGTTTTAGATAATTTTACGCCAAATAAAACTATGTAGCTAATATTTTTTTTTCGTTGACCATTATCGAGTTATGACACAAACTTTTGTTTTTTTAAGTAGAAACCATAGTTGGTTTTGATATCATTAAAAAGCTTATTTTTTGCTGATTACAATGATATAAGGTTTGATGTGGTTATTTTAAAAAATAAAGAAGATATAGACATTTATATGATTGTTCACTTTATAAGATATAAACTTTAAAAAAAAAATGTTTGGTGTTTTGTAATTCAAAAAACGAAAAATCTGAGTTACAATAGTGTTCGTTGGAGCAGTCGAGATAAATATACTAATATTGCTTTCACGTTGAGTCACAGAAGTGAGAGCTGTTAATTTTTAATTTTAAGTCAAGTTAATTGTCAAACATTGACAATTAACTATTAATTAATTTAATTGTAACTTAACTATAAGCGGTGCAAACGGCCGCTTAATTATCATTAGTTTGCATTGGCTATGGAATTTTCTAACGTAGAAAAGCGTGATATGGTTGAATGTTACATTCGGTGCCAGAAAAATTCTGCTAGAGTTGCTGAATTTTATTTTGAAAATTATTTTGATCGACGTCAGCCGTCGCTACCTACTTTTAAGAGATTATGGGATAATTTAGCAGATTATGGTTCGTTCGTTAAACCAAAATCAAAAAAAGGGATGGATGAAGATAGAGAAATAAACATATTACCATGTGTCGCTCAGAATCCATCTACATCGACCCGACAAATTTCAACAGAAATGGGCTCCTCTCAACGCACTATTGTCAGAGTGTTGAAGAAGCATAAATTTCATACCTACAAATAATCAGTATCACAAACTTTACATGAAGGTGATAACATCAGACGAATAGCTTCTTGTAGATGGTTTAAAGATCAGTGTCAAAACGATCCACACTTTTCAATGAAAATATTTTGGACTAATGAATCTCGTTTCACAAATTGTGGAATGTTTAATAGGCACAATGAGCACATATGGTCTCAAACAAATCCACTTCACGTTGAACATAGGAGACCACAAATTTAATTTGGGTTTAATGTTTGGTGTGGTGTTATAGGATCAACTGTTCTTCCTCCTTTTATTTTTGATGGATCTCTAACTGGCATTCGTTATCTCAATTTCTTACAACACGATTTCGTGGAAATGTTAGATAATTTAAATTTAAGAATCCGAACAATGCTGCAATGGTTTCAACATGACGGAGCGCCTCCGCACAATCAACTGAATGTAATGTTAGAAATTATTTAAATTTGAACTTCCCTAATCAATGGATAGGACGAAATGCACCCATTGAATGGCCGGCTAGATCTCCTGATTTATCAGTTTTGGATTTTTTCTTGTGGGGTGTACTAAAGGACACAGTATACAAAAGAACACATGAAACAATCGACGATTTAAGAGAAGCTGTCTTAGTTGCTTTTAATAACATCGATAGGCGTAAAGTACGCAATGCTACAAATTCTGTTGTGAAGAGATGCAATTTGTGTATTAATAATAATAGAGGGATCTTTGAACATTAATAATGTTGTGTGCCCTTAATAAAAGTTCTTATAGTTTTAATTTTATTACTACATAAGATTTCAAAATAAGTTTTCGTTTGGTTTGTATTTTATCAGTTCGAAATTCAATTGTTTTCCATAAAAACCATAAAAATGTCTATATCCACTTTATTTTTTAAAATAACCATATCAAACCTTATATCATTGTAATCAGCAAAAAATAAGCTTTTTAATGATGTCAAAACCAACTATGGTTTCCATTTCAAAAAAACACAAGTTTGTGTCATAACTCGATAATGGTCAACGAAAAAAAAATATTAGCTACATACTTTTATTTTGCGTGAAATTATCTAAAACTTTTGTCTGAACATTTTTTCTCTAAAATTACTATTAACGATGCTAAGCATGTTTAAAGAAAATCGTAAAATTTAGTTTTCTCTGAATATCTACAAGCCATGAAAGTTATCGGAGAAACATAAGCAGTTTTAAATCAAACTCGTAAAACTGCGCATCTTTCCCCATTTAAGCGTTTTTCTATCTCCAGTAGTTTCTGAGATCCCAATGCTAAACATTCAAAAAAACTCACCCTCTATATAACACGGGTGTTTTTTTTAGAGGCGGAGAACTTTAAATTGAAATAAAACACAGATAAATGTCTTTAATATCCATGAATTGGGCTTTATTTGGAAGATAATTTTATGGCATTAATGTTGGATGTAATTTCGGGCATGTGGTCGCCGCAGCTGGCATAATCTGGAGGTCCAATTTTCACACACTCTTCGCAGTAAATCAGGCTGTATTTCGATAATAACGCGTCGAATGTTGACTTCCAAGTGCTCAATTGTTTGTGATTTATTAGCGTAAACAAGCGACTTTACGTATTCCCAGAGAAAATAATCTAATTGCGTCTAAGCGCACGAACGAGATGGCCAGTTAGCAGGTCCTTTTTGTGAAAGTAATCTTTCGTCAAATGTTTCTTGCAATAAATTAATTGTATCACAAGCTGTGTGGCATGTGGCGCCGTCCTGCTGAAACCACATGTCTGCAACATTAATGCCTGCCAAATGAGGAACAAAAAAGTTAGTAATCATGTTTCTATACTGCTCACAGTTGACTGTAACGTGCTGCCCATTATCGTTTTTGAAAACATATGGACCAATGACTCAACCGGCCCATATAGCGCACAAGATCGTGACTTTTTGTGGATGTAATGGTGTTTCGACAAAGGCTCGTGGAGTACCAGCGCTTCAAATGCGGCAATTCTGCTTATTCTGCTTTGTTTCTTCGGCTGTCGGCCTCATTGGGTCTTACCTTAGTGGGAGGAGATGTTTTGTCTGTTATAATGGGTTTTCGTCCACTGAGTTTGTAGTTACTTCTGGTGTTCCCCAGGGTTCAAATTTGGGTCCCCTGTTGTTCATATTGTTTATGAATGATCTTCTCCTACAGATCGATTGCCCTGTTCTTAGATATGCAGATGATATTAAAATTTATTCTGTAATAAATGGTCCTGCTGATGTGACTAGCCTTCAGAGAAATTTAAGTGTATTGTCTTCATGGTGTGAACGTTCTGGACTCAAGTTGAACGTGGATAAATGTTGTGCAGTAACCTTCACACGATCTTCAACTTCGTACAATTCTTCTTACTTCATTGGTGACAACAAGTTAATGAGTAAAACTGAATTTAAAGATCTTGGAGTTACCTTCGATTCCAGCTTGAGCTTCAAATCTCACATAGAGAATATTTGTACGTCTTGGCGTTCAGATCGTTGGGTTTTCTTATGCGCGTGTCTAGGTATTTCACTGATTCAGCATTGTTGAAATCTCTATACTCTGCCTATGTATTGAGTAAGCTAGAATATGCCTCCTTAATATGGTTTCCTATTTATGCAAGTGATTGTTTGGCATTGGACCGTGTTCACCGTAGGTTCTTGAAGTTTCTCACGTATCGGGCAGATGGTGTTTATCCGGAGAGGGGCGTGGCGATGGGTGATCTGTTGCAGAGTCAAGGTATGGCATCCTTGAGTGAGAGGAGATACGCTACATGTGAGAGATTTTTGCTTAGACTGTTGAATGGCAGCATTGACTGCCCTGATATCCTGACCCGAATGTCATTTCTGATACCGCGGCTTAACTCCAGACATAATTGCAATTTTGCATCACCATATGCGCGAACCAATATCATGACACGAGCTCCAACTTACACGCTTTGTCACTTGGCGAACAAAAATGTTGACCTATATGCGTGAAGACTGTGACTGTGGATAGTGGATCATCATGGAATTTGTTATTACCTACTGCTTTTCTTACTTTTTTTATATTATGTATACACCTGTAATATAGTTTGTAACCCTGTTTTGGGCTTTGCCTGTTGGGAAATAAAGATTACAAGATTCAAAATATACAGGAATTGAAGCCACACGATCATCGTTGGCGCCGTACATTTGGTGAATGGGCCGAAGGAAACATTGATATTGATCCACAATTCCATTTGAAAATTTGGTTCAGTGATGAAGCACACTTTTGGTTAAATGGCTTTTTCAATAATAATAATAATAATAATAATAATATTAATAATCATTATTATTATTATTATTATTGAAAAAGCCATTTAACCAAAAGTGTGCTTCATCACTGAACCAAATTTTCAAATGGAATTGTGGATCAATATCAATGTTTCCTTCGGCCCATTCACCAAATGTACGGCGCCAACGATGATCGTGTGGCTTCAATTCCTGTATATTTTGAATCTTGTAAGCACATAAACCAAGATCTGTACGACAAATTTTCCATAAAGTGGTTGGGCACAAGTTTACTTATTGAGCACGATGACGCATTGACGCTTTTGGATTATCATCAACACTACGCTGCACACCATCAATCCGTTGATGTGTACGCTCTGTACGACGTCTTACGGGATGCGTAATATCGTTTAGAGTAAACATATTGCGAAAAGGATCTATAATTTCTCTAATTAATCGCTCTGATGGACGATTAGGAGCACCATAAAATGCACGTAATGCCCGAAAAGTTTCTCGAATTGAATCATGTCTTTCAAAATAAGCTTGAACAATCTCCAAACGTTGCTCCAGTGTGAGTCTATTCATGATGAATTGCCAAACCAAACTGACCTCAAAACAACCGAGAACTGTCACAGAATTTGGAGAAGAAGGTTTCTGCGAAGACATTTGGCTGAAAATTTGCGATAATGAACATTATTTGCAAATAGATGACATCCTAAAAAATATGGTAGAAGATGTATCACCAACTCTTGACTGTCTAATGAAGACCATAATACGCAAAAACAAAAGGCGATCAATTAAAGTGTGCTAAACTAATGGCGTAGCCTTTGCTCATGCTGTTATAACAGCGATACCACTGACATCACTTTTTATTGAGGTTTCAATTCGTCTACCATAAGAAAATTAGCAAATGCCCTTAAAATATCCAGGTGTCAATGTCTATAACCTCGAAACAGGTAGTTGCACGAGAGAAAGGAAGAGAATGGGTTATGTACGTACGTAGATTCCTCTGTGCTATTTAAATGTTGAAGAAGTCAGTTGCATGTGTTTCTGTTGCATCGTCATATTAGAAAGAGGCTGTCTAAATATCGTATCGCTTTTGTTAATACCTTTAGGATTTTGATTGGGTTTGGTTTGAATATGTTAGTTGGTGAGATAAAACAAACCACAATCAAGCTGAATTCTTCTGATAGAATCTATCTCTAATTTGGAAATAAGTTGTTCGCAAGTACATGGCAGTATAACAATTCGTAAGGTAATCTGTTTTAGTAATAGGGAATTTCTTAATTATTACAAAATGTTTTTCATTTTTTTCACAAAATCTCCCGCCTAAAATAGTATTCCCTCTTACTTATATATGAATAATATTCAAATAGATGGAAATTTCAAAACATGGCAATTCATTATTGACTAAAATCCCCATGAGTTTTACATTTTAAATAAATTATAAATTATAAGGAAATTTACAAAATAAAATAAAACAAGATATTACGTTTTATAGATTTAATGCTCACAACAGCAATTATACAATTGAACTATTTGAACCGAAAACTACTTCGAAGTAAAAACATCAAATGAAATTACATTATATAAAATTGTAAAACGAACAGTTAATGATGTCTGAAATTATTACAATGTTCACAGAATATCTAAATGTGTAAAACGTCTTACAGCGTTTCATTATTTGTCTTATAAATCTTTAAAAATCAATGTACAATCATACATTTAACAATAACATTGTATAAATACATATAAATCAGTTTCTAAAAATGCTTGCACCTCAATTTGTATACAACATTTTTAAAAAATCCCATTAGTGGAAACATTTTCAATAAATACATATAAAAGATACAATTTCCACATGTAAGGCAATGCCTTCAAGGCAGTTCATTATTTCTTTTTTTACAAATATAATTAGCAGTCGTTTCCTAAATATCATTCGGTATCCATTATTTTAATATCAGTACACCACAGTGATGAATAAAATTGAAAGCTCAAAATTCATTATTTAACGAATGAATATATGAACGGTTAGAATATATTGATTATGCGCAATCATATGATTTGAATGTAATTTTCACTTTGATATTAAAACGTACATAAGTATTTGATTTTGATAATAACCTACATTGTAATTAATATAATTACTGTAAGCATTTAATAAATGCAGCAATATTATAATTGACTACATGTGTATGAATTTGAGCTAGCGATTTTTTTTTTCTGTAGATAAATTTCATATAGTTTTTACTACATTTCCCACAATGTTTTTTATTTGCCAAGGAAAATTACAGGAAATAAATGAACACTAAATTTTGTAGATCAAGTTAAATTTAAAGTTTCTAGAACATAAAAGTTGACATTTTCTAGAACATTATATTTTATACGTATATCGGCTTTATTCTAATATTTGATTGGTCTATTTCGTCATGTAAATAAAAAGTTTTAAATTATGTAATAAAAATATAAAAGGTATGAAATACGAGTATTTAACTAGATGTGTCAAACACGAGATCAAAGTGCTTGTGCTATGCTGTGAGAAGTTTAGGTTAGGAAATATAAATCATATTTTCCAAGTTTTCTAACCGAAAGCTATTGAAAAACTTAAAATTAATAGGAATAATGAGTTACCAGGAATCATTCATGCAAGAGGGATGTATAGAAATTGCTATTTATATTAGAGAAAGTAGTAAAGTTATAAAATATACTTTTGCGGTTTTAGTTAACAAAACGTCAAATATAAAAGAATCTAAAATAGAACGTTTCCGTTATTAATACCTACTAGTGTACATTAGACACACAAGGATAGTTTACTGTTGAATTATTTCATTCAAATACAAATTATTCTGTTTATCATACCATTGAAAGCCTGATATATTTCTGACAACTAACTCAACAGATACTTAGCATTAGGATTTACTAATAGTAGAAATTGAATTTATTTTTCCACGGTACGTCTATTGTTTTCATACATTTTTGAAACAATTACATTTAAAATAAGTATAGAAATTAAAAGAAAAACCTTCTATTAACGAAATAAGCTAGTTAATTTGGGTTTTATTAAAAGTATTCGGTTGCATTTCAAGTTGCATGAAATATATGATTGTAGTAATTTTAGCAAATATGTGTACATCTTGCGATGTACACATATTGACAAATTCAATGCATAAAATATATATGTCGTAAGAGAAACACATATTTTGAAGTTTTGATTTGTATTACCTTCTGGAACTTGTTCGGCCATTATAAGATTTTTTAATGAACTAGCTTGATGAATACTAGACAGTTGGTAATCATTGAAAATGATTTCGGGGATTATTTACAGTTTTATATCTTTTTAGCTAGATAAATATATTAATATAGTTTTTCTTCTGCCAGTTGTTTTAAATATTTTCATTTGAAGAATAGTAGAATATTACCAAAGTCAGAATATGGAAGTAACATTATTGGAATTAAAGGCAGGAATCATCGCAAGAGATTAAATCCGATAATTTTAAAATAATTGCTGATAAGAAACTAAACTTGGAGTCTGTGGCTTGAAACTATACAAAAAAACACTAAAACACCTTCACCACACTAAAGCACAAAAATGGCTAAATACGTATTTCAACAACTAAGTTGTCATCATCAGTAGCACTGATTAAAAATCGCGCTGTCTACACACCGTAGCGTAGAGAGCAACACTGATTTCCAATTTACGGGGATGGTTTATTCTTTTACCTAGGCTATTAACTACTTCATTAAAAATACCTGATCGTTGTACCGTTAAATACGTCATACTTACTATTCTAATCCTATCCTTTAATTCTAATATATTCTAAGAAAACCAACAATATAATTTCCTATTTACGGGGACTAATTTAACGATACAGCGATCAGGTACTGTTAATGACGTAGTTAATAGTTTAGGTAAAAATATATAAACCATCCCCGTAAATAGGAAATTACCTATATTGTTGGTTTTCTTAGAATATTAGAATTAAAGGATAGGATTAGAATAGTAAGTATGACGTATTTAACGGTACAACGATCAGGTATTTTTAATGAAGTAGTTAATAGCCTAGGTAAAAGAATAAACCATCCCCCTAAATTGGAAATCAGTGTTGCTCTGTACGCTACGGTGTGTAGACAGCGCGATTTTTAATCAGTGCTACTTATGATGACAACTTAGTTGTTGAAATACGTATTTAGCCATTTTTGTGCTTTAGTGTGGTGAAGGTTTTTTTGTGTAATTGCTGATAAGAAAAATACCAAGTATCCATGTTTACTTTTTCTGAATTAAATTTTGTTTCTAAATTAAAGCATACTTATTATACCTCATATTTTTGCTTTTCATAGTAGGTCTTCCAACCACATTCTTCTGCTTACGTATAGAGGGTTAATGGAAGAACTGGATCTTTGTAGAAATCAGATAGCATTTCATAAAATGATACTTGCATAATTTCTTGCATACTGTTTAATATATTAACGTATAATTTCATGTATTTATGTGTCATCAAAATTTGATTTATGTATGTTTAAAGTATATTTCCATTGTATCACATTATCCAGTAGTATTTTCTATTGTAACAAAATAGTTAGAATTAGATGAACACGTTATAGGTTAATAATTTTTAATTATTTGAGTTTGAATTTCATAGGTAAAATCAGTTTAATATCTACTTCTAATAAGAAATGCAGGAGAGTAATAAATAATATATACAGGAAATATGTTTTTTTTAATAATTGGAAAAAAATATCGTAATATATACATAGCTGACTAACATTGTCAATAAATAAGATTGCATCCTTGCTTTGCATCTATTCACAATCTATACTTTACAAATACCATTTTCACATAATTACTAACCTTCAATATCAAACTAGCATATAAGTAAATGTCAAAAAAAGAAAACCTTAAATTTTCAATGAAAGGAAAATATGTACCTATTTAATAATGCTTTAAGTTTTCTTCGCACTATGTAAGACTCTTTATTAATGTGTTTGATATGATTTCGTAAGTTATAGGCTAAGATACATAAACAATACATATACCTTCAATTATATCATTTCGACAAATATCTTCTTTCTAACGCCATTATTCGGTAAGTTTCATTCTCTATTACAACTGCCCTTAAAGACTATTTTAGTTAGTTTATTTAGAAACGAATTTCTTACACATTCTTATTTCTCCGTGCTTAAACACATGTTAAACACACAGAAGATATTTATTGATGTAAGTTCTAATTAAGTGACAATATATAAAGGGAGAAGAATATTTTTCGATCTAATTACATCAACTAGGTATATGAATCTTGTGGAATGAGTTATTTCTTCTCAAAAGTATGGACAATAATTATTTGTTAGATGCGCCGACATATTTGGATTTTGATTTGACAGACGGAAACGGAGAATGTGGAAATGTTGAAATATATTTAGACATTACTCATGAGCATACTCCTCTTCCAAAAAGAGTGATTAACTTCAATACTTCTACTCCTAAGAGTATATACAAAGACATATCAAGTGATAACCTTAATCAAACACTTGAAATTAATTCATTACACAGTGGAGAAAATATAGATATACCAAGTGATGACCTAGATCGATCAAACACCAGAAATTAATTGATTACACATTGAAGAAAAGATAGATATGCCAAATGATGACCTAGATCAAACACTGTAAGTTAATTCATTACACAGTGAAGAAAATACAGATATACCAAATGATGACCTCGATCAAACACTAGAAATTAATTCATTACACAGTGAAGAAAATATAGATATACCAAATGATGACATCGATCAAACACTAGAAGTTAATTGATTACACAGTGAAGGAAATATAGATATACCAAATGATGGCCTAGATCAAACACTAGAAGTTAATTGATTACACAGTGAAGAAAATATAGATATACCAAATGATGACCTTGACCAAACACTAGAAGTTAATTCATTACACAGTGAAGAAAATATAGATATACCAACTAATGACCTTGATCAAACACTAGAAGTTAATTCATTACACAGTGAAGAAAATATAGATACACCAAGTGACAACCTTGATCAAACAGTAGAAATTAATTCATTACACAGTGAAGAAAATATAGATATACCAAATGATGACCTAGATCAAACACTAGAAGTTAATTCATTACACAGTGAAGAAAATATAGATATACCAAATGATGATCTAGATCAAACACTAGAAGTTAATTCATTACACAGCAAAGAAAATATAGATATACCAAATGATGACCTTGATCAAACACTAGAAAGTAATTAATTATACATTGAAGAAAATATAGATACGCCAAATGATGACCTTGATCAAACACCGGAAATTAATTCATTACACATTGAAGAAAATATTGATATACCAACTGCTGACCTTGATCAAACACTAGAAATTAATTCATTACACAGTGAAGAAAATATAGATATATGAAATGATGACCTAAATCAAACACTAGAAGTTAATTCATTACACAGTGAAGAAAATATAGATATACCAAGTGATGACCTAGATCAAACACTAGAACTTAATTCATTACACAGCGAAGAAAATATAGATATACCAAATGATGACCTTGATCAAACACTAGAAATTAATTCATTACACATTCAAGAAAATATAGATATACCAAATGATGACCTTGATCAAACACCAGAAATTAATTCATTACAAATTGAAGAAAATATAGATATACTAAATGATGAACTTGATCAAACACCAGAAATTAATTCATTACACATTCAAGAAAATATACATATACCAAATGATGACCTAGATCAAACACTAGAAGTTAATTCATTACACAGTGAAGAAAATATAGATATACCAAATGATGACCTTGATCAAACACTAGAAGTTAATTCATTACACAGTGAAGGAAATATAGATATACCAAATGATGACCTAGATCAAACACTAGAAGTTAATTCATTACACAGTGAAGAAAATATAGATATACCAAATGATGATCTTGAGCAAACACTAGAAGTTAATTCATTACACAGTGAAGAAAATATAGATATACCAAGTAATGACCTTGATCAAACACTAGATATTAATTCAGTACACAGTGAAGAAAATATAGATATACCAAATGATGACCTAGATCAAACACTAGAAGTTAATTCATTATACAGTGAAGAAAATATAGAAATACCAAATGATGACCTTGATCAAACACCAGAAATTAATTCATTTCACATTGAAAAAAATATAGATATACCAAATGATGACCTTGATCAAACACTAGAAATTAATTCCTTACACAGTGAAGAAAATATAGATATACCAAATGATGACCTTGATCAAACACCAGAAATTAATTCATTACACATTGAAGAAAATATAGATATACCAAGTGATGACCTTGATCAAACACTAGAAATTAATTCATTACACTGTGAAGAAAATACAGATATACCAAATGATGACCTTGATCAAACACCAGAAATTAATTCATTACACACTGAAGAAAATATAGACATACCAAGTCATGACCTTGATCAAACAGTAGAAATTAATTCATTACACAGTGAGGAAAATATAGATATACCAAATAATGACCTAGATCAAACACTAGAAGTTAATTCATTACACAGTGAAGAAAATATAGATATACCAAATGATGACCTAGATCAAACACTAGAAGTTAATTCATTACACAGCGAAGAAAATATAGATATACCAAATGATGACCTTGATCAAACACCAGAAATTAATTCATTACACATTGAAGAAAATATAGATATACCAAATGATGAACTTGATCAAACACCAGAAATTAATTCATTACACATAGAAGAAAATATAGATATGCCAATGATAACTTTGATCAAACACTAGAAGTTAATTCATTACACAGTGAAGAAAATATAGTGTACAAAATTATGAACTTGATCAAACACCAGAAATTAATTCATTACACATAGAAGAAAATATAGATAGACCAAGTGATGACCTTGATCAAATACTAGAAAGTAATTCATTACATATTGAAGAAAATATAGATATACCAAATGATGAGCTTGATCAAACACCAGAAATTAATTCATTACACATTAGAAAATATAGATATACCAAATGATGACCTTGATCAAACACTAGAAGTTAATTCATTACACAGTGAATAAAATATAGATATACCAAATGATGACCTAGATCAAACACTAGAAGTTATTTCATTACACAGCGAGGAAAATATAGATATACCAAATGATGACCTTGATGAAACATTAGAAAGTAATTCATTACACATTGAAGAAAATATAGATATGCCAAATGATGACCTTGATCAAACACCAGAAGTTAATTCATTACACATTGAAGAAAATATGGATATACCAAGTGATGACCTTGATCAAACACTAGAAATTAATTCATTACACAGTGAATAAAATATAGAATTTTGTGAGAGCAATCCCAGAAAATTGCGAAAATCAATCAGTGCCGGGAACCTATTGAATCTACGAGATTTTGCAAGAAATGCTAGTCATGCTTCCTATACGAAGAAGAATGTTATTGATCGAATTAATGTACTGGCGCAACCTAAACGAGCAACTCGACCAAAATACACTAGCATAGCAGAACAAATAAATAAGTTTAACAGGATACCCATAAGATTTCATACTTGGAAAAAAAAAGTGGACATTTCGAATAAGCAATGGAAACCACGTACAGAATCATTCGCACCGACCATAGAGCTTCGCCGTCACAATAATAATGTATTATCAAGAGATGAAATTGAAAAATAGGAAATGGAAAACTTAAAAAATTTAAAATAAAAGCACGGCTTGTGAACCAGAAAGTATTAGAGGGTCCCATTCAACCCTTCAACAATTGTAAAACCTCTCAATTTATCTGAAAATCTATTGAAGGAGAGATCGACAAGGTATAAGACGTCGTGAAGCCTTGACAAGCAAGGTTACAGAGAACGAGAAGGAAGCTAGTGAGTTTCGGACAAAGCCGCTGGCCTAAGTTTCGTGCTAAGAGATCTTAAAATTTAAATAATTTAAAAGTAATTAAACCCCAAAGCAATGTAAAAGGTCCCCACCTTCTATTTAAAGCATAGCCACCTACAATTTTATAACAGATGCCATTTGAGCCAAAAAAATCTGAACGTCCCGCATTAGAAATTTTAGAAGTGAATTTAAATACAGATCGACGTGCGAAAGTAAGGGAAGACTTAGAAAAAAAAAGAAGCAAGAAAGAATGGAGCAAATGGCCATCTTAAAACTCCAGAAAGAAATTCAACAAAGACGATTTGAAGAGAAAGAAGTTGCAAGACTACGCAAACAGACGGTGCATACAGCACAGCCAATTAGACATTATAAGAAGTCAAGATCGAAGCTTCTGGCCAAGTAACTAACCCAGTAACCCATAAAACATTACATCGTAGCAAAATGTACAACAACAAAAAATAATCCATTAATTTATGTTTTTATATTTAGTCAGTATGTGTATACATGTATGATAATTTAATTGATTTTACTGTATGTAGTTTTAAGATATACCTACACTTCCTCTCACGGAACTTTGGGCGCTCAATATAACTATTTCTTATATAAAATAAATAATTGTAAATGTAATTATAGAAAAAAATACTTCTAGGTTAGTGTATTAAATGTTATATAAATATTTATCATAATATTTCTTATATCTAATACTCCTAAACAGATTATCATGAAGTAGGCGATTCTGAAAATAATCAGCGTATTCTAGAAACTTCAAATTTAAAATAGATCTTTAATAGAGATAAAAATTGTATGTCAATTCTAAATAAAATCTACACAGAATATATAGTCGCTATAAAAACTAATAACAATTTGGATACTTACTAAACGAACATGTGAAAAGAAAATTAAATAAAGGTTACGAAAGTTTGAGTATTAAATTTAGTATACATTCTGGAAGCAACTGTTTTTGTCTTTTCTCCTAACTAAAGTTATCAACCCTACATTTAATCATTCTTTTTAAGCATCACTAATGTTGTCTATCCCAATGTAAATTGTGAGCATACCTACTACTATACTTTTGCTTAACTGTAATTTAAAGTACCACTATAATTAACTTCAACCAAAAAATAGACTATATAAACATAAAAACAATCAACAATTAGTCTACAGAAATAACAGAGCTCAGCTGCTCTTTTGCAGAGGCCTTTTCTTCGTTCTTCGTTTTTTGTTTGCAAACACTAAAGCTCGATAAGATTTGTCGGGAGAAATTTTGTGTATTTAAGATTATCCACTGTCAAAACTTTGTTCAACTTATCACCAGCAATCAGGCAACACTGATACAGTGTTGCTTATTGAAAAGTAAAAAATATTCTTTACGATTTTCATTTATGTATTTAAATAGTCAAAATAACTCCACACGAAATCCAATCGTTTAAATATATTGTAATTTTTAATTATTTTTTCTCCATTACAATCTTAAAATCTACATGATGACTACATAATGTGTATGTTTATATACAAATGTTTGGTTGCCCTTCCGAATAAACACTAAATGTGTATGTTCGAGTTGAATGAGTGACCGACGGGTTGTGTGGGTGAGATGTAGCTTAGAGACCATTAATTTTATTTAGTTATACATCTTCGTACTTCGCCAATTTGTTCTGTAACATGAGGTTTTCTTTTTTCAGTCGTTCCAATTCTTGACGAAGTCCCATGTTCTGAAAAAGAAAACTTGTTTACTAACATTCTGTCAAATAACAAAATTGATAATTTAAAAAGAACATATATTTGCTACTTTAAACGCTTTACCAATTAAGCTACGACAGCACATATATAAACAAATCTTAAGATAATTTTTTACATTGCATATAAGAACAGAAACGTTTCCTGTAGCCTATTTCACATAAAATGAAAATATTCCTGGATGCAAGTTATATTATTTAATATATATATATATACAGTGTGCACGCGGTTTACCTGCGGATAAATATACTAGACAAGCTGGTCGACTATAAGTGGGAGAATAAGGGGGTAGCCTCTGTTACTAACATTAGAGCTACGTTAAAGTCGACACCGCAGAAATCGTTACTGCGTTAGTTCGTGAAAATTGCTTCTGTTACTGTTAATAACAAATTCTCTTGGTTAAAGAATCGCAACACTGATGCGCAAGTACAGCTGCTATCCTAAACGCGAGTCAGTCTAACGTCACGACGCTCGACCAATAGAACAGTTTGTATATTGCAATCTCGTACTAACTCATACAAACTCTCGGTGTCGTCGTTTTATCACACAGTAAATGCATCCGCAGCAAGCGGCAAAGAGGATATATATGTATATATATATTTAAATAAGTATTATATTAATAATACTATTATTTCTTGGCCTTTATTATATTCGTGTAGGTAAATTCTTGGTATTAGGCCTTTTTAACGAAATGCAATAAATACTAGGTTTTAACGTTTCGACATTTTTTAATATTAATGTCTTCTTCAGAAAACTGAAATTATAAGTATAAGTTACAATAATGGTTCAAAAATTAATACAAAACAAGATTACTTACTTAAGAATAGGTATAACAGTTAAAATTGTATAAATAAAATGTTTCTCTTAAAATTTTGTCAAAAGATTTGACATACATCAAAATATCAGCATATGATTTCTAGATTAACAATTTAACATTGCTGACATATTCTAATAATAATGTCATTACAAAAATTTTTACAATGCAAGTATCAAATGAGCACTAAAAGAACTGATTTTTGAAAATATAGAGGGGAAATATTTGTTTATGTAAGTAATGAAAAATAAATTTTTGAAAGTGCATTAATTTCACTTCGGTCATTCACACAAACTGATTCATTTTTCTTAATTTGGATGAGTTCTAATATTGATCGAGATTTATTGCTAATTTCAATATTTAGAATTTTAGTGTTATCAAAATTGAAATTATGTTTAAATTGTTGACAATGTTTTTTTAAAGCCGTTGAATTTTTGCAATATTTATGACCTTTAATTCTTTCTTCTAAATATTGCATAGATTGTCCAATGTAAATTTTGTTACAATTATTACAAGGAATACTATAAACAGTGTGGGTTTTCTTTAAAAAAGGAGTTTTAGATTTAATATTAGTATTGATAAACTTTAAATTATTATAATTTGTATGTGCTACTTTAATATTAAATTTACTAAACATTTTAGTTAATTGTTCTGATAATTTTGGTACATATGGAATAGATAAATATTTAATTTGACTATTATTTAAATTTTGATTGTTGTTTTGTTGTTGGTTGTAAAATTTATAAGTTCTTTTTTTAATGATATTTTTAATTAAATTTATTGGATAATTATTATTTGCTAAAGTTATGGTAATGTTTTCTAGAACTTCTTTTCTAAAATTTGGGCTTGTTAACTTAATTGCCCTATCAGTAAGATTTATGATAACACTTTTTTTAAAAAAAGATAATGGTTGACATGATTTAAAATTCATTAATCTACCTGAAGATGTTGGTTTAGAATACCAACTAGTTAAAATTTTATTGTCTTTTCTTATTAAAGTCATATCTAAAAAGTTGATTTTATTATCAATTTCTATTTCTTTTGTAAATTGAATTTTTTTATGATAACTATTAAAGAATGTATCTATTAGATCTATTTTGTTTTCAGGTATTGCTAGAATACAGTCATCAACATATCTTTTATAAAATGGAATTTCAAAATTAATTTTTGATATAATTGTTTCTTCAAGATCTTCCATTACTAATTGTGCTATAACACTTGATATTGGAGCACCCATAGCACATCCATATATTTGTTTATAGTACTTATCTTTATATTGGAAGAACGTTGAAGTTAATGAAATATCTAAACCTTCTAAGAAAGAATTAAGATCTAAATAAGTGAATTCCTTTAATTTACACCAATGTTTCTTAATAATGTCTTTAGCTAAAACAATAGGAATATTTGTGTACATTGAAGTAACATCAAGAGAAATTAATCTGTGATCTTTGTTTAAATCTACTTTATCGATAAATTCTTTAAAACTGAATGAATTTTTTATATAATATTTATTTTTACCTGTAATATTAGATATGCAGTTAGCTAAATATTTTGATAATTTGTAAAAAGGATATTGAATGCATGAGACAATAGGCCTTAAGGGAATGTCTTTTTTATGTAATTTTGGTAAACCATAAATTTTAGGAGGATATGCATTATGTATTTTCAGAGATTTTGAAATTGTGGAAGAAATAAGATTTTTTTGTTCCCATTTATTAATTAGATCATTATTAAGTTTTTGAAATATAGTTGTTGGATTGTTTTTAATTTGTGTATAAGTTCTTTTATCATTTAATATAGTTTCCATTTTATTTTCATAATCATTAGTGTTCATTATAACGGTTGTGTTACTTTTATCAGCCTTTAATATTGTAATTTGCTTGTTTTCTTTAATAAAGGTTTTCGTTTTATTAATACTATGTTTACTAACAAAAGTGTTGGATTTTGTTACAGAATTTGAATTTTTAAAGTTTGTAATAATATTACAAGTTTTAGCTCTAATACTGGTTTTACTATGTTCATCCAAATGATCTATATTAGATTCAATATTAGCAATAATATTAGGAATTGGAATATCTGAATTCTTGTTATATGGAATTGAGAATTTTGGACCTAAATTTAATACTTGTTTAATTTCTGAATCAATTGTAGTGTTAGATAAATTAACTAACCAATTATAATTATTGAGACTCAAATTGTATACCTTTTTTGATTTCTGTTTTAAATTCTCTATTTTTTTACGCTGTTTCCTCTTAATTTTTTTAAAATTCAGTTCGTTTTTACATAGAAAACGTTCATAAAATTTTTTTTTCAAATTACAATTATAGAAATTGGGAATGTTACTTTTTTCTTTGGCAATTAACCTTTCTAATTGGTTAATATTATAAGAAGTATCAGTAATTAAAAGATTTAGTAGTGAATGTTTAAATCTTTTTACTAGATTTGTAAATTTATTATTTAGATTTTCATTCGTGAAAATTATATGTTTTAAATTGAAATTTAGAAAAACTGGTTCTAAATCATTATGCTTACATTGTAATAAAAATATTCTTCTATTCTTCGACTTGTTTATTCTATAATGCAGTTTTCTTATAATCTTGAAATCTTGAGGTAGTGTTGTATATGAAGAAATGTTTGCTAAATTTTCAACCATAGCAGATAGTAGTATTTAAATAAGTATTATATTAATAATACTATTATTTCTTGGCCTTTATTATATTCGTGTAGGTAAATTCTTGGTATTAGGCCTTTTTAACGAAATGCAATAAATACTAGGTTTTAACGTTTCGACATTTTTTCGTTATATTTATTGCATTTCGTTAAAAAGGCCTAATACCAAGAATTTACCTACACGTGTATATATACCGGGTCGTCCAAAAGTCTGGATTCACGTGGATTTTGAGTAAACTATTCACTTTTTTGGAAAACTGAATTCTGTATCTTGAATGGGAATAAAATTGCAACTCAATAGTATTTTTTATTTCAAAAAAATTGTTTATAATTTTGAGATAAAGTTAATAACAATGTTTTTTTAAATGGAAACCTACCGTGATTTTTATTTCAGAGAGAGTACTTTCGATAAGAATTGCATTGGCATAGAAATTTTGGCTATAAACCTTACGATTATTGTTTAAATTAATATTAAATTTTCGATCCGAACACTCGTTCGCGCTTGTTCGGAAAATACACGAACGTGTCTTCTCTTACCACGTTTCCAACTGTAGGCATGGGTCCACCCCCTAATAAAGCATTCTATTGAAGGCGTTACGTTTATCTTGAATGAAAGCATTTTTTTTTTATAAAATGGAGATCTACCGCGATTACGATATTTAAACGTTATGAGAAAGTACAACGTAGTTTAATAAAAAATAATTTTATGGTCTTTTTCCGTTTTTAGACACTTGGAAGGTCCAAATCTTATCTCATTCTGTTTTTGGTATTACTAGTGTACGTTTACGGAGCGAATTTGAATTTTTATTTTCTGTTTTCTTGAACGTTTTGTTTGTTGTTAATTGTGTTGTTTTGGTATTGACTTTATCTATTATTTTTGTGATCTGTGATTTTGAACAATTTGCGTAAATATGGAACTGGTAGAGAGAGAACGGATAGAAATTCTAATTATGGTGGGATACGGCGACAAAAAGCGGTAGATCTCCATTTTATAAAAAAAAAATGCTTTCATTCAAGATAAACGTAACGCCTTCAATAGAATGCTTTATTAGGGGGTGGACCCATGCCTACAGTTGGAAACGTGGTAAGAGAAGACACGTTCGTGTATTTTCCGAACAAGCGCGAACGAGTGTTCGGATCGAAAATTTAATATTAATTTAAACAATAATCGTAAGGTTTATAGCCAAAATTTCTATGCCAATGCAATTCTTATCGAAAGTACTCTCTCTGAAATAAAAATCACGGTAGGTTTCCATTTAAAAAAACATTGTTATTAACTTTATCTCAAAATTATAAACAATTTTTTTGAAATAAAAAATACTATTGAGTTGCAATTTTATTCCCATTCAAGATACAGAATTCAGTTTTCCAAAAAAGTGAATAGTTTACTCAAAATCCACGTGAATCCAGACTTTTGGACGACCCGGTATATACACTACGTGTTTGTTTTTGACGAAAATTCCCACAAAACTCCCCAAGAGTCTTTAAACAAGATTATATATATATATATATATATATATATATATATATATATATAAATTAAAATAATATTTCTTGGGTTTGTGGTACTTACTGATTAAATAAATAAAACTAAATTTGACGTTTCGACATATTTAATGTCTTTCTCAAAAATGTAGAGATATAAAACAACCATGCCTAAAATTAATACATAGATCAGTGTCAGATGTTAATACAGTTAATATATTCAGATATTACATGCAAAATACTATACTCGTATAGAACTTTATCAAAATATAAAAAATATAAAAATATAAAAAACACATACAGCAACGGACAACTCACCAGTAAAATTTCGTTACGAAATCTACATTTTTGAGAAAGACATTAAATATGTCGAAACGTCAAATTTAGTTTTATTTATTTAATCAGTAAGTACCACAAACCCAAGAAATATTATTTTAATTCATGTACTTGTGGTAAAGACATCTAAGTTTATATATATATAGAGTTGTTTTCTTTCTTGGGTATGTGGTTTTTATTTGAATTAAAGGTAACACATTTTTCTTAACGTTTCGTTATATTTAATAACTTTTTCAAAAGACACATAACATATAACATTAAAATTTCATTTCGTCAAATCTTATTAATTCTGAAAACATTTTGTTTTCAATTACGTTTTCTTTCCCCCCTTTTTTTTTTCCTTCCGTTTTTTTTTGTGTTTGTGTCATTTGCTTTTCTATTAATTATTAGTTTGAAAAATGAAGAATTATAAATACTATATACTCGAAGAATTGTTTTATTTTATTCTTCGAGTATATAGTATTTATAATTCTTCATTTTTCAAACTAATAATTAATAGAAAAGCAAATGACACAAACACAAAAAAAAACGGAAGGAAAAAAAAAAGGGGGAAAGAAAACGTAATTGAAAACAAAATGTTTTCAGAATTAATAAGATTTGACGAAATGAAATTTTAATGTTATATGTTATGTGTCTTTTGAAAAAGTTATTAAATATAACGAAACGTTAAGAAAAATGTGTTACCTTTAATTCAAATAAAAACCACATACCCAAGAAAGAAAACAACTCTAAATAGAATATTGTGGTAAAGAACCAAATAAATATATATATATATATATATATATGTGATATTAAATTTTTATTGACCTCATATAAGTAAATATATATTAATTTTTATTGGACGATTTGTAGGTCGTTATACTAGTTTTAAATAATTTTTAAAACTCGCTAATTTGCAGTGTTTGAAAATTATAATTTTATAATTTTACCACTGACTATTAAATTAATTAGGTAATTTTTTTTAAAAATTACCGACACGGCTGGGATTCGAACCCAGGCATACCGATTACTAGCCGGTTGCTCTACCAACTGAGCTACCGTCGGTGTCTGAATTCGAATTTCTAAATCGTACTGATATATGTATATCAAGTAACAGATGGAAATGAGAATGTATATATTAAGCACTAAACGTCCATGTGCTGTATATATGTGATATTAAATTTTTATTGACCTCATATAAGTAAATATATATTAATTTTTATTGGACGATTTGTAGGTCGTTATACTAGTTTTAAATAATTTTTAAAACTCGCTAATTTGCAGTGTTTGAAAATTATAATTTTATAATTTTACCACTGACTATTAAATTAATTACAAACACTGCAAATTAACGAGTTTTAAAAATTATTTAAAACTAGTATAACGACCTACAAATCGTCCAATAAAAATTAATATATATTTATATATATATATATATATACAGGGTGTTTAAAAAAGATGCGGCAATATTAAAGGGGTTGATTGTCCAGGTCATTTTATACAAAAAAGTTTATAATAAACAAGGTCTGCAAACGCTTCGTTACCGATCTACAGCGTGTTGAAGTTTAATTAAAAGGAACAGTAAAAATTAGATTTCTCCAAGACGGCATTAAAGATCATAATGAAATTTTAGGCGTGTTATTTTTCAAGAAAAAAATAGGACGCGTCTGATTTCTCTAAAAGTAAAAATATGTTTCTATTCTTTGTTCAATTGTGAAGAAATAAGCTCTCTTAACTTTTTATCGTACGACGTAACGTTTTTTAGTAAAAAAAAAAACACATTTTAGTGCATGTACATTTATCATGCTTACAAAAATATTTTTAAACAGTCCTGTTTTATTCACTGACATATTGTATGACATATGATTAATAATTTTGTATGTGTCGAATTTGTTGAATTTCCTTATCATGAATCGCTATACAAATGCAGAGATGACCGACATCACGACATTTATGGACTTGCTGATGGAAATGCATTAGAAGCTAGGCGGTTGTATACTGAAAGATTTCCAGGCCGTATTGCTCCTGATAGAAAAACTTTCGAAAGTATTCATCGGCGTCTTTATGAAACAGGCATATTAAGACGAAATGGAGGAGCAGGAAGGCCAAGGACAGCAAGAATGGTAGAGCTGGAAGAGGATGTGCTAGACATGATTGAAGAAGATCGAGGTACTTCTACTCGAAAAATTGCTGACGCTTTGGATGTAAGTAATGGAGCTATTTGGCACATTCTGAAGGAAACTTTGTTGTACCCATTCCATGTACAACGCGTTCAAGCATTAATTCCTGCTGATTTTCCTCCTCGCATTGCATTCTGTCAATGGCTTTTGCAGAAAATGGTTCAAATCCCTCAATTCCTGATGTTGATTCTGTTCACCGATGAAGCGAATTTTTCAAGAAATTCAATACGCAATTTCCATAATAACCATGTATGGTGTGACGAAAATCCACATGAAATTGTTGAAAATCGTTTTCAACATCAGTTTTCTTTGAACGTTTGGTTTGGGATTGTGGGTGACTGCCTAATTGGACCGGTATTTTTACCAAGGAGACTAGCCGGAGAGGTGTATCGCAACTTTTTGGAAAACACGCTCCCTGGATTTCTGGAGGACGTACCATTAGCAATTAGAGATGCAATGTGGTATATGCACGATGGCGCACCAGCCCACTTTAGTCAAGTAACTCGTGATTTCTTAACACAAGCATACGGAAATCGCTGGATTGGCCGACGTGAACCACACTTATGGCCTGCACGATTCCCGGACTTAAATCCCCTGGATTTTTCCTGTGGGACCATTTGAAGTCATTGGTGTACGCTACTCCATTGGAAAACGTAGAAGACTTAAGAAATCGAATCATTGCTGGGTGCAACTCAACTGAAACCGATCCTGTTGTTTTTGAGAGAGTTCGCCAGTCGATGAGGAGAAGATTGGATTCTTGCATCCGAGCTCGAGGTGGTCACTTTGCACAGTTATTGTAATTTTTGCTTGCTAAAATTGCTGGTATGGTAAAATATTTGTTTTTGACCTTAAATAAAACCCTTGTTATTTAAAAAAAAATTCTGTAATAAATGTACATGCACTAAAATGTGTTTTTTTTTACTAAAAAACGGTACGTCGTATGATAGAAAGTTAAGAGAGCTTTTTTCTTCACAATTAAACAAAGAATAGAAACATATTTTTATTTTTAGAGAAATCAGCGGCGTCCTATTTTTTTCTTGAAAAATAACACGCCCAAAATTTCATTATGATCTTTAATGCCGTCTTGGAGAAATCTAATTTTTACTGTTTCTTCTAATTAAACTTCAACACGCTGTAGATCGGTAACTAAGCGTTTGCGGACCTTGTTTATTATAAACTTTTTTGTATAAAATGACCTGGACAATCAACCCCTTTAATATTGCCGCATCTTTTTTAAACACTCTGTATATATATATATATGTACATGTATATATCTATATACGTACAAGTACATATATATATATATTATATCAAATATATATATATGTATATATATAATAATATAATCTTTATGATTTAGAGGATTTAAATTATAATGTTAGTAAATTTATTATTATTCTTAACTTGCAAAATTTAAGATTCCCTATTACAACATTCATATGAAAATATGTGTTTTGATGCATTTTAGGTTTTATTTTATTGTTCTTAAATTACACTTTATAACTAAAACCACACCAAATAGTACCTCTTTTTCCAAATATCCAGCTCGAAGCGCTATCTGGTTCTCTTTCATTCGGCGGGCGTCTCGAGATCTTTTGGCTGCTAGGTTGTTCTTCCTGCGCCTCGCCCAGTATTTATCGTCCTTAAGATCGTCCGGAACGAACTGCTTGCGGGACTTTTTTATAATGGGCTGGGGTTTGAGATCTTCGTCTGAAAATGCTCTTGTCCGTGGATCAAAGTCGCGACAACTTGAAGCCATTGACAAAGCTTCAGAAAAAACTACATTTTAGATTATTAGTATGGTGTAACAGCCATTTAACACTGCTATACACCTTAATAAATTTTAAATAACCGACGAGTCAATTGAAAAACCAGAAAATAGATAACATGAAGCAGGCTTTATTACAAAACATAAATTTTCAAATAAAATTTATTAAGGGATTGAAACACAGTCTTCAGCAAGAAATTTTGAGTATAAGCCACTAATATGATGCAAAAGGAAAAAGAGGTTTTTCAATTTAGAGTTGGTTATAGCAATATATCACGGATTTTGAGTATTGAAAAGGATTGATTGCTTATTGAACTCAATTTTAAATGGCAAATATTACATATTGCTGCTTGATAAAAATAATCACCAATAAAATTATTATAATTTATATTTTGAAAGCCTCATTATGTAGCTATTACACAATATAACTCGTTAAAAATAAAATTAAACCATAAACGAATTTTTCCTTTCAAGCTTGTCGAAGGCTATGTCTAGATCTTTTGAAAACAAAGATTTTCAGAGATTTATGACGCAATAAACTTATGAACTAATTTTTATAAAATGTTTATTTTTACTTACTAGAGTCAGCGGGTGAAGGGGGATTCATAGTATCTGGACTCAAACAGTCCGGACTGGGCGATCGTTCCCTTTTTGGAACTCCATGTGAACTGCCCAGTGGTCCCATTGAACCATGTGAGCCCAATCCATCCATCGAAACTCCATTTTCAGAGAGAAATTCATCCAAATCCACATACTGCAAAATTATTCTAATGTAAGAAAAATTATTTATAATTATTAAGTTTTGATAAAATATCATTTATCAAGAATATATATGTAGTATCAGTCTTGGGGCCGACATTACAAAAATAAAACCAAGTTTTAATCTTTTAAACACAAGGACAAAGATTTTGAATGCGATTGGTAGAATACTTATATTATAATAATTATATTTGTGTGATGAAATGAAAATTTATTCTATGGTTAAAGACAATTTGCGTAAATGAGTTTAAATGCGCCCAAACATTAACATTCAAGATGAAGATTGTCTGTATGTGGAATAGCAATGATAGGTATCAATAAAAAGGATCATCGTATCGTGTAGAATATTTACGTGTGAGAATGCGCCAATAAGATGAAACTGCTGACATTCCTGTTGAACAAATTGCCGCTATTGTTAACTTGTTTGCCGCGATTTCATAACTATCGACAGAACTTTAATTTATTAGTACAGTGTGTTCGGAAACTCCAAACAATTTATATAACAATAAAACGTGACGTGTGTACTATTTGGACATAATTGCATTTATATTATAAAAAAAAGTGGCATATTTCTTTTTGAATTTAATCCCATCCACATGTTTGTGTTTGACGGGTGGGAACCAGACGTACAAAACAAATGCAGCAGTGTATAACGATCGGGCAAGCAAGCCACACATGTTAAAATATATGCCTCTATACATATAACAAAACGTGAGCAAGTTCTCTCACACGTAAAAACCTCAAGCAAAAAAGGTTAATTGATACATATAGCAATTAAAAGGCGCAGGTTTACAACCTGTGTCCAAACAAGAAGTGAAAAACGGCAGCAAGATTAAAGCATTAATCCACTGTCAACAAATACTACACAGTGTATTGTGTCTAGTAAAAGTACACAAAAAATACCACGATCCCGATCTGCCAGCGAAAACTTTTTGTTTATATTCCAGAAAACCATGTGTTATTTCTTCGGTTTCTTGACACTTAAAAATGATAAATCAGAAAGTTTATATTATCAAAAGTTATTCAAGAAATAGTGCAAAACTCCTAAATAAAAACATCCAGGCCAAATATCTTCAATACATGGTTGCACAAGGTATCGCCAAAGACACAAATTGCGATAGGAAACCCAAGTATAGATTATTTAAGAAAACTAGATATAAAAGACTGAAAAATTCAAATACAAGATAGAACGAAATGAAGAAGAATAATAGATGAAGTGAAAAGACACATAAAGCTTTATAATGATTTGCATACAATTGAGTTAGTTATAATAAATAAGATAGGTTACACTAATATGTTTACAGGGTGAGTCATTAGTAGCCGCTTCTTCCATTGCTCGTTTGTGTTTTAAATAAAAGAAAAAACAATTAGTGGTATATCCATGTTTGCCTGCGGCGCATATTGTAAAAATACTTTAAGCTCTGGCGCACTTCCGGTTTCACCGGAAATGCACGCAACTTAATTTTTTTAAATGACTCACCCTATATATTTTTGGATTTTCCTGTACTGTTTTACATGTTCTGCTCTTCTGTTTATCTTTTTCAAAATTGAGCCAATAGTTTTTGAGTTATTAATTTTTCTTGAAAATATTTGACGTGTTCAGAAAAAAATAATTTTCACATTGTTTTTAAAAGCAAAAACATTAACTTTGGTGGTGCTTGTAGCCAAGAAAATTCTGCATCATTTGGTAAAGTTGCACTCGATAATACCTCTAAAAACTTTGCTTTTTCAAAGCCTACTTCTGAAATTTTCACATACCAAAAACTTCTAAATGGAACACCCAGTATTTTAT
Organism: Amphimallon solstitiale; assembly: GCA_963170755.1. Classification (NCBI taxonomy): domain Eukaryota; kingdom Metazoa; phylum Arthropoda; class Insecta; order Coleoptera; family Scarabaeidae; genus Amphimallon; species Amphimallon solstitiale. The sequence goes on from OY720675.1 coordinate 200,094,793, forward strand.
TGAGGCATTTTGTTTCATTTTTTATTCTCTTTCATTTTTGTTAACAATGTACTATACCTATCGTTTGTAATTTCTGAGATAATCACTATAGGAGCAATTAGCGGTCAATTGAAGAACTACGAGCGCTGTTGTTCTATGCACCAAAATATACGTTCAACCAATGGAAGGCAGGGATGGCGCCCGACTTCCTTAGTCAACTGTCAAACAAAGTAAATGTTATATTCAACTATTCCAAAAGTAATAATTTTACAGAATGAAGAGCATCGCATTTCAATTTTTTAATTCCGACAATGTCCAGTTGCAGTATTTCATTTTTGACACTGTTGGTTAACATCGAAATAAAATGAATTTACTCACATATTTGAAGATGTCTTCAAAAAGTTTTGAAAATCCGTCCGTAGATAGCGAAGATACTCTCCTCCATTAACATTTTCATCAAAGAAATAAGGTCCAATTATGTAACTACCCACAGTTTTAATGACCAACGATTTTGAAAGTTTACAGGTGTGATAAAGTGGGTGATTTTATGTGTTATAATAACGGAAATTGTGACGATTAACGTATTCACTTTAATAGAAGGTGGCTTCGTTGGTAAACAACAAAAAATGGAGAAAGCCAGGATAATTTATCTGCTGCCAATTGACAAAAATATAAGCGATTCTGAAAATTTCTTTCATCTAACCCTGTGTATGAATATGCTACGGGTGAATTTCATATTTCCTAATTATTCTGGATTCTCAAATTTGACTTACATCTAACTAACGACTAGTACTAGTATGGGGGTTCTTCAACTACACTCGCAAGTACCATAAACGTCTTATCCTCACCAGTTATTGCTTTTTCCGCTCTTTTTTTTATATTCTATTCTTTCTGTTCACTCAAACCGTCCACTTTATATTTTTGAAGGTTTCTGGCTTCGGTTACTTCTACCAGGGGTCGCTGTGCATAAAGTCTGGGTGTTAGCAAAGAGTTTCTGTCAGATTCACCCAAAACGTCTATCACATCTATTAACTCTTCATAAGAATAATTCATTTGGATGATAACTAATAGCGATGCTTTTATGAGTTTGACATAAATCTATACCCACTTTCTTTAACAGTTGACTCAGGCAGTCAGTCGCATTCCAGCCTTTAATGGACGAATATTTGGGTGCATAGAACAGCGCCCGTAGTTCTTTAATTGATCGCTAATTGCTCCTATAGTGATTATCTCATAAATTACAAAAGATAGGTATAGGACATTGTTAACAAAAACGAAAGAGAATCAAAAAAGGAACAAAATAACTCAATAAGATACTGGGTGTTCCATTTAAAAAAAAATAAGTATTTTGTATGTGAACATTTCAGGAAGTAGGCTTTGAAAAAACAAAATTTTTGGACGTATTGTCGAGTGCAGCTTTACCAAATGATGCAGAATTTTCTTTGCTACAAGCACCACCAAAGTTAATGTTTTTGCTTTTAAAAACAATGTGAAAATAATTTTTTTTCTGAACACGTGTTTTGGTCAAATATTTTCAAAAAAAATTAATAACTCAAAAACTATTGGCTCAATTTTGAAAAAGAAAAAACAGAAGAGCAGAAAATTTAAAACAGTACAAGAAAATCCAAAAATATATAGGGTGAGTCATTTAAAAAATTAAGTTCCGTGCATTTCCCGTAAAACCGGAAATGCGCCAGAGCTTAAAGTATTTTTACAATATACGCCACAAGCAACCATGGATCATCCACTAATTGTTTTTTCTTTTATTTAAAACACAAAAGAGCAATCGAAGAAGCGGCTACTAATGACTCACCCTGTATACACATGTGAGTTAGAGCATGTGGTCTAATTAACCACAAGCATATGTGGTTTGTAGAACCCAGCATTGGGTGGTTTTTACTATTAATTCCTTCCAATTGCTTCCAATTCCTTCCATATATGTATGTATACAATTGAATGTATTTATTTGTCATAATAATCTATCTTATTAAGATTGGCAATTATTTGTAAAATTAGGCATGCATGCTCTGCTTCATTAACTACTTTACATGGTGAAATGTGGTTACTTTTACTTTCTTATACGCAGATAAGAAAGTATTGTAATGGCAAACGTTTTTGACCTCCAGGTTTTTCGTGATATTCACGTTTTAAAGTGCCGTGGTACTGAAGAACTGGTTTTTGAAAAATGTTTTTCTCTTTCTTGTCTTTCACACCCGAGCGGTCAAACGGCTAAAGTTATCAACCCCACCCTTTATACTTATTAGGATAATCCCCCTCTTGGGTTTTGATTAGATTTCAGTGAAATAGACCAGAAGTACGTAGTAGTAAGTTCAGTGAAAAAATCAAATTGTAGTAATATTTCGTAAACTACTACGTTCAAACAAATTAAAAAAAATACAAATGTACTCAAAAGTCAATTTGAGAATAAAAAACGTTTTTCGAAATTTTGTTTTTTGCAAATATCTCAGCAAGTTATGTTTTCTAAATAAATGTATTAAGAGTATGAAAGTATGTAAGACTAGATTTTGAAAAACTTTTCTCAAAAAGAATTTTAAAATTCGGAACGGAAGTAGCACTTTCACTCAGATCTAGAGCAGTGCCTTGCAAATATCTCGCAAATTATGCGTTCTATACAAGAACACAGTAGCATTTAGAGCTCGATTTAGAACAATTTTTGTATAAAAGAAATATTAAAATTCGAACCGGAAGTAACACTTTTACTCACATGTTTATTAAGAAGATCAAAGTATTATAAACTTAATTTGCTACAAATTTTATTTAAAAATTCTGAACACACATACGAATAAAAAGTTGTGTGGTGCCCGACACCTCATTTAGGTAGTGCTCTGCACTTGTTTATAAAAACATCCGTGTAACTTAAAACCAATATTTTGCCCTCGGAAATCAAAGTTGATTCAAACACATCAGGAATAAGTGCACAAGCATTCAGATTGAATTAAAGAAAAATTCTACTTTCCTCTACATAGAAAACTGACTTTTGGTTCTACTTTTAGACGGGAAAAGTAGTAGGTAACAGTCTATTATGTTACATAATTATTGGATAATTTGAAATAAAAGCTCAAAAAAAAAGAAGAGTTTAAGTACAAGAAACTACCTTAATGCGACGCCCGAAATTCAGAATTGCACAAATAGCTTTTCGAATTGGTTGGTGATCAATCTACCCTATTCTCCTAATTTGGCGTACTCACACTTCTTATTTGGAATTTTAAAATCTTGTTTCAGTATGAAAATATTCTCGTTTATGTGATATCACGACATTACTACATATTTCGTAGACTTTAAAAAAAGTTACTTTTTCGAAGAAATGTAAGAAATGGAATCTAGCCGATCCAAGGGTATAATAGCCCAATAGAAATTATGTGGCAAAACAATTTGTGTTTCTTAAGAGAACTGCATTTAATTTTGATTTTTTAGCAAGCTGACCAAACTATCCTACTTTTTCTACGATATGAAAGTGGCTAACAAATATTTATTTCAACACACAGATAGTATTAATATAATATGCACATACTTCTAAGGTATGTCAATCAATTTTGATTTTATTGTGCGAAATGTTATTTTCTAAGCATAAACATTTCACCATGTAAAATAGAAGTTAATACAGCAGAACAGGCATAGTTTTATAAATAGTATAAATTTATTACCTTAGACGAAAACTTAAAAATGCACTTACCTTAAGGTCAGTTTCGTAAGTTTTGTCCCATAAATTCGGTCCCAAGAAAGCCGTTTGGGCCTCGACGTTATTCCACAGTTCTCCGTCGTCTTTTTTGTCGTCATTGCATCCGAGCAAGGATCCCGCTAAATCCTTGATTGCCGAATGACCATGACCGTGTGGATGGGAAGGTTTGCTATTTCCTGAAAAATCGATAGAAACGAGTCAGACAAAGGGCTCACCTTTGACATTTTTCGTAAATGTACACATGTACTCTAATTAAAAAGGGTAATATGCTGCAATACTTTACAAGGGATTGTATACGTATATATGGTTATTTTTAGACATAAGTCTGCATTAATACATTTATCACTGTATAATTGTGTACATAAATAAAAGCAGCTAAAATTATAACATTGCTTCTCCATATTCCGCACATTTTGAATAGATTCATTCTAAGATAATTACACTATAATATACCTACTTTTAAAATAATAAATTTATATCTCTATGGCAAAAAAACACGATGCTAAAAATAATAAAAGGGTTCATTGTTTCATTTAAGGTTCTAACAAACTATCTAATAAATACAAATAAATAATTATTCTTAACATACTTTGTACAGAGAAAAAATACTTTTGGTGAAACCTAGTTACTTTAAGAGCTTCTACACTTATTGATCATACATATCGATTATACATATCTACATATGAAAGGGTATATACTATTCGTTCAATGTTCATATGCATGAAATACGGTACAACTCAACAAATTTTGACTTAGATCATTATTCTTGATATTGAGAAACATTACCCTGAACAAATAATTGCGACTCACTACGGTTTCATAAATATGTTGTAAGTTTTCATGATTTTACTACATTTTACTTATGCCTTAAGTTTTAAAATTTAGTTTCGTCTATTTAATTTTAAAATATTTTAGGTGAGATCAAAAAATTTATCGTACTTTTGTTCTACCTCGATTTTAATTAAATACGTTTAGCACTTAGTGTGTATTTTATTCTCCATTGTAATATAAAGCAACAACCACAAAGAAATATGAAATGACTCTTTTTCAAGAGTTCCTAGCCACATAATAACTATAGGATCATGAAGAAATTCATATACGAATTCATAATGAGGACCGGTGACGTATATTTTGAACAAATACTATATATACAGTATTCAGAAAGCTGAAAATTAAAACATTTATTTAATAATATAATAGAAGTCGGCGTTTCTGTGGTTGCTGATATCAATATTGTACACACACTTTTAAAATAACGAAACGCGACACGTGACATTTTTAATTCTCTGCTTTTTTCTGATTTCTAAACAATGCAAATCAACTGAATTTAACATTCAGGAAGAATTAATAGCAATTGTATTGGCAAGTCTAAATCAAAACGTTTCTGTTGCTAAACACTACTTTGAAACTAAATACCTCATAAATACTTTGAATAAATTACGTCTAAAAATAAAATGGTGTAATAAAACATATTCATAAACAATCTCTTTTTTTTTTTACTCAACATCTCTAATGACAAGCGACTTGATACAATCACGTGTAACGTTCTCCACCAAACGTGATATAAAATTTATCCAGTGGAATGATCAAATGATTTCTTTAATAACTGGCCGGCAAGTCCGTAATTCGCGTAATTCGATACAAAAAAATTAAAGTGTATAGGCGACCGACTATCGTATTCAGTAGTAGTAAATTTATGTAAATTATTGTTAAATCTGCCGTTTAGTTTTATCAATGTATAAATGTATGTAGGCATATCTAGTATGTAAGCTCGTATCTGGAAGTTATAAATAATTCATTGAGAGAATTGGTACAATACTAGTACAATTTATCTCGCCTAAAAAGCAATAATGTATTTATTTCGAAATTATGTGAATGGGACAAGATGTAAATTACAGATAAATTCGCGCTAACAAAAGCATCACGATTGAATCAAATGTTTATAGATTTAATTTTGTATTAAGGCTTATAGAAACAAATGGTATACAATCACAGTAAATCATGTAATTTGGGCGTCAAAACCATGTTCATTTTAAGTTATTATATTTCATTAAATTGCATTATACATATACAGTGTGTATAAAAAGTAAGGAACCTAGACAATACTGCTCGTTTTATTCATTATAGAAGAAGAAGTTCCGAAAAAAGTTTAAAGGGTATTTTTCCCGAGATTTAAGTTCTTCATTTTTGTTTTATGACATCTTAAACTCATGATTTTATTTCTTTTAATGACAACTAATATTTTTTTTTAAATTAATAATATTTTTGTTTCTCTTTACGGCCTTGCAGAAGTATCATACGTTTACAGAAAACAAATTTTCACACAACAATATTAAATGCTTAAAATAATTACACATAATGTTTAAGAATAATTGTCACAGCATATTCTCAAAATGTCTGCTATTAACTACCTGATTACTCCATCTCGGTGTAATAAATCTTGCACTGCATTCTCAACGACCCACCCATCACCATAATCCTCTGAAAAAGCACATTTCCTCAGAGTCACATCCAGATAACATACATAAGATTAAAAGTTAAAGGCCCAAGGCCTGACTTGTTCATCACCACAAGAAGAAGTTCTCAACCACCGTAGCTGGTATAGCAGAATCGTTTTAGCAACCGATACGTCTAAAGTACGAATTTCACACTGCGATTAATTGACATCGCATCAATCCGAACAATTTCGGAAAAAAGAAATTAAAGTAATTATTTAATATTTAACGATATAACGCTTCTACTATGCTAATACATTAAACCATTGACATATTGATTATCAATAATAAATTTCTGAAATATTACTTTCTCTGTATTCATATTTTATTTAACACTTCTATTTAGTAGGCAAGTATAGTTGAGAAATTTGTAATATTTGTATTACAACTGTCAAGAGGTGCATAAATACACAGAGAAAAGTGTCGTAAGTTTTATCAATACTTATTAATCCAGTTAATTGCCTCTAAATATAATACAATGTCTTTAACATTTACTAAATCATAAAGTTTTGGTTTGTATAAAAATGTAAGTGCTTTCAAATTTCAAATATATTGAAAAAGACAATAATCCATAGAATGAAAAGGAATAACTACAGACAAATAAAACCTCAAAAATTGCTTTAAACACTAAACGTCCCACCAACAGTGACGGTTCGGACGCAGCTCTTTTTTTGTTGTTGTACGTTTGGATATAACAATCGAAATATGATGTGGTGCACCTGTAGTTTCCTAAATTGTTCTATTTGTGGATGACCACTCAATATTTGTTTATTTTGTGTATATACTTTGCTGATGTTAACACAATGGCTATTTTAATCAATCTGCAGATGACAACGGCGTAATTAAAGAAAATCGGGTAATTTTTTAATATTGTGAAGTAATTTTTTGTATATAGGCTTAACCAATCGAGACAACTATACAGACTGTGCTAATTATCTTACTTCCTGTTAGTTTAATTGAAAAATATTTCAAGTAAAAAAGAAGACGAATAATTAATAGTATTATACGTTATAATAATCTGTATTAACAGATTCATATTAAATTTGTGTAATACTATGTATTTTTTTTTGCTGTCACTGTACGTAATACAAAAATTAATACCTACTATTATATTTCTAATAGCCTGTATATATAGTTTTCTGTGTGTATTACTTTTATTATTATTATTACTAAATTTTGCAACATCTGAAATTTAAAACCATTTTAATTTTAATTTAGCAACCACACGCGCCAACGTTTGTTGCTAAAACGATTCTTCTATATGTTGGCATTTGTTATTGAATACAAATTTTTAATTCGTTCACATTTTTTGATTCGTTAAGTAAATAATGTTTTTAGATGAGCTACAAAAAGAAATATAACGGATTCAAATCCGTACATCTATCGATCTATATATCCTTTCAAAAATAATATCTACATAATAGGGAAAGTTTAGGCCCTAATACGGTGGGGCTCCATCATGTTGGAACCAGAGGGTAGAGAAGTATTAATGATGAACATTTTAGACCCAGATGTTTCCCCTTATACCAAAAAGCTTGTTTTCGCAAACATCGCTCTCTCTCTCTCTGTATCCGGGTATGTGGGTGAAAAAAAAAAATTAAAAATGTGGACTGAAACCTACGCTTCTATTCACATTTTTTTTAAAGAGAGTGCTCTAGTACTTGAAGCTTAATTTGGAATAACTTACGTATAAGAAAGTCGTGTGGTGCCCATACCTAATTTTGTTTGTATAAAACCTTTACTACGGCATTATAACTAACGGCATAAGCTTTCCGAAACTCAAAGCAACAAGTCGGACGTTTTATCTTGTGTTTATCTATCTTAGAAAAAGACAAATTTTATTTAAATCTTTAGTAATTGTTGTATATTTCTGAATTTTGAATAAATCTTTGATAGAGTGGATATTATCACTAGGGCGCGGACACGAGCGAGTCATGATTCATCGCCCATGGGCGCACTATTGAGATGTTGTATTTTTTAAGAGGTTTTAATTTTATTTATATAATTGGATAACAAGTGGCTGGTGATCTATAAAATACAAAATACCTTATTATTTGTTCATTTTCTCTTCTGTAAGACTTGCTCTCTTTGAATTAAGTACATCCTTGTAGATAGAAAACGTCCTTTTTACATCGTAACTGGTTATATGAGCGTACTGGAAATATTCTTTTATTTCAGCGTATTTAGCATACACAATTGCTGCAATGTTATTAAATCTGGATTTCTATTAAAAACTGCGTCTAACTTTAGCCGAAGGCCACATCCAAAGTCACTTGGAATACTTTTGAAATTATTAATAGCCACATCTAATGTGGTTAATCCATTTTTTAATTTGAGATTCGATTTTCAAAAAATGTGATTAGTTTAGGCAAATATCCAAAGTGTTCCTGAAGGAATAACAACTGATGTTTTAAATTTGGGATTTGTGTTAGTTCCTTGCGCTCAGAAATACTTCGAGCATCGTCATTTAGACATGTAACGAAATTTTGTAAACTATCGAAATTCTCTGCATAAAAACTATTTATGTGTATGTTTTAGCAAAGCTAAGTGACGAACGTGCGATATTTTGGCATTCTGTAACGATATTTTACAGACTTTGTAATAAATTTCGGAATCACTGACAATTGATTTTCATATTAGAAAAAGTAACATAAACAACGTTCTAGATCTAAATAAATGCTAACTAAAAATGTATGTATATACATATTTACATCATTTTTCTTGCGAATTATAAGGTAAATATAATAAATTGTAAAAACCCCTCAGGTTATCTACGCCGATGTAGAAAGAATTTTACTCATAAATTCCTTATTTTATGGCCATTTTTTGCTCTCATTCTCGGGCTTCTCTCGATCGTAAACAGATGTTGCAGTTCACCATATGAATTAATGCTATTCAGTAAATGTGTGTTGTTTACATTATTTCTTTGCTCCATTGTAACTCCGTCGTAGTTTAACTCGGTCATGTCCGTGTCCTAATTATCACATTATCCACTCTATGCGCGTATGATTATAAGAAATTACAAACCGCTTCCTTAACAAACGTCGTAATAGATAAACTATCAATAATGACAATTGTCTATTACTATATCGCATTTGCTTGTTGTGTACCTCACTATCATTTCCACAGCTTCCTTTAAACTTATACATTTTTCATATTGCATTTGTAAATCTGTCACGAATGAAATTGCTTGTAATTATTTTAGTAACGTACTTTATTTTGTGATAAAAATAACAGTGTTTAAAACTGCAACAAATGGTAGAGCAAACGTTGAACATGATTTACCTGCAAATTTGCCTTACGTAAACTCATGCTACAATTATAGTCGTAAAGAAAACAAAAATACGATTAATTTTTGAGGAAAAATATATTCCTGATTAAAAAGGAATTTAATGGCGCCTCAAATAAAACTGAAAAACCTTAAATATGACATAAAATGACTCTTTAAACTATGGTAAATAACATTTTTCTTCTAGAAATAATAATGATGGCAGAAAATTCCAAATTTGTCACTATTTACACACTATATACGCAGATCTATACTTTTATTTAACTCAAAAGTAATAGTAACAGTTTACTTAAGTTCTATAAATAATTTTGTTTGAGAATTTGATCAATCTGCTAGATCTTTTAAAAAGTTGGAAATAAGAATACATTTGATTATCATGATAATTTTACATTTGAGAATCAAAAGATATATTAAATGTTATAGAACATTGTATCGTGATGTTTCAACGTAAATTGTGTAATATGATCTGTGCTATATCACTTATAGATTTTGCTGGAACCACCTCGATTCAATCTGTTCAAAATGAGTACGTGGAAGTCAGACTCGATTCGTCGCATGAATCAGGACCATCCTAAGCTGGAGACGCAAGAAAACCACACCTAATAGGCCTCCAACGCCTCTCTATTATAACACACTAAAATTAGGGTAGATTAATAGCAGGTTCTGACAATGTCAAACGCCGACATACATTGATGCAAACGATCCAATTTTCTGCGATACATTAAATCTCAGACCGACTCGATTTCAATGTGGAATCTACTACATTCATATTTAGAACATGACAAAACAAATGTGTAATATGGATATTTAAGAATAAGTTATTAATTACTTAAAAAATCATTTGTAATTCGTTCGAAATTAGGAAGAAGTTCAAGTTCCATATGCTGTACATTTGGAAAATTACGAATATTTTTGAAAATAGTTCCGAAATAAGTAATAAAACGAGAAAACTGTAATCAACATGAAAAAAATCACATGTTTAAAATAACTCCAACATTTATTTATAAATATAGTAAATAAATACAAATATTATACCAAATATAAATAATTGCTCTTTAACAGATCTAAATTTGGGTATTTATTTTTACATTTCTTTTTCTATACTGTTTTAATGAACATTCTCAGTGCAATATACTTATGCACATCAAATTAAAATAATCACTTTTCTAAAGATTCTTTGAATGTCAAATATATTTAACCAAATTCCAAACATAAAAAATAAATATTACAATGAACTGAATACTCCCAGAAAATTATAAAAACTCGGGAGAGACTACTCAGAATTGTGAAACAATATACTATTATTTATATGTGCTAAAATCACATTACAATATGTAATAAATTTAAATGAACACAATGGAAACGTCAACAAATCTAGAAAACGGAAATTAAGTATGTTGGAGTACTAAAGGGGATACACACGCTATTTACTTTCTATAAAAGTGCCACCTTCTTACAAACATCACGTTTGAAGTTGTGACCAACAGGAAATTTATGATGTATTTAAAAACTAGGAAAATGTATGCATGTCATCTTATATAGGTACCCTCAAATTAGTGTTTAAAGTCTGCTACTGTGACACTAAACAATCTATGTAATAAATTTTACTTCAATTAACAAACAACAAAAAACTTAGAAACCAGACGTTTCTATAATATAATTGCAGACTTATTTTGCTAATGTATTATAGCGAAATTGACCCATATTTTCGCACCAAGTGTCAGAATGAAGGCTGTGATCGCTTTATTGTTTAATTAACCAACTTACCACCTAAATATTGTGTAACATGCGTTATTTATTAGTAATTCGTATGGTAGTAATTTATAAGTTTTTCACCAAACCACTGCTCCGATATAATGTGTTTTAAAATAATTGGAATAACTGACCTAACATAAAGAAAACATTTAGATGATACCTATTATGGTTTTAAATAATGCTAATATACCGTCGTCAACAAATTTTAATATAAGATTCAATCAGTACTGTGTAGCTGTCAGTAGGCTTTGTATATGAGAGGGGTGTAGAATGCATCTTAAGAAATACGTATAAAATTCGCTACCAATATTTATAGAAAAATATTTCATGGTGTATTACTTTTGCAGTAGTTATATTATTTTCGACTGCAGTACAAGTTAAAATATCTTTATTTTGGTTTTCCTCGTTAATATTACGATTTTTCGGTTGATCGTCTTCCGAATGTAAACATTTTCTACATTTCGCCACGCATCCATATTTATCAAACCTATGAATAATATTTAATATTCTATTAATTGAGTTAGCAGACGGTTCTTGGTGGAACATTTTATTAATAACTATTTTAAATAAAATAAAAATAAAATAAAACTCTTGAAAACTTTCCACAATTTTTTTTAGTCAATTCAAGGAAAAGAGAAAGTAACGAACACACACAAAGACTTTTCAAACACACATACACCCATAATAGACACTTATGTATAAAGAGACAATAAACACAACGACATATATAACAACCCTACACAAACTGACCTGTTAGTTTCCGCTCGATGCTCGATAATGGTATGAACAATACCGAAACATATGTCGCAAAGACTAAATAAAAATTGTGGAAAGTTTTCAAGACTTTTATTTTATTTTTATTTTATTTAAAATAGTTATTAATATTTAATATAGTTCTTTCAGTGGGGATAGGACGATTTTCAAACGTAAAAGCAAAACGCCCAATGATTTCTAATGAACTGGTACCGGCGTAATACCATTTAATGATTTGTGTTTTTTCTTCCGTTGTATAAACGTACATGCTGAGATCGACTATTAATACACACGTAGAAAAATAAGCGTTGCACACCCGGCAAACGCTTGTTATGAAATGTGAAAATCCCCGACTACATTGATTCTCCCACCACTGTTGGAAAGCAGGCATCGCTGCATATTATAAGGTCGTCTTCTGTATGGGATAGAAGTCTAAACAGAAATTAAAATGTGTCGACTACGGTACATAAGAAAAACTTTCAATACATTTATATTTTGTAATTTTTCAGTTATAAGATTTGATAAACTGTAGCGTTTGCTGCCATTACTGTCTATAATGGATCGCTTTTATATCCTATATTGGTACTATTTGCTGAATATATCTAGCTCATTTTTTTCTATCAAAGCATATATGTTAGTATATACATAAATTCATGAAATTGTGATGTCAACGTGGAAACAGTAAATATAACGAGTTTGACGAGTATTGGAACATTACCTATATATCATACTTTATAATTTACATGACACACTACCGACCAAAAGAATATCTAACTGATTTGGGCGACACCTCCTGTAGGAACAGTGAAATTAAATCACATCGGATACTAACCAATAATCTAGACAACAAATTTCTTTTTTACTTGGCATTCTAGTGCTAAGTATAACTATCTATGGTGCAGATCGCCTTGTTGCTTTGGTACTGATAGAAAATCAAATATTTGGTATGAAAAATAAGAGATTTCAGAAGTACCAATTAGCAGCAATAATAACCATGGCTCCAGAAACTTTTTGGAATGACAGTTGCTGGAAGTTACTTACTGTATTCTAGATAAAATGAATTTTGACGGACGCTAAAGTTGGGGATAAGTATAATTGCATTTCCTTGAACCACGAAATTATGACAAATTCTTGGGTGAAACTCAACCGCGTCCGAATAATCATATCGTTGGAGAAGTAAAAAAATAGCAATAAAAATGATGAGTTTACGTAAATGTTCATACTTATTTTTATTAAGCCTAAATTATACAAAGTACACACAATGCAATAAGCGATTAATCATTTCTCTTTTACTTGGCATTCTAGTGCGAAGCATAACTATCTATGGTGCAGATCGCCTTGTTGCCTTGTTACTGATAGAAAATCAAATATTTGGTATGAAAAATAAGAGATTTCAGAAGTACCAATTAGCAGCAATAATAACCATGGCTCCAGAAACTTTTTGGAATTACAGTTGCTGGAAGTTACTTACTGTATTCTAGATAAAATGAATTTTGACGGACGCTAAAGTTGGGGATAACTATAATTGCATTTTCTTGAACCACGAAATTATGACAAATTCTTTGGTGAAACTCAACCGCGTCCGAATAATCATATCGTTGGAGAAGTAAAAAAATAGCAATAAAAATGATGAGTTTACGTAAATGTTCATACTTATTTTTATTGAGCCTAAATTATACAAAGTACTAGTAATAAGCGATTAATCATTCAAGCTGCTAACTATGTCATGCAAACGATTTTTTTTTGTATTTACGATTAATTACGCTTTTTATAGAACATAATTGAAATTCAAATTCTTGCATTCTTTTTTAAATCGTATTTAAATTAAAAACCGCAAACTACAATTAATTAGTATGCAACGCAATTAACCAAATGTAATAAGTATTAAAAAAGAGAATTGTCAATTAATTAATGAAGTCCCAGATACTTCCTTCGTGTGTTCATAGTCTGTTGTAATGTTCTTCGACTTTCAATAATTTATTCTATGTGTAATATCACAATAACTCTTAATATGTATAGCACTGCAAACTGGTTTATTTAATTTTACTTAATAGTTAATGAGGACACAATCACATAAATACAAATTATTATAGAAAACAAAAAGAAGTTGGAAGTTGCAAGTAAGAATGTATATATATGTTAGAGATGGTCATACGGGAGAGATAGCCAACTGAATTATTTACATACGCGACATGGCGCTGTACATTTAGCTAGTTTAGAGCGTTAGTTGTTTGTATTTTGTGAGTTTATTGAGTTATATGTGTATCTTCTCCTATGTTCCTCAAAATGACGATTAATTTGTTTCACGTTAATTTTATTATCGATGTGGCCAACTCAACCGAACAAAAAGAAAAGATGTCAGGATAAGATAACAATATTATTTCATGTAGTTTTGAATGCATTTTCTTGTTAGGTATATTGAAATGCATGTGCGCTAATTGTGAACAGAAGAAGAAATGAGTTGTGAGTACTGCACGACTTTGTTTAAACATATATGCGTTCCAAATTTTTCATGCAAAAGTTATTCCAGATGAAGTGTTAAATATGCATAATATGCGAGATATTTGCAAAAAGAAACAGTTTATGAGTGTTACTTCCGGTCCGAATTTCCTTTTATACATATAAAAATTTTTCAAAATAAAGCCTTAAATACTTTCGAAAACGTAACTGGTGAGATATTCGCAAGAAACAATTTTTCGATAATACTTTCGGCAGGAATTTCAAAACACTTTTTTATATATTTTTTTAAATTCACTTATGGGTACGTACATTGTATTATTTAGGAATTTGCTTAAACTTAGTAGTTGACCAAGTGATGGTGTAATTTGATTTTTTCACTCAAGTAGAACTAGAGGTAGGAAGAGTGAGAGAGAGAGAAGTTTTTTAAAACCACTCTTTTGATATCAGGGAACTTCAAAACGTGGACATCTGCAAAAATCTCGAGGTCGAACATTTTCATCACAATACTTCCTTACTTCGTATAAGAAAGTAACAAAATCGGGGGCAAGCAGAAATGAAAGGCAAGAGGCTAGACTAAATCTAAAGCCGACTGTGTGTCTAGTAGTAGGATGGCCAAAGCTGTGAGAGAAAACCAGAAGTATTTTGAAAGTATTGTACGTTTCTTTCGGGATATCTTATGTTTTTAAAAGAATGATTATTAATTTTGATGATAATGAAAGTTGAATAATAACCTGATTATTATAAGTTTTATTTTATTTTATATATAACTATAGCCAACTCTAACAAACTTACTCTGATATACCTCTTCCAGTTCGTCTGATGTAAACAGCCTGATAATTTGAAAGGAGGATTTACGTTTTTTTAAATTCTTGATGGTGTTTGTATTTTTAATTTTCTGTTAATAAATCGCTACACTGCTAAAGCATTTTTATTTTTTTACCCCTGTCGGTAATTTCAAAAACGTTTGTGGTGCAGAATGTGTTACTGTTTAATATCTATTAGTACTTACGAAACAGCTGTATATAAACATTTCATGAAATGCCTAATTTACTTGTTTAATGGACATGTGAGCTAGAATAATTTAACATTTCCCTACAAATAAAGAAAATACGATTTCAATGCGATTTATAAATTTCTCAAATTAAAGAGCCAATAAAAGATTTTTTTCAAAGGGCCTCCATCTAATGACGATAACAATAAAAATCACGTGCGAACGTTATTGTGGTAAAAAATATGAGTTGCATATGTGTAAATAAAGGTGCGACATTAGTTTACACATGAAGAATAATGTTTATCCAAAGTCCCAATGTTCTGACTAATTCAATTAATAATGTTAAATAATAATAAACCTGTGAATCAAAAACACATTTAACTACTTAGTGACTGACACAATAATAGAATAATTTAAAATGTTTTAAATGAAAACAAGATATAAAAAGATTGTCGTACCGAAATTGAAAAATTGTCATGTCACTCTGTTACGGTCCAGGTAGATTCCCATCAGTTATTTACTCATTTATCCTTGAACTAAATCATTTGTTATCAAATTAGCAACTATTCTACATACCTATGTTTCAATTATTTTAAATGTTTCTGAACAAAATTAGTTCAATCGTTTTTGTTGAATAAACGGAAATATTTCAAATGCGTTTGCGTTGTCGTATATTTCACATGTTATGCTGAGATTAATTGCACTTTTTTAATAATACGAATTTAATAAGCTTAGGTGTATACGATTCAAAGAAAGACAATAAGAACTATAAATTCTACGAAAACATCGTAACCGTAACCTTGTTGCTTCTTAGAAACATCAATCTTAGAAATCTATTTTTATTATCATATATTGCTGTTAATGTAAGCGCTTTATATTTAAGAGACTTACAAGTTTTTATAATTAATTCGCGTATTCAAAAGATAGGTATTGGGAATACCCACTTTTCGCGTGTTTCACATATTTAGAAAAAAAATATCTAAAAATAAATTAAACAATTTTGGATCTTTATTTACTTATACCAGATACTTCCATGCATTAACAACATGCAATATTATTTCCTTTTTGCAATTAGTATTTCATCAGTATTATTTAATTTCACTACAAAGATACATGATTTACCATATGCTATCTTATAAGAATAATTGTATCTCTTTTTTGTACAAATCGTTGCATAATGAAATTCATAGCTTATCATTACTATCTCAGGTTCCATTTCTTGTGCCGCGACTGGTGTCTGGACACGGAAATGCATCCTATTGCCCTCGTGCTAGGGCGAATGCATTGCTTGGGTCACCTATTTTCTCAATGTCTACGAATTATCACCATACATCAAGCATTGTGAGATTAATTTTATGTGTCTCAGAACTATAGCTTCCGTGGCTGGTGAGCACTTTCGGTAACGTCCAGTAGTTGGAGTCTGCTTGACTCGAGCAATAATAATCACTTACAATTATTACGACAAATGCGGGCGTGCATGTGACGGAGTCCTTGGTATTGGTTTCTGTTGCTATTGCTATGCTATTGTAACGTTTTCGGGTTCCAATAAACAACTCGTGCAATTATTTATTTAAAACAGTCTGTATATTTATATACTTAAAATTATATAACAATATAAAAATATAAAACTAACGTAACACACTTAAACTACTATTAATAAATTAAAATTAACACTTATATTTATTTCTATTACTAATATGTCCGTATTTATTTATATAACACTATTTATATAAGACGGCACTACTATATTTATTTATTCGGCTACCACTATTTGTTTCCACTGTTCCCACGAGACCACTCGAGACTACCGAATTACTCCGCGATTACTTCTCCGCAATGAATGAATCCCGTAATGAATTTATCCCGGTGACCCACTCGCCTTATATACACTTGCATAAAATGTTCTCGAACAGTACCAGTATATTCTGCAATATACCAGGGGAAATCTAGACTTTTTCTTGCTTACGTGGCACATCTGTGAAATGACTCACTGCATTTACGATATTTACCAGCAGCGAGAGAGATGATTTATGGCAGTGTGTAAATAAGAGCGTTTTTATACGTTGCTCGGTCTATCCCTTTTTTTGCGTGTGACAATTTCGTTTTTATCGCGCCGAGAGATCTGATTCTTTTATTTAATGTAAACACATTTCGTTACACTATTATGCTATATGAATGCTACTACATTTGCTAAATATTGCATATAGTTCGGTATAATAGAGTTGCACCTTGTTTCAGGATGGAGTAAGTACTTCTTTTTCTTTTAAATCTCATCATTTTTTCCTTTCTTTTTAATATTTTTCTTATTCATCTTGTTATATGTTGTATATCGTAGAGTACATAAGTTGTAAATGGATTGTATTCTCATCTGTTGGACAGTAAAATATTATTATTATTATATAATCTTTAATGACGGATGATATTATTACCGCTTCTGATGAGGGTCTTATTACGATATTAACTTTATTAGACTTTAGTAAGGCGTTTGACACTGTGGATCACGATGCGTTGATTGATATTTTAAGTTTCAGTTCGACAGCGGTGGGATTGATTTCTGATTACTTGACTGATCGTAGACAAAGTGTCATCTTGCAGGGTAGGCAGTCGCTGCCGTTGCCTGTGAGACTCGGGGTCCCTCAAGGCTCGATCATCGGACCTTTACTCTTCTCCATATACACAAGTAATTTGCCAAATGTAATCAAACACTCACGGTATCATATGTATGCGGACGATGTATAGTTGTACAAATCGTTTAGGCCTGACGTTTGGCGGCAGGGAGTTGCAGACATCAACAGGGATTTAAGTTCGATTCATGCTTTCTGTGGACAGCATAATCTTCATGTGAATCCGTCTAAATCACAAGTCATTTTGTTTGGTAAATCGAAAATTTGTGATCAGCTTCGGGAGTCTGTAGTTATTGAGGTGAATGGCACAGCTGTGCCCATTGCTAGCAGTGTGAAGAACTTGGGGATGGTACTAGACAACTCGTTCAGATACCGCGAACAAATTGGTAAATATATTCAACGAGCCTACCTTACTTTAAAATCACTATATCCACACCGCAACGCTTTGGGTACCGCTGTCAAGTCAACGCTTTGTGAGTCTCTTGTGTTGTCTAACTTCACTTATTGCTCTGCGTTATACAATGCTGCAATAGATCAAGTGACCGAGTCGCGAGTTCAAAGAATTCAGAATTCCTGTCTTCGATTTATTTTCGGCATAAGGAAGTACGATCACGTAACTTATAAGCTATCCGAGTGTGGCTGGTTGAATATGAGGCAGAGACCTAAGTTAAAGAGTCTATGTTTATATCACAGAATATTAACTTGCAAAACCCCTTCATACTTGCACGATAAGATCAGATATCGCTGTGATGTACACAACATCACAACTCGTTATCGTAATCTCATTTCGCCACCGCTGAGCCGTACTTCCCTCTTCAAAAGATCTTTTTCGTACGACATTTATTCAAGTTACAATGACATACCTGATCATTATAAAACTTTATCAGTCGACTGTTTTCGGATGAGGCTGCTTCTCAATGGCTAGGTATTGCTATTTACCTGTGTGTGGAAGCATACATATTGCAGTGATCTTGAATAAATAATAATATGTAAATAAATGAATTTTAGATCACTTGCAATTTTATGTTTAGTCAAGTAAGGATTTCTTATTGTGTGCGTTCATATTATATACATAAGTGCTTAATAAAGGTAAGAATTTTTCTTGATTTATATTTATTCATATTTATATCTATATGTACATTGGTATTTATTTATTTAAGTTAACAAACTCCTCATGAATAATAATAAATTAGGTAATGTAAACGTGATCTGTATAAATTAAGTAACAGAATAAATAAATTTTACACAAGTAAGCAATCAATAGGAATAACTTGGAGTACATGTAATTGGTAACCAGGTTATATAGGGAATGGAATCTGTTATAGGCCAGAAAAACAGATGAATGTATTCCCAGACGTGAGGGATTCGCCCGACTTCTGTGCCTCGGTGCGTCGAGCCTTTTCTATCTTGGGCCGGGATAGTTTGACGCTCGGGGTACCCTGTCGCAAGGCTCGACGGAGGCAGCGGGTCATGCTGTTAGATGGGTCCGTAGTTCGCGTATCGAACGAGACTGCGTGTAGGATGGCTGCGGAAGGCATGATCCGGCCTGTCAAGCAATGTTAAGGGGCCTCCGTCGAGGCCGAAGAGGGTAGCAGAATAAAATAACTTTGAGTTCAAGTAATGCTTCACTTAATTTCACTTTGTACTCTTGGATGTCTATGTCTGTACTCGTCTATATGTGTGTTTCTTGATTGTCCTAGTATAATTTGTATGATGATTAAATAACTGATACAACATTTATACTTCAATTTAAGATGTCAATCACCAGGAACGATAAGCTGGGTGAACGCATATGATGATCCACCTGTCAACAATACATCATCGTTAGAAATAGAAAAGGTAAAAAGGGTTCATGATAAATTTAACCAGCGTATACCGACGATCATGAATGTTTTCCCTTTATTTCCGAATGTGAGCAAGGCAAAGAAAATACGAATAAAACTTCCCAACAATGCAAAGAGATGGTTCAAGAATGAAGTAAACAACAATCAAGAAATTTACAACATAATAAGAATGTGGCAATGAACTTTAAGTTGTATTTAAAAGTTGTAAATAGTGTTATTTACTTACCAGGTCAATGTTTGATAGATGGCATTCTGTGCATTATATCTGTATTTCACTAGTGCTCACATTAACATCAATTTTAACTTTTTACAAATAACAAATGCAGACGTATCACTCCAAGTCTTATTTAAATTAATTTTTACTTTATTCACATTTACCACGATATGTATAAATATTCACTATATTGATAATTTACGAAAATTTTTATTTTTATTTAAGTAAAACAGTAAAAGAATCTTAATAAATTTTTATAAGGTTATAATTTTAAGACATATTAAATGGTACGGATAAAGGATCGAGCAGGTGTTTCTCGCACAAACACGTCTGGCTTTGGCAGGGATCGACCGGGTGGACCGGCACAAAAAGTATTGTTTATCAGGTGCATGGCTGAATCATAAAAGTATAGACGGATTTATAGTCACATGTTTGTTTACCTTTTTCAAGGATTATTAATACGCTGTTTCCTCATGCAACCGATAAGAGCAGCACCGTCGACATACAATTTTGGAGGTGGATTCGTGTTTAACGAAAGTTGCCGTACGTTTTTGTAAGGAAATTTACGAATAAAAGTGTGGACAGATAAAATTTCCGGGATATTGCTGGTGAAAACCGCAATATTAGCAAGTCTAAAAGTAGGTGAAAACCACTTCCTCCCTCTTCTTTAATAGGATTATTTTAAAATCCGGACTTAGAATAATGTTTGAGATTTTCAATACTTATAAAATTTTTACAAGATTCTACACTTATAGTAATTTTATATTTTAACATGCAGCGCGTATTACATAAGAATGTCTAGATGTATTTGAATAACTACCTATGTATGAAATACTTTTATTTATGAACTCGGTTTTGAATTTATTTAATTTCATTTTATTTTCTTTTTCCTAGAGAGTTTTGTTTTGCATGTAGGGTACTATGCCGTACGTTATGACAAAACTTTCTAGCATTTGTAATGATAACTTTGAATAGCATAATCATTTTCTTTTCCGTATAATTTATTTTTCTTTTAAATTTATTCATCCTACTAAAGATATTTGAAATTAATAATTTTGTTTTATGTGTATATAGGTTATATATTAAGTGAATAAAATTTTCATTGAGAATCATGGAAGAGTTTAATACGATGTATGAAGAGTTAAGGTGATTAAACAATATTTGTTATAAATGTGTGTATAGTGGCGTCTCAAAATTCTTTATTTGTAGTGGTGTTTTTGTATTGGAATTTCGTGAAAAAGGTAAAGTTTATTTTCTTTTAATGTATATATATTATTTCTTTTTGATATGAGAATTAAGTATGTTTTGTTGTATTTGGGTGTTCAATATTAACGTGTTGAATAATACATCAGGGATGTGTGAAATGAATTATGTCATTATTTAATTCATAGCATGGAGTCCTGGTGAATTTGAAATACACGAATTGGTCTTGGTGGTACTGCGTTTGGGAGCGAGAAAAGGCACCAGGCAGAACTAATCAGGGCTGAGTTAATTTATTGAATACGCAGAGACATTATTTTATTTCATTTTATTTATTTAATTTAAAATTTATATATATTCCTTAAGGAATGTGCGCATGGTGATGTATGTTCGGGTTGCGTCCGACGAGCTGAAAATGACATGCTCGTAGGGTGGAACTTTGGGATACTCATCTGTGTGAATTTGTTATCTGATGGTACTGTGTTGGGAGCGAGAAAAGGCGCCGGACAGGACTAATTAGGGCAAAGCCATTTCCTTAATGTCTATATTTTTGTTAGCAAACAGTAGACCGTACAAATTTTATTTTATTTATATTCCAGTACAATTCATCATGGTTAATTTATTTTAAATTTTTGATTGTTTACATGTATCTATGACAAATATTAATAATAATAATCACGTTCACATTTTAGATATAAGCTTGCACGACATGATGATTTCATTTATTCTTTATTTCTTGTAGTATTTTATTGATTATGATGTATAAATTTGGGATTATGACTGAATATTGATTTCTGATGTGTAAATATTTGTAGATTAAAACTTTTGAGTTCATTTGAAATTATCTTATTTTAATAAATTAGATGTTAAGATTTATTTTGTATTTTATTTCTTTACCTGACCTGGAGATAATTAAAGAGTAGGAGAATCAAGTCATATTTTCTGCCCCTGAGAGAACTATTTATTTTCAAACTGAGCTAGTTACATGTAGAATGTTTTGCTTAACCTACTTTTCAGCAGAAAGTTCACCGTATCGTAGTCTAGCATAAGGCCTAGCACTAGGATGCGTGCTTGACTCTCGGTTACGCATTAATTAAGTAAACTAAATTCATTTTATTTATATATAAATTTGAAAGAGTCACAGCATATATATGGCACCCAACGTAGTGGGGCAAAGCTTTTACATTTTAAACTGTTTAGATAAAAATTAATTGATTATTTAATATTCAAATAGCTGTGTAATTAAAGGGAGGTATTTTCACCTTTAAGTGCATTTGAATAATTAATAAGTATAATTCACAAGTAAATTTTGTCAAGTTTTGATTTATTTTTCTCCACAAATAAGTCTCTTTAAGTGCCAGGACAGATAAAGTAAATATGTCTGAGTATAAAGGTGAGGGTGAAAATCCTGAAAGTAGTATGGATACCAAATATTTATTTGAAACGTACAGGGAACCACAAGGCATTTCTTCTGTGACAGATTCAGAAAAGACGCTACCTCTTGATGAGGATGAAAATGTAACTGAAAATGTAAAAATTGAAACGAAAGAAATGCCAGGCAGGGATAGATTCGATTTTCTATTTGAAAAACTTTTCTGTAAGTTGGAATGTGACAAGATAGAAATGAAAGAAGATATAAATAAGAAGTTAGATGAAAATAAAACTGAAATGAATAAAAAGTTAGATGAAAATAAAGCTGAAATGAAAGAAGGAGATAAGAGGTGCAACTCCGGTAGAAAACGGATGGTTACACAACTCAGTAGGAGGTGCTACATCTCTGGATTTTTAGTAGAACCAATCAGAAAGGAAGAGGATTCTCAAAGAGTGACCGACTTTGAGAATATTAAAAAAATAACCACAGAGCTACCAGTAATAAAAATAAACATAGGCCAAATAGAGGTAGATGCATTAATTGATACAGGTGCGCAATTGTCTCTTTTAGATAATAGTTTAGTAGATAAGCAACTAGAAAATTCAGGTCATTATAGGTCCATTAAAAAAATAAATTTATTTACTGCCACAAAAAAATTAGTAATAGCTATAGATAAGATATTTTACGTAAATGTAAGAATAGGTAATTTAGAATTTTTAACTGAATTTGTTATTGTACCTAATTTAAATTATAATTGTATACTTGGAATGGATTTTTTGACTCAATATAGTACAAAATTAAACATGGAAGATAAAACTTTTCACATAAAAAGGGCAATTATATCATGGAACAAAGATCTGCAGGAAGATGAAATTGTAGTTAATAATTTAAGTAGTAAAATGTATGATGAGGATTTCGATTTACATCCTGAAAATATTAGTTTAAAAAACAAGGAAAGGAATGCACGCCAGGTGGATACTCTTCAAAAAGGAGAGGCCACATTTGCCACGGGTGACATAAATAATAAATGTACACACCATGTGGAGGGTCTTCAAAAGAAAGACGCCACGAAATATATGGGTGACATAATAAATAAATGTTCACACCGGGAAATAAATATGGGTGACATTAACTTGAATTGTAATGAGCTATATGTAAGTGAGGTAAAAAATCTTCTTGCAGTACATACAAAATTATTTGATAATAGCCCAGGTCTAGCGATAGGTTATGAACATAAATTAGAAGTTGATGAGAGTCAGCCGTTTAAAGTAAGAAATTATCCAATTCCATATAAGTATCAACAACAGGTAAAAATAGAAATTAAGAACATGTTAAGGGATGGTGTAATAGAACGATCAGAGTCTAGTTTCATTAATCCCATTGTGGTAGTAGTTAAAAAAAGTGAAGATGACCGAAAAGAGATGAAACTACGTTTATGCCTCGACGCTAGAATGCTCAATAGTCGCACCAAAGCACAGTTTGAAGCCCCACAGAGCATAGAAACTTTATTGGCAAAATGTACGAATGCTAAGTGGTTTACAAAATTGGATTTTAAGAGCTCTTTCTGGTTGGTACCTTTACACAAGGATTCTAGAAAATATTGCTCGTTTTTAATGAATTCTCTAGTATATTCCTTTAAGGTTGTACCTTTCGGTTTATCAACGGCCACAGCTGCACTAGTAAGGGCCATGAAACAAATACTGGATCCATATGAGGAATATGTATCGCATTATGTAGATGATATTTTAATATTTAATGTAGATTTAGAGAGTCATTTAAAAGCTGTTAAAATTATTTTAAGTACATTAGAAAGAAATGGTCTAAAAATTAATTTAGAGAAATGTGAATTTGTTAAGAATAGGGTTAGTTACTTAGGGTATATGATAGATGGTAAGACTGTATCAATAGAGGAAAAGAAGTTGGAAGCAGTAAGAAATTACCCAAGACCCAAAAATATAAAGATGTTAAGGGGATTTTTAGGTATAGTGAATTATTATAAGCACTTTATTCCTAAGATATCGGATAAGACTGTAACTCTTTTTAAAATGATAAAGAAGGGTGTAAAATTTAAATGGACTCCTGAAAGAATAGAAGCTTTTGAAGGAATCAAACAGGAATTTTATAAGGCGTTGGTCTGCCTCGATTTGAGGAAGAATTTATTTTACGGTGTGATGCTTCAGATCATGCCATTGCTGCTGAACTTTTCCAAGTCAGAGATGGTAAAGAGATACCAATCTGCTTTATTTCAAGAATATTAAAGGGGTACGAGAGTCATTATACGGTTTCAGAGAAAGAACTATTGTCAGTGGTACATGGGGTCTCTAAGCTCAAGTACTATTTGATGGGAAATTTCTTTACAATAGAAACTGATCATTTATCTTTGATTTTCTTAATGAAAACCAGGTTTTCTAATGCACGACTATATAGATGGTCTTTATTTTTAAGTGAATATAATTTCAAAATTAGACATAGAAAAGGAAGAGATAATATTGTTGCAGATGCATTTAGCAGAGCCTTTGGTCATAGTAAGCAATCAGGATCATATCAGATCAATGCTTATAATTTTGAAGTAGCTCCTGAGTTATATAGTAGAGAAAACATAGAACGCAGTCAAGGAGAAGGTGATGTGCAAGACATAAAAAGAAAGGCACTTCAAGAACCCAATTACAGAGGATTTAGAGTAATAGATAATATTTTATATAAAAGAATAGGGGACAATAATTTGTTAGTATTGGGAAGTGAATTGGCAAAGAATATTATGTTAGATATTCATAGGAGGTTGGGACACCCTGGAAATAGAAAGACATTCTTGGTTTTTAGGGAACAATTTTATGCTAAACAAGACATACGTCTAGTTGAAAGATGGAATAAACAATGTGAACTATGTTTATTAGGTAAATATAAAAATCGTGTAAATAAAAATGTTGTACATAGTATTAGGGTAGAAAATAAGTTAGATTTAGTTGCGGCAGATTTCCTAGGTAATTTAATACCTGGACATTTAGGATATAGGAATGTATTTGTGATGGTAGATATTTTTACGAAATATGTGAAACTTTATCCTACCAGAAAGTATAATACCGACATAGCGGTAATTTGCATTCATCAATTTATAGAAGAAATAGGTCAATTTCAAAGACTTTTAGTAGATAATGCTAGTTATTTCAATAATGATCGCTTCATACAAGAATTAAATTATATGAATGTGCAAGTAAATTTTTCTTCAGTGAGACATCCCGAAGGGAACCCTTGCGAGAGATACATACAAGAAGTTATAAAACACTTGAGAATGCGAACTCATGAGAATCATGTGGGCTGGGTGAGGCATTTGACGGAAGTTGAAAATACAATGAACTTTTTACCCAGTGTGACCACTAATCTTAGCCCATATCTACTGATGTTCGGTAGATATCCACCACGTCCATGGAGACAAGAAACTCCTCCTGTGGAAAATTTAGAAGAGGTAATAGACCGTGGACGAGAGCGACAACGTGTAAGAGCTCAAAAATATACCGGGGAAGAAAATGCGCGGATTAAAGATCGCAAAGTTTTTAATAGGGAGGATAGGATAATAATAAGAAATTATCGATTAGGTCGGAGAGACCATAATAAATGTGCTAAATTAGACCTTCCTTACGATGGACCTTATCGTGTAGGTAGAGCGATAAATGACACAACCTATGAGGTAACAGAAGTGGATAATGAACGCGTCAAAGGCAGACTTCATGTGTCAAAATTATATGATTATGATCTCGAAAATAATGCAGAAATAAATTAAATTTATTCACAGATGGTGGATATTTATGTTTAATGTAAAATATATGATAAGCTATCTATAAGTATATTAATTGGTATTTATGGGAAATCTTGAATTTATACCTTTGACATTAGCGATTCTCGCTTATAAATTACAGATATTCCCATAGGGATATTTATGCAGTGATCTTGAATAAATAATAATATGTAAATAAATGAATTTTAGATCACTTGCAATTTTATGTTTAGTCAAGTAAGGATTTCTTATTGTGTGCGTTCATATTATATACATAAGTGCTTAATAAAGGTAAGAATTTTTCTTGATTTATATTTATTCATATTTATATCTATACCGTGTGGCCGCCGTTCATAGCGCGATGCATATATTAGTAACTACTGGTCGACTATAAATGGGCGTGCCAACTTGAATTGCCACACCGACAGCGGGCGTATAAGTTATACGTATAAATGTATTCGTAGGCAAATCAAGTGAAGAGCAGTGTAATAGGTATTGCGTTCCCGTTGTAAGTAATTATTTGTAGTTGTTTGAAGCATCAGATAATCACTGATAATATGTCAGTGAAGTAACTCATCACAGCTTCATAAACAACATAAAAGAGCAAAAATAAATAATAAATAACTCCTAGACTTTAAAATAAAAAAAACTTCTTAACTAAAATAATATTTTTCAACAAATATTATAATCTAAAAACTCAACTATAATAAAATACTGAAACATAAAATATTTACTTCTTAAAACAGAATTGTAATTCAACATTGCAATTAACCTGTAATTAGCTAAAAAAATGTTATTCTTAAGCGATAATAAAACTCGAACTGACGCCCATATGTGGAAGCGACTGCCCTACTACACCGTATAAATGTGGAATTTTTGGACAAATACGAGTGCATCATAGGCATATGCGAAATACTAGAGCTCTGTTGTAATCCAGTATAACACTGCGTCTACTTGTTTACCGTTCTAATACACAGACATCTCTATCTGTTTCGCTTACTCTACAGGTATCGCGATAATGCAGACGCACGCGGTCTTATGGTATGTACATTGGTATTTATTTATTTAAGTTAACAAACTCCTCATGAATAATAATAAATTAGGTAATGTAAACGTGATCTGTATAAATTAAGTAACAGAATAAATAAATTTTACACAAGTAAGCAATCAATAGGAATAACTTGGAGTACATGTAATTGGTAACCAGGTTATATAGGGAATGGAATCTGTTATAGGCCAGAAAAACAGATGAATGTATTCCCAGACGTGAGGCATTCGCCCGACTTCTGTGCCTCGGTGCGTCGAGCCTTTTCTATCTTGGGCCGGGATAGTTTGACGCTCGGGGTACCCTGTCGCAAGGCTCGACGGAGGCAGCGGGTCATGCTGTTAGATGGGTCCGTAGTTCGCGTATCGAACGAGACTGCGTGTAGGATGGCTGCGGAAGGCATGATCCGGCCTGTCAAGCAATGTTAAGGGGCCTCCGTCGAGGCCGAAGAGGGTAGCAGAATAAAATAACTTTGAGTTCAAGTAATGCTTCACTTAATTTCACTTTGTACTCTTGGATGTCTATGTCTGTACTCGTCTATATGTGTGTTTCTTGATTGTCCTAGTATAATTTGTATGATGATTAAATAACTGATACAACATTTATACTTCAATTTAAGATGTCAATCACCAGGAACGATAAGCTGGGTGAACGCATATGATGATCCACCTGTCAACAATACATCATCGTTAGAAATAGAAAAGGTAAAAAGGGTTCATGATAAATTTAACCAGCGTATACCGACGATCATGAATGTTTTCCCTTTATTTCCGAATGTGAGCAAGGCAAAGAAAATACGAATAAAACTTCCCAACAATGCAAAGAGATGGTTCAAGAATGAAGTAAACAACAATCAAGAAATTTACAACATAATAAGAATGTGGCAATGAACTTTAAGTTGTATTTAAAAGTTGTAAATAGTGTTATTTACTTACCAGGTCAATGTTTGATAGATGGCATTCTGTGCATTATATCTGTATTTCACTAGTGCTCACATTAACATCAATTTTAACTTTTTACAAATAACAAATGCAGACGTATCACTCCAAGTCTTATTTAAATTAATTTTTACTTTATTCACATTTACCACGATATGTATAAATATTCACTATATTGATAATTTACGAAAATTTTTATTTTTATTTAAGTAAAACAGTAAAAGAATCTTAATAAATTTTTATAAGGTTATAATTTTAAGACATATTAAATGGTACGGATAAAGGATCGAGCAGGTGTTTCTCGCACAAACACGTCTGGCTTTGGCAGGGATCGACCGGGTGGACCGGCACAAAAAGTATTGTTTATCAGGTGCATGGCTGAATCATAAAAGTATAGACGGATTTATAGTCACATGTTTGTTTACCTTTTTCAAGGATTATTAATACGCTGTTTCCTCATGCAACCGATAAGAGCAGCACCGTCGACATACAATTTTGGAGGTGGATTCGTGTTTAACGAAAGTTGCCGTACGTTTTTGTAAGGAAATTTACGAATAAAAGTGTGGACAGATAAAATTTCCGGGATATTGCTGGTGAAAACCGCAATATTAGCAAGTCTAAAAGTAGGTGAAAACCACTTCCTCCCTCTTCTTTAATAGGATTATTTTAAAATCCGGACTTAGAATAATTTTTGAGATTTTCAATACTTATAAAATTTTTACAAGATTCTACACTTATAGTAATTTTATATTTTAACATGCAGCGCGTATTACATAAGAATGTCTAGATGTATTTGAATAACTACCTATGTATGAAATACTTTTATTTATGAACTCGGTTTTGAATTTATTTAATTTCATTTTATTTTCTTTTTCCTAGAGAGTTTTGTTTTGCATGTAGGGTACTATGCCGTACGTTATGACAAAACTTTCTAGCATTTGTAATGATAACTTTGAATAGCATAATCATTTTCTTTTCCGTATAATTTATTTTTCTTTTAAATTTATTCATCCTACTAAAGATATTTGAAATTAATAATTTTGTTTTATGTGTATATAGGTTATATATTAAGTGAATAAAATTTTCATTGAGAATCATGGAAGAGTTTAATACGATGTATGAAGAGTTAAGGTGATTAAACAATATTTGTTATAAATGTGTGTATAGTGGCGTCTCAAAATTCTTTATTTGTAGTGGTGTTTTTGTATTGGAATTTCGTGAAAAAGGTAAAGTTTATTTTCTTTTAATGTATATATATTATTTCTTTTTGATATGAGAATTAAGTATGTTTTGTTGTATTTGGGTGTTCAATATTAACGTGTTGAATAATACATCAGGGATGTGTGAAATGAATTATGTCATTATTTAATTCATAGCATGGAGTCCTGGTGAATTTGAAATACACGAATTGGTCTTGGTGGTACTGCGTTTGGGAGCGAGAAAAGGCACCAGGCAGAACTAATCAGGGCTGAGTTAATTTATTGAATACGCAGAGACATTATTTTATTTCATTTTATTTATTTAATTTAAAATTTATATATATTCCTTAAGGAATGTGCGCATGGTGATGTATGTTCGGGTTGCGTCCGACGAGCTGAAAATGACATGCTCGTAGGGTGGAACTTTGGGATACTCATCTGTGTGAATTTGTTATCTGATGGTACTGTGTTGGGAGCGAGAAAAGGCGCCGGACAGGACTAATTAGGGCAAAGCCATTTCCTTAATGTCTATATTTTTGTTAGCAAACAGTAGACCGTACAAATTTTATTTTATTTATATTCCAGTACAATTCATCATGGTTAATTTATTTTAAATTTTTGATTGTTTACATGTATCTATGACAAATATTAATAATAATAATCACGTTCACATTTTAGATATAAGCTTGCACGACATGATGATTTCATTTATTCTTTATTTCTTGTAGTATTTTATTGATTATGATGTATAAATTTGGGATTATGACTGAATATTGATTTCTGATGTGTAAATATTTGTAGATTAAAACTTTTGAGTTCATTTGAAATTATCTTATTTTAATAAATTAGATGTTAAGATTTATTTTGTATTTTATTTCTTTACCTGACCTGGAGATAATTAAAGAGTAGGAGAATCAAGTCATATTTTCTGCCCCTGAGAGAACTATTTATTTTCAAACTGAGCTAGTTACATGTAGAATGTTTTGCTTAACCTACTTTTCAGCAGAAAGTTCACCGTATCGTAGTCTAGCATAAGGCCTAGCACTAGGATGCGTGCTTGACTCTCGGTTACGCATTAATTAAGTAAACTAAATTCATTTTATTTATATATAAATTTGAAAGAGTCACAGCAATATGTATATATATATTTATATTTATATGACACTTGCAGAATGTTACCTATTTTAGGCATGATATAGTTCAAACTATAATATATATTGTTCTATTTTTTTTTCTTTTATCAGGGTTTAGGTAGAAAAACAGACATAGTCTGAACCTCACCCTGCGGTTCGCTTCTAATTATTATCTTCTTTATATTATATTGTTGTATATTTTTCTACCAGCGAATAAAGATTACATTATTATTATTATTATTATTATTATTATATTATCCAAACTTCCAGGTATAGACGTAAGATTTAGCATTGATGAAAAACTATAAATTTATATCAGTTTTAGCTGGTAACTAGTCATTTCTCTGCAATATCTTCTGTGGTTTTTCTTATAGTAAATATTCATCATATTTGTACTGAACTATACCAAGTATTGTACAATAAAGTGGTGACCACTTAGTGCGGGAACAGAGCAGTACTCAAAAACTAATAGAACAGGGTTAACGAAACTTAGGAATGTTGTTATATGTCCAAAGCTGTATTTTTTTACTCTTCAAGCTGTGTCGTGTTTTTTTTTTTCCGGAATAATTGTCAACATTCTTATTTTAACTCTTTTTGATGCTACTAAAATAATATTTTCAGTGCTAAAAATAATTCATTTTTTTTTAATTATTTCTCCAAATATTTTGAGTTTAATGTAATTGATATACTCGGCTATTATTAAGGAAAGAAAAAATCTACTGCAACATGGGTATAGCCAGCTATAAATTATTTAATACTGTATTTGCCAAAAATTAGAAAAAATTCCTTAAAAATGATATACTTTTGTTCAATATTTTCCAAAATATTTCTAATATTAAAGCAGTTAACACAGTTACTTAAAACAATAGCAATAGGGCCTGTTGGGGGCAAAAAATACCAATGACACTAAAATGTAGAGCACTCGTATAATAATATTATGATAAAGTCGATTTAAACTACTGAATAGATACTATGCAAGGAGTTATAGCCAGAAAACACAAATTAGAAGTTTTTCAGAATTTTCAAAGAATTGTGTCGAGTAATAAATAATGTACCATATGATTCTGTTCTACATTGCCTAAGCGAAATAGATAATTTTTCGTTATTATTTTTACTGAACAATATGTGTTACTGAGTTATGAATTCTTCACAAATACCTAGCTATGTTAACCAAAATATTATCTTTATTAATTGGTTTATTCTACTTTGTGTACAGACATACACACACGTTATATAATTATTAGACATTTTAAACTTTCGTATATAGACCGTGGCTCCGAGAACACGTAATGTCGCCGGTTAGGCTATATCGGCAGTAGTTAGGCCTTGCCGTTAACGAGATCTGAAAATGACTACCACTTGATCATACAATTAGCTAGAAGGTATATGATATTTATTTATTTATTTCTTTAATTGTAATAGCTTCTTCTTATATGTATATACATATTATTATTATTATTTTGATAGAAAATTCTGCTTCATTTATATTTTGGCTCCAATATTTTTAGTTTTCACATCTGTGCTGTGTTCATCACGTACAATGCACAATAATAATAATGTTGAACAGTAAATAATACCAATTACAAATAAGATTTATAATTGACATTGTGTAGCATATAATGCCTACATAGTATAAACATAAGGTGTCATTACATCTTTGGGAATATGTATATATTTATAGATACTAGTTTATTTATACTAATTTTCTAAAATCACATCTGTTCATGAGTGCATACATATTTTTATTTGTTGTTTGTTTCACTTTCTTAATTAAACTACATATTCTCAACTTATATGATTATATAGCACTACAAACCAAGTAATTAAAACTATTTTGAATATCTAGGGTTAATTTAGAATAAAAATATAGTAATTCACGAACTCTCACAATTTAATTTTGCGAAATAAATAGGCTCAATTAAAAGTCTTGGGCGTACACCATGCTAAGCAGAACATAAATTACTCCAACTTCAGTGGGTATTTTATACGGTGCCACCTACACTATTATTACTATTCGTTTCATGTAGCCGCATCCTTGAACTGCTTGTGCTTAGTTGACAAAGAAACGTACATATCTGACATCTCGACTGTATGATTTTCCTTGTTTCGCGTCCAATTAATGTTACAACATATAATCAATGCGCAGGCCTTATTAAAAAAATCTATCGCTTTTGTTGTAGTCTTACATAGTACAACCCAGCATACCTTCATGAAGTAAAATTTAATCGGAAAAATAGTATAAATATTGAAGGAATGAACAATTAGCGAAAGGATAAGATAATATTGCTTTCTGCAATTCCTAACTAAATTTTAAAAGTTGTTTCAGCTCTTAATTGGCATAATTATAATATTTATGAACACTATTTGGATTGAGAGAGCGCATGTGTACGCATATTGTATGCATTTAGCATAGCACATTCTATGTGTGTATGTGTTGGAGGTTAAACAGTCTTCTATGGACTCCCTTTTCGTGTTTGGTGTGAATTGTGCGGCTAGTTACAGAGTTATATGTGTTTGAAATACGTGCATTTTAAAGGGGATCGCGTGTGATTTTCATATGACAGATTCGGTCATTGAAAGTCCAGGTTTTCGCACCGGACTTTGCTAGATTGCAGTGGGAAAGATTTATGAGTATCTTAAGCGCTTCTCGTCGGTTTTCTGGCGGAATTTTGGTACCTACAAGAGGTTCAGCAATCGCTCAATCCTCTTCTTCTTATGGTGATGGACAAGTCGGGCCTTGGGCCTTTAACTTTTAGTCTAATGTATGTTATCTGGATGTGACTCGGAGGAGATGTGCTCTTTCAGAGGATTATGGTGGTGGGTGCCTAAGTTAATGAGAGCCTAGGTCTTTTATGCGGCAGATATATTTCAGGGTCGTATGTCATTTCAGGAGTGAGTTTTATGTTTTTGTTGTTGTCGATGGAGTTGTAAATTTTTCGGAGAGGTCTTCGATGAATTCTGAGATGGAGGGGTGTCTGTTTCGGCGTGCGTTTGTGAGTTTCTTACGAACCATGGGGCTTTCAGTACTATCCTCAGGGAGACGTTTTGGAATCTTTGTATAGCTTTTATGTGGGTCGGGGAGGAGTACTTCCATATCTGTGATCCGTATCTCAGCGAGGTATAAGGATTTGCTTGTATATTCTTAGTTTGAGCTTCGGGTGGAGGGTGCTTGCGGAGCCCAGTAGTGGCCAGAGACTGCCCCTGCCCATTTTCGTCTTCTTTAATGTTGTTCTTAGGTGGTATGAATATGTGAGCCTCCTATCCAGGTTGATCCCTAAGTACTTCACTTTCGGTGGCCAAGGTATTTCTGCGTGATTTATGTAAACATTTCCAAGAAGTGGTTTTATCTTCCTTCTGAACATGATTCCTTGAGTTTTCTCTCCGTTTATTTTTATACGCCAAGTATGGCACCAGGCTATAAGCTTGTCGATGGCTTTTTGGAGTGTGTAAATTGCTGTGGTAGGATTAATTGATGATGTGAGGATGGCGGTGTCGTGTGCGTATGTTGCTAGCAGGGTGTTTGGGGATCTGGGGATGTCTGATGTGAATATTGCATATAGGTGAGGGGAGAGCGCGGAGCCTTGCGGGACGCCGGCGGTGAGGAGTCTGGGCGTGGAGGAGGAGTTTTGAATCTTGACTGAACATGTTCTGTAGGATAAAAAGAATTGGATGATTTTGGTACTATGTGGGTTGGGTAGTTGCTTGCGTATAGTTTGTAGATTTGGGCCTGGTGCCATACCCTGTCGAAGCCCTTTGAGATGTCGAGAAATACTGCTGCCGTGGAGAGATTCTTGAAAAATCCATCGTGAATATGTTCAGTTACTCTCGTTAGCTGAGTGATAGTAGAGTGATGTAATCGCTCAATAAACTTTTGACCTTCCGCATATCGCCTCTTCACATAACGGTGTCTGTGAGAACATCTCGGCGGCATCTATTATGCAAAAGCAACGCGCCAGGTGTGTATTTTCTTTTATAAATTCAATATTAAAAGATAGAGATAATGTAATGTAATGATATGATATTACAGTCCTAGAAGTTATTATAACCTATGGCGCTATAAAAGAAATAAAATTATAAATATATTAGCAAAAACTGAAAAAGTTAAACGAGAAAAAATAGGCTGTACGTAGAACAGACAATGTACCAAATTTAACAAAGATGAAAATGATGAGTATTGATGAAATATAGAAACAAATCGTTTGACTTGATCACACTGACAACATGAAAGATAAAAAATAGCTATAATATAACCATAAATTACAGAAAAAAACTGTAGACGGTAGATACAGGATTTGAACTACATGCAATAAACCCAGATGAACGATAAAAGAGAAACTAAAACTTTCTTGAAAATTATTAGGAATTTATTAATTTTTTTTTTCATTTTTTTAGGGAATATTTGGTAGCGCAGGATTCTTTTCTATATCATTAAACTGACAACTAACAAAGAGACTGAAATTGGGACAACAACAACTTTTACCTCAATGAAACATTAGACAAGTGAATTTTATCAGTTTATCTTCGGATCTTAATGGTTTAAACAAGAAATTTTTAGTTAAATTATTTAATATTTAATTATACAGATAAATTCTGATTTATAGAATTCAAATTAGAGAAGTTATTACTAACTGTAAACAAGTCTAAGAGACCTGTGTGGCATGGAGCTAAATTTTACAGAACATTTTCATAAAATTTTGGTTAAAGCTTTTGTGGAAAACTTAACATCAAATTCTCATGCATTTTTTATGTTGATATATGAAGTTGTTAAGTGAATTCACATTTCATATTTCGCAGAAATAGTACAAGAGAATTTAAATAATTTAACAGAAAAAATTGGCATAAAATTTAGCACATATTTTCTATATGACACGGTGCTAAATTTGAAAGAAAAGTTTTTCTGCTAGGGGATTTGTCTTATAAGTTATTTAAATTAATAATTAAATAAAGTGCATAATTACAATGAATAACTGAACTTAAACTAAATATGCTGCCTCAATTCTGTTCTAGACAATGATATTTAAAAATATATTCTTCTCGTAAATGCTTCCAGATACTTTATACTAAGACTTTTCGATCGTATATAATTAGACTTCTTGTATGTTATTTTTGACTTTCTTAATTCGTCAGAAATCCTATATATAATTTAGATAATATACTTAATATTTGACATATAATCTTGTTCAATACTATACTAAGTTAATCACAGATATTATAAATTATCAATGACCGATTCAATATTCATCTCATAATATATTTAATTATTAAATATTAACTGGATTCATTGATTCGTTTCAGGTATGTTTAAATGTTTCGCAACTAAACATATACCTATTGCAATTAATTTTAATCACTATTGTTATTAAGAATAACCAGAACTGATTGTTTGCTAACATTTAAGAAGGTTTTATTTTTAGTTCTAATTAAATAAAGAATGAATACAG
Organism: Amphimallon solstitiale; assembly: GCA_963170755.1. Lineage (NCBI taxonomy): Eukaryota > Metazoa > Arthropoda > Insecta > Coleoptera > Scarabaeidae > Amphimallon > Amphimallon solstitiale. The sequence goes on from OY720675.1 coordinate 200,130,997, forward strand.
GTAATAATTTGCATAAAAACATTTATAAATTCTTTTAAAATTCCTTCTTTTCTTATATAAATACCTTTTTTACGTATACATAAAAGCAGACAGTGTAAATTTACCAAGCAAACAAGCATCTAATTACTAATCAATCTAAAATATATGAACATGGAAAAACTAAAAAAATAATATTGTGCCAGGTTGATGTATTACATTTTTTTCTTTTTGAATAATATTAAATTTCTTTTGCTGTACATATCTTTTTATTTTCTATATATTTTGTTTCTGCGCATCACTGTTTTCCTAAAAAACTCGATGCAACTTTATCCAAATGACAATTGAGACTGAAATCGATAGACGCACATATAGTGAACCTTCAAGTCAATAACCATATAAGTAAATAAGGTGTAGAACTTTCACTTCGGAAGAAATATAAATTCCTATTAATTTAGCAATGTGTAACAACATATTTCTCATTTACAGTATTTTGTAATTGCTTAATTGTTGCAATTTAGACACGATTCACCACCGAGTAATGATAAAAGGTTATAGCGGGTTATATCCGAAAAAGTTCCAAACATAGAACAAAACAGGAAAATCCTAACGATGACAAAATAATAGATAGAATGTGACATGGTGGAGTCAGGACATCTCATACACAGAATAGAGGAGTGTGTAAATGGTAATGATGCACTGGGGGTTGGTTGTTACTTGACACAGCCTCTATTCAATCACGGAAACATAACCAAGCCATAACCTATAAACTTTCTCTTACATTATTGTTTTGGCTTATTATATTTTCCTGTGTTATTAAATGTTATTTGTACGCTTAAGTACTTACACCTTCTGAAGAAAACATTTGAAACTACGAAAATTTGATGAATGTGTCAAAAATAATATACGATAGATGTATGCAGTTAATAGGTATTTTAAAAATGAACCTCTTCAATGCTATAAAAACCTAACTAACTCAAATTCATATGATCATGGATATGAATTTGAGTAAGTTTTATATAAATTGACAGATAATGCTGTAATCATCAAGAATAATGCTACTTACTTAGAGAAAAGAATGTGGGCTGATATCGTAGAACAAGTTGTTATTTTTGTTGGAAATAGTGTTCGTAGGTGACTTATTATTATCCACTAAAGCAAATTAAATTCTGCAGCTAATTTTAGTACATTTATAATCTTTGTAATTATATTTTTGAGATACATACATAATAGATTTTAAAAGAAGTTTACAATTTTAAACTGTACAATCGCACCTCAAAGCGATATCAATAATTTACAATTTGTGCACATATTGCTATCATATTAAAAACAGAATTTCATGAAATATTTATATACTCGAGTTTACCAGAATAAATATCGCATTCAAACTTAATTTTGAGTAGATTTTACATATTATTCTAGAAAGTTACACTTCTACAATCATTTTATTAACGTAAATTAGACTAAATAACCCAAATTGTTGAGAAATGACTACATTTACAACTGTTTACATGTCATTGCAAATTGTTTACCTACTACATTTTTAAGCTATGTGTTCCAGGCTCTCGCGGGATATTTCGATCACTCCATTTTATTCTGCGACAGGGTGTAATACAGTGGTATGATTGTACATATTGCAGACGAACAAGAACATAAGATACAAGTGGTGAAGTGGTAATCCGTGGTGCTCTACAATACAAAGCAATATAGATCCAGATATATATTGAATAAAAAAGGCAGACCCAATACACTTCTAAAATCCAGCAGATGAAATGCCGACATTGACGATGTTCCAATGTAGTGCGACACATGAAAAAATATGGCAGCCTTTGCAGTCATTTTCCCCCATCACAGCACTGCTCCATTTAGTTTCACGATGTTGGGAAGAGAACTACCGTGGTAAAACAGTAGAGATATTCAACTTATAAATCCACTCGACATATTCTAGAGTTAGATTATGCAACTCTTCAAATCTAATTTTAGATTTATTTAAGAAGCATACCTCAAATGGACTATAATCACATTCCATATTATTGCACTGTCTAAGGGACGATGTGGAAAGATATAAATACAAATATTTCTATGATGGCTAAGGTATTTTAACTGACGGATTATATATTAATTCTATATTCGCATCAAGCCAAGGAATATGATTATATTTTACAGTGTTTGTAATCATTCTTATAGTAGAATTTAACTGCACGCCAACTTTACTGCCATCTACTTTGTTCATCTAAATAGAATAATACTCAACAAACAGGGACCCAATGCAAGGCCATAAGTAGGTATGTAAAGTCTCAGCAGAAGCCTTCCAACTTGAACTTGATAGCTTTTGTAAAATATTCATTCTTGTTATTTTCATAGGTAATTTTTCAATATAGTTTTTGTAAGCCAACAACCTACACTTAATAATATAGTATAATATCGTGCGATTAAGTTATATTTTAGATTGGTTACTCTTTTCATTATTCGTTAGATGAAAGTCAATAACTTGTGATAGGTCAGGACATTATCTCTATTTTGGAAAATAATCATTCAACATCATCAAATCCTTTTGAAGACATATTTATTGAACCATAAGGAAAAAGAAGAATAAAATAGTCTGTGAAATTAGAATACGCCGCAGCAGGTTCTTTTAGAAAGGGTTCGACCTTATCCAGGGTGTAATCAAAACCATATTATGGTTAGTCGTCACTTATACTATCCAACCGATATTTTGCTCCTCTTAGATCACTTCAACACTCCAAGCTAGACATAAATCATAAATCGTGAACCTAAGAATTTTATTTATTTAATTTCGATGGACAGGAATGGTAATTACTGTTTTAAGCATGTCCGAGTACATCCGAATTTAACTATGTCAGTAAACCGTATTTTAGATTGGTTATGTACAATCAAAACTAAATACATTTAGTACGCATAACAAAATTTAAAAAGAAAACCTTAAATTTCAACTTAATCTGAACGTGATAGAACAGTTTTCCTAGATTCAGCTTATGATGCGCCCCTGGTCAGTGCGAATGTCAAATAAGCCAATTTAGAATCATAGCTTTAACAGGACAAGGTTTTGTGGGTTTCATCGCCATATCCAATATTTATTAATTTGCAGAACCGCATGTTCGAAGCTATTAGAATAATCACTCACTGAATCCAATAATTTTCAACAATTTGTAATATTGAGATTATGGTTGCCTTTCCAAGATTTAATTTTCAAAACTATGCATGTTCGGTTCAGCTCTTAAATTATCAGAGAAGAACGTTTTATGTGTCTTGATTTTTATTGAACATAAACACAACCATTTATCTTCGCTTTTAAAGCAAACACATGATTCACATCACACTGCAGATATTGATGCAGATATAGTAATAATTATAGGAATAATTCTGGTATCTGTTTGCAAAAGATTAGTCATTACAATATTTTCCTCAAATTGCTTTGGGTATAGTGAAACGCTACATGTTCTAAAGAAACTTTTGTCACCCATGTGCAACATTCCTTTTTATCGCTGACGATTAAACTTTACAAGTTAGTTGTCAAAAGATGCAAGTATCAGACAGTTTGATTAATATTATAGTATATATATTTTCTTTTATTTTTTCAATTATTTATTAATTATATTTTATTTTGTTTGTACTTATGTATTAAAGTAATCAAACGTCATAACTATTCTCTATTTACTCAAATATTTCCCTTCCAAATTTCCCACCAAAATTATTTCTGATGTGTGAATTACAACTTTAGCTACATACTATTTATTATAAAGAGCAAACGCAGTGAATTTCTTATGCCACTCATGCATAGCCAATAAAGACACCAGTTAATTTAGAACGTCTTTTTTCTTTCATATATACTTGTATATATATCGTATTACAATGACATGTTTTATTGCAAACTGCAACGACTAATAAAGGAATTAAAAGTTGATAACCTAGTCTGCGAAGATATTTCGCTGAGTACACGGAAGTAAAAGCATAGAAATACCACCTACACGGCAAGTAAGGTCAAGGAGGGTTTTATGAGGGCGGCACACCTGAACCAGCATACACATAAATTGATTTATTACGTTTGAGCGTTAGTTACTTCCAAACGCCACGACATTACAGAAAACTTATTTCTTGAGCAATGGTAAACGTAAAACTTTGAACTCTTAGATCTAGCAAGATAAAACGCATAATACAGATTCATCCTGTGAATACATAATTTGAAATCAACAACATGCGTACATTACATGTAAATAAATAAAAACATTTAAAGTAAATGTATGTAATGTAGCACAATAACAGACGCGCTTAGAATTTTCTAATCATGGATATTTAAATTAGTATTGCTAAGAAGGATTTCTACGGACGAGATTCAGATAAAAGAGGAAAATAAATATTATGACAGACACATTGATTATTCATTCTTGAACATCTAATATGGATAACAAATATGTAGACGCTTTTGAAACAAAGACTTCCCACTTAAACGCTGACAACTAATTAATTAATTACTAATATTTATGTTCAAATTTGTATTTAATTAATAGTGCTTAAATTGAAACTGCAGATTAACTGATGATTAGATTGCCTAACTATGAGGAAAAAATGATCCTATCTGTTGTTTCATACGATTCAATGCGTGAATAAGATTCTAATTCATAGCGGCATCGTAGAATAATTGGCAAAGCACTCGCCGTGTAAATAATAAAATAAATAACAAATTTGTATTAATATTTCTGCCACTCAAAAATTAATTCAAATTTACTGCTAAATATCTCCATTCATTCTTCTTTCAAACAGAAAACCGTTCAATATTGAATTTATACAATGAATTAAGTAGTGAGATCATGAACATCTACACGTTTTGATTAATTGCAGAGGAGTTTTTTACGTATAATGTCTGCATGTGCCTGTCATTGTGCCTAAACGGGTAAATTATTGACATGATATACTGAAATTACGCTTTTAATCTTAGTCGACAGAGCTGCTCAGTTTTGATTCAAAAGCAAAAATAGCGGTTTGCTTCAGCGCAAAAATTATATTTTATAAATGTCAAATACAATATAATGTTTCTTTAATTGATTTACACACCCGCCATTTCCGTTTGATCGATTTTTACAGTTCCCAATTTTTGCGCCTCCGTGAAAAACTTATTGTCAAATTTAACATTAGGAATTCATAAGGACAGTTTAAATGGTATTTTAGCAGTGATTATGAAAATTACCGACATAAACTAATCAACTTTAGCATATGAATTCGAAATTACAGGCTATTAATGCTATTTCAACATAAGGGAGACCGGGGCAGGTTGCAACACATTTCAATTATATATTTTTTTCGAGTATCTAAATGTAATAGGTAAATCAACTTTCAGTCAGGATACGTTTATTGAACTTTAAGGAACATACATAAGAAATCTAAAAACAAAAACAACTTATCTTCAAGAATTATAACAAAAGAAACAAAGTAGGTAACGCTGTTGTAATCTACCCCATCCTTGGGACAAATTGCAACACGGGCTGGGGTAAATTGCAACAAGTTATTCTGACGCACTATCGTCACTATTACAGTTTATACATACGTATAACGGATCCTCCTTTGCACATCCCCAGTGTGCCCACATTTTACATTGTCTACATTGTACCCATTCTTCATTTTTGTGGTATTTTCCTTGGCACACAAGACAAAATGTTTCATCTTCTTCATCAGATGAACTTTCTCTCTTCTTCTGCTTCTTGCGAGTTGATTGCTTCTTGGGAACCAAATTCTTTGTGACAACTTTCCGCTTTTTCTCATCAGCTTTGTATTTCTCTGTTTCTAAGAGACTTTTTTCCGGCGTGTCAGTTAAAATGGCAGTGTTTCTTCTTCGTCTTCCGCTGCTGCTCGATTTTCTAGGTAGAGCCTTAGGGAAGGGTCGTAAGAGCTCAGGGGGAATTGCTGCTTGGATGTGCCCTCTAGTGGATCATCAACAACATTATAGCGAATAATATTAGGAGAATAATGTTCATTATTTGTCTCCTGGTCTTGTTGACTGGTAGATGGGTTCACCTGGACATCTAGTAAGTCTTCATTTATCATATTGTCTGTTGCTTCCCGATTTTCAGCAAAAGGATTTGGTCGATCTGTCACGAATGCTGATGCAAAATCACTGTCACTAAATATATCGGGATTCAATGGTGAAATCCCAGCGGAAGTGAATCCGGACACTATATTAGCTGGCGTCATTGCTCTTAGATGTGCCTCATTAATAATTTTTGGTAGATCATATATGGTTAATGCCTTTCCGGGATTATTTTTTAACCAGCTATTTATTCCAGAACTGCAAAGTCTTTTGAAAGGTCCAAAAACGGATAAATCTAGGGGTTGTAACCTGTGTGAACAGTGTGGTGGGAATGAAAGCATCACCACGCCGTTCTTTTTACATATGTCTATCGCTCTAATACTGAGGTGATTTTATAAAGTGGTTGATGAACATAACGAAAGTTTCTTCGTTCATCCATCCGGACCCATTCGCCGCTCCAATACATCCTGGCGGTCCATCTCTTATAAAGTGTTCACAATATGTTTTTCGCGGAAACAGAATCATTGGTGGTATGGTAGACCCTTGAGCACTTACTGCTGCAGCTACTGTAACTTGTTCACCTCTTTCTGCTGACGTAACAGTTCCAACCTGTTTTGTGCCTTTCTTCGCTACTATTTTGTTAGGACGTAAGACTGTATTCACACCGGTCTCGTCCATATTCCAAATCCGGTGGGGCTCTAAAGTGAATCGTTCATAGACGTCAGAAAGTTTCTCAAAAAATTTAGCAACATTTTCCTTGTTGAAACTGGTGCATCTGGCTAGACTTGTCGCCTCGGGCTGCCGTATTGATAGCTGATTATTCCGCTGCAGAAAGTTAGAAAACCAATCTGCTCCTGCCTTTCTATTTTCAAGCCAAGAGTCTGGTGTCGATATTTGATGGAAAACAGCACATTGAAATGCAATTTTCCGAACGTCTAGGGGAGTAAGACCAAACATAATCTCGCTTGATCGCCTAATATAAGTCGCTAATTTCTTTTCTTGTTCGGATGTGAACACTTGTTTTGGCTTTGAATAGCCATAATGAATTTGCTGATTTCCCGCTGATGTGGCATCTCTAAATTTTTTCACGTACCTTGAGAGCGTTGAGTAGTGCAAACTGAAATCGCTAGCAACTTTTCTAACCGTAAAGTTTTTATCACCCTCGTGGTCTATAACTGCTTTTACAGCTCTTTCAATTATATCTTCAGGAGTTTGCCCTCTGTTGGTCTTTTTTTTATAATGTCGCATCTACAGGAAGAAGGAAAGATTTAAAATTGTTAAAAACCGTCAAAAACTTTGTAAAGGGTACGTTGCAACACTTTGTTTCAACGTGCCCCACCATGCTTTTTAGTTTTATAACCACAAAATCTCTTACCTTGGTAAATCTACTGCGTATTTTTCTATTTATATGTGGACACAGATAGCCAGTCTTCAATGTTTTCATAAACTAAATGCACTGGAAGAATTGTAACCCCTGTGAATTGATATAATGTGAGATTAATGTGAAATTACTTCTAGTCGCTTCAAAAGACAAACAGCTCCCACGCCTACACTGCAGCTAATACGCTGGAAAGGCTTAAAGGTGTTGAAAGTTACAAAGTTAGACGTTTGTTGTGCAGATGGCAGTACTTGTATCGCTTCGAGTATAAATTTTATATGCGCTGTTGCAATCTGCCCCTGTTGCAACTTGTCCCGGTTTCGCCTACATATAGTTATAGCATATAAACATGGCCATATGATTTAAAATGATGTTTATATTGTAAATCGAATATTTAGGGACGACACTTGTGGTAGAAGAAATGAAGAAAAAATTTTCCAAATTGCCGATTTAATAACCTACAAATTTCTAAATCGCAATGCGTAAGTCAATTACAGATATCCATTATTGAGTTTAACAGAAAACAGATAAAGATAAGAGGACGTGTAGATGAGGAACGTGTGATCAGGACGTATAAACTGCATATGAAGCCCGCATTAACTTCGAAAATGACAGAATAAATGAATGTGCATATTCAATATATTTTCATTAGATGTCAGACGTACAAATTACATTCGGTCAAACATGTATTAAAAATGATTGATGTTACCGCCCGGGAGTTCAAGTGATTTTCGCCCTTATTGAAAAGCTAATAAGATGAATAAGGCCAGTAGTATGCCTGGCTCACCCGTAAAGTCTTATTTTTAAATTAGTTTATTCTAGAAGAAGAATATTAAATCAAAAATGTTATATCTTTAGTGGGTAATTATACATCTTCTATTTTAAAAATAGTATTCATCTATATTTCATATTTCTCTTATTTAATTCTTATGTATATTTAATTTCAGCTTAAAATTTAAATTTACATTTCGAAAGATTTTGAAATAGTCTATAGCTCCTAAAGAATACGTAATGTGTTCATCCAATAGCTCGTATCTAGGAGCTATAGCCAGAAGAAATTTACATTGAACTCTTTCCAGCGTCTGCCTGTGAACTTCACAGAGGGGCAACTTTTACTCCAATACTAATAATACTATCAAGACACTCAATAAGCTTTCTGCTAGTTACAAACTGTTACTGTTAGAACAATTTAAGTATAAACTTAAGAGCATTGTATGTTTTAAGAACCATAATTCGTTTAGGGAATTTATGAATGATATAGAAGCTTAGTTAGTTAATTTATGCTGCAAGTAATTTAATTTATTTTAGTACCTAATAATTATACAACATTAATATTATTTAATACTTACTAGGCAAATATCTCGTACACATTATTACGGATTATGTGTTAATATAAAGCTTTAGTTATGTACATGAATAGAATAAAAACCACTGTATAATTGAAAATAATTTTATTATATAGAACATTTAATTTGTCGTACATAACCTGTATTGGAATTTTTTTTTTCTTGCTAGTAACAATTACAAAACATTAAAGAAATGCATCTTAGGTGGGACACTTCTATATGCACATGTTCATTGTTTACATATGCTAATGCAACTTTAAAAAAGGGAAATTTATTTAGTAGTAGACACGACGCCTACTACTCCATTGCAGTTCGCAGTATACTATAACATATGTATGTATGTCTATTTTTAGGCATTTATGTATGTTAATTGCAAATAATATTTCAATGTCATATACTAGCGTATTCTGTTTTACGTATGTATTTACAATATAATGTCACATCATCTTATACATTAATAACTTCCACATAATTTGTACAATGCTGTTAAGCACCACCATCAATTTCAATGAAATAATTTTTTAACATAAACATGAAATTAATGTTTCATTACATGTGTACGTTTTGACATTTATTAGCTGGCGGATAAAATTTTGAGATGTAATAGTGTGAAATACTGGGTATCATGTACTTAGCATTAAGTGTAAAAGAAAATCTATATGATGAAAATACATGTACCAGGTTAAAATATTTAAAAAGATTAAAAGCTTACTTTACTTTAGGTGTCGCGTCTTTCTCGCATCCCGAGTTCAAGCTGCTGTCCATTCTAATGCCAAGGAAAAGGCTATGATCCGAAGAAGTGAGTGTGTGATTTCCATAATTTATATCACAAGTTTTGTTTAGATTGGAGAATAAAGTGTAAGTGGTTTTTTCGATATTTAATAACAGTCCATTTTGCTCAAACCATTTATTCATAGAGTCTAGTGTCTCTATTATATTTTCCCGCAGTTGTTCTATGTTAGGAGCTCTGAGTACCACAGAGGTGTCATCAGCATAAAGGGTCATTCCATGTGGAGACGCATTCAGGATGTCATTGACATAAATTATGAATAGCACAGGGCCAAAGATTGAACCCTGTGGCACACCCCGTCCTATGGTACCCCAATTTGATAAGAGCTTTTCATAAGGTAAGAGAGTTAAATTCTAAACAAAAAGTAAGTAATGCATTTTTTTTATCGTCCTAAATTTGAAAATAAGCGAATAAAAAGCACTTAAACTCTCTGATTATCATTACTTTAATACTACTTACATATTAAAGTAATGATAATCAGAGAGTTTAAGTGCATTTTATTCGCTTATTTTTAAATTTAGGACGATAGTGTATACTTTACTTTTTGTTTAGAATTTAACTTTCTTTCAAAATATGTCGAAATATACAGGCTGTTCCATTTAAAAATTTGTTGCTTTTCTGAATATCTCAGAAACTAGCTCTTCAATTGTTTCTCTGTTTTGACTAACTTAATCAGCAAAACAAGTCCTAAAATATTTCAGATCAAGTTGGGGAATATCTTTAAAAAACTCTTTTTCGATAGGAACAGCAGACCTACTTTCGATAGGAATTTAGAAAATTGTACCAGATCTAGGTCTAAATACTTGTATACTAATGTATCTGTATATGAAATGCATAATTTGGGTGAGATTGGCAAAAAGTTGGTTTTCAATAACGCAAAACAGTTACTTCCGTTTCGAAATCTGAAATTCAAATCAATCTCCGAAATATTTTTAAAAAAGCTCCTTTCGAAAGGAACAGCAGACCCATTTTCGGTAGGAATTTCGGAAATGCTATTCAATAGGACTCAAGATTCGAACTTTGATATGAATCTGTATAGACTGCATAATTTGAGAGATACTGACAAAAGGTTTCTTTTCTATAAAAGTAAGAGAGTTTCTTGCAATACAAATTTTGAACTTTTTTGTATAGAAAAAATATTTCAATTCAAGTTGCAAGATATTTATTAAAAAACTCGGCCTACGTACTTCGCTAGATTTCAAAAAAAAAAATATATAAAATATCTTTAATTTAATTGAGTGTATTTGTATTTTTTAGAAATGTGTCTTAAGTTAGTAATTAACGAAATATTGGTGAAATTTGATTTTTCACTGAAGTAAACTACTACTTCCGGTCAATCAATTTCACTGAAATCTAATAAGATTTTCTTCAGAGGAATATTATACTTCTAAATATAAGATTTTGTGTTGATAGTCTTAACCATTTGGTCGCTATAGTGGACATACTCAGAGAGAGACAGGCAGCTAGGGGACTTCAAAATGTATGTGAAATCAAGAAAATATAAAAGACATTCAGTGTTATTTTGTTTTGTTGTGATGAGGGTTATTCCTTAATTGATTTATTTGCTTAGTCACAGTAATATTATTCAAAATTATATTAACAATTTTACAATACGATGTCAATGTCAAATGAAACTTTTCCAGCACTGTGCACAGAATTATTATTATGTCACCTAAATAAAAAATGTTTGAACACAACATGGCACGGAATTAATCTTGTTACTGCAATACTAAATTAAAGGAACATCAAAGAATTAACCTTCTTAGATAGAAAGCCAGTCTAATGTTCTTTTAAAATACACAAGCAATTAGATAGGTACATCTAAGGAGCTAGATTAATATGATAACACGTACATATATTGATTTTTGAAAATTTTCAATCGATTTTTTGTATCTACAAGTCGATTTTCTTTCCTTCTTTCAGTAAACAGTACATTCAAACGTAATGCATCAGAAAACGCAAATAGACTTTTACAATTGCTATTGGTTTATCAAAACGTATTGAAATAAAACAAATGGAAACAAGGTTTCAAGATAGAGAAGTTAAACAGTTAATAACAGTGTAGAAGAACAGAATTACAAAAATCCATGTAATTAAAGCGAACAAGAATAGGATGTCATTGTTAATTAAACATAAAATTTATTAAACTCTCATGAAACAAAACAATATTATCAACGGAAATCGCAGCTTTACGTATGCGTTTCAAGTAGTTTTTTTTATAGTGCTTACTGGAAACAAGAACGTAATTACTGAAAATGAAAGTCACACACACATGCCTTTGTCATTACAATAATTGTATTCGTTGAATAGAGAAATATTGGATGTAATTTACAGAAAAAACATTAGCATACCTGTTGTTCGTCTGTGAGTTTGTACAGATACCTAATTTAGTGACAATAAAATGACATTAATATAATACCCATCACAATGTCTGAACATTCTTATAATTACTATGTGAATAATATAAATACTAGAAAGAAAACAAAAAATATATTGTTACTTGTATTGATATTTTAATTGTTTATTACCTTATTGTTGCTCCATAAAAACAAGTACGTATATTTAGTAAGTTTTTTTTTAAATATTTCAGTTGTTGGACTTTAGTATCTATGTGATTTTTTTCAAATATTGTACTGAAGTAGGAATCAAACCCACAGGTCTTGCAATCGAGATTTTCGAAAGAACCCAATCCAATGATTCACACAGTAAGACCGACACATATGAACTAATTTATAAATAAAATGTTCATCAGTATGTATTAATTGATGACAAGGTACCGTTCTTGACATTAGCATAACATTTATAATAATAGTTCAAGAAGTCTAATAAAATACATCTTTTCATAGTTGACATATCTGTTGGCTAATTGCACGGTCGTTTCATGGTCAGGGCTTGCGGGTTCTAGACCCGGTATCCCATCCGAGTATTGGCGTGTCTATGCTTTTTCACACTCCCTGGCAAATTGGAAGAAGCTCCCGAAGTTTAGACACACTACAAGCACTGACGTTATAATAACTCATTGCCGGAGAAAAATTTCGTAATTGGTATAAGAACTGTTGGGGGATGTTAAACATTCATTATCACTTTGATTATTTATTGTTTAGAACATCTATAATTTTATATAAGGCTATTATAGACTCTGACATTAAGAATAGGCAACTTAGAAACACTAAATAATTTTATAGACGTGTAAGAAGAAGAAGTAATTATTATTAAACGATCTTCAAAATAATTGGAAGCAGATATGTGTAATAATTATGACGTTAAATATTACAAGCTTTTGTTTTAAATAATGTCACGAAAATGAGAGTGTTTATCTTACTGCAAATAATAAGTATTATTTTGTAATGTAATAATGTAATAATAACATTTTGCTAGGTTAAGGACAGGCCACACACTAGCCTACAAAATGGGGGCTATACAGGGATCTAAGTTATAGAATAAAAAGTACACAATGTGGAGGTAAATATTAGTTTGTTTTTCAAAATTTTATCATGCCCTGAAATATATATGTTACGGGTAAAGTTAGGTTAAGGGTTAAACTTAGGTTTACCCGGCTAAACTGCGAAATACCCAAGAAACATAGGTAAAGTACGAAATATAACCGACATTATAGCTATTTCTGGCTTTACCCGGGTAAATCGCGTTCTATCCGGTTTTGTGTGGTTAAAGTTGGGTGTAGGAATTATTATTGCGTTTTCTTTCACCACGTGTAGTGAGTTTGAAAATGGCAACTGAAGAGAGTAGACGTGTGCGTTTAAGACAGCATTTTAATGAAGTTTTCAATGAGTTGGTGTCTTCGAAAAGTGTTTTTATTTTAGTAATGAACTATACCAACAAATGTTAGAATCAGTCAAGTTGGCAAAAAATGCTAAAACTAAAACCACTCTAATATAAAAGCTTATTTCTCGTGTAGCATAAAGTATTACGTTACAAACGATGAAATGTTTGATATTTTGCATGATGCACATTTGGCCATTGTACATGGTGGTAAACATCGTATGGAAAGGGAATGCAAGAAAAAGTACAAGAATATAACTCAAGATGTTACTAAATTATATCCCCGTGTATGTGAAGGTTGTCAAAAGAAACTAAAATCTGCCAAGAAAGAACTTATGGTTAAACCAATGGTGTTTTCGGAGACGAACAGCCGTTGTCAAGTGGACCTGATTGACATGCAATCCCATGCAGATTGAGAATACAAATTTATTAACAAAATTTGTTCAAATACGTGCATTAAAATTGAAAAGGGCTGAGGAAGTTGCTAAGAGCCTGATAGACATATTTTGCATTTTTGGCGCCCCATCTATACTATAATCGGACAACGGCCGGGAATTTGCAAACCGTGTTATTGAAGAGTTATGTTCCATGTGGAGTGGCCTTCAAATAGTACATGACAAACCGCGCCACAGTCAGTCACAAGGCAGCGTGGAAAGAGCAAATCAAGATATACAAAATATGCTCATGACGTGGATGGATGATGAAAACTGCAAACGTTTGTCAGAAGGTCTGAGATTTGTCCAGTTAATGAAAAACAGCGCATACCATGATGGAATTAAACGAGCTCCTTATGTCGCCATGTTTGGGCACGATATTAAAGTCGGCCTATCGACATCAGCTTTTCCAAAAGAAACTATTGAAAATCTACAAACCGAAGAAGAGCTTGCGAGAGTCGTCAGGGAATTTGATGCAGGTGAACAGCCTCAACAAGAACAAAACGAAGACCAGCCTATGGATAGTGACCCAGAAATAGGTATCCTGCAAGAAGAAGATTACTGAAAGTGACAACCTGCACAAAGATATTACTGAAGGTGGCAATAGAGAAGAAAATATGGACAATAATTATAGAAAAAAAGCCAATAATATAGAAACTTTAGAAAATCAGACCAAATGTGCAGAATGTGGTGAGCCATGTACATCAGCCAGTATGAGGTGTGAACTTTGCTTGTGCCAAAAAATATATTTTCAAACATACTAGACGCAAAAATAAATTTAGAAAATCAAGCAAAGAAGATGAGAACCTTATTTAATTTAAAATTCACTTCATCTTTCGTTGGAGATACAGTCAGAGTGAAAGTTCCAGACGTTGATCGAGGGAGGGGCGATTTTAGAAGCATTCTCATGAGATTTATCGAGATAACCGACGGCAATTTTTATAAACTAGCTAACAAGACAGGAACTATCGTGTGTAATGAGAAACTTGTATATCTGGAAAGTATATCACAGTCACTTTTAGGAGATCAAGGTTATAAACATTGCAACTGTAAAGCTAAATGCATGACCAACAAATGTAAATGTAAAGCTGTTGGAGATCTTTGTAACTCGAAATGTAATGGCAGCTTGTCTTGCTTGAACAAATAGATTATAGTATTCTTTACTTTGACAGGACACAGTTTTAGTGTTTTTGCTTTTATTCGTAAAATGTGTTTTTAAATAAATATGTTTTTCAAACATTTATGACCTTGTTGTTTTTGTAACACCCAACTTTAACCAAGTGAAAATGGGTAGAATGCGGTTTACCGGGGTAAAGAGCGAAACATGTCCAATTTCAGTTATATTTCGTACTTTACCCACGTTTCCTAGGTATTTCGCGGTGTACCCGGGTAAACCTAAGTTTCACCGTTGATCTAACTTTACCCGTAACATATACATGAACATAATCGGGATTATGCTTCGAATGGCGACAAACATGATTAGTACACCAGGCAGCGAGAAGACCTGCGCATTCCCCATCATTGAATTGCAACAACTCAGAACAACATGCACTACTGGGGTATTAAATTGTACAATCATTTGACCAGCAGCATAAAAGATTTAGACACCAAGAAATTTGCAACAAGAGTTAAAAGTGCCCTTATACAAAAAGAGTATTATTCAGTCGAGGAGTATTTGCGTGATGAGTTGGTGTAGCCTGACTGTCCTTATTTGTTACTTCTTTGGTAATTTAGCTATATATGCTTATATTCATTTTATTACATTTTATTTTATATATATTTTACTTTACTTGACAATAATATTGTACCGTATCAGTATGTAAGAACTGACCTCTATTTTGTGTTATTTAATACAATAAAAACGATTATCTATCTATCTATAAGCAATAGCAGAAGTTAATATTTTATAAACATTTCTTTGGTTTTAAAAATCTTCCTTAAAAGTCACGAGAATGCGACAGAAACAAAGAAGAAGAATCCGTTAGTGTACATTATGCATTAGCTTTTAACCGATCTTACACTTGACCTTCAATAACAGGTATGTTTCTAAAGTACAAAGCAATTACTTATAGTTCAATAGAAAGAATAATAGTACCAAGTAAGATCACTACGAGCAATAATACATTTTTTAAATTAATTGGCAGAAACTTGTAAATTGGTATAACATAGAATATTATTTATTGCCTTGAGCTAGTAATACTTATAATTCTAATAAAATTTCGCAAATTAAATTTAATTTTTATTATTTACATTATTTTAATTTTTAATTATACATATTAGGCCATAATTTGACTTACATTTACATGTGTTTATCAGTTGTAGATCTTCGTAAGGATGTGTATGCACGGACATATATATTAAAAACTCAGATATTTTTTCTTGTTGGAAAACCCATATGAAAGGCAAACTTACTTTTGTTTTATTTCATTCATCCTAGACCTTCAGTTATATTTAATCACCTTAAATTATTTATCCTTGACTGCTGGAAGAATTTTTTTTATATCCACACATAAATAATTGCACTTTGATGATTTCTTAATGTATCATTTTTTTACAATACACGCGTATGATTATTAGCCTTTACAACATTAAATGTGTTGTTACAGTAGTCATGTTAAATTAATTTTATTTTAATAACTACGTTTTAAGACATGATTTCAACAACAGCATATCAATCATTTCAGTATTATAATATTTTATAAACTTCTGTTTTAATAGCTTCTCCATGACGGAAAAATGACTCTTCATTAACCATGAAGATGTGATTTTTTTGTAAAAATTAAAGAGACAGAAAGTGATGTATTTCGAAAACATTCAAATAAGTCTCATACTATTTTAATTTAAGAAAGAAATAAAAATGTTAAATGGACTATCAAACTTTAGTTTCAGGGCAAGAAATGCAGTTTTACTTTCTTATATGTAGTACAAGGAAGTAGGATTGGGATGAAAATTATTGACGTCGAGATTTTTGCAGATGTCCACGTTTTGAACTGGTTTTTGCAAACATGCCTCTCTCTGTGTGTGTCGGTCTGGCTCTCTGTGTGTAACCACGATAGCGGCCCAACGGTAACAGATACCAATATAAAACTTTGTATTTATGAGTATAAACATCCTCTTCAGATCTGATTAGATTCTCAATAAAATCGGTAGACCGGAAGTAGTAGTTTACCTCAATAAACTACTACTTCCGGTATACCTCGTTAACTACTAAGTTTAGACAAATTTCTAAAGAATACAATTGTATCAAAAAGTGAATTTTAGAAAGAATTTACGAAAAAGTTTTTCGAAATTCCTACCGAAAGTAGGTCTTTTTGACTTACCCAAAAACCTTGTTTTGAAAATACCTCGCAAATTATGCATTCTATACAGATTTATTAAGAACCCTAAAGTTTTTAGAGTTCGAGTTCGAGTTCGAACAATTTTCATGTATAAAAATTTTCAAAATTTGGAGCGGAAGTAACACTTTTACTCAGAGGTTAACTTGGAACAACTACTGTATACACATTTCGGATCGCACATACGTATAAGAAAGTCGTGTGGTATATTTCTGCAATATTATATTGTGTTGAAGATATTTTCAGACGTTTATAGATAAAAAGGACAACGTGTACTACTCCTACCTCCACTGATTTATGACATAACATCTTCAATATATTCTTATAACAAGACAAATAATATCGATTATTATTACGAAAGTGTATTTTCTCTTCGTTATATTTTCTATTAGAGTTGGTGTTTTGGCTATTCCCATCGTTGGTTGGACTATGAATATCCGACGTTTTGGTAGCTAGTCTCTTGTCGTGTTCAGAGTCTTTCTAGCCAAATTCATTTCTGAATTTATTCATAAGTGTGTATGTCTTCTCCAATTTTTTAGTGGCAGCTATGGAAATCGAACTTATTTTACTGTTATCCTAGATAGATTTTCACTGATCAAGCGTACCAATATTGGAGATAACTAAGACACATTGGCGATAACTATACTTGCGAATAAATTCAGAAATGTGTTTGGCAAGAAATAGCTCTTTTCAGGACTACCCTGAAGACGATGGAAGACTATCTCGAAACGTCGGGTATTCAAAATGCAACTAACGATGGAAATAATCCAAACGTCAACTCAAATTACACTCCATCGTCAGCAATCACACGTCA
Source organism: Amphimallon solstitiale (assembly GCA_963170755.1). Taxonomy (NCBI): domain Eukaryota; kingdom Metazoa; phylum Arthropoda; class Insecta; order Coleoptera; family Scarabaeidae; genus Amphimallon; species Amphimallon solstitiale. The sequence goes on from OY720675.1 coordinate 200,148,893, forward strand.
TATTTTTCTAGTTACTAAATTTGTATAAAATTTTTCATGAAATGTTGAGTATGCTCGCATTGCAGAACTTGAAGAAATGCTTAATGGGGGGGGGGGGGTTCAGTGATGATTAAAATATATATAGGTACTCAACATAATGATCTTGAAGATCATTAGGTGTTATGAATAATACTAATACGCCAAATACACAAACACGGAGTTAAAATTAAAAACAAGTGTCAAGGAGGCTAAGAGGAAATTAAAAATTATTCTCATATATAATTTTATTTATAACATACATACATATATGTAAATAGTTTTTACTTAGATATGATTATATGTGGAACGCTTTTTGATAAACCATATTAATTAGTATTCAGTATATTGTACAGCAGAAACAAGAAAACTGTTTCGGCTATTTATTGTTGCTAGTATCGCAAATTTATATAATAGATGATTTATTGGTATTCACCAAAGTGTAATTAACGCTATTAAGAGATTCAGATAATCTACAGAAGAACACCACATAATTTGAAAGATATCTTTTAAGGGTAGAAATATAACACATTTTATAATTCTACTTAATTAAAATTTAAGATTATTACAATTTGTTTTGTGTGTTTTAACATTTGTCCACGCATTATAGCACCATTAGCAATAAAGAGAAAACAGGAAGATGTATGTTTAGTATTAATTTTGTTGGTATTGTTTTTTTACAACTGGGATAAGAAAAATCCTCTTCTTACTGAGCTTTGTTTGGTAAACTACCGGAACACACAAAAATAATTACAAAGAATAAGCGCCCATCAGTACCTCATTATTGATATATATTCTTTGATTCTCTGTTATTATACAACGAAGTTTCTTTTAACTTAGATGAATTCAGGACATAAAAATAGAATTCGAAAGACAAAAACAACAATCACGTAAGACGAAGGAAATAAAAAGTATTTATTATGACCTTACTCAGCTTTGTTTTAAAGTACGTCAGATAGATTTATTAAATGCCTCCTAAAAATAGTTGTTTACAGCTCAGGAATCACCGTGAAATTCTACTTCTCCGTGTGTGAACTGTAGCAATTGACAAACAAGATTTATGACTGTTATGTAGTAGTTATCCGCGTGTCGAATTCTAATTACTTGTACTTTACTTCACTTTTTTTTGCAGAATACAATACACTTACAGTAAACCATCGAATTTATTAACATTAGGTTAATCTGTTTAAATTTTCCATTTTAAATTACAATTAGAAAATTTATTAAAAATCGCTGCGGAAGGCACTTTTTCCATTTAAATTGATATATTTAACATTGTTACTTTCGTGTTGGTAATGTGAATCTGTTAATAACATATAGTTTATGGAAGGCATTATGAATGACGGATAAGTGGCGAAACAACCGACTTAGAAGAATAATATGCGATCTACTTATAGTAAGTACTGTTTATTATTGAAAAATGTTTTGTGTTGATTTTGATATATTTGTAGTCCACATATTCCACATGTGACTAATAGGGTGTATACTGAAGTGAGATCATGTTGTTTTCAACTTCTTTAGGAGCGCTCGGAGGTAATGTACCTACACTGTGGTCGTGGCTAGTTCTTCATGTGTCACGGATCCGCTCACTTTCGCAGAAGTCAGACAGGCCAGGCCTAGTGGTAGAAGCGTCTAAATAGTCACACTATCAGTAGCTTCTCACACATAACTACTACTTAAGGTAAGAATTGACGCATTTGGCGCGTGCGGAAAAATTAATAGGACAAACGCTCTATGATCATCAAAGTCGATGTAAGGAGAAAAGGAGGAAATGGGTTGATCGACGAGAAAAGTGAGGGCTTTCACAACTATTAGGACAGCTTGTTACAGTAGATCTAACAGCTTAGAAAATAAAATAAGCTTAACACAAATACAGTTTAACAAACTATTTTTAATGGTTACCTACTTCAGACATAAGAAAACAAGACAGTTATCGGAAGAGTAAAATTATTCATATAACCCTAGAACAAGTATTAACACTATGTAAAAGTGATACAACAACTGATTGTCACAAATGGCAAGCGCAAATCTTGCGTGTGCCAACTGCGTTACGTGCTACACCGAAGTAGGATCCTACGGCTCAATAGAATTGAACAAGTTCAATACAAGTAGAAGTAAACATTCGTAGCCACAATTATAAACAGAGACCGTGACTAATCTGTCACTCAACGCGATTACTCGTGGATACTGCAATAGTAACGAGAAAGTCGCCACGTGTGACACAGGCTTCAAACCTTGAAATTCACGACGGCCAATAAAACTGTCCAAAAAGAAAATGCGCATCATGGACTTAGAGCACCGCTCCTCTCTTGGTTTTCGGTCGTGATGGCAGTAACAATGTTTGGTGATATGATAATTAATATAACACAATTTCTTATCAGGTCTTCGTTTTAATTTGCCTTGCATGATAAAAATCACTATTTGTGACTGCGAGCCGCCCTTTCTCCATCAGTTAATGTGTTAAAAACTAGTTTAGAACCATATAGACGTTATATCGATTTCACCGCATATTTTTGAGAATTTAATAACGACTTCAGTGATCATATATGTATACTAATACTATTATAAGTAAAAAATGAGCTATGGGCACCGCATGACATTCTTATAGGTATGTATTGTGATGATAAAAAATTTCGACTTCGAGATTTTTGCAGATGTCCACGTTTTGAAGTCTCCTAATACCGAAAAAGTGGTTTTTAAAAAATGTCTGTGTGTATGTCAGTGTGTGTGACCACGATAGCAATCAAACAGCTATCAATTCCAAATCTTGTATTTACGAGTATAATCTCCCTCTTGAGATCTGATTAGATTTTCAGTAAAATCGGTAGACCGGAAGTAGTAGTTTACTTCAGTGAAAAAATCGAATTTTGCGAATATTTCGTCAACTGCTAGGTTTAAACAAATTTATAAAGAACTCAAATGTACTGAAAATTAAATTTGCGAAAGATTTTATTAAAAAAGTTTTTCGAAATTCCTGCCGTAAGTAGGTCTTTTACTTTATTCAAAAATCAGTTTTTTGCGAATATCTCGCAAGTCATGTTTTCTAGGCAGGTACATTACGGCAGTGATGTAAAATTACCGTAATTTATAATTTTGGTAAATTACCGCGGTAAATGACCGCTCTTTAAATTACCATGGTCACTTACACAAGAAATGGTAAATTACGCAAGAATAAATCTTGATAAAAAAAAAGAGCGGTAATTTGGACCGGAAGTAACACTTTTTGCGAATAGCACTTGATTTCCAATATCTTGCAAAGTATGCATTCTACAGGGATTTACTAAGAGAATAGAAGTACATAGAATAGATTTTGAATAATTTTTGTATAGAAAAATTCTTAAAATTGTATAATTTGAACACTCATACGTATAAGAAAGTCGTGTATTGCCCACACCTCATTATTTTATACCAAAATTATTTAACATCAAATTCTAAATAGTTCTGTACTCTTAAAAATCTATATATAAAATGCATAATGTGCAACACTGCTATTCGATTAGGGCAACAGTGTTATTTCTGATTCGAATTTCAAAATTCCTTTTATACAAAAATTATTCCAAATCCAGCTGTAAATACTTCCGTATTCTTGATAAATCTGTATAGAGATAATTTACGAGATAATTGCAAAAGAATGCTATTCGATACGATTAAAATTGTTACTTCTGATCTGAAATTTGGAATTTGTTTATACAAAAAGTATTCAAAATCAAGCTTTAAATGCTTTTAACTTACTTTTCAGTAAGAATAAGACCTACTTCTGGTAGGAATTTCAACAAACTGTTTTTAAAAAAAATACGTTAAATTTACTTTTGAGTATCTTGTATTCTCTACAAATTTGTTTAATCTGAGTAGCTGACAAGATTTTGTTAAACTTTTATTTTTTTCACTGAATAAACTAAACTGTCAATATTTGGCCCATTATTGATTTTCCTGTCCTGTTGATATTCTCTTAAGTCTGTTTCGTATGATTTTTCCTACGACATTGTTAGCGATTATAATACATCCCCTTTAATTTCTCCACAGCCTTTTGTCCCCTTTCTGGACTTCTTCTTCTTCTTCATGTTGATTGTGAGTTATGTCCATGACCTTTTACTTTTAATCTGAATGAGGATGATCTTGATTTAGGGTTGATGATGCACTATTTCAGTTTAAATGTCTTGAATGATGGACTGCCGGGGGCGTTTGTATCTCCATGGTACATGAGGATCGTAATTGAGTGTTTCTTCTAAGTCTGAGTTTGTGTGGGTTGACATCTGGTTGTAGAATTTTGTGGCAAGTTCCTTTATGTATCTTTCTATTGTTGGGGTATTAGTTTCTTCGTGTATTTGATTGTTCCTCATGTACCATGGGGCTTTGAGTACCATTCTTAGTGTGACGTTCTGTATTACTTGGAGAGCTTGCAGGTGGGTAGGAAAGGCGTTGATCCAAATGGGGGCGGCGTAAGTGATGATTGGTCTGATGATTTGTTTATATATTCGGAGTTTGGTTGTGGCGGATAGGGCCTAATAATGGCCAGAGGCGTGCTCTTGCTGATTTCGCTTTTTTGGCGGTATTTTTGAGATGCAATGAGAAGGTTAGTTTACCGTCTATGGTGACTCCAAGATACTTCACGAAAGGTGACCATGGTATTGGTGTGTGGTCGATATAAAGTTGTCCGGTTATTGGCTTTGTTTTTCTTTTGAAGGTAATTGTTTGTGTTTTTTCGGCGTTGATAGCGATTCTCCATGTGTGGCACCATTTTATGATGGAATCTAGTGTTTCTTGCAGGAGTTTGAGGGCTTTGTTGGGTTGGGGTGTTGTGTTAAGATGGCTGTATCATCTGCGTAGGTGGCTAAGATTGCTTTTTCGGGTTTTGGAATATCTGAAGTGAAGATTGCATATAAATGCGGGGAGAGTGCTGATCCCTGGGGGACTCCAGCTGTAAGTATTCTTGTTGAGGATAAAGTGCTGTTTATTTTGATTTTGAAGTTTCTTCTATGGAGGTAATTGTGTATGATTCTAATAAGATGATTTGGATAACCGAATGCATCAAGTTTGTAGATTAGGCCCTGATGCCACAATCTGTCGAACGCTCGGGAGATGTCCAGGAAGGTTGCCGTAGTGGTCGTGTTATTATTAAAACCTTCTAAGATTTCTTCGGATACTCTTGCAAGCTGTGTTGTGGTTGAATGGTTCTTGCGGAAGCCATGCTGTTCCATAGGTATAATGTTGTTTTCGGTGGTGAAGTTGTCTAATAGTTGAAGGATTATTCTATCGGCGACTTTGCATAAGGCGGGAAGAAGGCTGATCGGTCTATAGTTGGAGGGAAGAGCGTGGTTTTTGTTGGGTTTAGGGAACATAATAATTGTGGCTGTTTTCCATATTGTGGGATAAGTTTGGAGTCTGATGATCCCTTTCTTGAAGATCGGGCGTACGACAATTTTTTATGGAATTTTGTGTTCTCTCGATATTTTTAGTATCAACCAATGGCGGTTGGTGAGTACGTTTTGTTGTGGCACGTACATAGACAAGACTGATTCGTTTATTATCGGCGATATACTCCCAGTGGGGGTAATATCCCCCAACTAAACGTACTCACCAGCCGCCACTGGTATTAACTATTGCAAGTTTTGACTTTGCTCCACTACTCCTTGTTTTACAATTTGTGCTGGTATGCCACTTCCAACTGAGCTCTTTTATTTCTCTTAAGTTCCTTAATTATATTGTCTAGTTTCTGTTTTGTTTATTCTTCTGCTTCTTCCTGTTTGCTGCATTATTCTTGGTATCGTCTTGTTGGGACGTTGTTGTTCCGTTCCCACCTTTTCATTTAACAGTCGCTCAAAGTACTATGCCCATCTATTTAATTTGTTTCCCGTAGCAGCAATTCATTTTTATCTCTATAGTAAATTAATTTGGTGTTCGTGTTCTGCCTAACTCTCCTGGTGTATTGGCACAGATTCTCAATTTATCTGTTTGCGTAGTCTTTTTCATTTGACTTTAACCGTTTCTCCAATATCATTCATTCTTTCTACCTGCATATTCCTTTCGCGGCTTTGCTTTTTTGTTTCATGGTTTCTAATAGTCTAATGTTTTATTTCGATCTCTTTCGATTTTTGCTTTACTTCTATCCATTCTCTATTCTTTACGTTTCGTATTCTACCATACCTCTTTTCGTTAACGTTTCGCATTTCCCAAAAACAAATTACTTGCCGCCCTCGCCATTGCATCTAGTATCAGACCCCATTCGTCTTCCCTTTACCGACTTTCTATGCTTCCTATTAGTAGATTTGTCTAATTCTTTTGCCGCTATATCCTCTCTAAGTTTCTTAATATATATCGCTCAAAGTACTATGCCCATCTATTTAATTTGTTTCCCGTAGCAGCAATTCATTTTTATCTCTATAGTAAATTAATTTGGTGTTCGTGTTCTGCCTAACTCTCCTGGTGTATTGGCACAGATTCTCAATTTATCTGTTTGCGTAGTCTTTTTCATTTGACTTTAACCGTTTCTCCAATATCATTCATTCTTTCTACCTGCATATTCCTTTCGCGGCTTTGCTTTTTTGTTTCATGGTTTCTAATAGTCTAATGTTTTATTTCGATCTCTTTCGATTTTTGCTTTACTTCTATCCATTCTCTATTCTTTACGTTTCGTATTCTACCATACCTCTTTTCGTTAACGTTTCGCATTTCCCAAAACAAATTACTTGCCGCCCTCGCCATTGCATCTAGTATCAGACCCCATTCGTCTTCCCTTTACCGACTTTCTATGCTTCCTATTAGTAGATTTGTCTAATTCTTTTGCCGCTATATCCTCTCTAAGTTTCTTAATTTATATCTCTGTGTCCCTTTTCAATCTGTTAGTATGTACTTCTTGTTGTAAACTAGGTATACTGGATTTTTTGTTCACATAAAATATACTGTTGTTAAATAAATGTTTTAGTTTGCAATCCAAAAGACTGTTGCATCATATGAGATCGTATGTAAGTACATATGTAAGTACCAAAATTGTCAAAGTAATGTTTACTATTTTATTAATAAAACAAGCTTTATCATTATGATTTACTACAAAAAAGAAGTAGGTTTGAAGAAGCATAGATTATAGAATTGTAAATATTTTTGTTAGCGATATTGTTACGTGCATACTATGTCAATGTGTGTAACAAAGTAGGTATATCGTATTAATTACAATAGTTAATAATTAATTCAATAGAATACTTTTACTCTATAAATAGTTCTCAGTGCGTTGTTCCTACATTTTACAGGTGTTACACATACATATTCATTGAAAAAAAGCAATCATTAATATTATACGGAAGAATAATTAAAGTAAAATTGCTTATCATACATAAACTTATATTTATACATTACACATATGATTGCATGGATAATCTAAATCACCTTGAACTATTCCTAAGACACTTGAATCATGTTCCAAATACAATCCATTATTCTATAACGATATTATATTATAAATAATAAACTCATCTACTACTAATAACCTTAGCAACTCAAATGTGTATAATATTATTGAAGTACGAATATGTATGATATCGATTTCGGCAAAAGAAATAAAAAACTACATTTCCGTACACAAGAGGTAGAATTATATGCTAGTAGTTTTGTTTTTTCTTTCAAGGCCGACAACCATGTGACCACATAAAACATACTCGCGTAGCGCGAACATGTGGATGGATGTTTTAAACATTTGTTTGTGCGGCAGATTCGCTATGTATCCGGTAATATAAACATAAGAATGTGGCTCTTGCTGAAGCGGATTTATATAGCGATTCCTGACATCGCATATAAAACGATAATATACAAAGTGTCCACGTAAGTATGAGGCAAATGGGAATTTTTTTTATTATTGATTTTACAGAAAACTTTATACGAAGGAAAAGTTCGAGCATCAGAAGAAACCTAATATTTTTTATTCAAAGTTGCTTTCTAGTACTTGGTTAGAGAGAAAATTAAAAACAAGTAATTTTGCCATAAGAGTAAAGTACATTTATTTTTAAAGGTATCAAAAATATCCATATAAAAATGTTGTTTCAAATTTTAAAATATGCACAAATATGAATTTATATTAACATAACTAATAAAATTAAAATTCACTGTTATAGAGAAATAATAATAGTAAATACGTAATCATTTTTAACTGCTATCTACATGTCAGTAATTCTGTGGTTAAAATTGTCATGTGGACTGTCACTTCAATAATAATTTTCATGTCATTTTGACACTCGCTGTCACTTTAATAAATCAGTCATTTTAAGAACTATACCAAACATGGCCGAACGATTAACTATGCAAGAGAGAGCTGAGTTAGTTCTCATTTGTGGAGATAATTACAAGACATGCAGAGAAGCAGCTGATGTTTTTAATGAAAGACATCCTAACAAAACAATTAGTCACCAAAGCGTATCGAGAATTTTATATCAGTTTAAAGCTAGTGGTAGTTTAAAAATGCGTTTCAAGAAAGAACGAGAAAACCATGTGAGATGTTTCGAAAATTCTTTACGTATTATGCAAAGCGTATTTGAAAATCCTAAAATTTCTGTTAGAAAAATTGCAAGTAATTTAGATATGAAGAAATCATCGATAAGTAAAATTTTGGTTAGCAATAGGTATCACCCCTATAAGCCGAGATATATTCAAACCTTGCAAGAACGGGACTATAATAATAGATTTGAATTTTCTTCGGATATTCAAGCTGAAATTGAAACGCACAAATCATTTTTCAAAAATATTTTATTTACTGATGAAGCAACATTTACAACAAATGGTTTTGTTTGTGCACAAAATTGTCGTTGGTGGTCGCCTGTCAACCCAAATTTTAGAATTCCTTGTAAGAATCAGTATTCGCAAAAGGTAAATGTTTGGTGTGGGATTGTAAATAGAAAAATTTTTGGTCCGTATTTTTTCCAAATGACATTAAATTCACAACGTTATATTGTATTTCTGCAAACAGACCTCGATAACGAATTAGATGAATTGACACTAGAAATTAGGAGAACCCTTTGGTTTATGCAAGATGGAGCACCTGCACATAGTGCACGAATAGTTGTCAACTATTTAAATGAAAAATTTGGGGAAAGATGGATAGGACGTAATGCACCTTTTCCATGGCCAGCGCGCTCACCCGTTTGGGGATGGTTAAAGAATAAAGTATATTCAGAATGTAGAAGAATTGAAAAACAAAATAAATGATGCGGTACTGTTCTGAAGAAATAATCCTATAATGTTAAAACATGCATGCAAGGATTTCAACAGGCGTACAAACTTGTGCGTTCAACGGGAAGGACATTACCTTGAATAGTTTTTTCTATTATTTGTATTTCTGAATTGGTTATTTTTGTCAATTTCATATTTGTTGTATATTATAAAAAAAACACTTCTTAAATATTGTGAGTATATGATTTCTGTTTAATTCCATGCATATCAGCTCTAAGAATTTGATATCAAATGTAAATTATTTTACGTGAAAAGCACACGAAATTTATTATTGAAGTGACAGTCCACATGACAACCACAGAATTACTGAAATGTAGATAGCAGTTAAAAATTATTACGTATTTACTCTTATTATTTCTCTATAACAGTGAATTTTAATTGTATTAGTTATGTTAATATAAATTCATATTTGTGCATATTTTAAAATTTGAAACAACATTTTTATATGGATATTTTTGATATCTTTAAAAATAAATGTAGTTTACTCTTATGGCAAAATTACTTGTTTTTAATTTTCTCTCTAACCAAGTACTAGAAAGCAACTTTGAATAAAAAAATATTAGGTTTCTTCTGATGCTCGAACTTTTCCTTCCTATAAAGTTTTCTGTAAAATCAATAATAAAAAAATTTCCCATTTGCCTCATACTTACGTGGACACGTTGTATATTAGCAAAACGAACAGTAATCATGTCTAAGAATTTTTTATATCTAGTATATTTATCTTGATATATTATTTGTGCTACTTCCATCGTTTTCATTCTGAATGGCGGACGTTTCGGTGGACATTACGTCTGGCGTCTTCAGGGTAGCCCCATAAACACAATTTATTTTCATTTTTGGCAAGAAAGAATCCTTAATAGAGCTACCCCGAAGACAGCAGACGTAATTTCCGCCGAAACGTCGATTATTCAGAATCAAAACGATGGAAATAGCACAAATAACATATCAAATTATACTCCATCGTTAAGTATTACACTTCGTGAGTTAGTATATTTATCCTCATCATTATTTTCTACGAAAGATATCAAACATCCAGAAGTGCTTGAACTTCTTCATGTATAATAGCACATTCTTAACCAAACCATTTTGCTTGTGTTTATATCTGTAACTCTAAGAAAATGAGTAGACATGAAACTCCAATTAACTTATATTATTTCTTTTAAAAATGGAAGGTTGATGTTTTATTTGACACAATAATCAAATACATGAGCAAAGTTCAATTTCTACTTATGCAGTAAAAATTTTTATAATCTATTTTGTATATACCTCCTAGACATTTGAATAAAAAATATATTTCCTTGCAAAATATATTTGTCTATATGTGCTTGATTACAATACAATTTAGTGATTATATTAAAATACGTAATTAGCATATGCCAGAATTAGAAGTTAAAGAGAAACACTTCAGTTAACTTATAAATAATGGGATCATCCTTCCAATCTCCCTCAATCTCTTTTTGTAATTTCATACTTCAGCATATTAGTACCTCATATCAGAGAACATATGGGGTTTGGTGAACATGCAAAAATTCCTCAACTCTTTATATTCTATTAGACATATATCGAAAACATTGGGAGTTCATGGTAAAAAGATTGGTATACTCCTATTCGAAAAGGGAGATCTATTGTCTATTGTCTCTGAAAATACTCAAACCCCAAACATAATTGTTCTTTTTCTTATGAGCAACTGAAATATTTAAATATATAACGTAGTAATATAAGTACCTAATTTATTATTATTACACGCCTCAAGCATGTATCACATATATCGAAATGTTAGTTTCAACTTGTAAACACTCTGATCGTTCAGTGAGGGTGATGTTAATAAATATCTACCTGGATATTCTAATGAAGAGTTAATTACATTTTTGCATGTTGATATGATTAATTTTGGTGTTTTTATTGTCACAAATTATTGCACATGATATATACACACAGATGTTTTTCTTTTCACTAACAATAGCTTATGAAAATATCTTATAGAAACACAATTTTAATGCAACTGAACCGACAATGGGTTTTATTTAATTAATTTACTATAACATAACCAGAACTTGTGGCTAATTTATTTTTTCAATATGGGTGTTTGTCTATGGTTTTTATATGATATTTCTTATCTCTTATTTTTCCACATTTAGCAGGGTACAATTAATTATAGGTACGGTACAAGGAGTTTGTTGATCTTTAAACTATGTATGCTTGTTTGACGTTTCGCAAACTGTAATTAAATATTTATAACAAATTCATCTATGTGATAACAGATCTAAAATAGAAAAATAATTTGTAGCGCATGCGCAATTTTGATCGAACCTTTTCTTGTCTACACTCAATATAGTAGTATTGTATACATGATACTATGATAACAGGCAAAAACATTCTTTATAACTTTTTGAAATAAAAAGTTACACACTATTGCTACAATCGGTATATACATACTTTTTAAACTAATATAATTTATTAATATTAATTAATGGCTGTTACTTTTGTAGCTCATATTATGCGCAATCTTTATTATACTGCATATGTACTCCGCCTAGAAGTTAAGCCAACCCTAAAGAAAAGCATGGAAAGTTGTCCTGCGGTTTTTGAAAGTAGTTGTATTACATCGTCTCCAATAAGCACATGCAAAATACGTACGTTTATGAGATTGTTATTCACTTTGCAAGTATTTTACAGTAGGTGTGGGTAAGTAAATATTACACTTGCAAATAAAAAATTGCGGTTGGTGTTAAAAAAATGGAATCTTGAATAGATCCTATTTATAAAACATTTACTTAGTGCTTATTGTAATAACGAACAATACATAAATAGCAATCTGAGAACATAGTTTTTATAGTCAATGAGAATGTATAAAGTTATTGTTAAAAAAAATAGTGAACGTATATGCAGTATACAGTCAAAGCATATTTTCTGGTATACAGATTCTTTAACAATAACTAATTCTTGATGAGATAAACGACAGGAGTTTTGTTACAATAAAGCATAAACGGGACAAAATCAATTCAGAAAGTAAAAAAAAAGAATTCAGGAAAAAAATTCTGTTAAGAGTTGTTAATACCTATCATTTCTGTCACAGGTGTTCGAAATGATCTTCCCAAATGCAATTTGGTTAATCTATTTTATAAACGGCGAGGGTTAGCCTAGCTTCCGTGAACGTTCAGATTTGAAAGATTATTACATTTAAAATTAAAATTAATCTGAACAATTCTTTTCGCTTCAAGTTTGCATTGACTGTATACAAAATTTGGCTAGAATTACCGTCAATTTATTACATATACTTCCATTTAAAGCATCTAATATAAACATATTTTTGCTGCATAATTAAGATCTAATTCCTATATTTTTCAAATATTTCATTATTAAAATCTGCTTTTGGAATACACAGAAACATTTGTGATAGAGTGACTTATTTTTCAGTAACATATAATAATTCAAGAATAGAAACCAAATCGCATAAGTCGAGGAACGAGGAACTCAGTCGCCCAAGAAGTGTATTCGAAAGCCTGTGAAAGATCAATTTTTTGATAAAGATCGTCATAAATTCCATACAAGTTTTTTGCGTGCGAAAATTTACGCAATTTAATTGCGTTCAATTTTGTGTGAACACAACATGAAAAATTTCTATATAGGTACTATATATCATATGGCTACATAGCTACAGGCGTCTATATGAGCAAGTAAGTCACTCATTCTGGACAACTCTATAGAAAAAAATTAGGTTCGGCCACCACACGACTTTCTTATACGTATGAGCGTTTCAAATTATAGAGTTTTAAAAAAAAATTATATAAAATTTATTTAAAGTCCTATTATAAGTACTATTCTGTTATTCTATTCTCTTAATAAGTCTCTATAGAATGCTGCATACTTTGCGAGGTATTCGAAAGAAACTGCTACTCGCTAAGAGTAAAAGTGTTACTTTAGGTCCGAATTTTGAAATTTCATTTATATAAAAAATATTTCAAAACCAACTCTAAATACTTTTGTACTCTAGACAAAGATTTATAGAATGCATAATTTACGACATATTGGCAAAAATCGCTATTCGAATATTGAAAAATTTCGTAGCGTACCTGTCTAAAAAGCATGGTAGGAGTAAAAGACCTACTTCCGGTATCAATTTCGAAAAACTTTCATAATAAAATTCTTCTCATATTCAATTTTGAGTACATATGAATTCTTTATAAATTTGTTTAAACTTAGTAGTTGACGAAATATTGGCAAAATTCGATTTTACTGAAAATCTAATCAGATCTCAAAAGGGAGATTATACTCGTAAATATAAAATTTGGAATTTATACCTATAGGGGTTTGACCGCTATCGTGGCCACAGACACACAAACACACACACAGACTGACACACATCCAGAAATTTTTTAAAAACCAATTTTTTGGTATCAGGGGACTTCAAAACGTCTGCAAAAATCTCGAGGTTGAAAATTTTCATCATCACAATACGTCCTTATACTACGTATACGAAAGTAAAAACAGACCTAAATTCTTACTTATACGTAGTATATGGAAGTATTGTAGTGACCAAAATGTTCAACCTCTAAATTCTTGCAGATGTCCACGGTTTGAAGTACCCAGATACCGAGAAAGTGGTTTTTACGAAATCTCTCTCTCTCTCTCTCTCTCTCTCTCTCCCGCTCTCTCTCTCTCTCTCCCGCTCTCTCCCTCCTTTTTCTCTCTCCCTCGCCCCCCTCTCTCTCTCTCTGGCCACGATAGCAGCGCAAAGTTTAAAGCTATCGGTAACCGAACTTTATATTTACCAATATTTCTTCAAGTCTGAACAAATTTATAGAGAATTAAATTGTACACAAAAGTTAAATTCAGAAACATTTTCTCTTTAATTTTTTTCGAACGAATGAACACGCCATAGGTGGCGTACCTATTACAATACAATGTAACAAAGTAATTCTTGGAGAGTAAGCGCTCTCACACTATTAAATCACTCAAGTATACATACATGAAAAATTACGTGCTTACTCTCCAAGAATTACTTTGTCACATTTTATTGTAATAGGTACGCCACCTATAGCTTGTTCATTGTATGCACGTATGTCTACAATTGCCCGATTAGTAGTTGTACTACGGAGGGTAACATTACCTTACGATGTCGCGCTTGGGTAACAGATGCCGCTGGGAATCTTTCATGGTATTTGGTACGTAAGTCGACTATATCAGTAATCTAAGTTTTTAAGGCATTGTGAACAAAATATAGGAAAGAAATAGAAACTCGTTCCCCAAAGTTTCTTTTTTGAAGTAAACTTTATTATAATTTCCTTATTTTATTTTTACCAAATAACGATTAGAATATTTCTTTAGAATGGTGTATAGGCATGAACGTTCAGTATGTCACCATTTATCAATGTCCTGGGGAAATACGTAGCTTCATGTTAATATTTTTTTTAAGAAGTTGCCAATATCCTTTGTATAGCTATCTCTGTTTTATGTTTCCAATTCAAAATTCTTTTGTTTATCAAAATAAAATAACCTAATCTGTGAACTTTGCTCCTACTTATGTCAATATAGGTTTGAATAAAAAGAATTAGGACTTTCCCGTATATTTCAATTCAGTGGAAAATTAACTAAATTATTCTAATTTTGCAATACATTATCAATTAAAAGGTAAAGGATTTGATTAACGAATGTAACATTCTTGTATAATAATATAAACTATCGTAATTTCTTTTAACTCAATTCGGTTTATGTATATAATATAATATAAACTATCGTAACTTTTTTTAACTCAATTCGGTTTATGTAGAATCCTAGAATAATCGGAGAACAAATTGTGTGTCTGTTTCCATTTAAATAATATCTAATACTCATTCCCTGTCTTAGATTAATAGTTAAGAGCGGTTGCCAAGGGCGATAGATCAAGCCAAAGTTGTTCTACAGGTTTCGCATGAAGAATTTGCGGGCAGCCAGACTTAGAATTAGATTTTTAGTATTCTGCTTGTCTTTGGTCGGCCGCTCTACTACTTCAAACGTTTTTGTCACTTCTTCACATACAGTACGAACTCTCACAAAATATTATATGTTTTAACTTTTTCAGCTTTACGTATAGGTAACCAGTACGTAGGTAATCTTCATAAGAAAAATATTACCGAATTTGTAACAATTGAATAAGAAAGTTACGATAACGCATCTGTCAATACATATTAGTTCTAAAAGTTGTTGATCATGAAAGCAAAATAAAAGCGATCACAGCTAATTTAAAGTAGAAAAATAAAAACAGTCATGTTAAAAATCATCTGGCATATATTGAACAAATCATAAAAATAATTGCTCTATGAAGAACTCATGAAACCTCACCTAAATTATTATTATTATAGAAATTACACTCTATAATGTTTCTTTCTCATAATTTAATGTTCCTATGAAATCTTAAATAACTTAAATGCAAAATATTTTTTTTTAGATAGTACCTATCTTCTTCACTATTGCCTATATTGTACTGTACCCTATTTAACAGTGCCTTATATTATATTTTAATATGTTCGCTTCATTGTTATCATAATTATGATTAATTTCCTTTCTGTTACAATACAGCTCCATTAGAATTGTATTATTAATGACACTAATTACATTCCTTGGTTGTTGTTCAACATTGTGTATTTTCATTATAAGTCTGTATTTGTAATGCATTAACTTGTCTCATATGAACTTGTGTCATAAACAACACATATTATAAACATGTTTCTTTTGTAAATAGGAAGTAATTTGTTTTCTTTTGTAATATCTAGTACTACATGAATATACGTATTCGATATATACAATGAGGCTCTATAGTGTCCTTCTCCCTGTTAACTTTTGAACGGTTTAATAGAGCGGTTTGCTATTATGGGTCATTGATAGGAAATATTATGCACTACATTATTAAGATAAGATTTCTACTCGACCCCTATTCCATTTAACATTTTGACACTATACCTCTCTATTAAAGCGTTCAAAAGTTAACAGGACGAGGACACTTTAGAGCCGCACTGTATACCATTTTTAAATATTTAATAGCAGATCAATGCTTCTTTTTTTATTATCATTATTCTATTGTAGTTGACATCTTGTCAGTGTCAATTTTAAGTTTCTATTTTACTACTTATTTTTATGTTTTAATCTATATTTCTTTAATTTTATTTGATTTTGGTCGATGGTAACCATTTTTACGATGGTCCAAAATGGAGAATATAATGTTGTCCATAATAATCATCACTTGGAAGACCGTACAAGATCATAAAATCCTCACGGTCATATGACAGGTATCATTTTTCAAGTTTAAATTCATATTGTGTTTCTTTTAGGAATATTAGTCCAGTTGTTAAGATTTGTCAACTTAATATCGAAAGTATATCCAAAGACAAATGAAATTCATGTAGCATCAGTGGGTTGACTGGTTTCAAGAGGAGAATAGTATGTTATTCAAGTGGAATATGATCGTGAGTCCAGCTTGTGATTGCGGAGCTGAGATTGAAACAGTTAAACATATTGTTGAAGAATGTGCTCTAGCTATGTTTGAATTTGGGTACATAGATTTATATAATTTATCTCAGAGGCTGTTGCTTGGATCTTAACAACTAAAGACCTTTAGTTTTGTGACACTGTGATGTAGGTTTTTTATTCTGCAGGTTTTTTCCTACATCCTAGACCAAATGGTGCAGTGTTTTAGAGAGGCCCCTGCGATTATGGCTTTTCTAAATATATTTTTACTTTTGTAATATAATTTATATATGTTTCTTTTCTTGTACCTGTCATGTAGTTTCATACGAATATATATGTATATATCATTATTCTTCTTCTATTTACTAGGTTCATGAGTCTGTTCAATCCAATAAATCCTTTTATCTTTTCCCAAAGAGGAGAGAGAGAGAGAGAGAGAGAGTGTTTGTCTTTCTGTTCTTGCGGTTGTCTGTCTCTCATTATCTCTACTCTCTCTTTAGGTATTCTATTGGTGTCGTCTCGTACCTCAGCTTCCTATGCCTTCTGATTTTTTAATAAGCGTTTGCATTTCCATTGCTTCTAGAATTTGTTTGGTATTAGCGGTGTCGGTTCTTACTCCAAAAGCATAAGTCATCATAGGTCTAATTACTGCTTTATACCGATAAGTCCAGCCCGCAACGGGCCATACATAGGCAACAATATACGTATGGAACGTGCTATGTGGCAACGTATGTACGATACCACTCCGCGTGCTCCTATTTTGAGTGACTTTCTTAAAATTTGAATTTATTTTGTAGAATTATTAATTTTTTTACTTTTATCTTTTAGAAAACGTTATTGTTTTTTTATTACGTAAAATTACTTTTCCGTAGCAGCTAAGAATACAATAATAATAATAAATTGGACCTTATTATGTCTGAAACAAATGGGCAAATTACGTATACAGAACGAATATGCAAACGACTATATCCTTATGCGGTTTAAGTCTTACAAAATGCAATGTGCTGCTGCTGCGGGTAGAGGGGTTTCGGTGGGGGTTTCGGTGTTGCCACTCATTGCTGACTATGGCCCGTTCCGAGCTGGACCTATTGGTATATATTTATCTTCGATCCTTGACCTAGAAATTTGTTGCACCATATAGTATCGAAACCTCCTGCAGCTTTATGGGATTGCTGTGCAACCTCCCTAGCCAATATTCCAGTACTAGTTAACTGTATTCCCAGATAATTGATACTCATTAGTGTTCGATAACTTTTTCTTTTAATTTTCCTTCACATCGTAGCGGTTCCTTATGGACGACAGTAAGTATTTTGGTTTTGCTTTTTGACATATTTAAATGAAAGTTATTACAGGATTTAGAGGGCTCAATGCCTAATGCCTAATGCGGCATCATCAGTAACATACGATTTCATGCTCCTTCATCCTATTTTGTTCCTGTTTTACATTTCGTTAGTGTCAAATTTTTATTCATTTTGGTATTAGAAAGTAATGGAACCAATGAGTCACCTTGTCGGATACCTTTGTTCAATGGTATTCATCCTGTTAATTCTTCTATACTTTGTTTTATTTCGGTGAAATTATTGATATAATACTATTCTATCAGGGAGATTAGCTCATGTCCATAATTTGTGATATATATGTTTTATCTGCAGATGATCTTTTTCTATGTTCATAATACAAAAGAATGCACGCTTGCTAAATTCCAATGCTCTTTCACAAATTTGTCTCAAAATGTAAATAGCATCCGAACAAGATGCCTATTTCCTGAATCCCCGCTGTTTTTCTCGAAATATCACCACCTGTTTAAGCCTCACCGCTATAATGTTCGTTATCAGTTTTAGCATGCTACTAAGCAAGTTTATTACTCTGTAGTTAATTGCAGCATATCTGTGGACATTCTTGAATATGGGAATTGTTAAACATTCCTTCCAAACCTGTGGTATCTTATTTTTATCTTAAGTTTTTTTTTCTGTAGTTTATTCTAACAGTATTAAATGGGTTATGTCTTTAATTAATTCTTTTCCACCGTATTGTATTGGATCGTTACTGCTTCGGTCGGGTCCTGAAAATTTTCTAGTTTTAAGTTCTTTATTTCCTTTTCAATATCTTTCCGCTGTGCATCTATCTATTTGCTGTCTCGAATGTAGTTTAGTATAATAGTCTCTATGATCTCCATAATTTATTTTCCCTGATTCCGTACCATCGCCAGTATTTGGTTTTGTTGTTCATCTAGATTTTGTTGTTGATAGAACCAAAATTGATTTAATTAATGCTAATATATTTGACTTCACTTCTGAAAAAATGTATAATTGTACAAAAACAATATTAATCCTAAAACAACTAATACAAGTGTTGTATAAAATGGAAAATGTGCAGTTGGAGAGTAGAGTCCGATCCAAACCTAATAGTAGGTACCTGCGTGGAAAACAATTTTCGGTATTAGAGAGAGCAAGCAGTATAAAATGAGAGAGATATCTATGGGGAGCGCTGTACACAGTCGGGCGTGAAAATATTAATCTACTATTTGATCATTTGTCGTTTAGTCTTTGCTTCGTACTGTGCTCCGATACATTTACATCATTTATATGCATTTTAAAAAGTTTTATAAAATCAGTTTTCTTTATTAATAATAAAACACAAAAGAGTGGAGTAATATTTGTGTCCATGTTAAGAAAATTAAAGATTAATTGTTAAAGAACATACTATGGATGATTTCCACAAAGAATTTATTATTAATGTACATTGTGACAATGAGACTGATTCTGTATTTGACTCTTCGTCAGATGAAAACGGTTATTAAAATTTTATAAGAGTCTAGTTTCTTAATTTAATTTAATCTTTATTTTTATTTTAAATTTATTTATCTAGTGTTGAGGTTTACTTTTTCATTGGTTTTTGCCATGTGGTTATTAATAATAAAACAAAAGAGTGGAGTAATAATGTACATTGCGATAATGATACTGATGACGAATAGTCAAATACAGAGTATTTGACTATTCGTCAGATAAAAACGATTATTAAAATGTTATAAAAGTCTGGTTGTTTAATTTAATTTAATCTTTATTTTTATTTTAAATTTATTTATCTAGTGTTGAGGTTTACTTTTTCATTTGCTTTTGCCATGTATATAATACTAATAAAACTTGTATATTGCAGATTTTATTCCATGGTGTTTGTATTCAAAAGTTGCGGGAAATATACACGATCGTTTTGGTGTTGATATTTTTAGCACGGATAGTACAGAGTTTAAACCACGCCTCGCGCATTTCAAGTCCCATCAGGTTTGGATCGGACTCTCCGTTTCGTACTCTAGGAAGAGATGAAAATTATAAATAACTCTACTAATCTTGCTTTAAGAAAGAACGAGTTGCACTATTTTTTAAAGGAAAGATTTTGACATTATAAGTATCAACAACAATAGCATAAATAACCAATAATATAATGCAATAAAAGGAGGCTATATTCAATAAATAAATAAGAAACGCCTCTCGTTTAATTTCGGCAGTTCTTCATCTAGTTTATTACTAACTATAATATATGTGATACCACATGAGAATTGATAAATTGTCGCGTAACAAATAATCCGAGAGATTGTTGAGTAAATAGGGCAGATAATTGGACCGAATATAAAGACCTGCGGGAGTCCACTAGTGATGAATACATTTCGATTTGTACCTATCATAAAATACCAGTTCTTGACAACCCATCTAACACAAATAATCGATAATTTTATTAACATTATGAGCATTGTACGAGCATATAAAAAGCTTCAATAAAATCAAATGTTACCGGCCAATATTTTCTAAAATGTCTCTTATTGCAATGGAAACTGCTTTCTCAGTTTTTCTACAGCGTGGGGCAGGGAAATATCCCTACTTTCAGATGGCCATTGTAACGAAGGTTGAGTTCGTAGAAGGGTGGGAATAGGTTAAGTGATGCAGTATTTTGGGAAGTTTCAATCTGTCACCTGTCAGTTGCCAAAATAGTGTGGTCTATTGACCAACGCGCTTTTGCCGTTAAAACCTACTTTTCTCAAAATAGTTCTATGGTCTGCAACGTGATGCGCACTCGTTACCAAATTCCTCCTCGAAATACAGTTCCCGATCGGAAATTGATTCTGTCTTGGGTGGATAACTTCTGCGGATATGGGAATGTTGCAAAAAAAAAGTTGGCCTAGTCGAACACCGGAGAACACAGAGCGAGTAAGACAGTCCATTATACGGTCTCCTACGCGCTCTGCTCGGAAACACGCGATCGCCCTCAACCTATCTAGCCGTATTATACGTCGAATTCTTCACATTGACCAACATTTCCATCCTTACAAGATGGTCGTTACTCAAGAACTATCATAACAAGATTGTAATAATCCAATACAGGTATGTGGAAATTTGATTGCTAATCTACATGACGACGTAGTTATTTTCTTCAGCAACGAGGCGCATTTCCAACTTTCCGGTTGTGTTCATAAGCAGATTATGCGTTATTGGAGTGATGTCAACCCAAGACAGATTCAAGAAAGGCCTTTACATAGTGATAGAGTAACAGTTTGGTATGCAGTAGTCACCAATGAAGGCATCGTCGGACCCTACTTTTTTGAGGAACATGAACGTGTGGTTGCCATCACTTCTGAACGGTATGTGGGGGCATGATCCAAGATATTTTTGCACCACATCTCGAACAGTTGGATATGGGACGTGTCTGGTTCCAACAGGATGGTGCCACGGACCACACAGCCCATAATTCAATGGATGTTCTGAGAAAAATTTTCCCCGGCCGTTTGATCTCCAGGTTCGGTGACATTATACATGGCCCGCGCGCTCGCCAGGTTTAACACCCTGAGACTATTTCCTCTGGGGCTACCTCAAAGTTAAGGTGTACAAACATCGCCCTAACAGCATACAAGCCTTAACAGAAGCAATACGATTGAAAATAGATCGCATACCGGGAGAGATGCGTCAGAGGGTCATTCGAAACTTTAATATCAGGCTACAACAATGTATTGATAATAAAGGCCATCCATCATTTGCAAGTATGTTGTTAAAAAAATAGGTCGCATACCGGGAGAGATGCGTCAGAGGGTGATTTGAAACTTCAATATCAGGCTACAACAATGTATTGATAATAAATGCCAACTTTTGCAAGATATTTTGTTTAAAATTTAACCAAAGAAACTTCCAATATTGCTTTTTTGAAATAATAAAACAAATTTGTTCTAGCCTTTCTGGTTCAGTTTTTATTCAACTTCAAAATTAGGGATGTTTTCCTGTCCCACCCTGTATTACTATTTCTTAAAACACAGATTAAACAGAAATGTAGTGGTAGTTTTTTGCTCATTTTTCTTGTATGCTTGGCAACTAACAATAATAAGAAAGAATTGCTCTTATGATATCTTTTAATATCTACCAATGATAGTGCATCTTTTAATAAAAGAGATACAATGTCATCGATGGCAGCTGATTTTTTATTCGAAGTATTTCTAAGAATGGTCTTTATTTCATTAAAAACAACTGAAAATAAATACATTGTCCCCAAGTTTAATATCACATTATTTGTTAGTGGATACGCAACGATGTTGCCTATTGAAGTTATTAAAAGCATTTGCAATGTCATGCGAATCAATAATTTCACCATTCTCATAATCTTCCAACACAATATCTTCACGTTGCGAACAGATTAGGAGTGTGACACAGTCGTAACGACATCCCACACAGCTGTTGTTTGGTTTGAAGCTTCTACTTTCTAGTATAGAATTTACATTTCTCTGTAATTATAAATTTAAAATTCATGAGGCGATCACAATTACTCTTCGCATGTAGTAATAGTATCTTAAAGCTATGTTTTCTATAAATTATTTCAAAATATTTTTCAGGAAACATGAATTAAATTTGTAAAGCAAGCTATAAATGCGATTGAAAAGTTTTCCTGAAACATGTTAGAAACTAAATAAAACTTAATCGAATCTGCAATACAGGGGCGGTGTAATATATACCTACAAATTTACAATTTACAAATTATATAAAAATACAAAAGCGATGTGTAAAGATCTTATAACAAGTGCATGGTCAGTAAGTAAAGGAAATTAGTTACTTAAAAACACCAATACTCATTTCAAACTGCACTTAATAGTAGCCTACTGACTCAAATAACGAAACTATTAATAACACCTTACAATTACATTAAGCATTATACAAGGCGCGTTCAAAATTTTTTTGAATATGTTATGTATTCTTAAACTTTAGTACACTATACGCAGAACTAAACGTCATTTGAAAACAGGGCCATAATTCTTTAACTAATTTATAGTATTAAATTTAGCAATACTGTTTTCCAAATGTGCTGAACATATCTAATAATATTCCTTATAAGTACAATTATTACAACACAATTTAATAAATTAAAAATCCGGTCAACCTATACAAATTGGAAACAACAAAGATGTTCGTCTTTTGCAATATAATCAAATATAATCTCTTGATGACCCATTGATATATGGGTATGTGCGTATTAAGAAAAATGCTGTATGTAAGAAAGTTAATGCAGTGTTTATGGTATTTATTTTTGAAATGCAATAAAACATGCTAAACACTTAAAGAGTATGATCGTCATTTTAATATACCTACACTCTATAAAATTCAGGTGTGTTTTAATTGCTAGTATTTACGATACTACTTATTCGTTTTTTATTCCTCCCATTTTATACAAGATAAATGTTTACAAGAAACGCTCTTAAATTACGTACACGGCTAAAGCATTAGATATATCTCCTGGCATGAATATGTATATCATAGTACTTAACTTAACCGACAAAAGTGAAAGCTTATTCGATTAATTAAAAGGCGTAAAGGAGACATGAAAAATGAATTTCCTTGTGTAAAGGAAACGGCTAATACATAATCATTGAGTTGTAAAATTCATTGAGTACGTATACAATTTTACTTAATAGATTAGTGAGCATGTTATATTCTAGACAACAATTAAAGTACCTTCAGTTTTATGGAAAATTTACAGTACGGGGTTAAATAGAAAGAAAAACAAAATTTGAGAATTTTAATACTAAAAATTAAACTATGGATTAACTATTTTTGATTATATTGTTGCCAAGCAAATCTTCTCAAGTGTACCTTATCGATATTTATTAAGCTCAGCACTTTTGTTGACAGTACATGAATTTCTATTAATGCTTAAATTCTATCTTGCTTGAATTAACCCAATCGCATTTGAACAGAAAGTCGTGGGCTATAAAATATCGAGCTCTACTGGTGGCATATCATCGTCAAGTTGTCAGGTTTAAACATCAAAATAACGAAAAATGTTGGTCAGTTTACGGGAGAAATTATTCAAAGAAACGAGAGCTGATCAGAAAAAAATCTCAGCAAAGCGATCGAACGAGATCGATATTTTCGATTATTTTGTATAAACTTTAAATTTACAAAATGCAGTAACATCGGCACAAATAAGCAGAAACAATGTATGATTTTTGATTGAAATGTGATATTTATTACATAATATGTTACTGTTTTGATCAATTATTGCTAAAGTATTTGTCATTTCTTTATGTAGATGTTTAATGCCGTCGACACATATAAGACATATTTATCTATAGATAAATATGTCTTATATTTTGTAGAGTAAATTACGCGGCATCGATTGTTTTCTCCATGAAAACATGGACAGTCTAATCCTCTGAAGCCTACTTGAAATGTTAGTGTTTAATTCGGCGGCCAACAAGCGCAGCTGACGATATCAGATAAATGGTCACGTTTGGTTGATTAATATAACAAAAAACATCAAAATTGACCAACAGAATAACCGTTTGACGTTTGGTTTGCGATGATAATTGTGCGAAAATTCAATTAAAAATTATAAGCAACACAATTAACCGTCAAAACGATCAACCTGCGTTGTACCAAATAATTGTAAAATTGATTAGTTTATGCTGTTCATATTCAAAATCAATACAATACAGGGTGCTTCAAAAGTTGGCGCAAAATGTTGTTTTATGTACGTTTGCTACTGGCAGTGGTCGCATTGCCAAAGAGGCACCCATGTGGAGTGCTTTAAAAAATCTAAGTGAGCACGAAGAGTCGATTCAAGTTCGAGAGATCGATAGACAGTTACTTATTCTAATATTGACCAATGCAATTACAATAATTCTCATACATATTTGATGTGGTTAAATGTCTCACTCAGTACAGACGATTTAATATACGTATCTTTAGAATTTATTATGACAAATATATGATTTTTCTTATTTTAAGTATCTCAGCTCTCTGGAAATCGTTAGGTAGGAGTGCCATAACAAAGCTAATTAATTTATAATTACGCATTATATTCGCAAACAAGGCTCATATTGCTCTAATGTGAATATTAGTAGGAGTATTTCAAATTAATATATTTATAGAGAACTAATAATATACTATTATATAATAACAATGTTTAAATCTTTTCAGTAATCATTACTCTTATTGTCATTACGCTCAATGAATCATTTTGTGATATACATATATGAATCTATATATAATGTTGCTAATAGCTAGAATAAATACCAAATACATTTCTTACTAAAATCTCTACTGAAAAGTGAAACCGTAAATAAAACTGCTCATTTGTTTAAATCAATGGTTTACATCATTTGCAATTATTTTATTTCTACCTGTACACAGAAGCTAATTATAAGTTAAAAGCATGATAATTTCTTGAAGAGAAGTATCTTTTTTTACCGGTTTGGGATAACAATGTCTTCGTCTTTGTGTTGTTTGATAAGAGTAAAAGTGTTACTTCCAGTCTTATTTAGAAAATATTGATATACGAAACTTAAGTTCCAAATACTTTTATACTTTTAATAAATTTCTATAAAAACCACAATTTCCCAGATATTTACAAGACAAATGCTGTTCAATAAGTACAATTGCTCCACTCCTAATTTAGAAATTTCGCTTATACAAGATTTATTCCAAATTAAGCTCTAAATACGTTCATACTACTAGTTAATCTGTATAGTATATCTAATTTGGAATTTATTTGCAAAAAACTGCTTTGCCATAAAACTTGTAGTATTTATTCCAGTTCAAATTTTAAAAATATTATCCTACAAAAGCTGTTCCAAATAACTTTCTAAATACTTTCATATTCTTAGTAAATCTGCGGTAAATTTACAATTAGTGAGTAAACCTTTCTAATAAAATTTGTCTAAAATTAATTTTTTAATTTTTGGTAATTTTTTAGATATTTGTCTAAACTTAGTAGTTGGGATATTAGATTTTTTCTTTGATGTAATGATTTTTTACCATTATTGTGGTCACACAGAGAGAGACAGAAACACGAACTGAGAGATGTTTTTTAAAAATCACTTTTTCAGTATCAGAGAATTTCCAAGCCTGGACATCGGCAACTATCTCGAGGCCGAAGATTTTCGTCATCACAGTATTTCCTTATATATACTACGTATACGAAAGCAAAATGGTATTGCTTCCGAGTAGCCATGCGATGACAAGAGGATATCTAAATTTTCATTGTGTCTGACGTTTAGTTTGTAAGATACAGTTGCTTAAACGGATTTGGTGAAAGTTGTAAAATGAATCAATTCACTATTCGTGCTGCAATGCAGTATTTGGTTCTTAACAAGGTGAACCCAATTGGGGTAGTTAAGGATATGCAGCAAACCTTCGGCAATAATTTTTCATCGCAGGCCACGATTTAATACAGGATTGCTCGCTTTTGACGTGGCGAACTGAGTCTCGACTATGAAGAACATCCAGCACTATTAAAAAGATTCTAGAAATGGTTCTAAAAGTTTCTGATGTTGTGTTACATGATCGAATAGTGAAAGTAGGGGAGATTGCCAAGACTGTCTACAGAACCTTTATACCACATTTTGCATGTTCAATGAGACTACTATTATTAAGTCTACTTCTTACAACAATTTGGGGTGCGTTAACATTAACCCAGTAGAGTTTTTGAGTAACTTTGCATGCTCGATGAATCTTCACGCCATTACTATGTGTCATACTCGTGAGAAAAATGTCAGTATTGAAAGAATCACAACAGTCCTTTGCCAAAGAAGATCCAGGTGTTTCCTCGAGCTGGAAAGATAAGGGCAACGATATCTTGGGATACTCGCAGAGGATTAAACTTTAAACGGCATATACTATGCTACCCTTCTGAACAAAATGAAAGTTTCCATTACCAAGAAAAGGCCCACAATGGCTTGAAAGAAAGTACTATACGATCATGACAATGCACCGTCAGACACCAGTCGCATTGTTTGAGAAAAACTGAATGAATTACGATTCCAGGTTGTGTCGCAATTACTTTATTCACCGGATCTAGCCCCTTGAGATTTCCATTTATTCCCAAAACTCAAGATTCTCACCCGACAGAAATTAAAGACAGGGCAACGATATCTTGGGATACTCGCAGAGGATTAAACTTTAAACGGCATATACTATGCTACCCTTCTGAACAAAATGAAAGTTTCCATTACCAAGAAAAGGCCCACAATGGCTTGAAAGAAAGTACTATACGATCATGACAATGCACCGTCAGACACCAGTCGCATTGTTTGAGAAAAACTGAATGAATTACGATTCCAGGTTGTGTCGCAATTACTTTATTCACCGGATCTAGCCCCTTGAGATTTCCATTTATTCCCAAAACTCAAGATTCTCACCCGACAGAAATTAAAGACAGGGCAACGATATCTTGGGATACTCGCAGAGGATTAAACTTTAAACGGCATATACTATGCTACCCTTCCGAACAAAATGAAAGTTTCCATTACCAAGAAAAGGCCCACAATGGCTTGAAAGAAAGTACTATACGATCATGACAATGCACCGTCAGACACCAGTCGCATTGTTTGAGAAAAACTGAATGAATTACGATTCCAGGTTGTGTCGCAATTACTTTATTCACCGGATCTAGCCCCTTGAGATTTCCATTTATTCCCAAAACTCAAGATTCTCACCCGACAGAAATTAAAGACAGACGAGGGAACTATTGCAGACGCAGAGGAATATTTTGAGGACCTTGATGCTGCTACAATGGCATCCCAACACCGCTGATTTAAGTGTATTTATGTTAATGGAATATGTTGAACATAAAAAATCGTTGCCGTAAATCATGTGTTTTCTTTTAAATCTCACCTTACGCCACATTATCCTCGTAGGTCCTGGGTTCGATTCCTGAACTTTTACTGACAAAAATTTTCTGAGCTGCTATTATGTTCCGGAGAGAACATAAAGCCGAAAATAAGGCTAGGATAACCATATTATTGTTGTTATTATTACTATTATTGGTATCACTATTATTTATCTTCAAATTAATGATGAATACCTTCTTGATCAATACAAGTATCACGGTAGTTTCATGTGATAGTGCTATTTTAAATTTTAATTTAATATATTATTATCTAATCCTTGTTTATTTGAAGACGCTTGTATCCATAGGTTTTCGATAGATAAGAAACCTAAATATAATGAACTACTAAATTTACAGAATCACTCTATATACATAAATCTATATTATTAAAAAATAACACTATTGAAATAAAGATATTTTTGCAAGTAATCGTAAAAATCAATCAATTGATCACCAAATAAACAATTAGATACATACGAATTAATTGTAATGTAGAGTAATTGTGAATAATATTAGTCCATAAATTTATAGGAAGTACGGATTTATATTTAGCTGAATGTTTATTTTCAGAAACAAGTAGTACTACACGCCGGGACCTGTAGTTCTTTAGAATTTATTTTCAGCAAACGTATTTCCATTCAGTTACCAGTCAGTTTTTAGAATGCTTTATTTTCAGACCTCATTGGATAGGCCTATTTTTAAATACTCCCGAGACCGCTTCTTCCTTAACATGATCATTAGTTACAAGTGTTTTCAGACGATATGAAAACAAAAATGTTCCGTAACACGTCATCACACAAATCTAATTATATTGTTAAGCGTTGGTAATAATAAACACTATAGGTATGTTTTTTTTAAATTTATGCACTGACAGCAGTGGTATTTATTAGTCTATGATAAAGAGCACCTTCTCTTAGTAACTCCAAGTTCATGCGAACCTATTCTTAACTTCGCATAGGATAATGAAAAAAACTTTTAAAACTAATATAAATTTTTATCTTAGCTTAGCAGTCTCAATGACAATCATAGAAATTAATAAAAAAAATATAAAAATGTGCTCCTTTCAGAGCATCCTTCTTCACCACATGGCAGGCAATACCGACCTATGCGTTAAATGACGGATAAAACATAATAAGATGATACCGCGGAAATGTATTAAAAATAAAAAGTTTAAAATAGCTTATAGAAAATCTCTGGTGTAGTGCAACCCCAGACACTTGTTGCAAACTCGCTAGTCCTTATCTGTACGGTAGAGCTAAGAAACTTCACACCAATCAACGTGAATGTAAGGGTTTCATATTTGTCTCCAATGGCTCTCATAACCCGGTATATATAATATATAAGTAGATAATTTTAATAATTTAATAGAAAATGTGAAGATTCTGAGAAATAGTGTCGAAGTTTAAGCGTCTAATCTTTGGATATTGAAGTTTGCTTTATTAAATCATCTACTAGAAACTGGACACTGGCATATTTCATGGTTTATTTTATAAGTTGGCATTCTTCTGAAAAGGACAAAATATTAGAAATCGTGAAGTAATGCTTGGTCCTCCTCTTGCTATTTCTGCCATCATGTAGGTATCTCACAAAATATAACAAATTCGACATTTGTAATAAAAGTAAACTTAAAGTCGAAACAATGCATTTCACTATACAGGGTGGTTCACCGGGAACTGAATCAATCGATTGTGGAAAAACTATAGCTAGGAAGGATCTGAAATTTTGACTTTATACTAAAGTCGATGGGGACCATTTGCCTAAAATATTTTCAAGATAGCGGCACTTCGGGCTATGCCGGAAGTAGACACCAACTTCCTAATTTTAAATAGAATACCCTGTATATTGTCAGCTTCTTAGATTCTACGTGAAATTCTAAATATATTTCATGTATAATGTCATATATCTAAGTGTAACCCTTTTTGACTTATTGAAATTCTTACGTTAAATTTGACGTTTGCAGGCAGAAAATCCAAAGTACTTTTTCCATATAAAGATGAATATATTATTTAATTTGAAGTAAATTCTCTCAAATAAATGGTCTAATTAAATACTATTTGTATAAAATGGTTACAATTATTAATACAGAGTGTACGAATTATACGCCTGAAAACGAATTTGGAAAAATTGCCAAAAGACAATTTTTTTAAATGGGAAGCGGCAACTTTTATAATTTTATCTCATTCAGCATTAAAAATAAGGATCACTTTGTATATTATAAAAATTGGTAGTTTTCGAAATATCGGCAAGTTAGTGTTTTTATCTTCTACAATACATACTGTTTGCATTAGTCCTTTTTTCAATAGTTAGCCATGACAGTGTTTACAAAATTATAAATTGTCATTCATGCCTTACCGTATTGTTAGTTGACGTATTGACACTTCTATACCATATTTTTGGCACCGCGAAGCATTATATTTTGTACTTGTCATTAACTAACTACCTTAAATTCATAATATAACCACACAAATGAAAAAAAACAGGTTATAGTGGGAAAACAAATAACAGAACAGCTGGTTAGTAAAACCTGGCACCTGGTCATCTAAATCTTTTTTTTAAACAGTAATATTTCGAAGTGTTGATAAATGACGAACTGAATTATTAAGTACAAATGATATGCTATTGAGGTTTACTTCCTTCAAACAAAATGTTATTTTGTCTACTTTTTTTGTATTTCCATGTCATTTCCTGCTTCCGATAAATCTACTAAATTAGTTGCTAAATGTAATACAGTTTTAATCTTGGTTTTGTCAAAAAACCTGAAGATTTAGATGTAGGAAAACTAGCAAACCGTCGCACTGATATATTTGATTATTCAATTAAAAAGTAGATTACATGTTGTAAGAAAATGAAGAATCTTTAATTTTGATTATTTCTAAATGGAATTAGAAACGGAAGTAATAATTTATCGTACCGGATTTGATTTTGTTGGAAGAAATTCATGGATTTGTTTCGCATTATTATTTGAGTGGGCTTCGGTTAACGTTAAACTAATGTTTTGTTTTATTCCATATTGCCCGATTATTATTACGAAGCGGAATAATTATTTGGTGGATATACCACAAATCCACCAAATAATCGCTAAATATGCTGTCCTATATGAACACATTGTTGATAGGTTCGTTGAATATCTTTCTCGTTTTTTGGCATCTTGTATCTATTTTTGTGCAAGAAAGCTTTCGTACTTTTTTCTGGGTGATATATTTCATAGCACTGAATTTATTAACTGTGTTTCTTCTTTATTAATAAAATTAAAATTATTTTCATCATCAAATTTTAATACTCTATATACAAGGTCAATTTTAAAATTTTGAACTTTTAAATAAATGAGCACAAGGTTTTATTTTCAAGTTTATTTAGTTAATATAAAGGCAGATCTTATACTTGCTCATATTTTATAATCACAAATTGGTTTGATTTAGTTGTTCATGTTTACTGGAAAAGCTATTCACGTTTCACACTGCTATACATTGTTCATTCTTAATTTTCTACATAAACCTTGTTATTTTTGTGATTCTGACTTATAATTGAACACCCTTCAAACTTTCGTACCTACCCCTCGGACTAGAATACCATCACGGAGCTCGTCTTTTAACTGAATGAGAGGCTGCGCCATTTTCGATCGTCGTTTAAGGAAACAACTTCCACCCACCCCTTCTGCACAATAGGCATAGCGGCGGCGAGCTATCTTGTATTAGAGATCGACAAGAGTGTTTGGACCAGAGTGAGAATTGGTAGGTTACACAGGTAAGACACACAAAGATCGTGGGACAAGAATTTTAGTAATATAACACCATCGTTTTGCGAAGCGTCATAGCAAGAATAGATTTCTAGTCATATTACAATTGATTTACAAAAATAATTAAAACTGCTAAAAATAAATGGAGATGTTTAGTTTTCTTTCCCCTCTAACTGAGCTGAAATTGAGGAATAATTTGCTGTGTGGTGTTAAAGACACTTATGCATGTGAAATGTATAAGTATGCGTTGTCAAGCAGTTTAATCGTATGAAAATAAAAAAAATAAACAATCTTTTTAAAAGCAAAATTAATATTTTATATAACTTTTTATTTATATGTAAATCTTAACAATGCACACACAGGATAAACAAATTTGCAAAACTTTAACCACTTACTGGTATCTTGTTTTGTGGTTAAATTAGGAATTGTGATTTAATTATAATCATCAATTATCACTAACATGAAGCAGCGTAATATACATACTTTAATAACTATTAAATAACTCATGCTTATGTACATAAATTGACTTGTTTAATTAAGATATAATTATTATTATAAACGGAGGGACCTGGTGCATATGCTAGGGGAATTCCAATCATCGAACTTGTACATCCGTATGTTGAACACACAAATGCACAATAGCGTGACTCAATATTAAATTGTCAACTTTGATTTATCGTTCAAATAATAAGTTTCATTTAGCTGTATACTCCACTGATTTATTCAACGTTTGAAAGAAATATGCTTGGGAAATATATATAAAACATTATTTACTCTGTAAACTATCCAAATATAAAAATAAATTAGAAAAATCAATATGGGAAATTCTAATACTTTAGTGTAGATGTACCAACACATGAAAAAATAAATCTGTAAACGGATAAAAATTATACTGTATTAATAAATTTAAATTTTTTTAATATAATGAAAACAGTGGACTTACCAAAGTCATTTCTAAGGAAGTATCATTTTAAAGAGGTATTTAAATCCATACTCTTTCCTACATTTTATTGTAGTTTCTTATATTATTGAAAACCAAATATTTTTTATTTCTTTTCATAATTGAAATAATTTTAAATCTTTTACTACCTATCAAAGTACCATGCGGGCATACTATCGAATGTAGTTGGTAAAAATTAATATTACTTAAAAACTCATTTGACCTCAAAAACACTTTAAAAACACCAAAATTGATACAGATCATAAATTAATACCATTAGACGTAGAATCAATGTACACAAATATACCACTTAATTTAGCTAAAGATGTTATTAAAAAAAAGGTGCAATGTAATTAAAGATTTTACACAAATACCTATTGAAGATTTTTGAGAAGCAATAGAAATAACTTTAACAAATACATATTTTCAGTATAACACTAAATTTTACAAACAGATTGAAGGTTTAGCTATGGGAACACCCATATCGAGTGTGATTGCCCAACTTGTATTAGAACACATTGAAGAACACACAATAAAATCCTTAGATTTCCAACCCACATTATATAAAAGATACGTAGACGACTGCATAGTTTTAATTCCAGAAAAAAAGATACGGTATTTTCAAAATCAATTTAATCTTTTCCATAAACAATTATGTTTCACTATCGAAATAGAAAAAAATAATTCCATAAATTTCTTAGATATGACATTAATAAAGCAGAATAGCAATATTCAAACTATATAATAATAATAATAATAATAAGCAACTTTTATTTCACATCCATGTGTACAGATATAGAAAACATAATATATGACAACAAAGAGATATATATATAAGAAATTAAAAATGTACTTTGTGAAATTAGTACATGAAACCCATCGCATCTGGAAGATTTTTAAACTACAATTCCGTACAACGTCTATCACAAAAGTGGAACGTAGATAAAGCCTTATCCGACAGAGCCATTTACCTTACCAGCCCAAATATCGACCAGTTGTGATAAACAGAATTAAGAATATATTAAACAATAATAATTACCCAGATAACTACATAAAAAAAATTATCAAACAAACTTTACATAAATTTTACAATTAAGAGACAAGCATAAGTAAAAATACTTACATTTCTGTACCATACGTCAAAAATATATCAGAAAAACTCAGCCAAATAATAAAACCATACAACTTCAAAATAAGTCACCAAAATAATAGTAGCCTTAAATTTTTATATACTAAACTTAAAGATCCTACTCCACCCCTTAAACAATCACACGTAGTATATAGCATCCCTTGTGAGACATGTCACAAAAATTATATTGGTCAAACTAAACAGTTACTGGAAGAAAGGATTAAAGGACATAAATATGCCAAAAATTCCAAAGCTTTAAAAAAACATCAAACAAACTTAAACTATAGTTTCAATTTCACAAATACTAAAATTTTAGCAAAACAGACGAATACAAAGGCAAGGAATGTTCTCGAGATGATCCACGTAGTACAACATAACAATGCAGTAAATGATAAAAGTGAGATCGAAGGTCTTTCAAAATTTTATTACCCGCTTATACAATAATCACAAACTTTTGAAACATATTGTACATGCAGTAAATATCCTTTCCTGTGTATTTGAAAATAACTTTTATATTCATAAAATAATAAACTAAAAACACTTAAACTTTATACACAAAAATAGACATACACTTAAAGCGATATTAAATACATAAAATTAGCACCAAGCAAACAGAAATTTAAAACCTATAAAAGATTTAAAATTATTTCAATTATGAAAGAAATAAAAAATATTTGGTTTCCACTAATAATATAAGAAACTACAATAAAATATAGGAAAGAGTATGGATTTTAAATATCTCTTTAAAATGATACTTCCTTAGAAATGACTTTGATAAGTCCACTATTTTCATTATATTAAAAAAATTTAAATTTATTAATACAGTATAATTTTTGTTCGGTTACAGATTTCCTTTATTTCTCAAAATTTTAATTTTAATGGTTAAGTTATTTCCTTCATATAGAAGCTCAAACAAAATATGGCAAGTTTTCACAAAAAAAAAAAACAAAAAAAATATAACTAAATTATAATAAAATAATCTGTTTCAAGAATGATCTATAGTTATTTGTTTTGTCTTTGTTTTACAGTTGTGTTTGGACAGCATAGTGTGTGTTCCGTTTTTAAATATTTTATTATTTTGAGAAAGACTGAATAAAGTCGAAACGTCAAATTTTTGTTTTTAATTAGATTAAGGTTAGTAATTTTAATTTTGAGACAGCTCCATCAAGAGACCTATAAAAAGAAATTCCAAAGTTATTTCTTTGAATATTATATATATCTATATATTGTATATATCTATATATATATATAATTAAATTTCTTGGACGATTTAGAAATGTATATATGCACATGAATATGTGAATTAAGGTCAAGAAAATTTAGAATTATTTATTATATATATATAGCAAGAATGTAGTAGATACCTGCAGCATTTTTCTTGCAGTCTGATACGTATAAATTTGCAAACAACACTTTACAAGATCATGCAAATATGACCTTCATTACTTTTATTGCAAAACTAGATAAACCTGGTAAGTTTCATACCAGCTGCATTCAATTATTGTGGGAGTTGTAAATTGGGTGTTAACAAAAATAAGAAAGGGATATTGGTAATACTGACATATATGGTGATCCTGAAAATTAATTTACAGGTGGCGCTGAAAATTATTTGCTATTACCGACAGTATTCATGGTGGGTATTACTGTTGTTTATTACTTTCTTATACGTAGTATAAGGAAGTATTGTGATGATGAAAATTTTCGACCTCGAGATTTTTGCAGATGTCCACGTTTTGAAGTCCCGTGATACCGAAAAAGTGGTTTAAAAAAATGTCTGTGTCTCTGTGTGTGTATGTCTCTCTCTCTCTCTGTGTGTGTGTGTGACCACGATAGCGGTCAAACCGCTGGACATATCAATTCCAAATTTTGTATTTACGAATATAATCTCCCTCTTGAGAACTGATTAGATTTTGAGCAAAATCGGCAGACCGGAAGTAGTAGTTTACTTCAGCGAAAAAATCGAAATTTGCAAATATTTCGTCAATTACTAAGTTTAGACTAATTTATAAAGAATTCATAACTATTTAGAACTTAATTTCCAATATCTTTTATATAAAAAAATTTCAAAATTCGGACCGGAAGTATCACTTTTACTCTTACCGAATAACGATTTTTTGCAAATATGTCGTAAATTATATACATTTATGAAGAGTACAAAAGTATTTAGAGTTGGATTTGGAATATTTTTTGTATAAATGAAATTTCAGAATTCGGACCGGAAGTAACACTTTCATACGTATAAGAAAGTCGTGTGGTGGCCCCACCTCATTTTTTTTTAAATAATTAAGAGAAGTAGATGTAAAATATTTTATTAATGTCTGTTTATATTTCCAGTTAGTAGTCATGCAATTACGACTTCCCTATCTGTAGATAATGTGCAATGTCTGACAGGGCCGCGTCCGGATTTTCAGGGGCCCTGGCATTCTGAACCCTGGGGCCCCTTTATATGGCGGGTGAAGAGTCAACATTTAGAGAAAGAAACGAAATGTGAGGAAAATTACACATCGCGGGGCCCCCTTGTGAGCGGGGGCCCCTGGCATGTGCCGGGTGTGCCCATGCCATAACGCAGCCCTGATGTCTGAGACGCAAATTAAACTCAAACATAACATTATTCTTTCATGTAATATTTGAGGTTAAATACACAGCTTTACACTGACCTATTCTTCCTATAAAATGGGTTAGATGGTGAATAGCATTATTAATAATGTTTTTATCAAGTTACGAACAGTATCTTATTGTAACGTTTTCGGGTTCGCAATAAACAACTCGTGCAATTTATTTATTTAAAACAGTCTGTATATTTATACACTTAAAATTAATTACAATATAAAATATAAAAATAACGTATCACACTGAAAACTACCATTAATAAATTAACTCTCTGTCCACGTATATTTGTGTAACACTTCTATTTATATAACACGGCACTATTTATTTATTTCTTCGGCCACCACTATATATTTATTTCTACGCGCGTTGGCTACATTTTAAGGAAGTTCTTATTCCGGAATTACTCCGCAATTACTCATCCCGCAATGAATCCCCATATATATATCTGCATGAAAAGTTCTCGAAAAGCACCAGTAAATTCGGTAATATACCAGAGGAAATCTGGACTCTTCCTTGCTTATGCCGTACATCTGTGAGATGATATATTTACGACTTGTTTACATATCGTTTTTATACGTCGCGCCGAGATGATTTACAACCCTTTTTTTATTGTCGCTCGAATATCTGCTGGTTTCGTTACATTATCTTCTATAAAGACAACGAAGAGCTGAGCAGTGATAATGGACAGAGGAAGTGTTAAATAATGCTGTTAAGTTAGAACGAAATACAGTCTAAGGGAGCTTCAAAATTATTTGGAATTCCTAACTAAGGTTTCAAAACAACTCTTTTGTCAAAAAGCAGTTGGACTATTCGCATATAAAAGAAAGGAAAAAATCAACCGACATTAAGAGAAAGTGTAACGCTTTGGTTTTACACCAAAATGCTAAATATAAACCATAATATTGATAAAGAAAGGGAAGTGACGAAACAAGTTTGTTTTCATGATTTTAAACCACAAGCACTCCATTATTTATTCTCAATACTAAACCAGCTTATTTAACCAAATCAGACAAAAAAAAAGGTATTCACTGCTAAATAATAATTGCATAAGGGTTGTTCTAGTAATAATGTTCTAGTTCTAGTAATGAATAAGTCACAATAATGTTGCTGAAGTTCTTACCCCAGAAATTACACCCGGAAAACTTTTAGATTCAATATTTCACCACATACATCCTCATGTGCGTAAGATGAAAGATAAAGCAAGAATAATATTGGTGATATTAAAAAGAATATATTAAATAGCTAATACTTATAAAAATGAAATAAGCGCAATTAATCTTGAAGTTAAAAGCATGTACATATACTGCCTACTTGAACACTGTTAATTAAGGCAACATTTTATTGTAAAAATATTTCATTTCAAATGAGATCGGAACTCTCATCTTTCATTTATACTATAATAACCCCATAGAATTTTTATTATTATTTATGCGCTGAACCATATAAAACAAAACATGTAAATAATGTTTATTTCGTAGTTATGCAATCCACTTATCACTTTATGTGCCATTATTTTCTTTATTTTTTAAATATAAATAGCATCGCAAAAATTAATTGCACATAGCGTGTTAAATAGATCTAGAAGTTGTAAATATGATGAGGCATGGAGTTGAATTACATTCGATATACCAAATATGAAATAATAAATCGGTTAAGCTGGAAAATAAATTCAGAAACGCAAATCCAGTAAGTACTTCTCCTTAAAGCCAGCATATACAAAGAAAGACCACGTAATTTCAGAAATATTTCAAGGGGCAAATGAATGTTCCTATGCGCAGATTACCTGTAGTGATATTACATATGACTGTATAATGATAAAATATCATTAATGAATAGAGAAATACACGTTTTTTTTAAAACGCCAAAGAAATCGTTAAAGAAAAATAGAGTTAGCTGCTACTGCAATAAAACAAGAGAAGATATAAAGAGAAAAGAATGCCAAAACATGCACAATAATAAAGCAAACAACTTTTGTGTACATGTAACAAGTCTTCATAACTTTTCGAAATAAAAAGTTACAGCCATTAGTTGATAATTTTGTTCCACCCTGTATATACGTATGTTATTCCAACTCACTTCTATGTATGTATAAATTATTTATTTGTGGTTGCTTGAATTTGAATAAGTTATTATTATAATTAAATTTAAAATAAGTGTCATTAATCTCCTTCTTTCTGTTTTACCTAATATGACAAAGGACAGAGAGAGCAGTAAGCTCCTTTGAAGCACGAGGATATGTTTACGTCTGACATTTTATGAACAAAGTCCACGCGTGTTTTGATATGAGCGTATGCTAAATAATAGCATCAAATTATTTTTACTTAAAAACATTAAAAACATATTTATGAATTAGTATAGTTTGACGCATTTTACAGAGGTATTAAGGGTCGTACTTCACGAGTTGCATAAGTTTCACCTAATTTCTATAGAAGCTGATGATCATCCTATTTATTTCATATTTACTCTTGTGATTCTTTTTTTGTAACATTTGAATCTCGTTCGTAAGAGATTAGTTTAAATAATAATAAGTAGGCATGCTATTTTAATTAAGTATTTGTAATAATAATTTACTGCTTATTGTGCTTCAAAAGTTACACCTACTTTCATGATTTATAACATTATAACTATAACAAATTCGCGTTGTCAATCATTATAGTTCTTCCTACATCTTTTTGAATAATTAGTTTTTGTTAGTCAGCATATACTACTTCATTTATTTATACAATACGAGTATACTGAACACTCACTTCGAATACTAAACACCGCTATTAAATATACTAATCAGATATGTTCCATAATGTACGGCATAAAGTTATATTTTTTCGGGCTGAATATTTTCTTGGTTTATGGGTTGAAACCGCATCGTCGCGCGTCATCTCTGGTTCTACAGCTGCGAGTAGAAGCAGAGACATCCACGCGGTTTCAACCCAAAAACCAAAAAGGTATCGACGACACCGGTGGAAGCCTACTACATTCAATAAGTATTACTCTAAGTTACTCAAGATTTGGATTTACAGCATGTATTATTACATTTATTGTTTTAGTAATAATAAGTCACTTTAAATCAAGAATTTTAATACAACAAAACCCCAAGATGAGAACATAGAAAAAATGCAATCTGTTTAAAACACAATGAAATCTTGTAAAGCAATTAGAAACAACAGTTGAATATACATTCTAATGCTTTATACAATCTCGCCATTACTACTAAAGTATATATGTTTTGATTCTTATTCCTATTAAATTAATGTGAAGCCAGTTTTGTTTGAGCATAGAATGTATGGTAACCAAGGAAAGATTTTTAAGGATTTAAAAAAGTGCGTAAAGATGTGAACGAAAACTATAAACTACGTAATTGTATAAATGGAGAATTTCATTTGCAACACCTACACAAGGAAGAGAGATTTTCTAACTGTCAGTGGTAATTCGTTATAACTTATGTAAATTATACACCACGTTAAAAAAAGAGTGTCTCGTATAACGAATATTTAATGAACGGTGGATCTAAAGGCAGGTTAAATAGGAAAAATCTTTGAGATTGAAAACTTACAAGGTAAGTGTAAAATATTTCCTTTCCATTAAAAAAAAAAAATTAAATATTAATTAAATGTCCTTTTTAATTTGTTAATATGTATATATTTTTTGTCATAATAAGAAAGAGTGATTCAAATATCCCGCTAAAATAGTACATATTTTTAAGAGATAATTTGACTTACCCGAGGAAGTCATTATTTGTTTTCAAAAACAGGCTTAGTGCTATTTTTTCTGTTAGTTATATGTTTATGTTAATCAAAGAAGCATGAGACTTACTCCCACTTTACGAAAATTTAAATCTTTTAATGAAAAAGTAAAATAATTAATAAATTTACTGATGTTATGAATAAAACAATTCACAACTTTTGAAGACTTGTAAATCTGTAAGCTTAATCTTCGAACACAAGCTAGTGATAAATGTCCATTATCATAAGATAAGTCATGTAAATAGTGTTTTCATGTAAAACCCTATGTGATGCTAATAAATAAGTACGCTTTGCTTCCT
Organism: Amphimallon solstitiale; assembly: GCA_963170755.1. Classification (NCBI taxonomy): domain Eukaryota; kingdom Metazoa; phylum Arthropoda; class Insecta; order Coleoptera; family Scarabaeidae; genus Amphimallon; species Amphimallon solstitiale. The sequence goes on from OY720675.1 coordinate 200,189,157, forward strand.
ACCAACGAGACGCCACTGGTAAGACTTGTGTTTTTGTAATTTAAGTTAACTTGTAGACTATAATTATAGTTTAAAATTCAATGTTTTTAATGGGCAATAAATATACGATATTAGTATGATTTATTTAAACGTTTGCATATATTACTCATATTCATACACCTACTACTCATGGTCTGCTTTTACAAAAAATGTAAGATACGAACACATAGTTTTCATTGTAAAGTATAAAATTTACTAGTTTTTGTTCTGACGTACATCGAATACGTATATTGTAAGTCTTGAATTTTTGATTACATTTATATCCTTTTGGTGGAATAGAAAAATATACAAATAAAAGTTACTGAATTTTTATTTGTTTTTTATTTATTTATATTATTTTTGTTATTTCGAGAGTTGCATAAATATGAAAATGGCTAGGGATTTGTAACAACTCAACCTAATTTAACAAACAACAAATAAGTAGATTATTTATTTACTAAACTATATATAAATATCCGTTCCAAAATGTTTATAAAGAAATAGTTTTTCGTGATGTTATATTAAAAATATTATTATAAAATTGATAAATGACACTAACGCACATTTTGGCAACATTTTCAGTAAACCACTGGATTGAATTGTTGGATATATAGATCACATTATCGCTTGTATCAACCCTTTCCATTGTTGACGAAAAAACACCTTAAGAGCCACAAGCCGAATAGCTCAATCTTAACGATCAATGAGGCTGCGACGTAAAGTCGTTCCGACTAGGCTATTCATTGAAAATATTCTGTAGGCATCAAGTAATAAAATTCAACATTCTTCTAATTGTATCAATGACTTCATATAAAATACTATCTTCCTTATCCTACCACGTTCAAAACTTGATTATTTAAACAATTATTTGCTACAAAAAGATAGTGAAAAACAATTCTTCTCAAAATCGACTTTCTGCCGGCCCAAACAAAGCAATAATAATAACGGCGTTAGATCTTACGCGAACAGCTACTTGACGAATGAAAAGGCAGATAATCCTATCGTGTTTAAAGTTGATCTTGATAAGAATTGGTCATTGTCGAATTGGAGATATCCCTTTACGAGGAACTCTTCCCCTCAAGTAAAATAAAATTGAAAACCCTTGAAATTTGTTTATGTATGTATTGACTTGTCAATTTAACAGGTTTAATTTGCATTGAAGATTCAGCTTCTAGGGAGCCAGTGATTTTAAAAAACTTACATTTCAGTCAAATAGTTCCGAAATAAGTTTTAAGTTGGCTTCAAATTTATTTGTAATAAATTGATAGAACATTGTGTTTCTTTTAAATATCACGTAACTATCGCGACAAAACAATCGTGGCGAATCATCTTATACTCTCTTTACGCTCTACCAGCACAATGAAAACCTACATTGTTCTTTACATAGTAACACGTAGAGCCTTATTATACATAGAGAGCCACTCCAGTGGCAAACGCGCGATGCAGTAAAAATATCCGAGCTGGCCACAGTTGTGGCGCATACAAGCCACAGCAGTGGCCCGGCCTAGTTTCCGTGTGGATTTGTCATGATTTCAATTCTCTTTTAGTATTAAAGATATCTTCGTCACGTGAAGAAGATGAATGTTGCTTCTCTTACTGAAAACAGTACTCGCAGATAGAATAAGACTTTAGGAGTGCATCTTCTATTATTAGAAAGACCCTCAAAGAGCGTTTTTCATACTCTGTATGACGATTTAAGAGAAAAAGACAACAAGTTTTTTCGATACTTCCGCATGTCAAAACGATGATGAACTTTTGATGAAATTTTAGAAAACCTAGAAGACATGAAACAACCCTGAGATTGGCACTTACTTTTCGAAGAGTCCTAAATTACTGCCTCACACTCAATGTAACAGATAAAATCTTCTACATTGAAATTGTCAAGAAGCATGATAATCCACAGAGAAATATTATCAGTTTTCGGCATTTTAAAAGCAGATTTATAGTCCACGACCAGCTGAATAAACAACGTCAAAAGATGACTGAGTCAAACCAAGGCTAGTAATGGAATAGTGGGGCCGTGCACTGTGCAGTCGCTCAGTATAATAAGCTTCATAACAAACAATGGTCCGCTACCAAAGCCAGTCGCGTAGATGCGTCTCAAGAAGGGAGGGTAGGCGTCTGGAGTGGCCAGGTCACACGAGAGGCGCGACTCTTAAGGCTCTTAAGTAATTAAAAATCGTCATTTTATTTATTTCTTTAAAATCGTATATGGAGTAAGGTTTAGGATAATTGGTTAATATATTTGTGCAAGGGTCGAAGATGATATTTTAACCTAGAATATTTGTTTCCATGTGGACATGCTGAATAAGAGTTTAGTCATTTTGCACTGACTGAAGTTAAACCTTGGTTTTTATGTTTTATGTATCAGAATAGTGACAAAGTACAAAGGTAGGTTATAAATAAAATAAATAGATAGGTTATTTGAAATAATATTTAAATTAATTTTTTGTACTGACCAAACCTATATCAATTTTCCCTAGTACAAATAGAAATCTGTAAATATTCATTTTTTTGTATTTACAAAAAAAAGTTTATATTTGTCATTTAGGGGAACTTGGTGTAAGACGGGGTACCGGGGTAAGATGGGGTACCGACATTTAAACCTGAACGAGAACTGCCATCTACCAAATCTTACAGCGGTTGCGTTCACTACATACCGTTGAACACGTGTTGTTGAGTGCAGCTCCCGCCTTTCAGTATTAAGCAAGCTGTTGCCGTGATAAGTTCAAAAGTGTTTATTTTGCACCGATTGCTATTTTTGTTGGGTGATTTTCGAGGGATCGTAAGGTAGGTGGCTTTAGAATTATAACTGTAATCGTTCGGGTACCGAAAGTACATAATCTATTAAGTACTTTGGTACCTATATATTGAGATCGTTTAATATATTATTTATGTGTCGTAAGGCATAAACATAAAATGTACAGTGCGGTTAAGATGGGGTACTTCAATTGGGGGTAAGATGGGGAGGTACCCCATCTTACCATTCAGTTGTTTGTAAAAAGTTTTTTTAAGGAAAAATTATTAGCTTGTAAAATACGCATACAATAACCGGCAATTTCAAAAACTACCACAAATGTATAAAATACCTACTTTGAGAGGGAAAAAAACTTCTTGTAAAATACAGGTTTTTTTTCCAGATGCGTATTTATCAACGAAAGTCCAATCGAGGAAATTGGGATCCTGAGTGCATGGAAAATGCTATTGAAGCAGTGTGTTCGGGCTCAATGGGATACCTTAAAGCTTCCAGGTCGTTTGGTGTTCCCCAGACAACTTTGGAGAGGAAAGTTAAAGAGAAGCGAACTACAAATGACCAGACCAAATTTCAAGTAGTAAAATCTCTGGGTCCTAGAACCACCACATTTACAGAAGATGAAGAAAAGCAGTTAGTGTCATATCTGAAAAAGATGGAAGAGAGGTTGTTTGGGTTAACAGTTATGGATTTCAGAACGTTGGCCTACCAGTGGGCTACAAAATTAGGGAAACAACATAGATTCTCCAAGGAGAAAGAGATGGCAGGAAGAGATTGGGTGCATCTGTTTTTAAAACGTCATTCAAGCCTGTCCATTAGAAGACCCGAAAACACTAGTGCTGCTAGAGCAATGGGCTTTAACCGCGTTGCAGTTAACCAATTCTTTGACCTACTAGTGGATGTCATTGACAAGTACAAGCTGACCGCAGAACAAATTTGGAATTGTGATGAGACCGGGGTATCCATTGTACCAAAAACAAGATCCAAAATAATTGCACAAAAGGGACGAAAACAAGTGGGAGCGCTGACGTCAGCCGAAAGAGGCGTTACTGTAACAGTCGAAATATGTTTTAATGGAGTTGGAAGATACCTGCCACCCATGTTTATATTTCCTAGGGTAAGATTAAATCCGGAATTAATGAATGACTGCCCTCCTGGTGCATGGGCTGAATGCCATCCAAGTGGTTGGATACAGACTGACATATTTTTTAATTGGTTTAAAAAGTTTGCTGAACTTTCCGGTGCGTGTAAAGAATCACCAGTACTTCTATTACTCGACGGACATCATTCGCACACAAAAAACATCGAACTAATTGCTTTTGCTCGAGATCAGGGAATTATTTTACTATGTTTTCCCCCACACTGCACCCACCGTCTTCAACCACTGGATGTGTGCTTTATGAAACCGCTAAGTACTTATTACGAAGCAGAAGTAAACACATGGTTAAGAAGTAATCCTGGGCGAGTGGTTACCCAATTCCAAATAGCTAAATTGTTTGGAAATGCTTTCATTAAATCAGCGAACATGTTAACAGCGATGAACGGTTTCAAAAAGACTGGTATCTGGCCTTGTGACAGAAATGTGTTTACCGACGTTGACTTCGCCCCAGCAGAAACAACGAACCGTCCACCTCCTGAGGAAGCTGACGAGGAACCTATTACAAATAATACAAATATAGACCCTGAATGTCTACCAGCTAACAACGAAACTATTACAAACAAAAAGACCTCAGACCCTAGAAATTTACCAGGTTGTTCAAAATGGATTAACAGAGAACGTCCAAGATCGTCCGTCGTTTCACCCCAACGGGATGAAGAACATATATCGCCCGAAGCAACACCAAAATCTTATCCAGAACATTCTACACCCGAAAAGATTTTTTCTCCTGAAGATATAATGCCAATACCAGTAGAGCTCAGCAAAAAAGAGCGTCCAAATCGAAAACGTGGCAAAAGTGTTATTTTAACGAGTACACCGTACAAAGATGAGCTTCAAGCAGATATCGATAAAAAACTTGAACAGGAGAAACGTAAAAGTCTTAAAACTGACAAAAAAGGAAAGAAAAGTACTCAGACGAAGGAAAAAAAGCAAAAACAAAAGACGGTTAAAAGACAAGTGTTTGCACGGACTCAACAAAAAAGATTAAGAAAAGAATCATCACCGTCCAGTTCCTCAGAAGAGGATGAAGAAGATGATGCAGCGTGTCTGTATTGTAATTATTTATATTCAGAATCTAACGAAGGGTGGGTGCAGTGCTGGCAGTGTAAGAAATGGGCGCACTGCTCATGCGCGGGGGAAGATGATGAAGACGACGAAGTAGTACATCTTTGTGCACTATGTCAATAGTATTTATCATTTAATAATTACCTCCCCGTCTTACCCCACTCGTGGGGTAAGATGGGGATTTTCACCTTAACAGAATAAACATTTTTTTATCCACAGCTGTGTGTTTTTAACTTCTTTTTTTATTCATTTTTGTAGTTTGCAATATATTTTTAATATTATGAACGTATTTTAATCTTTCAGCATAATTTTATTTTCAAGTTATCCTGGCTTAATTATTAAGTACCCCGTCTTACCCCGACTTCCCCTACGTCCAAATTCCTATACATCACTTCATCTTCCATACAAATTTAAGCAAAATATTCCCTTGGGGTACATACTATGTTCGTTTATTTATAACGATCAGTGTATTATCCTCTATAAACATTACATGCGCACGTCCACGTGTAACATATGGTTCCCGCGTATGAGAAAGTATAAAGACTTGCACGCCTGTTGACAAATGGCTTAGCGATTATGGTTTTAGCTGAAGAAGTCAGAGATCGATAGCGCTTTCCAAGATAGTGCCATTCGTCTGAATATAGAATCCGATTCCGTACGTCACGGAAAAAACAAGTTATGGTTCCCGTTGTTAGAAGAACGAAGTAAGTTATTTTCGAGAAAGTCACAGTGTTTTTGTATTGAGAGAATATTTCCAGGAATTATATTTTTTAGTTCCGTTTTTCCAGGATCTTTCATAAATTACCATCATCATATAATTTACCATATTATTTTCCTAAGCAATTAGCTCTCTGCCACATGGATTATTGGCAAGACGACTGCTTTTTGCTGCGCAAAAGTTGGTTAAGAGCCAGAGTAGAAATGCCAGTAGTAATTAGTGTTATAAATCAGTGTTGTGTAAAAAATGATGATACTAACAGGACTGTTTCCTGATTATGATATTATATAATTTTTTAATTTAGTTATATGTAAAACAAATGGTTCGAAATTTATGATAGCATTTTACTTTCTTATACGTAGTATAAGGAAGTATTGTGATGTTGAAAATTTTCGACCTCGAGATTTTTGCAGATGTCCAGGTTTTGAAGTCCCCTGATTCCGAAAAAGTAGGTTTTAAAAATCTCTCTCTCTCCCCCCCCTCTCTCTCTCTCTCTCTCTCTCTCTCTCTCTCTGTATGTGTGTATGTCAGTGTGTGCCATAGATATCAATTGCAAATTTTGTATTTACGAATATAATTCCCTTCTTGAGATCCGATTAGATTTTCAGTAAAATCGGTAGACCGGAAGTAATAGTTTACTTCAGCAAAAAAAAAATCGAATTTTGCCTATTATTCGTCAATCACTAAGTTTAAAGATATTTATAGAGAATTCATATGTACTTAGAAGAATTTTATTAAAAAAGTTTTTCGAAATTCCTACCGGAAATAGGTCTCTTACTCTTAACGAAAATCAGTTTTTTGCGGAACAGGTACGTTACGAGTGTAAAAGTATTTAGAACTTGATTTCCAATAACTCTTGTATAAAAAAACACTTTTAGTCTTACCGAATAGCGATTTTTTGTAAATATCTCGTAAATTGAGCAATCTATATATGTTTATAAAGAGTACAAAAGTATTTAGAGATGAATTTGGAATATCTTTTGTACTAATGAAATTTGAAAATTCGGACCGGAAGTAACACTTTTCTTCTTAGCGAGTAGTACTTTCTTTCGAATATCTCGCAAAGTATGTATTCTATAGAGATTTATTAAGAAAATAGAAGTATTTATAATAGGATTTTCAATCATTTTTATATAAGAAAATTCTTAAAATTCTAGAATTTGAATGTGATACGTATAAGAAAGTTGTGTGGTGGCCACACCTCATTAGTTCTTCATGTCTTTCTTTCTATTGACATCTCTCATATTGCTTACTTATTTACATTTTCAATTTACTACTCATATGTTTCTAAAATCATACTTATTGAACCGTGTTCAGTAGGGTAAGTTTTAATATTAAATTTGGCAAGAACTTGGTTGCGGGATGCCCCAGGGTTCAGTTCTGAGCAAGCAACTGGTTGATAATCAATGTGAAAACTGGTTTAATGCAAACAAATTGTATGTAAGGCTAATGTGAAAAGAAAAATAGGTTGAAGAAACATAAATTATGTACATTTATTTTCAGAAGTAGCGTATAATTTTGGACATAATTGTATGTCAAAATGCAACATATAATCTCGTCCTAAACGCTATTAATATATTATTATTGCATTAGTACAAACTATATTTCAAAATGAAGATAGTAGCTTTGATTACATTACATAGTTCATTTACAACAATGATCAATTTGACGAGTTCGAGTGTATGATATACGTCTAAGATCCCTATTCTCACTGGTGACTAACTTGAGCGTCGAAAAGGTATAAACAGAAAAGCGCGTGCCTATGTAAGTTTCGTTGTCGAAAATTTGACATTGAAACGTAAACAAACCTGGAATTTCAAATAAAATTAATACAAGAAAAATATAATATAAAAGTAAGTATGTACATAGTTTCAAATGAAATCTCAAATATTTTTTAATTATTTTAATCGTAACCTAACAATTAGAAGAAGATCTCTTTCTACTCATTTAAAAAAATATAAGTAGAATTTTCCTATATTAAAATATACCAATTCACAAAAATTAAAAATACACATACTTTAAAAAATATATTCTGATACCGTTAATATTCAAGAGAGGAACAGTATAAATCTTTCCGAGTTCTTGTTTTCCTATATATGATTTAGTATGTATATATATAGTTTTCACTGCTTAAAAAAGAAAAATAATATGAATTGTGTATATAGTTTTGAATAAACATTTATATTTGTTTAAACTTTATATTATATTATTCAATATTATTATTTTAACTGTTTCAAATAATACCTGTGATATCTTCTGCAACTACAAATGAATCGGTATAGAGATATCTTGTGATCGTATGTATCACAAATTAAAATACATTATTTGTCTTAAATTGTTTGGAAGAATCAGTAATTATGATAATGTAATAAACCCTCAATTGAAAAACTGAACCTTAATAATACTATTAAAACTAAATATTCAGATTTTCATTTGCTTTTATTGCGTTCGTTAATTTTAAATTACTTAAATATAATTTAGTTACCATGACAAAATATTTGGTTTATGTTCGTGTCCTTTTGTATATGGTATTTTTCCTAAAGATTTTATGATGCATGCTACAATGTATAAGCTAATTTTCGTAAGACTGTCATGTAGCGGCAATTATCTCGCCTATTATTAATACAACTTGGAGAAATTTGAAATAATATCTACCACAGTGTTATTAAAATAGAATGCCATTACATCAAAGTTATATCTAGACATCTTCTACACAATACTATTTTCATATTACTGGAGTGTTATATTAAATCTTACGCCAATTTTATCTACTGGCATTAATCTATCAATGATTTGAAAACAATATCAGTTTCGCATGAGTAAGCTTTCTTAGTGGATTTTCGATTCGCCATTTTTTACTGTTGTAATACATATATTTTTTTAATGCGATTTTGCGATTGGTTGTGGGAAAGTGAAATGAAAGTTGTCAAAGCATAACTTCATTGATGTGTAAAATACGGAAAATAAACTTAACAGCTATAATAAACCCAGAAATATACAGCAGCGTTTAAAATATCATCTTATATCATTTTACTTTCTTATACGTAGTATAAGGAAGTATTGTGATGATGAAAATTTTCGACCTCGAGATTTTTGCAGATGTCCACGTTTTGAAGTCCCCTGATACCGAAAAAGTGGTTTTTAAAAAATGTCTGTGTGTGTGTCTGTCTGTCTGTCTGTCTGTCTGTGTGTCTGTGTGTCTGTGTGTCTGTGTGTGACCACGATAGCGATCAAACCGCTGTAGATATCAATTCCAAATTTTGTATTTACGTGTACAATCTCCCTCTTGAGATCTGATTAGTTTTTCAGTAAAATCGGTAGACCGGAAGTAGCAGTTTACTTCACTGAAAAAATTGAATTTTGCCAATATTTCGTCAATTACTAAGTTTAAACAAATTTATAAAGAATTGAAATGTACTCAAAATTAAATTCGAGACAAATTATCTTAAAAAAATTTTTCGAAATTCCAACCGGAAGTAGGTCTTTTACTCTTATCGAAAATCAGTTTTTTGCGAATATTTCGCAAGTCATGCTTTCTAGGCAGGTACATTCCGAGTATAAAAGTATTTAAATTATAATTTTAAATATCTTTTGTATAAAAAAAATTTCAAAATTCGGACCGGAAGTACCACTTTTACTCTTACCGAATATCGATTTTTTGCAGATATGTCGTAAATTATGCATTCTATATATATTTATTAAGAGTACAAAAGTATTTAGAGTTGAATTTGCAATATTTTTTGTGTACATGAAATTTCAAAATTCGGACCGGAAGTGGCACTTTTACTCTTAGCGAGTAGCACTTTTTTTCGAATATCTTGCAAAGTATGCATTCTATAGCGATTTATTAAGAGAATGAAAGTACTTAGAATAGGATTTTGAATAAGTTTTGTATAAAAAAATTCTTAAAATTGTATAGTTTGAAACGCTCATACGTATAAGAAAGTCGTGTGGTGGCCACACCTCATTTTTTCTTTATAAATTGCTAAGTTTATTTAATTCGTGGTTACGTCATTTATTCATACTTATGTGGATAAAAATGCGTATCAACTCTAAATTTTAATGATATATTTACAGCCCAGCCTTTTGCATTTTCGCGATTTACAGTTTTTATAATTTCCACCCCTACTTGAATTCAAATTAATTATCAAATTCAACATTAGAATCCCATAAGCTCAGTTTATAAGGTCTTTACGCAGTTATTTTGAAAATAATCGGTATAAACTAATCAACTTTAACAGAATATATATATAAGTAGTAGTAGTAGCTTTATTAGCCACATATGAGTATACATATATACGAACATACTATCTGTCCGTCGGATCTTTTGGCTTACGCCATTGATTTTCATCCATATGAATTAAATCCACACTTCTGGCTCAAATTCATTACTTACAATATAGAATTAAATATTTAAAAATAAATAATATTTTCTATATTTTATAAAATGTTTTATTCATTGCTTAAAATTAGCTATATCTATTATAATGAAATTCAATAAAACAATAATAATCGCTGGTTATGAACCAAATGTAAGGGTCTGTCATTCATTCATCTTACTACATATAGGTTGACTAACGCAGTAACAGAATATCATGGCGGTATATTTTCTCTAACGCCAAGCAATTGATGACATGACGCAAAAGATCCGTTGGACAGATAGTATACAGTGACACGTCGATTAACTAATTCGTCTCAAAATTCAATTTTGTGAACTACTACAAAACTTGATTCTTCCATATTTTCTTCTCACATCTAAGTCTGTTACACGTTATGTAATAAGCATGACTGCTAAATAGAAAACTCCTACTACTTACTTTACAAATAAAGCATAGTGAAAATTATTTATTTACGGAGGCAGTAAATTGCTTTTTTTTTAACGATTTTTACTTTCCTAAAGATTTTTAACATGTGTGTCAATTTTATGTGCAATAAAGCTAGTTTTCTTCTTCTTTGGAGGTACATTTATATATAGGTATATACATCGAAGTTTTATATTTTTGTTTAACTTTAAACAAAACAAGATTATAATTATTATTTATTAACTCATTATAAATAAGTGTTTACGTCTAACACTTTCATTAATTTGTCTAATGAATTATTGAATTTTCTTCACTAAAGCGCTATGTTATCAGTTTTGAAGGTAGTGTACCATAACATGTATTTTTATTATATATTTTATGATTCAAAAATTAATTATGAAAATAATTATGTAGATCCCTTGCATAACGCTTTTCCATTAATTGTGTATGAACATATAAACATGCATACAATTAAATATATCAATTAAAATAAAATAATACCAAAAGAATATTAATTACAATAAATTTATTTATTTTTTGATGTTTTTATATTTCTAAGCATATTTTAATTAGGTAATATTGTTTCTTTTTGTCTTTTCTGGAAAACATATACATATACGCATGTACTGATTTACAGATGTAAGATTTATATTACTATAAAATACATAACTGACTAACTAATAATTCAATTTTTTTAGTTATGTAGTGCTCAACGGCTATTCCTCAAAATCATAAATAAGAGGTAATATGTTCAAAACTGTTTACAAGATAAACAAAGTTAAAGTGAATTCGTAGGAGTTCGTTTACTTTAAACCTAAATGCTGTTGAATATATTTAGCCAGGAGTTTTTATTTATTTGCAGCCAGGAGATGATAGTTAAATCTATATTACATATGTCATATTTTCGAAAAGAAATTTGATATGCTCTACGTTTTTGATATAATTTGTCCACTTCAAACTTAATCCGTCAGTTTCATTTTCCGAAAACTACTATATGGGAACTATGAGGTAGGCGCCATAAATTCTCAGCCTGATATACAAAAAAGAAACTTGGAACAATATAAGAATTTTTATTTTTCAATGTAATCCCCCTAACTTCTATACATTTATTACAACGATTAATTAGTAATTCGATACCCCTGTAAAAATAATCTGAAGTTTTTCAGTCAAAATGTTCTATAATAGCTGCTTGCAATTCGCTGTCGTCCTTAAAATGACCTCCCCTAAGGTCTTTTTTTAAATTAGAAAACAAAAAAAAAATCACAAGGAGCCATATCCGGACTATACGGTGGATGTACCAATTCTTGGAAGCCGCATTCGCGGATGGCAGCATGTGAAATGGCGGCAGTATGGAGTATTGTTGTGCAATAATCGCACAGCTTTTGCCAGTTTTCTACGACGTTTTGCACGAATACTGTCCCTTAATTTACGCAATAAAGACGCATAATATGTGCCGTTCACAGTTGTATTGCGCTCTTTAAAGTCAATTAACAAAATGCCCTCACAATCCCAGAATATTGTGGCCATCACGTTTTTCGTTGATTGAACGACTTTCGTCTTTCTGGGACGAGGTTTATCAGGTCGCCGCCATTTCATGGACTCCCTCTTCGATAGAGCATCGTAAAACAGAACCATTGTTTCATCTCCTGTGACAATGAACTCCAAAATCGGTTTTGGGTCGTCTCCACACATGTGTAAAAACGACTGCGCACATTCGACTCGACGTTCAAGTTGGAGAGCAGAAAGAAGTCGCGGTACCCATCTAGCACTAATTTTATTCATACCGAAATGGTCACGGAGAATTCGGGGAACACTTGTTTCGGAAATGTTTGTTATCACTGCTAATTCCTTCACTTTCAAACGGCGATCTTCTAGGACTAAATGTTCAATAATTGAAATTTGTTGAGGCGTTATCACTTCAATTGGTCGAACCGACCGATCAGTATCTTTCAGGTATTCTTGTCCCAAACGGAAACATTTTCCCACTTTTTTGGAGTTGAATACGAAGAAGATGAATCACCGTAAACGCCGTCTAAACGTTGTTTATTGTGATAAGGTGTATATCCTTCATTTGTTAAAAATTTAATGACCGCCCGGTACTCAATTTTCGTTACTTCATACATTTTCGTGCGCTAGTCACGTTGATTGGCTGGTTACTAAAAACTACTAGACTTCGAATCATCAGGCCGAGAATTTATGGCACCCACCTCGTATAAGCAGTATACAGATCTATTAATATTATCTACATTTCAAATGAAACCACTTATTGAGTTTTATGGACCCTACATCAATGTTTATTGTTGTTTATTTTTTTAAGGTAATATAGCCACATTAACCAGTTTCAATTTTACTATACGATATTCAATAGTGTCCATAAGGGTAAATTAAGCTGTTTTGAATAATAATAAAACAGAGAAGAAGCCCGTAGAAAATGAAATTCGCGAATAACTATTTAAAGTGACGCAAATAACCGGTTGTCTAACGAATTTAGTTTAAAGAAATCAACAAAGGAAACAAGAATGTAAGATTAGAATTTGTAAAGTATATGCCAGTAATAACACACGCGGTTAAAACTAGAGCAGACATTACAAATTAAAAACACATTAGCGACGGGAATGTTCAGCACAATACTTAGAATAATGCTAAGAAGTAGAATTTGTTAAAATAATTTAAAATGACAAAATAGCAATTGACACATACATTATAATATATATATATATATATATATATATATATATATATATATATGATATATAATGAATATATATTGACACTTCAGCCCTACGTTGTATTGAACTAAAAATATCCATATTAAAAAATAAAATGCTATGCCTACATTAGCTTATCCAAAATGCACAAAATGTTCTTCTGAAATAAGAATTATGAAAATTACATCATACTAATATTACATACTACTTTAATGCACTATTAAAATGAAATGATTATAAAAGCACTCCTTGTATCTATATGAATGTTTCCTTGTTTCTTAAATAATATACCGATAGGTCCAGCCCACGACGGGCCATACATAGGCAACAATATACGTATGGAACGTGCTATGTGGCAATGTGTGTACGATACCACTCCGCGTGCTCCTATTTTGAGTGACTTTCTTAAAATTTGAATTTATTTTGTAGAATTATTGATTTTTTTACTTTTATCTTTTAGAAAACGTTATTGTTTTTTTATTACTTAAAATTACTTTTCCGTAGCAGCTAAGAATACAATAATAATAATAAATTGGACCTTATTATGTCTGAAACAAATGGGCAAATTACGTATACAGAACGAATATGCAAACGACTATATCCTTGCGCGGTTTAAGTCTTACTAAATTCTTAACTGCAATGTGCTGCTGCTGCGGGTAGAGGGGTTTCCGTGGGGGTTTCGGTGTTGCCACTCATTGCTGACTATGGCCCGTTCCGAGCTGGACCTATCGGTATATAAATATTTTGTTCCTCTTTTCAGATTAAGATGGCAAATTAATTTTAATTGTTGCCAGACTCTTCTCATATAAATTGGAAATTGGATGTATTACAAAAAATAAACTATCCATATATTATATTTTATGATAAAGATCAATAAATGTCAGATGAATTTGAAAAAACCGGTATCCAAGACAGTTCGAGGGTGTAGGGCAAAACAGACGTATCTACAAATTTTTTCTTTTCTGGTATGGATTATTGTATTCTACGAGATGTAACGTAAACGAAAGTCGTATGTCTTGGTAACGCTAAAATAGACTAAAGCGTATTTATTTTAATCATTTTGGTTAATCCAACAAAAACGAATCAGTACATACGTTTGTATGTGTTCTGTTATTATCACCACAAAAACGTATCTCCCGGAAATGTGTAAGTACGTTTCTGTGGAAATTATTCAAAGTAAGTTACGTCAAAACATAACCAAAAAGTATTCTACTTCAACGATTTTTATCAGTAATCTACCAGTCAACAGAAACCCTCCACTACTTATTTAAGTGAAAAACAAAAGTTTTTTGATGTGTATGTTTTATTTTAATTGTTCAAGTGTAGTTTTGAGTGTGGTGTAAAACTTACTCAATAATATGGGGAATTCATATTCTCCATTAATAATGTCTGAGAGAAGAAAGAAAATTCTGCAATGTCTCAACACGAAAAAGGTAGGTAAAATTTGTTGTCATTAAAATCAAAACATATTTTTTTAAGTAGGTAAGACTCATAGAAAGAATATTTACCATCTGATTTTTAAGCCTTCAGATGATGTACGATCTATATCTCGCAAAATGTCAACAAGAAAAGATTAAGCCTGAGAAGTTATGGTTTTATGGAAATGTATTCAAATTTGAGTTTCATTTGGATTTTCACAACCCTCGAAAAGACATGTGTGACAAATGTTTTGTTTTTGACAGTTTGATGGAAGAAGGTAAAGAAAAAGAAAAGATTAATCATGAAAATAATTTAAAAGCAAAAAATGCCGCTAGAACCTTGAAAAATGCGATTAAAGAAAGATTTAAAAAATTAATGCATACTAAGTGAATTTGATTTAGAAGCTGTGTGTTATAGGTACACTGAAAACTAATAACAAAAAAATATTTTATAAAAAGCGGTATGCGGTATATAATCTTACTGTCTTCATTGTTGCCACAAAGGATGCCGCGTGTTACATGTGGCACGAGGCAATTGCCAAAAGAGGTTCAATTGAGATAGCCTCATCCTTATGGAACTATCTACAAAATTCTGCAGATGGAAGACCACAATACTACTGACACATGTGGCGGTCAGAACCGCAACATATACGTTACAACCATGTTTTACTTCGCTGTTAATAATTTGAAAATTCTTGAAATAATCCATTATTTCTTTGACCTAGGTCATTCCGAACTGGAAACATTCAGAAAAACTATGTTAAAAATAAAAACAAGGATATCAGTGGTGAAAATATTCACTGGATGAAAATAAAATGTATTCGGTACAGAAAATACAGTCCTGAACATTATTTTTCAAATATGATATAGAAGAAAACGATTTCAATTATTTTCAGTAGTAAGGGGTACTCAAAGGAAAACAAGAAAATCTACTAGTGCTGAGAATATTGGTGAGGTAGTTTTGAAACTTGCTTATGATGGTCCGCTTCCAATTAAAAGGTTAAAGCTACAAAATTTAAGAGAATTGTGCGCAGGCCGAACTATTCTATATCAGTATCATGAATTCTATAAACATTTATTTGCTGATAACACAAGGGTAATTCGGATGGCGAAGAAGAAGTAGGGGACCGAACGGAAAATGATTAATATTTAAAATAATCATTGTTAAATTTATAAAATCAACAGATAAATATAATTCCTATACGTTCTCTGTCTATTGTTGATAGTTTAGCAGTAAACTACTAACAGCTTTACTATATTTCTTATTAATCTATAATCCGTGCGTCAATAATAATTAGTAATAATATATTTAACATGATGTTGGAATAAAACAGCCGCAAGTCTTTTGGTAGACACAAAAGCAAACAAATGTTTAGGAGAAAATAAACGTATCTCATGAACATTTCCTTAATTAATTGATTAATCTTCTTAATTATTATTTTAATGTTAATGTATACTAACAAATTATACTCAAATGAAAGAAAACGCTCATTACTATTGATTTGCTTCACTTAGTGATTGTTTGACCATATAAAACTAAAATTGCATTTTACTGGAAACGAATATTTTGTAGATACGCTTGTTTTGGCCTTAGCCCTCGAGTTATAAGTTATTATAATATAGTGAATAAAAGCAAATAATCCTTTTGATATTATATTTTTATTATGGGTTCTTAACTAATTTTGTCATCATTATATAATAAATTCTTTCAGGTTTTAAGATAAGGATATGAAAATAAATTAATAACCATCAAACTATATATATATTTCGTTACCTACTTGTGGTTATAACATGAATAAATCTGATGTATTTTTTGTCACAAAAATCTGCGATAATATTTATAAAAAGTACTTGATGGAGGCCAATTATATTAAAACTGCCAGTAGATGCTTAAATTCGATTATTTTTTTAAACGTTAAATCTGTACAATAACAAGAAAAAACTGTGTATGCTTATTTCGTAGGTTCCACAGTTGTTGTTTAGTACTTCTGGGTTGAAATCGTGTGGGCGTCTCTTCTACTGCTGCCGACATTTCGTTAAATATCCAAAGTATCATCTTCATAGATGTTGCTGCTTCTGTTTTATGTAATCACAAGAGTGGTAACAGTCCTGAATATTTTCCATAGGATAGCGCACGAAACGTTGGAAGCAGAAAGAAGTTTTAGTCAAAGGAGACTTTTGACAGCCAAACACTGTAACTTAAAGAATTGTTGTGAAGAATAAATAATCCGTTACGATTAAGTACAGACCAAATTCAATCGCAATTCTTTTCATCTTTTGAGTTATAGAAGCGCGTTCTCGTTGTCTTATTATCAGACTCAAACAGATGAGAGCGCACTTTTTCCATAAACATTCTTGTTTCACCTGTACCGAATTAATTACAACATTTTATATCGGTCACAAATTCCTTTCCATATGAAGATCGGAAAGAAGTTGTCGCAAAAAATAGTATTTCTGTTGTGTAACGGTTGGAATGTACTTAATCTACATGTCACTAAAACTTGATTTTGGCCGTAGTATCTTTCCTCAAAGTTCTTCTGGATCTTAGGAACCTCATTCAATGTTCTGAATACACCATATATGTATTCAACTGAACAACGGGATCATACCGAGTTTGGCCAAGATTCTATGCTTTTCACTTTCCCTTATACTAGATGTGGTTTCTGACCATTGTCATGCTTTTTAACTAAGTAAACAAAACGGAAATTAATACGCTTATTGTAAGGAAGAACTTTATTAACTTAACCAAAACATAGAATACCTAAATTACAGTAAAAATTTCCCATAAACGAAACCTTTTAGTACTAACATTTAGAAGGAAAAAAATACGTTTTGGACGTTTCAATCAAAATTACAGCACCTACTAAAGTATTATTTTCATTTCAAATGAATAGCTATATCAATACTTTATTCGAGTGAAAATCATAATTAGGAGATAAAGTGGGAACAGCAAGTTAAGAAAAATGGAAATCTATAGGTACTTACCTACAAATTATACGGAACTATTTAGATAGAAGATAAAGATGTACATACCTGAAATTAAAAAAAACGTGAAATTTTCATACATATAAACACCTACGAGATAAAATTTATCGTTACGAGAGCTTTAAAATTTAAAGTACTATATCTATTTATATATACTGAGAAAATTTAGCACGCGAGATATCTTTGAAAATTATTTGGCACTGTTAAGCACGTTGATTTAGAGAGATTTAGATTATATCTATGTATATATTTACACACCTTACATATATCAACTATAGTATAGGTAATAATTTATAGGTCGTAAAATATGTCCATATACCGGTGTACCAGCATAGTGGTAATGTCCATTATTGGCAACTAATTATGGAGATACCAAAAAAAAATGTAATACATAAATTGTAGATAATCATCAGATCTTCAAAAAAAATATTTTCATTTATAGAGAGTAATCGACAACGCTAACTTGTTTTTTTTTACACTTTACGATAAATCTTTAATGGCTGATTAAACTGACATCAATTTGTATTATAGTCTGTTTTTAAACTAGGAGGAGTACATAGAAAACTCTCTTTTACACTGTAAAAGTTACTAGATCAATGACATATATAGTATTTATAACCCTACTTTAAGAAGGTCAAACGTAATTGAATATTTATTAAAAATTAAATACATTAAACAGCAAAAATAACATGAATAAAGAAATGATAAGGTAAAGTAAACTATATTTATTTATTTTTAGATAAATATAAGATGTTCTTGGTAGTTTAAGCCAAGAAATTACATAGAGGAAGCAGAAAAAAATACCGAAAACTATTTAGAAACTTTAATAAGTATTTTAATGAAAGTAGGATCTTTGATATCGCAATTAAACGGGAAAAGAATATACAAAGGGTATTGAAATGTAATGAACAATTATATAAGCAACTTATTACACCAGCCCAGCAATTTAATTCTCTTTATTATGAATAATGCAAGTTTTATTTTAAACATATACGTAGAAATTTTATATTATGCAAGTAATAAAAATAGTTTATAAGATTTTTGTAGTTTTATTAGCAAGAATGACATACAGAAAAATATTTTTGAATACATATACACTGAAAGAACATTAGTGATAATATATAAATAAATTGAATTGTTTTTTTTTATTCTTTGATGCTTATTCTAAATCTGAACCATCTGAAAAAGTATCACTGTCACTATCAGCACTAACAGAAATAATAAATGGTTCAATTAGATCATCTACGATTCCATCTAGTGTGCACATTTTTGTTTCTTCTTTAATTATATGTTCAATACAACTTTTCCAATAAACATTTTGAACATTATCAATAGCTTGCAATAAAAGTCCTTTCACTTCTCTCAATTTAAATGTGTTGTTCTTGGATGCCACTTCATTCTTTATTTTTGCCCATATCAATTCTATAGGATTGAGTTCACAATGATAAGGTGGCAACCTTAACACAATTTTATTGTTACGTTTTGCCATTTCATCAATCACATATAAATTATACTGTTCCTTGTTAATTTTTATTAAATTCAGTAGTTCAGCTCGTACCATATCTTCTCTGAATTCAATGTGCTTAGCTTGTAGCCACTCTTGCATATCTTTTTTCTTAGATCCTGTTGTAGGAATTTTTTCCAATTTACGGCTATGATAAGAAGCATTATCCATGATGACAACTGCACCGTTAGGTAGTTTTGGTAACAGATTGGCAAACCATGTTTCAAAAACTGCTGCGTTCATTTCCTCATGATATTCTCCAGTTTTCTTACCTTCAAAAAGTAACAACCCTCCATCGACAAAGCCATGTTCAGATCCAACATGCAAAACAATAAGCCGCTTCCCTTTTCCTGAAGGGTTCTTTAGTCCTGTAGATAGCCCTTCAATGAATGTTTGACGTCGATTTTTTATACTGTTGTCTATCCATATTTTTTGTTTTGTATGACCTTCATTAACCCAAGTTTCATCTAAATAATAAATTTGTCTACCTTCCCTTCTAAATTCCTTAATTTTAGTTAAATATTTTCGTCTCCATGTTACGATATCATCTCGTTCTATCAAAATACTTTTACTGTTTCTTTTCATGTATTTGAAGTTAATTTGTTTTATAAACTTGTAAAGTGATGAACGACACATTTGTGGCAAATCTGGATGTTTCTTTATTTCTATCAAAATTTTGTCCAAAGTAGGTAATTCGTTCTTGTAAAAGAAAGCATGCACTATTTGCCGCACAGAGTGTTTGACCACTTCATCATATGCAACAACACTAACAGGTCGTCCACCTCTGTGTTTAGATGCAGTAACTGTGCCAGTTTCATTATATTCCTTTATAGTTCGATATACTGTCGATTTTGCAACGCCTAAAAGCAGAAAATTATACATTATTTATTATTGTTATAAATTATTTCTTAAACTTACCCACGATGTTACTAATTTTAGAAATGATAGCTGTTTTTCTAAGATCCGGTGTGTCAGTTCGTAGCTGTTTATATATATTTAAAGTACACTGCTTTTCAGCAAGCGATAAATGACCTAAATCAAAACGCTTGCGCTTCTTCGGGGGCGAAATTGCTGATGAAGTTGACGTTGATGCAGTATCCATATCAAGAACAACAGGATGGTACATTAAACGCTACGCAAATTCTAAAAAGAACGGATTTATTTATGTTTTAAAGAGCAATAGAACAACGGGAACAGAAAAGTAAAGACGAAACACAACCGTTTGACATCGATACGTCAAACGTCATCTATTCCACATTTCGACTGTATAAACCTATCTGTGAAACAACCAATCACAGATACAGATTTTAGCGCGATTAATTTAAAACGCTCCTCTTAGTTTAAAAATAGACTATAGTCAATTTTCAACTGCGGTTGGGATATTTTTCGGAAAAACATAATACAAATAACTACATACCAATAACTTTTTCTTGTATGATAAAATTCAATGCATGAAATGAAAAGTCCAACGTCACAATCTGGAGACTATATTTGTAGGTATACAGTGCGTTTTTTTTTAACTGTTGCCATAGGGAACTGCATGGTACAAATTTAACATCGTGTTAACTTTTGTCCTGATGAAAATATTTAAACCATTTTTGGAAAAAGGCTGGAAGATTCTTTAAACTATCGGATAGATTACAATTCAATATTCTAAACTGTCGAAAAAGTTTTGAAAAAAATATTTTTGTGAAAGCGTTTTCTTGCCACTATGATTTCTAGCAGCCGTTGTTTTAAAAAATAAATAGCGAAAGCTCCTCGAGGCTATGACTAAATTAGTTTTTGGAAGACAGGACATGTAAACATTTATTTATAAAGAAAAACGTAGAAACCATTAAAGCACAAATAACAACAAATTAACAAAAATTATTAGTAATTATCAAAGGAATTGTTCAAAGTGTTTTCCTTCGATTGCTAGACAATGTCCCAAGCGATCTTGAAAATTTCTTCGAGTGTTTTGTAAAGTTCGCACAGTAATGGAATTACAAGCTTCAGTTATTCTTTCCCTTAGTTCCTTCACAGTTTCTGGTTGACCTTTTATGAGGTCGTAAACTTGTCTTCTTAAATGTCCCCATAAGAAAAAATCGAGTGGTGTTAGGTCAGGACTTCGAGCAGGCCAATGAAATGGTCCATATTGGCCAATCCAACTATCAGGAAATGTTTCGTTTAAAAACTCTCTGACGATGGCAACAGAATGGGCTGGTGCTCCATCCTGTTGAAATATTATTGCTCCGTTGCATCTCAAAGCATCCATCTGCGGACCTACCTCCATTTGAAGAAGATCTAATTATTTATGCTGGTTCAAATTTCCGTCAATAAAAAATGGCCCTACTAAGTGATTCCCTAAAATTCCAACCCACACGTTAACTTTATCACGATATTGCGTATGCGTTTCTTGTGTTCTGTAGGGATTTTCTCTTGCCCAAACCTGTCTGTTTTGTTTGTTAACTTTGCCATTTAATGTGAAAGAACTGTCATCAGAAAATATAATGTTATTTAAAATATTTCGATTTTCATTAATTTTTTCCATCCAGTATTCACAGAATTCCATTCTTGGAAAGTAATCACAGGGCAATAATGTCTGCACATTTCTAATTTTGTACGACTTGAACTTTTCCATTTTCAGGGCTTTAAAACAGCTGCTTCTTGAAGCGTGAAATTCTTCTGCCAGAGAAGTAAGTGTGGTGGTGTCTTCTTCTTCAGCCGCCACACTGATATTCATTCTTAAATCTTCTGTAGTAACATACTAGTTTCTTTTCCGTTTTTTGTGCTCATGATTTAAGCAACCCGTGGCACGAAAAGCATTGAAATATTTGAGTATTATAGTTTTACTCGGAATAGGGCGATCGGGATATGCAGCAGCAAAATTCTGGCTGATTTCTCTACTGGACATACCTTTAATGAATGTTGTTACAAGTTCAACACGTTCTTTAGTTGTAAAAACAGACATCTTAAAGCAATTGTTCATAATAACCGGGTATTTGGCAGAACTTGTGAATAAAATGACATTTGTAAATTTTTATTCTGATCTTGCCTACTAAGCTTTTTGTCAAATTATGTATGTTCATTACCTTCAAGTTTGAAGAGTAAAATTAGTCAAATAAAACAACTTGTGGTTGTTCAAACAGTATGCATTCTGTAGTCTTATTGGTGATTTATTACTAAAAGAAAAAATAGCACCAAATCTGCAGCGCATCATAAGTTAACAGTGGGTATAATTTTTACCATGCAATTTCCTATGGCAACAGTTAAAAAAATGCACGGTATATAATTCGAGACTGAAGTAGATTCATATAATAAATAAGACTTCACTCTAACACTTTCTTTAGGCATATATTGTGGCCATCCCAAACGATATATAAAGATAATGAGAGTTTCGTCAATTACAATACCATATTTAGAAGTTACATCATCCATTTGAAACAGTTCATTCAGATGCCCAAGTCAAATTTTGTGCAGTTTAGGATAGTTTCATTATTTACAAACTATAGAAACTTGTGTATATCGCGAAAGTTATTCAAAGCATGCTTCTGAAAAAAGATGCTTCAGCTGAATGTTTTTCGCTCCAATACATTTTAGTGTCTGTTTTTTATACTTTAGTATACAGACGAAATACCGGAGAATTTTGGCATTTTCCCGCTTATCTGTTAGTCTCAGAATCAATGAGATCCACTAAATCGTGATTCACAAACTGCTCAAAATATTAAAATTAAATTAAATCTAAATTTACTTTAGGACTTCCAAAAATTTAAAAAGTGGGAATGCACTGTCTACTGAAGAAGATACGATTTTAGCCCACAGTCTTTCAGGCAACAGTAACTTAAAGCTCTATCATCTCTTTTCTCAGATTCACGAACTGAACTTTTACAAAATTCATTATTATTTCAGAACTCCTCCCAGGTTCATTTTATTAATACTAAAATTAGAATTCAAGTTACGTTCTTACTCTGACTCCATAACGTACACAATATTAAAAAATATACTTTATCACAGAACACACATAAAATTCAAAAGTCTAACCAAGCTAAAGATTTCGAATGAATTAAATTAATTATGAGTAGTTTAAAATATATCAACTATCTTCAATTGTGTTATATAAATCGTCTGGTACTGTCATCTGGTATGTAAACTAGGAAATAAAAATTGTTCTTCTTTTTCTCATGCATGTGATTTATTTGATACAGTTTTTTTTCATATTTTTTGGTGCAACACCCCACAGTCCAGAAATGTCATGCGCATGAGAAAAAGAGGGTGAAATCTTACACCGTAAATTTTGACGGTAGAGATAAGAGAAGGGTTAAAAATTTCCTAAAAATATTTTTTTTTGCGCCTATGGGCGATATTGCAAAAGTTATAGGACATTCTATAATTTTTGCAATTTCGCCTACCGAAGCAACAAAGTAAGTATTTTTAAATAGTAAAATTTTAGTACTTTTCAGTGGCATAAAAACGTGTTCCATTTAAGTTTAACGAATCGTACCTAATTCTAAATAATATAATGTGCCTTAAATTCACTGATATCACTACTAAAACGCAATGCGATGGTTCATTACAGTCGAACACTCTGTATATAAAAAGAAATATTTTAATTGTAGAGATTATGCGTATCCACAGTATTTGTATTAAACATTTTTCGCTATCTATTAGATATCGCTGGGATATCCGATATAATAAGCTCTTCAATAAAATAAATTTGAATTTGCCGCTACAGAAAATCTTTCATCTATCATATATTCTTAATTTTCATATTACTAGTATTTAATTCTATTAATAATAATAATAATAATAATAATAATATATATTTTATCATAATAACTATTACAATAATCGTCATAGATTAGATGTATAATACATGATGAAAGTTTGCACATATACATAACAAAGCACAATTCAAACAAAACACAATTAGTCATTAAAATTCGATTCTTCATATATATTTAAAATATCACAGTTTAAAAAGTCCTGCAGAGAATAAAACGCTTTATCTAAGAGGTACTTCCTTAAGACAGTAGAAAATCGATTGGACGAAAGGCCCCACATGGTTTCAGGAAGTTTATTGTAAATCTTGGCTCCCCAGTAATCCGGAAACCTCTGCGTCGTCCTCAATCTATGGTAAGGAATTTTCACGGCATTTCTCATTCTAGTGCTATAATTGTGTGTGTCACCGTTCTTCTGCATATGAGTGCCACCCCTGTGCACATGTTTAGCGACTGTGAGTATGTAAGCACATGGAATGGTAAGTATTTTTTCTTTGATGAATGCTTGCTAACAAGTCTGTTCTTGTTTCAACTTGCACAAGACTCTCACTACCCGCTTTTGAAGGAGAAAAACTCGATCAGCGCCCGAAGCCATTCCCCAGAACTGCAAACCATAACAAGCCACGCTGTGGAAGTTAGCAAAATATGTCAGCCTTGCAGCCTGGTGAGTCGAAATATTCTTGATTCTTCTGATGCTAAATACCGCGACTGACAGTCTGTTTGCCAGTTCATCCAGATGTACATCCCAGCTCAATCTGCCATCGACGTGAACACCCAGCACCCTGACGGAATTTTTATTTTCTTTTTTGTCTAAGCAAAAATCCAGGTATTGGGTCTTATCACCGTTTAGTTTTAGTTTATTCGCCGAGAACCAGTCTCCTGCATCCGTCATTGCAGCTTCGGCTTTCCTTGATTTTCCATCTCTAGTTTTGTCTGCTACCACAAATGACGTGTCATCAGCGTATAGGCAAACCCCATCCGCGGATAAATTATACACCAGATCGTTCATATAAATTACAAACAAGAGGGGTCCCAATATAGATCCTTGTGGAACACCCTTTAAGTATTAAAACATAATTTAATTCGCACATATTAATATATGTATAGCACATTAATAACTATTATTTACGCACTGAAACTTAAATCAATAATAATACAGTGAATGGGTATTCCTCTAGTACAGAAATAATAGTATATTACACATTAAGGTTGAGAAGATGACTATTATTGCCCGAGTGGAGAGATTAAATTCCGAGGTAAATAAGTAGACTATATTTTGATGTTGGCAAATAAAGTTTGACATAAATGCTGAAACTAAAAGCCAAGTATTTATTAGATTATTTTTCATTCCATTTATAATGTCTGAAGAGTTTAGATGTACACCACTTGAAATGCGCCAGATTGCAGAACAGGTAGTTGAGAACTTGCTTCCGCATAAATCTAAACACTTATACATGAAAACATATACAGAATTTAAAAAATGGTGTAATTCCAAAAATACAGTAGTAATTTCTGAAAATGTACTTCTGGCTTATTTTCAAGAATATTCAAAAAATAAAAAAGCCTCGACATTATGGGCGCATTATTCAATGTTGAAAGCTACACGTGGCATAAAAGAGGATATTAACATATCAAAATATTTTAAATTAGTTGCCTCTTTAAAAAGAAAAAATGAAAATTATAAGCCCAAAAAATTATTAGTATTTACTCAAGAGGAAATTCTAAAATTCCAGACTGAGGCACCCGACACATGATACATTGCAACTAAGGTAGTATATATTAATACTTTGAAATTATTGACAGTTTATAACCCTGTAGACTGCTCTGGTAATTGGTGTTGCTGATGCATGCCGAAGTGATGAGCTGTGTAATTTATTAATTTCTGATGTCATCATGAAAGATGATTTAATTATTATTCACATCCGTAATAGCAAAAGTGGTTCGAAAGTTTTTTTATAATGGAGCCACTTTGGAAAAATAATTAAAAACTATTTAAAAATTAGACCAATTCCAGATATAGCAAAATTCCTTATTAGTGTACGTAATGGTAAATGTACTAGATAAAACATTGGACATAACACAGTAGGACAGATGCCAAAAAAAATTGCCTTTTACTTAAATTTACTATATCCAGTTATATACTGGTCATAGTTTCCGTAGAACCTCGGCTACACTTTTAGCTGTCAATGGTGGCAATATCCTTCAGTTAAAACAACATGGTGGTTGGAAATCTTCTAGTGTAGCTGAAGGTTATATCGAAGATTCCCTAGTAAATAAAAAAAATATAGCTTGTATGTTACAAGGTCTACCTACATCTACTTACGCAACCACACCTGCAATAAATACAGGAATTTTCGATATGAATCAAATTCCATCAATATCAGCAGTGCAATTAGAATCTATTTCGACTGAAGATATCGTAAATACTTATGGAATTAACTGAATTAATAATACTGTCATTAATGTGCCTACAGACCTGAACAATCTTGGTTTTTCAAATAGAATTGAACCATCAATAAATTTGACATGCCATAATTGCACTATCAATTTTTATAAATAAATTAAATAATTCTTTACATCTGTAATAGTTACGTGTTATATTGTTTCCTTATTATACTACCATACATATTTTGCTATTGTTAACCTAAAATACAGTTATTTATATATATTTATTTTACCTTAGAGGTCGAACATTTATAAGTTTTAGATTTTAAATATGATTTATGGTATAAATCGACGATGATGATGAATTTTGACGGTTGACAACTTGACATACTACTGCGATTGCATTGTTGCGGCATTCGCTTTATTTGTTGTCATTATTCACCTAGGTCAACAATATGCTCATTATTTACCTGTTATTAGTTCAGGTGGAGAAATGACATTTCATGGCGTTTCATTACGTGTAAAAATGCTATGATTTTTTACTACTGGTACAAAAAAGATATTTATTATATTTATTTAAAGTTACAAGTATGTAACTAGAAAATATACACATACTTGATATTTGTTGGCATACATTCGCTTTCATATATTTACAAGTATAAATTAAATTATTTCATATAATATAATATAACACCGCCCTACAAAATTTAAAAAATTTTTTATTGCCAAGTATTTTTGAACGAATTTAGCAAAAAGCAGTTTTTCCAAATTGGCTCTAGTTTTTGAGCTAATGGATACATAATTTTTTAAGGAATTCAGCTATAACATATGCTTTTTATTTTTTAAGAATAATTTACAAACAAGAAATTTACGCAGAAACGAGAGTTCGACCCCGTTTAGTGAGCGTACCACGTGCCGACTGTGAGCGTACCACGTGCCGACTGCTGATCACGTGATCAGTGCGTGCACTTGTTTGTCTTGTGTCTCTTGATTTTAACTGTCAGTTCAGCGTAAGCAGTTGTTCTACTAAGACTTAGCGTCGCGGTTATTGTGCTTTTCTTACGTATTTTGTGTATTTAGTTCTTATTGCCTACCTAGTGAAGTTATTTAAATTTAATAGACGTCAAGTGGAAGGTAGGAGTACATGTGACGAATATTTGTACCTATATTTTTAACTAAAGTTACTCTTTTTTCAGAGGAATGAGTTCTTCACGCAGAAGCTGTTTGAACAGCCCTAATGTCTTCTGCTACATTTGTGGCGAATATACTGTAGCGAAACAAAGAAAAAATATCACAGATTTTGTTAGACAAGCTTATCAAGCTTATTTCGGCGTACAGCTTGGAGACCAAGACAAGTCCTGGGCTCCCCATATAGTGTGCAAAACATGTGTCCAATGTTTACGACAGTGGTCAAACGAAAAAAGAAAAAGTTTGAAATTTGGTGTGCCCATGGTGTGGAGAGAACCTAAAAACCACCATGATGATTGTTATTTTTGTTTAGTTAATGTAAAAGGTTTTAACAAATACAAGAAAGGCAAATGGGATTATCCTGATTTAGAATCAGCACGAAGACCTGTGCCACATAGCGAAGAGATTCCCGTTCCAGTATATACAACACTGCCAGATGTTCTGATGGCGGAAGAAGAAGAAGAAATTAAGGACCAGTACAGTAGCAGTGGAAGTGAATATGAGCAGGAAATACAATCAACACCACAGCAGTTCTCTCAAGAAGAACTGAATGACCTGATACGGGATCTCGGTCTATCAAAGCAAGCATCTGAACTTCTGGCATCCAGATTAAAAGAAAAAAACTGTCTGCAACCAGATATAAAAATAACCATTTATAGAACACGAGAGGTGAAACTTGTTCCTTACTTTAGCCAAGATGAAGATCTTATTTATCGCAACAACATTCCCGGACATTTTCGTCAAATGGGAATACAATTTGTTCCAGGTGATTGGCGACTATTCATAGACAGTTCCAGTAGAAGCTTAAAGTGTGTTTTGACACACAATGGCAACCGATATGCGTCAATTCCTATCGCCCACTCAACAAAACTTAAGGAAGAATATCAAAACATCAAGTTGGTATTACAGAAACTATCCTATGAAAAACATCAGTTTTCCATTTGTGTTGATCTAAAAATGGTCAACTTCTTGCTTGGGCAGCAAGGTGGGTACACAAAATACCCTTGTTTTATCTGCTTATGGGATAGTAGGGCGAAGCAAGATCATTGGAATATGGTTAATTGGCCAATAAGACAAAATATGACTGTAGGAACAGCAAATGTCATAAACGAACCATTGGTTGACCGTGAAAAAATCATTCTCCCACCGCTCCACATTAAGTTAGGATTAATGAAACAATTTGTTAAGGCTTTGAGTAAAGATGGCGAGTGCTTCAAATACATTTGTAGATCGTTTCCTAGGCTAAGTATGGAAAAGCTAAAAGCGGGTATTTTTGATGGCCCTCAAATTCGCAAACTTATTAAGGACTCTAATTTTACAAATCACATGACGACACTTGAAGCTGCTGCTTGGTGTAGCTTTGTTATGGTAGTTAAAAATTTCTTGGGTAATCACAAAGCGGACAATTACGAGGAATTAGTGCAACAGATGTTATTAAACTTTAAAAACTTGGGTACTAATATGAGTATTAAAGTACACTTTCTTCACAGCCGCTTGGATAAATTTCCCGACAATCTTGGCAATTTCAGTGAGGAACAAGGGGGACGGTTCCACCAGGATATAAAGGAGATGGAGGTAAGGTATCAGGGCAGATGGGATCATCATATGATGGCAGACTATTGTTGGAGTCTCCAACGTGATGTACCTGACGGTCCTCATAAAAGAAAATCCTACAAAAAGAGCTTCTTTCCTACGAATTAGATGTAATTTTTTAAATTAAATTATTTCTTTGCTGTTATACCTAATCAATAAATGAATTTTATTATTTTTTCGTTTCTCTTTTTTGAAACCATTTTAATATTTTTTACTAAAAGTTGCTTATAAGGGCCATTGGTCTATTAAATTGATATTTTTCTCTATTTTATCATATTTTGATAATATATATCTAAAATTAGAGCCAATTCACCTAAATGGTCTTCAAATTCGTGATCAGCACAACGAAATTACCTAGAAATCGCCCAAACATTGTTGACAATAAAATTAGTGTTGATCAGTGTAATATATTCTAGCAATTCTTTTAAAGACTGAGGTCTATTTTCGCTGCGGTATCGTGCTTACATAGTGCAATAATGCTTTAACATGAAACGCAATCATTTCAATTATATTCTTTTAAACTTATAAACTAACTAAACCAAACAACGAAAAATATAAAACAGTAGTAGGGGAATACGAGTTCATTTTCAATGCGACTAGACAGACTCATGTTTTGTCGGCTCTCGAAGAACACCGTGTCCCGGTTTCCGCGAGAGTCGAATAAACGCGAATCCGTTTAGTCTTACTGAAAATTTACTCATATTCTCCAATCATGTCCATCATTAATAAAATAAAATAAATAGTGAAAACAAAAAAAGTAGCGAGTTTAAGTTAAAACTCTAATTCGTTTTTAATATGATAACTTCAAAGTCTGAAATAAAGAAATACGGCGGTAAATTCAAATATATCTCACACATTAAAAGTCACACTGTAGATATAAACATTTACAATTATATGACGATCAATCAATGATGATACACAGACGGAAAAAAATAATTTAGAACTTTAAATGGTCGTGTTTACTGATCTGTATAAAATTAAAAATGACACAGCAATAACAAATCAGTTAGGAAAAGAAATTAAATTGATTGACCACTCTTACTTTCACTGGCCGAAGGAACATGCCCGCCTGTGATTTGGCCCCATTACGAACTGACAATTTGTAATGTACGAATTTTAGCTGACGCAATTTCATCCGACCGGTTATGTTCAAATAAAAAGATTTTTTTAAAGGCACCTTGTAAAAGAAAGTAGCAACCGCATAAATAAGCGTACTCAAATAGATTAAAGTCGTGATAAAAGTGTTTCACCATCTGGACATGGCTTAAAGGCACATTAATTCGACAATGAATTTATTAATTTACTTAGAAGTTACAAAATTAATTACCGGTAATTAATTACTTAACACAAGAAATGCTTTCACTTCCTCAATTCTTACGTATGCGTAGCTATGTGTGTAAATATGCCTGTGAATTTACACCTTGTTATTAACATATTCTCGTTCTCATTCATTTATAATTTTAACAAAGAAATTAGTCATCTACATAGATAGTCATTGAAAAAATCTGTTATATTAAAGTATTCAGAAAAATAATTATTATTGACTATAATTGCAGGAAAGCACTTCAGCTTCTAAAATACGAAATTGAAACAGAATTATTGTAACAAAATAGTTTTTTAACTTTTGAGTTTGTCTACATAATGTGATTACAATTCACGTTTGTCCTTTAGTCCTAAATTTTAATGTAATGTTACCTCAAAATTACTTTTAGCAGGCAAATTATAAAATTTAAATCTGATTATTAATAAAAATATTAGAATCATTTCTAGTAATTTATTACACAACTAGGGGAAGTTCCTAACATTTTCGCCACGGGGGATGCACACTCTAATGTACTTGATACACTCGTTTAACATTAGAGCGGGGGTCTACCCATGTGTTTCTCAGGTACTAGTGCGCCGATTTATTTGAATTTTTTTTTGAATTACCATTGGGGCAAGTCTAGGATGTGCGCCAATTTAGGATTCACAAAACCAAAGCGGGGCTTGGCAAAGTGCCAAAAACTGCAAAATTTGCATAAAATGAAGGTGACCCTCTTGAACAAATCGTCAATATTTACGGTAAAAGGCTGGAATTTTGCATAGTTATATTACAACATGTCCTACAAATAACATTTTTTCCGTTTTGAAAAATCTTCATTAAAAGCGATTTTATTCAAATTTTTTGGATCGTTTGTACTGTAAAATGCAATAAGGATCGTCAATTTTTGAAATAGAAAGTTGAAGTCAGGATACTAATTATTGTACGACTCAAGCTCTATCAGGAAAATTTTTCCGTTTTTAAAAATCTCGTGTAAATAAGATTTTATTTAGACATAAAGGTTCAGACAATTATCAAAATTCGAGTTTTTTAAAACCTCATGCACTTTATGGCAGTTGGTTCAAATCCGACTGGCGTAATTTATCTTGTATTTAATTTAACAATCAGTTTCTGTGTTGTAAATAAGAGGTGTCGAAGGAACTGCCTATGGACATTTCAGCATTTGTTATACTAATTACTGCACTTAAATTGTTCATGTCAATGGTACGGCATTATTTACATTATATTGATGTCATTTAATTGTCACTGAAAAGGTCTGTACGATGGTAAGGTGAAAAATTCTCGGCCTGACAATGAGAGACTGCGATTTTCAGTTAAAAAATGATTTTATGTTTGTACATAATCTCCCTTGACTTCAACACACTTGGTCCAGCTTTTTTTCAACATCAGTATTCCTTCCCGGAAGTGAGAGTCTGCAAGGCTGTTAAGATATCCAGTTACGGCCCTCTCAACCTCTTGATGGAACGCGAAGCGCTTCCCAGAAACAATTTTTTTTCAAGTTTGGGAGCACATGGAAGTCTGAGGGTGCCAAATTAAGAGAATAGGAGGATGGTCGGGAAAATCATACCTCATCTCCCGCAGTTTTTCCATTGCCAACGCACTTTTGTGAGATGGCGCGTTGTCCTGGTCAAACATGATTTTTTTCTTCTTCTTCAAGCCAGGCCTCTTCTCCCAAATTTTGGCATCCAGCTAGTCGAGAAGGTTGGAGTAATATTCACCTGTAATTGTTATGCCTCTTTCAAGGTTATTAATTAACAGGATCCCTTTCGCACCCCAAAACACACAGGCTATGACCTTTCCGGCAGATGTGATCGACTTCGCTTTCTTTGGCGCTGAACCTCCGGCTTCCACCCACTACCTCGACTGCTGTTTCGTTTCTGGCGTGTGGTGGTGGACCCATGTCTCATCCATGGTAATAAATCGCCGCACAAAATTGAATCGGCCCAAACATTGCTGCGGAAGTCGCTTGCGCATTTGTTTTTGATCGGCATTCAGCAAATGCGGCACCCATCTTGCGCAGAGCTTTCGCATCCCTAATTCTTCGTACTAGATGTTTCGCACACTTTCTTCCGATATCCCCACTGTCTCAACTATCTCACTCACCTTCACACGCCTATCGTCCAACACGATATCGTGCACCTTTTTTTTTTGTTTTCCGGTGTAATTGCGGTTTTTGGTCGTCCTTCACGTGGGTCATCTTCGAGGGACGTGCAACCATGTTAAAAATCAGCTGCCCACTTTTTAACGGTTGACATTGAAGGAGCAGACTTCCCGTAACTTTTGTCAATTTCGGATGAATTTCCTTAGGGGTTAATCCATCCAAAACGCAGAATTTTATGACCGCACGATATTCAAGATTACCCATTTTAACGAAAAACACGGAAGACGTATTCTGCGCAAATTCGTGTAAACAAACTACTTTGACAGAACAATTTGAAACTGGTCATACGAACTAATGACAGGTACACGCAGGCATAGGAATCATACATTTTCGCCGATTGGCACGCCATCTCTATGTCAGGTCGAGAATTTTTCACCCTACCCTCGTACCTGTACCTCGTACTAGCTAATCGAGAAAATGCTTAGAAGAGGACAGAAAAATAGGTGAATATACTTAAGCAAAAAGGCCCCGAGTATGAAAAAGAACTGTACAAGCACGAAAAGGTGTATACAAGTGTTATTTTCATCAGCACATTAAGAAGAGGATTTAACTGATGAATTGTGCTATAGTCTCATAATTTGGAAGAAACATTTTGCTTCATTTTTCTATACCCTCACTATCAGTTATAATTCTTAGAAAATATCTTTCTATCACCAACCTATATAACCCATACTATTGGGTTTAGGTTTATTAAGTTATTTAAGGTTCACTCCAGATACTTGCATCATGACTACTTGATGCAGCATTATCATCAACAACAACACAAAAACAAAAAATGGGGTGTGGCCACCACATGACTTTCTTATACGTATGAGCGTTTCAAACTCTACAATTTTACCCATTTTTTTATACAAAAATTATTCAAAATCCTATTCTAAGTACTTTCATTTTCTTAATAAATCGCTATAGAATGCATACTTTGCATTTCGAAAAAAAGTGCTACTCGCTAAGAGTAAAAGTGCTACTTCCGGTCTGAATTTTGAAATTTCATGTATACCAAAAATATTCAAATCCAACTCTAAATATTTTTGTACTCTTAATAAATTATATATAGAATGCATAATTTACGAAATATTTGCAAAAAACGCTATTCGATAAGAGTAAAAGTGTTACTCCGGCTGTAACGTACCTGTCTAAAAAGCATGACTTGCGAAGTATTCGCAAAAAAATGATTTTCGATAAGAGTAAAAGACATACTTCCGGTAGGAATTTCAAAAAACTTTTTTAAGACAATTTGTCTCAAATTTAATTTTGATTACATTTGAATTCTTTATAAATTTGTTTAAACTTAGTAATTGACGAAATATTTGCAAAATTCGATTTTTTCACGAAGTAAACTTTTACCTCCGGTCTACCGATTTTACTGAAAAACTAATCAGATCTCAAGAGGGAAATTATATACGTAAATACAAAATTTGGAATAGATATCTACAGAGGCTTGACCGCTATCGTGGTCACACACAGACAGACATTTTTTAAAAACCACTTTTTTCGTATCAGAAACGTATAAGAAAGTAAAAATGAAAACATGTTCAAAAAGTCTTGTTAGTTATTATATACGTATAAGTCTACTGTTTACTGTACAGTTATGATTTCTCAAAACTACTCTTAAAATTTAGCACACATAACAATTACATATGTTGAAGTATGTATACCAGTATAAAATTACTTTCTTTTTTATATATAAAATAACATATTCCTTTTTAAAGACGGTCAAATATTTTAACTGGCTGCAATGCATATAGCCTATTTCTCCAGTCTTCAATATGTTATTTATTACATGAAATGTACAGTTCTACAACAATAAACGCTTTTGGATTGACACAATTGCAAAAAACATTGTTACGAATGTTAATAATTTTCACATTGCCTTATACATATGGTTTTTCCTTAACGTTTGCCTCCAGCAAATTTCAGTTGGTTAATTTGTGGGATTATATTAAATGAATTTAAGAAACGAAATGACGTAATACCTACTAACTACATAAACATATAAGTAAAATATATTTGTGTTCTTAAAGTAGGCCAGACCAAGAGTATGACGAGACATCATAAGATTGTACATGTATCTGTTGATATCTATAAATAATGTTTTCTTAACGTCACTATCTAAGCCACTATTAACGAAAAATTACGTAAAAGGTATTCCCCGTCAAGAATTGTACGTATGTTTATATTTGTATGTTTCCTTCGTGGGTAATTTCGGCTTTTTTTGAAATAAAAATCACATGTAGAATGGGATGTAAAATTTTATTTAACGTTTCGGCCTTTCTACATTCGGTCTTCTTCAGAAATTTTTTGCTTAATTCAGTAACAAGTTAATTTTTTTCATATGAAAGATAGTCAGTTACATTAAAAGGTTTTTAACAATGAATATATTAATAGTATTATAAATAAAACAAAGATATATATAGAGAAAGGTTATGGACTAGTAATCTAAAGAATAAAGAATTTGATAGAGATTCTTGTATTTTATAAAAAGGTATGATAAGTCTTTCCATTATTATTTTAGACACCACTAATCGTAGTGCAATAGTTTCATATAAAATGTTGGAAATGAGTTGAATAATTCATTTTAGTAGTATATTTAAATCATATTATTATATAATAGTTGATATTGTTGATATTTATTAAATAACGTGTAATTATCACTATATAGAGCAGTGGTTCCCAAAGAGGTCCAGGTGGACCCCCAGGGGTCCATAGGAGACCACACGGGGGTCCACGTAGACGTGAAAAGAAAACAGGGGTTCACAAGTTGTAAGTGGGGGTCCACGAAAAATTTTCTGGTTTTCATAATAAAGAACAAAAATTTTTTCGCTTGGATTTACCTATCAACGTAGGCAGGTAGCATCTTTCACTAGGTAGGTACTCAAAAATATTCGAGACTCAGTTCAAACACAGAATTGAATAGAACAATAGATAATAGTACAAGTGTACACCACATGTCGAGACTTGCAAAGTGCCGCCCGTGCGCCCGCTCGTCCGGGATGCTTGTTTAGACCTGCAAAGGGATGAAATGCGACTTACGCTGTGCTTGAAATCTACATTAGTATAAATACGAATGCCAAGAACAAAACGCTACTCATTTATTTCCGGAATTTTGAACATAAAAGTGTGACTGTGATTGAATCGATGTCAGTGTTTGCAGTGCCGGAAAAGTAAGTATCTGCCTATTTGTTATACATATTTTTATTGAACAGGAAAAGAGAATATTGGGTAAATTCCGCTGTAGTGCAACCGTAGACACGTGTTTCTGACTAATTGGTCGTCATCAGTACGGTGATTAGTCAGAAACACGTGTCTACGGTTGCACTACAGCGGAATTTACCCAATATTCTCTTTTCCTGTTTTATTTTATGTATCCGCGATAATTCTTTTATTGATCATATTTTTATTGTATATTGTAATTAATTAATTTGGTTTTCTTCCATCAACGGCAGACAAACGATTGCCCATGTGTCTTTTATGCAACAAAGTTCTGAGCAATGACTCTATGAAACCATCGAAGCTCGAAGACCATCTAAGAAGGTGTCATCCTGAAAAAATAGGTAAAGATCTGAAATACTTTCAAACATTGAAGGAAAAATATGAAAAGAGACCTACCGTAAATAGTATGTTTGCTTCAACGTCTCAAAGTAACGATGATGACTTGCGGGCATTTTACAATATTTCGTTGCTTATAGCGAAATCTGGAAAACCGCACACCATCGGAGAAGAGTTAATTTTACCCGTTATTGAAGAGGTTTTAAAAACTGTTCTGCACAAACCTCCATTTGACGTACTCAAAAGAATTCCTTTAAGTAACAACACTGTACAAAGACGTATTGATGAAATGAGCTCTGATATAGAAAGCTTCTTGTGTAATTATCTGCAAACCACTCATTTTTCTATTCAATTGGACGAGTCTAATTTGCCTGGTAATGAAGCATTATTATTGGCATATGTTCGATTTGTTATGGACGAAGAAATCCATGAAGAGCTGCTATTCGCAAAAACTTTCAAGTCGGACACTAAAGGCGAATCGATATTTAATGTCCTGAGTGATTTTTTTACAGAAACATTATTTCGGTGGCAGCAGTGGAGCTCCTGCAATGTTCGGGCGATATCGTGGGTTTATAAGCTATCTTAAAAGAATAATACCAGGACTAATTGCAATTCACTGTGTCATCCACCGACAACACCTTGTAGCGAAAAATTTGAGTGATAGATTGCACCAATCGCTTATCGAGATACTTAACAGATTTGTTCAGAAAATTCAATGACGTTAACTTGCAGTTACAAGGGGACAGCCTTAATTTAATAAAAACAAAGGGTGTAATTTCGGCTTTTCTTGGTAAATTGAAATTAATGAAGCAAAATATTAGTCGGCGCGAATTCTCCCAGTTTCCGCACTTGTCACAGATAGAATATCTTGATGATGATATTCAGACATACGCTCAACATTTAAATACCCTGCATGATGACTTCAAAAATAGATTTGAAGATATTCTGATGATGGAAATACCACCATGGATCATAACCCCATTTGATGAAACGGAATGGGGTATTACAAGAGGAGCTACTTGAGCTCAGCACCAACGAAGAACTGAAGGTGAAATTTAAAAAAGGCTATCAAACATTTTGGCTGCAGGCAGAAATCCTCGAAAAATATCCTGGGCTGTGGGAAATTGCGAGAAAATTTTTGTAGCGTTTCCCTCGTCATATTTTATCGAAAGAAGTTTTAGTGCTGTCACCAACCTGTTAACAAAAAAAAGTAACAGATTGAACATCACAGAACGGGGAGATTTAAGATTACTTCTTACAAAACTGAAGCCAAATATTGATAATTTGCTGTCAATTCATCAAGTACTTTCGTCTCATTAAAAGTATGACTATTTTATATTGTTGATTTACATTTCAGAGTTCATTGTTGATTTTTTGTCAATTGTTGATTGTTTGTAATAATAAATATTTATAATTTTGTATAACCACAAGTATTATTTTAATAAATAGGACACAAGAAAATGTGCTACTTTTTTTTTCTTTTTAACACCCCCAATTTAGGATATTTTTTAGGAGTTTTGGCAATACAGTAGAAATGTGGCAGCAGGGGGTCCACCGAAAATAGTATAACTTTGAAAGTGGTCCACGAAAAAAAAAGTTTGGAAACCTCTGATATAGAGTTTCAGATAATCTACAGAACACCACATGATTTGATAGATATTACCTAATATATTTCATAAATAAAAGCACCTCTAAAATTTTTTACGATTATTGCTTTGACACAAACAACTACTTCTTTCCAGATAAAAACAATCCCAAAACGAAATACAATATATTTTATTGTTCCAAATCAAAATTTAAAATTATTGCAATTTGTTTTGTGTACTTTAACATTTGCCGATGTATTAATAGGAGCAATATTACCGGCGGTTCTTTCAGTGTAAATATAAATATATTTTCTGAGTGTACTTAGTGGTTGTTTATCACTCAAATACGACAAAGTGAAAGTGGGACACGATACATCAAATGTCTCTGACGCTTTTCGTTGGTCGTTATTCTCTGCCTATAGGTTGATAAGCCAATATCGAACCCGAACCGTTAGATCGAATCTACTTAACATATATATGAATATAGATGTGATACGTAGATTTTTAGAAATAGTTTGTGCCCCGTAACCACGATACAGCACTTGTGGTTACTACTTTATCGTGTGAAATTCATGTCTATTAAATATTTGTTTAATTAAGGTTTATTTGGTTTTATTAAACTTTTGAGTAGTATTGTATATGTGTTTATTTCGATACAAAGACTGTGATATATTCAATATAAGTCATCAAATAACGTGATATTATAAACTTAAGCAAATTAGTAATATTACAAAATGCGATTGTCCCAAATAGCATTTGAGCTGGCATACCATTACACAACTCGACACTACTTCTTACTTTCTCTTAATGACAAACTCAAATATCGCATTTTTATCCTAAAAAAAAGCTGCTGTTGTGAGAGAGCAAGCCGCAAAAATAAAGAAGAAGAGTAATTAATTGTAAAACGAACGAATAATATCACGCACGTATTTCCTTAAAAATCCAGCGAAATTTGAATTATTAAATAATACTGGCAATACTATAGAATTACATATCATGTAGTAGTGTTCAGTCGAAGTAGGAAGTGCTGATTTCACTTTCTTTGGAGTAATGTTAAACCGCCCGGAGCCTCTAGTTGACCCAGTAGTGAAGCCGACTCTCCTACTTTCCATGGATAGAATACGCGCTAGCTGGTTATCATTCCGCTTTGTCATTAACCGAGCACATTTCGCTCCATGTGATATATACATAAACATACGTAATATTAATGACATATCTGAAGAAATTTATCCCTTCATTCGACTTATACATTTATCGTGCCTGATTTTTATTATTTTGACATTAATCTATGATTATACCTACTAATAAAACCGTGCTATGAACATACATAAATTATTTACCTTCGCATTTAGCGTGTAATAATAGTCATGTTGAACTTTTACATACCCGCATCCAATAAAAAGTATGGGATTTGTGTTTATTCAAATCTAAATTTAAAATTTTATACCTAGTTATGAACAAATACTTATTATTTCTAAGTATGTAAACAGAGGATAGACATATAAATACATATACATAAGTGTATATACAATCGGACTTAATAATTCTTAGACAGTGTGGTGTTAGAGTGCGGGCTCAAAAAGAGGTTATGTTCAAATGTAATTCCGTATTACCAAGAATTTATGTAATTTTTCGGCCTCAACCTAATATATATATATATATATATATATATATATATATATATATATATATATATATATATATATATATATATCTTTCTTTAAGTAATAATATTTAGAATAGTTATAAAAAATGAAAGACATACTGAAGTTACTATTTCGATATCTCTCGTATATGAACATTATATAAATTAAGTAGTATGTGAATAATTTGCCTCTGAATATCTCTATATGCAATGCATTGACTATCAGTCGGAAGCAGGGACCTCTCTGGTTCAATTACGCCTTTGACTAGTGTAATGTTATGTTTGTTGTTACTTAGATTAAACATTAGCAATGTTAGCACATATGTGTGATTTTACAGGTACTTAGTGGTATCTATGTTTCATATGTTCAGGTAATAATTCGTATATTTTAGTCACAGTTATTATATGTGATTTTCTAGGATGATATTAACTATGTCTGTTGTATCTAACTTCGTTTCTTTGTTAGATGCATATGTATTGGTGTAGTACCAATAGATTTTCTATATATACAGCAGACCGATTTTCATGTGGCCGGTGGGAGAATTCGTACGTGCGTCAAGTAAGGGTCAGTGTTAGATAGAGAGACAGAGATAGAGGTACTTCTAACCGGCCACATGAAAATCGGTCTGCTGTATATATATATATATATATGTTCG
Organism: Amphimallon solstitiale; assembly: GCA_963170755.1. Taxonomy (NCBI): domain Eukaryota; kingdom Metazoa; phylum Arthropoda; class Insecta; order Coleoptera; family Scarabaeidae; genus Amphimallon; species Amphimallon solstitiale. The sequence goes on from OY720675.1 coordinate 200,229,124, forward strand.
GATGTTTCCGCGGTCGTAGTATGACGTTGTGGTTTTCCGGGTTTGGAACCGCGTAGTATTTGCTCTGTAGTCCCAAGAAGGACTGCTTGGTCGACGTTTCGATGAGATCTCACTCATCTTCTTCTGGACGATCGTGTTCGAATTGCAATCGGAGAATGCGGCTGGTTGTTGGTGCCTATATTTATATAAGTTGGCTCGCCGTGTGAACTGCCAATCAGAGCGCGCGCTTGAGTGGTAGTGGTGGGAGAGTTTGTGTCATTTCTTCGGTGATTGTCGTCAGCGCCTGTTGCCTGCGCTTGAGTTCTTTTACGGGATGTCGTTTTTGCTATGTACGATATTATCGGTTTCCACGTTTGCGGTAACCGTTGAGCATCATCCCGTTTATTAAGATTATGCGGTCGCTTCTCTATTTCTATGGCTTCTCTTGTTATTCGAGTAGGCAGGTGTTCGCTCTTAGCTATCGTCTTTGTGTGTTCGAAGTCGATGTTGTGGCCTGTCATTAATCGGTGTTGGGCTAACGACGATGTGGTGTCTTTCTTTAATACTGCATTTCGGTGTTCTTCTCGCCGAATATTGATTCGTCTATTTGTCTGACCGATGTAAGAAGATTCGCAGTCGCCACATGGTATTTCGTATACTCCTTGTTGTTCCAGCGGAATATTATCTTTCGGGTTAGGTAACACTTGGCTTATTTTCTTGTGGGTGGTAAATATTGTGTGTATTTTATGTTTCTTCAACGTTCTTCCTATTTTATCGGTTGTTCCTTTTATATAGGGGAGATATGCCTTTGTGGTTACCTCTTCTTGCTCTGCTGTCGTGCTGTTTTTAACGTGAATGGCCTTATTGATGCTTTTTTGCGAGAAACCGTTTGATGTTAGAATGTTTCTGATTTTGTGTGTTTCTTCTGCGACGTGTTCTTCGTCTGCTAATCTTCGTGACCTACTCACAAGGGTTTTAACTACCGATTGTAGTTGTCCCGGGTGGTGATGTGAGTGTGCGTTCAAATAGCGGTTCGTATGCGTGCTCTTTCTGTATACGGTATGCCCTAAACTGCCGTCCTCTTTTCTTATTACCAATACATCTAGAAATGGTAGTTTTCCCTCTTTTTCCGTTTCCATTGTGAATTTGATTTTAGGGTGTGTATTGTTTAGGTGTTCTAGGAAATACTGTAGTTTGTCTTGTCCGTGTGTCCAAATAATGAAAGTATCATCCACATATCTGAGCCACAGTTTAGGTTGGTATTCTGCTGATTCTATTGCTGTAGTTTCGAAATGTTCCATAAATAGGTTGGCAATGATTGGCGATAGTGGAGAGCCCATAGGTGCGCCTTCCGTTTGTTTGTATCGTTGGCCATCGAACATGAAGTACGTGTTTGACAGGCAGTGTTTCACTAAATTTATTAGATGCTCCGGTGGTCGGTATTTCTTCTCGATAATCGATATCGCTTCTGTTACTGGCACTTGTGTAAATAGAGAAGTCACATCGAAGCTCACTAATAAATCTGTCGGTTGAAGTTTTTGTGCTTTTATCACTTGTATAAAGTGGTCTGCATTCTTTATATATGATGATACTCCTTCTGCAAACGGTTGCAGTTGTTCGGCGAGGTATCTAGCAAGTGCCTGTGTTGGTGACCCTATCGAACTTACTATTGGTCTCAGCGGAGCGCCCTGCTTGTGAATTTTCGGCAGGCCGTACAGTTTCGGACATTTCGAGGATTTTTCTCTCGGTATGATTTTCTTCTTAATGTCATCACTGATAGGTGTAGCGTTGATTTTGTTTTTCGTCGTTTTCTCTAGGTATGTAGTTGGATCCGTCATTATCGGTTTGTAAGAAGGATCTTGTAACATTGTTTTTATCTTGTCGTTGTAATCTGTTTTGTTTAGAATAACCGTCGCATTGCCTTTGTCTGCTGGTAAAATCGTGATGGTTTCGTCGTTACTAAGTTCTTTCAGAGCTAGGTATTCATCTCTGGTTACGTTTCTCCTTGGTGGACGGGAATTTCGTAGAATAACGGACACATCTTGTCTAACTGTTTCTGCGTCATTAGGGTCTAATGCGTGAATGGCTGATTCTACGCCACATATGATGGTTTCTATCGGTATTCGAGAAGGAGCAATAGCGTAGTTGAACCCTTTCTCTAGTACACTTGTCGCAGCTGATGACAACGGCTTGCTTGAAAGGTTGTGAACTACTCGTAGAGGTTCTTGTCCGGGTACATTTGACTGTCGGTTTGTCTGGAGATAATTTATTTTCTTAATTTGCCTCTCTGTTCTCCAAGTAGCGTCGTTTTCGGCTCTAAATGCGGCCGATCTTTCAATTTTGTCCCATAGTAGCGGGTGTATTTCGGTACTTAGCCGTAAATGTAACTTGAAAAGTTGAACGTTCAAGTTATTGAGGGCTTTCATTGTGCGTTGGATAGCCTCCCGTACTAAGTCTAGGCCGGCTTTCTCAAGAATTCTTGATATTCTTGGTGATCTTGTGTGGTGAGATAATCGGCAACAGGTTGGTATTAGGTGTTCTTCACGACATCGACGGAGAAAGGATAAATCGCAAAGTAGCCGCGCTTTCTTCGTTCGCTGTTTCTCATACGATCTTGACAGTTGAAGAATATCCTCCCCGTATAGGCTTGTTAAATTTGTTCGGATGTTTCCGCGGCGTAACAAGCCTATACGGGGAGGATATTCTTCAACTGTCAAGATCGTATGAGAAACAGCGAACGAAGAAAGCGCGGCTACTTTGCGATTTATCCTTTCTCCGTCGATGTCGTGAAGAACACCTAATACCAACCTGTTGCCGATTATCTCACCACACAAGATCACCAAGAATATCAAGAATTCTTGAGAAAGCCGGCCTAGACTTAGTACGGGAGGCTATCCAACGCACAATGAAAGCCCTCAATAACTTGAACGTTCAACTTTTCAAGTTACATTTACGGCTAAGTACCGAAATACACCCGCTACTATGGGACAAAATTGAAAGATCGGCCGCATTTAGAGCCGAAAACGACGCTACTTGGAGAACAGAGAGGCAAATTAAGAAAATAAATTATCTCCAGACAAACCGACAGTCAAATGTACCCGGACAAGAACCTCTACGAGTAGTTCACAACCTTTCAAGCAAGCCGTTGTCATCAGCTGCGACAAGTGTACTAGAGAAAGGGTTCAACTACGCTATTGCTCCTTCTCGAATACCGATAGAAACCATCATATGTGGCGTAGAATCAGCCATTCACGCATTAGACCCTAATGACGCAGAAACAGTTAGACAAGATGTGTCCGTTATTCTACGAAATTCCCGTCCACCAAGGAGAAACGTAACCAGAGATGAATACCTAGCTCTGAAAGAACTTAGTAACGACGAAACCATCACGATTTTACCAGCAGACAAAGGCAATGCGACGGTTATTCTAAACAAAACAGATTACAACGACAAGATAAAAACAATGTTACAAGATCCTTCTTACAAACCGATAATGACGGATCCAACTACATACCTAGAGAAAACGACGAAAAACAAAATCAACGCTACACCTATCAGTGATGACATTAAGAAGAAAATCATACCGAGAGAAAAATCCTCGAAATGTCCGAAACTGTACGGCCTGCCGAAAATTCACAAGCAGGGCGCTCCGCTGAGACCAATAGTAAGTTCGATAGGGTCACCAACACAGGCACTTGCTAGATACCTCGCCGAACAACTGCAACCGTTTGCAGAAGGAGTATCATCATATATAAAGAATGCAGACCACTTTATACAAGTGATAAAAGCACAAAAACTTCAACCGACAGATTTATTAGTGAGCTTCGATGTGACTTCTCTATTTACACAAGTGCCAGTAACAGAAGCGATATCGATTATCGAGAAGAAATACCGACCACCGGAGCATCTAATAAATTTAGTGAAACACTGCCTGTCAAACACGTACTTCATGTTCGATGGCCAACGATACAAACAAACGGAAGGCGCACCTATGGGCTCTCCACTATCGCCAATCATTGCCAACCTATTTATGGAACATTTCGAAACTACAGCAATAGAATCAGCAGAATACCAACCTAAACTGTGGCTCAGATATGTGGATGATACTTTCATTATTTGGACACACGGACAAGACAAACTACAGTATTTCCTAGAACACCTAAACAATACACACCCTAAAATCAAATTCACAATGGAAACGGAAAAAGAGGGAAAACTACCATTTCTAGATGTATTGGTAATAAGAAAAGAGGACGGCAGTTTAGGGCATACCGTATACAGAAAGAGCACGCATACGAACCGCTATTTGAACGCACACTCACATCACCACCCGGGACAACTACAATCGGTAGTTAAAACCCTTGTGAGTAGGTCACGAAGATTAGCAGACGAAGAACACGTCGCAGAAGAAACACACAAAATCAGAAACATTCTAACATCAAACGGTTTCTCGCAAAAAAGCATCAATAAGGCCATTCACGTTAAAAACAGCACGACAGCAGAGCAAGAAGAGGTAACCACAAAGGCATATCTCCCCTATATAAAAGGAACAACCGATAAAATAGGAAGAACGTTGAAGAAACATAAAATACACACAATATTTACCACCCACAAGAAAATAAGCCAAGTGTTACCTAACCCGAAAGATAATATTCCGCTGGAACAACAAGGAGTATACGAAATACCATGTGGCGACTGCGAATCTTCTTACATCGGTCAGACAAATAGACGAATCAATATTCGGCGAGAAGAACACCGAAATGCAGTATTAAAGAAAGACACCACATCGTCGTTAGCCCAACACCGATTAATGACAGGCCACAACATCGACTTCGAACACACAAAGACGATAGCTAAGAGCGAACACCTGCCTACTCGAATAACAAGAGAAGCCATAGAAATAGAGAAGCGACCGCATAATCTTAATAAACGGGATGATGCTCAACGGTTACCGCAAACGTGGGAACCGATAATATCGTACATAGCAAAAACGACATCCCGTAAAAGAACTCAAGCGCAGGCAACAGGCGCTGACGACAATCACCGAAGAAATGACACAAACTCTCCCACCACTACCACTCAAGCGCGCGCTCTGATTGGCAGTTCACACGGCGAGCCAACTTATATAAATATAGGCACCAACAACCAGCCGCATTCTCCGATTGCAATTCGAACACGATCGTCCAGAAGAAGATGAGTGAGATCTCATCGAAACGTCGACCAAGCAGTCCTTCTTGGGACTACAGAGCAAATACTACGCGGTTCCAAACCCGGAAAACCACAACGTCATATATATATATATATATATATATATATATATATATATATATATATATATATATACAGGCTGAGTTTTTTATCTTGAGACTACGGAATATCTGTAAACCACTGCATCAAATCAAAAAAAGATCTTAATAAGATTTATTATAATGTAGGGATCTCAATGAATGGTGCTGAACTCGATCTCCCACCTAACCCCCCCCCCCCAGAGTGGGAGGGGGGACAAATTTGAAATCTTAAATTGGAACCCCCATTTTGTATAGCAGATTTGGTTTCTACGCTATCAAGTATGTACGTTCTGTTTGAAACTTTTTTTGTATTCGTTACGGATTGCGCTGTAATCGCAAAAAACATGATTGTGAACGTCTAGAGAAAATACACAAATAAGTGAAGCAAGCAAACATGATTTTGTGTTTTTTTTATTTTAACATAAACTAACATTTCAAGAAGCCATGTGTTCGAAACTGTACCCCTCCACTTCGATAGATTTATTTATTCGCAATTGGAATGCTATTCAATGATACAAAACCGTACTTTATTCAGTACTTGACAAGCTGTTAATACTTACACATTGTCCGATCCCCATTTAGATTATTAATTATTAATCCAATACAAATTAGTTAGTGTTGAATATTTGAACAATAATGGAGGATATAACATTACAAGGGAGAATTGAAATGATTTACATCTATGGAGAAAGTGGTAGGAATATCGATGATGCTGTTAATCCTTATTCACAATGTTTTTCCGAAAAGGTGCGTTTGCGCGCTTCTTTTTACCGAGTCGTTCAACAGTTCTCTAGCGAAGGAACTGCACAGCCAAGAAAACGTAATCGGCGAAAAACAATTGCTGGAGAAAATAATGAAATCACGGTATTAGCTGCAGTAGCTAATAATCCGCACATTAGTACTCGAGAAATAGCTCGCGGATCAGGAATTTCTCAGTCCACTATCTGACAAATATTGAAGCGTAGGAAATATCATCCATATAGAGTTTCCTTGCATCAAGAACTTCATGGCGATGATTTGCAAAATGGAGTGCGATTTTGTCAATTGGCGCTTCAACGGATACAAGATAATCCCAATTTTGTTGCTCGAGTATTATTTTCTGACGAGGCGACATTCACAAATCATGATACGGTAAATCGGTACAACATACATTACTGGAGTATCGAAAATCCCCATTGGTTGCGCCAAGTTGAACAACAACATCCTTGGAACGTAAATGTTTGGTGTGGAATAATTGGCAATAAGCTTATTGGTCCATATTTTATCGATGGAAACTTAAATGATGAAAAATTTCGAAACATCTTGCAGAACGAACCTCCAGTGTTACTTGAATACCTTCCCTTGGACGTACGACAAACAATGTGGTTCCAAAATGACGGTTGTCCAGCACATTATTCAAGAATAGCACGAGAAGTATTAGTTCGAGCCTACAATAGCCAATGGCTTGGAAGAGGTGGTCCAGTGTCTTGGCCTGCAAGATCGCAAGATCTTACTTCATCTGACTTCTTTTCGTGGGGTCACTTAAAGTCTGAAGTTTATACAGAAGTGCCAACCACGAGGGAAAACATGATTCAGCGAATAACCAACGCTTGTACAAGGATTACGCCGGGAACACTTCTCAATTGTGTGCAATCATTCCAATTGCGAATAAATAAATGTATTGAAGTGGAAGGGCCATTTTCGAACACATTTTCTGAAATGAGTATGATAGAGTAAAGTTCATCGTTGTTGAATGGCTTTTTGAAATGTTATTTAATGTTAAAATAAAAAAAACTCAAAATCATGTTTTCTCTTTTTTGAGTGTTTTTTCTAGACGTTGGGATTACAGCGCAATCTGTTACGAATCGAAAAAAAAATTTCAAACAAAAACTACATACTTGATGGCGTAGAATCCGAATCTGCAATACAAAATGGGGGTTCCCATTTAAGATTTCAAATTTGTCCCCCCTCTCACTCTGGGGGGTGAGGTTGGGGATCGAGTTCGGCACCACTTAGTGAGCCCCCTACATTATAACAAATTTTATTAAGATCTTTTTTTGATTTGATGCAGTGGTTTAGAGATATTCCGTTGTCTCAAGATAAAAAACTCAACCTGTATATATATACTGCGCCACGAGGGCCTGAGTTCATATCTACTTAAACGTCTTGATCTCTTCAAGTAACAGTTGAAATAATACATCTTTCTCCGGCAGTTCGGAAATGAATGTGTAAATTTGAATTTTAATTATTTTTAAAATACTGTTTTTCTTAGCGTAGAAATATCTAAATTGATTTTTCTGCTTCGCGCTGAGTAAATTAATTAGGAAATTTTATCACAAAAATTTGCCCACGATGAGATTTGAACTCATGACCTTCTTAATGCCGTTAAGACGCGCTATCCAACTGCGCCACGAGGGCCTGAGTTCATATCTACTTAAAGGTCTTGATCTCTTCAAGTAACAGTTGAAATAATACATCTTTCTCCGGCAGTTCGGAAATGAATGTGTAAATTTGAATTTTAATTATTTTTAAAATTCTGTTTTTCTCAGCGTAGAAATATCTAAATTGATTTTTCTGCTTCGCGCTGAGTAAATTAATTAGGAAATTTTATCACAAAAATTTGCCCACGATGAGATTTGAACTCATTACCTTCTTTATGCCGTTAAGACGCGCTAACCAACTGCGCCACGAGGGCCTGAGTTCATATCTACTTAAACGTTTGTTGTCTGACACTCTGTATGTTTCACCATTTATTTAATACTATTTATATTTTATACCAAATTTTAACACCTTTGTAACATACGTTTTCTTCAAATACACAGGTATGAAAAGCAATAAACCGAAACGTCACAAAGCTATAACAACGTTTCATTTGAATATCCGATAACCCTAATTCTGTCATTTAGGACAGTAATTATCTTGTTAATCAAGAATTACGAAATAGTGCAATATATCATGAGTTACAAAACTAAAATTCATTTAATTTTAAAGCCAGTATTACCTCCAAAGATTTCTTTGTCGAGTAATACTAAAATGAAGACATATTCTGGTAATTTTCAATAATCTTTAACTTTTGGCTTATATTACTTTCAAAAAATATACTTTTACCGATTATACTGTTATACTTTTTGTAGTGATTTTTCAAATGTTTAGAAACTAATTATTAACTTGTAAATCGAAACTTTTACCGTCATTTTTTATCATTACAATCACGTATTGGCTGTTTTGCGAATGTTTGAACAGTAGTAAAACAGTGTTAGAAATGTTACATCTAGAAAGAAAGACTTGAGGTTAGGAAATATGAAACTATCAGTGGTTTAAAATATTGGATAAATGTGATGATAACGATGGCTACTATTAGAAGTAAATTGTCCCATGGGACGCTAATGTTAAGAGAAAAAATACGCTTCTTAAAACTTACCCTTTTTATAGAAAAAAAAACTGTATAACGGCAGTTATTTTTGTAAAACACGGACTCGCAACATCCACTTGGCTATAGAAGATCATAAAAGTAAACAAACGATCAACCGGCGCCATACATTGTTTAAAATTTGTGCCAAAAGTTGGCGTGACGGTAATGTTAGTGCTCTTAGGTATATTTCGTAAATATTTAAAAACAAAGAAATACCGCTATATCTTTGAAATTTTACATAAACATGGCGATGAAAGAATGTAAAAAAAATTAATTTTATAGGATATATACAAGATATGATAAATATATAAAGCCAAATTTGAAAAACTGAAAAAGTATAACGTGACGGTAATGTAAAATGGAATATTTAAAGTTTAAAAATAAAAGGAGATAGCAATTTTACGTTACTATTTTTCTTTAAATTGACACACCATAACGTAATATACCTACCTAAAAAAAATTAGTACGCCCTAATATCATTTTAGATAGGATTGTAGTTATAGGGTATATGTAAAGTTGAAGGTTATTGAAAAAGATCCATTTATCAATTAGATATGAATCACTGAATGTTTAAGTAAACCAAGTACTTATTTGTTACACAATTAAAAAAAAAGTAATATTTAAATATTCTATTGTTACTTTTAGCAATGATAAGTTTGAATATTATTTTTAAAAGTAGGTACTTATCCATTTCAGAAGTTCCTAAAGACTTGACTGGATACAAATTTGTAGACGACACTTTGAATGTAAATGCGAGTTTGTGCTAGATTATATAACACATCATTTTATCAGCGACAAAATAAATTCACCTGCAGTATGTGTCTGTTATTTTGGGTGCTCCTGGATACTTCATTGGTTGTGATCCGGCTAGATATATTTCTTCGTTTTATGGATTCTTCAGATATGAGTTTAATTAATTTTTGATGTTGTTATGTTACATTTTCATGGTAGTTAATATACAGCATTTTTACTTGCACTACAATTGAGAATAATGATATTTGCTTTATTCAACACACATAAGTATCACCTGAAGTTCTGCCATTACCAAAATTAAGTATTCATCTAGAAGATCTATGCACGAAAATACGTCCTATTGGGATCGTCGTGCATTCATGTGTAACAAATTAGTTATTCACAGTGCCACTTGACATTCTCAGGAAGAATATTAAAAAGCTTTAGCACATGAGCTTGTACACGTTTAATATCTATGTACGCCTTGCAACCTCATCTAATATTTACGACAACATAAATCATATATCTAATTTGGTATTCTTCTTTTGTAATTTCACCAACCGAAATAAGTTCGTTTACGTATAAAGCGAAAAGCCGCTAAGTAATTTAATAACTATGAAAATACCACGATTAAAAACACTTTTTAATTACATGTTTTAAGAAGAAATAAATCTAATAATAGAATGTAATCGGACTATTAAATAATCAGAACAAAGGCACTTATCGCAGTTCACTTTAACAATTTGCACTGGAAAATCCACAGCTTCAAATTAAATTTTCTATCTTTTGCGTCAATGAAAAGACAATGAAATATATTTAAAGGTCAGGGCATAATATTAGATGGATACCTATATTTATCTTACAATTAGATCAGGTGCTGTGCAGCTTATAAAAATATAATCGTAATTTGTTGAAAGTTCAACAGTAGCTATAGTCCAATTTATATAGAAGTCGACTTACGTCATATTAAATTATGACGTCACATTCTAGCTTTGGTGTCATAGCGCATGCTTTGACGTACGACTCTGACTAACTAGTTATTTATGGTTATGTTTAAAGGTTTGGCATTATTTTGCAAATTGTAGTTGTGATGACAGGATTGTGTGGAAAAATAAAATTATTCTGGATTTAATATACCGCACTACCATTTATATAGTATTATATAATTATAATTTACATTAATTTTTTATTGTAATACTGAATTATTTAAATACAGCCAATTGAGTGAAATATTATCTATATACTTACTACAGCAGTGATTATACTAAAATAAATAAAAACTGTAGCAATAGTATCGTGATCATTTATAAGACTCATGCAATTCTTCTGTTTCATTATTACCAGGACTGAAGTTTGATTTCTGGAATATAATATCTTAACAAACTTTACTAGCACTCATAAAACTAGTACTAAACAGTAAATACCTGTTATTTATGCAATATTTCTTTAGATATGCCAATGCTAAATGCAATCATTGTATAAACAAGTGATGCCCTAAATGAATACTAAATTACTTTATTCATGATCTTTATAACATAATTAATAATACATCTTAATTTCCAATGCATACATGAAGGAGTTATTTAAAATATATAGTTTTTTCTATTTCGGTGCTATAAAGTTCACTTTACGACACCCGTTTTGGTTGCATAATGTATTACTTTATCGCACGCTAATTTTGTTGTTTTGACGTTGGTAACAAAAAAAATGGAACCAAATGATATTTAAATGTCAAAATATAAGCCTTTAATATAACAAACATGTGCAATAGAATTGTACAAAAAATAAAAAGCACACATGCTAACATTTTATTTACTAATTAACAATATAAATTGTTAAGCAGATTTGGATGATAAGTTTTCTGATGCTACTATTGAAATTTACTTCCAATGTTGAATAGTACAACTGTTATAAAAGTTTGTTTTTGATAAATATGTCCAGACTATGTTGGCGAAAGATTTCGTAAATTGTCTTCTGCTATTTTGCGAATCTATGGGGGCGTGCAATTATTTATTTCGTCCTTTTTGTTGATAATTTGAAATAATTTATTGCATAAATCAGTCTGAATTTTAATCATAATTACATATAACACCGCCTATATTCAAATATTTAAAATGTTCTACTTAAAAATCAAAGTAACCAACTTCAAAAAAACAAAATTTCTAAAATGTTCGAACAAAACATGTCTCTCATTCTAAGCTTTTTTGAACTTTTAATAACCAAAATAGAAAAAATAGTATAAAATATACGTTTAATAACACATTTTGCGCACTTGTTCTTTAGAAAACTCGCCTAGCGGCTCGTTTTCTAAACTTAAACGCGTGCGCAAAAATCGTGTGTTATGAAACTTGTAGTTTATAGAGGGGTTCACACTGATGCAATTAGTTGCTGCAATTCCAGTTTTATGAAAAGTTGCACGAAAATTCGCGTTCACACTATGCAATTTGTTGCAGCAATTTATCGCATGTGAAAAGTTGCTCGTATTAGAGCGTGTTCTATTTTCTGAAAAAATTGCATGCGAATTTTTAGTAACTTTTACGCTGCCAACCTGTCTTATGAAATGTACCAAAGCACATGTATTATTTTTCATCACTATACATTGAAAGTAATGATGACATATAATTATTTCATGTTGGTAGTCCCACAAAAAAAAAATGCATTTGTGAAGAATTGCTTGTACTTCCTGATCAGTGTGAACCAACCGTGCAACTCTTAAAAATTTCCCCGTTCATGCAACTTTTCACATGCGATAAATCGCTGCAACTAATTGCATCAGTGTGAATTCCTCTTAATATACTAATGGATTTAATAGTAATAAATCTCTAGTTCAAAAATGTGCTAACGTATTTATTATTACATGCACGTGTAGCAATAAAAAAAAGAAAAATTTACTACAACAGAGCAGTTCCTATATCAATATAATTCCTAATAATAATCTTTTTACCTTTTTTTGTTATGATTTCCTTTGATAATTGATATAAAGGGAAATATAGTTTACACGAAAAATATAAGTAGATCTTTTTCAAAATTTGCTGCTTTTAAACATAAAGTAATTCCGCAATTGGTTGTAGATTTATATGTGTATTCAAAGAATATTACATAGGTAGTATCTATACACCGAAAGCTAATATTTTTCAACTTTCAGATATTTCTTGAAGGTACTAGATCTGGTAAGTCATATGGTATGACAGGCTTTAAATATTTGGTTTGAATCCTCAACCATTTTGTCAGCTGAATAATAATGGTTTACATCTAAAATTTAAAATAAAAAACACTTTCTTTTTAGGTAAAAGATAACGTGATTTAATATTTTTATGAACTAACATATATTGATAACATATATTACTCACTCTTTCTTCTTATTTTATAGGTTACAGCCCTTCTTACATATAAAAATTAAAAAATAGACATATTTTAAACGTAGTAATGTTTCTAATTCAAATCTGCGTCTTGCTCACCTTTTTAGATTACAATATTTCTGTATTCTAACTAGCACTTTACCGCATATACTTTTTTATTTTAAATATGCATGGACAGTATCTAAAACTTAAATAGGTTGTAACTGAGATACCGAAAAATCTCCCTTAACACCTGAGCTGAAGTGTAATACATTCATCTAAAATAATTTATATAATTAATGATATTTATGATACTAGCCTGTTCGACAGACGTTATTCTGCCCTTTACGGTAGGTGGCGCGATGAGTATTTTACCAAAAAAATAGCGCCATCTATCACACGGCCACATATACCAAAACAAGTTTGTTGATCACATGAACATATTGTGTACACTTATTCTCGACCACAGCGCCACCTATCGGAACCAAGGACAGATACAAACCATCGTCTCGACATAACAAATTTTAATATATTGTGTTAAAACATATACCTACCTGTATAGCTTTCCAACTGTAGAACAGATTTAGTTGATGCGACATTATATATTGTTAGTTATATTTATATTAAAAACATATTATTGCTATCCCATTACGTGTTTTTCTTATGTCAAAAAATCCAGACAGAATATCCAACATGCAAATAAATTTTTATTGCCACGGATTTTACTTTATAGATGACGTAAAAACTGAACTATATAGATGTTGTACAATTTATCTTACCAAACATCACTGGGCAGTCATTAATGTAAAAAATGAAAACTTGATTAAATGAGACAAAATAAACGTCAGGGACTGTTTGTCTATGTAGAAAAACCTTGAAATAATTGAAGGATAACTACATTATAGTGAAAAAACTAAAATTAACAATTTAAATTTTGACTTACAACATGTTTCACATACATGCTATCCAAATAGTATTTTGACATTACAAAAGTATTTTTTTACATAGAATTTATATGTTATTCAGCTCATTTCGAGATTTGTCTTTTAATGTCTTATTTTAAATGCTGGTCGCAGTTGAGTTTGACTTTATCAGGACTATATTTCTTAATTCAATAATGTATGCAGGTATAATTTTTTCAATTTATTTGAATATTTTTTTATGTATATAGGATTATTAGGGTGAATTGGTAACATCTTAAACAATGTCCAGGGGTTATTACTTGCAAGTAATTTTTGCGTCCGTCTGTTTCTCAACACTTCCTTTTGCGAGTGAGACAAATGCACAGAAAAAGAAAGCATTTTCTCTGTGCATTTATCTCAAATTTTAATTTGTTCGTTATTTTTGTGTATTTAGGTAATCTTATTTATTATTTAACAAATCTGTTATAATTTATGAGGCATTACACACGCTTCTATTATCAAACGATTAATATACTCTGTTTCTAACATTCTGGATTTCCTAGAGTTACTTTTCTTATATAAGCAATCTTGATTGTTTGGGTAATATGCGTGATATTATTTTCTTACACCAAGTTAGAAATATTATTCTTTTAGGTAAGCATTTACATATTTTGTTAGAAGATTTCGTAACTGTCTTCAGCTATTTTCCAAATCTCTTGGGGCTTACAATTATTTATTTCGTCCATTTCACTCTTTCTTTAAAATAATTTAGTAGGAACGAAAATAGTCTGCATTTGAAATTTAACATGACACCGAATACCGTCGATATTCAAATATTCAAAATCTCCTAGTTAACCAACTAAAGTTTTCGAAGAAACACGTCGCGGCTCGTTTTCTGAACTTCATCTCATCTGATGAAACTTGTATTATAATATACTAATACATAGGTAGATAATGTACATTACTGTATATATTGTATGTTAGAATTGTCTTTCTAAGATGGCTGTAGTATATGCTATGTAAAGCATATGATTTACAGATTGACTCCAACATTTAAGAGACAAATTGTGTGAGATAAAGCTAATCTTGGAAAGAAATTCGTGTATTACCATAAGATTCACATTGCTCTTAGTTTTGTACATGTATTGTCGTGTTTAATAGATAATATTTACCGATTTTTAGTTTTCGTTTTGTTCATGATTTTAATATTTCTTTAAATTTAAGCAATATTTTTTTCTTTGTCCTTATATGTCCCTAGGGGTAGTTTTTAAGTACACTGTTGGCATTATAACTTCTTACAACATATATTCCAACATTAGTATAATCGTGGTTAGCAATAAAATATTATTAAAACTTAAAATTAACTTTTTGGATTTGTCTAATAAAATAGTGCATTTAAATGATATACAGGGTTACCTTTAAATAGGTACCAGGCTATCTGAATCTGAATAATACGTATAAATGTCTAACTGGAAATCAAAAAAGAAATTTATTTGTAATAAAATGGAATAGTTACAACCTTTGTTAGAGAAATAAATAGCAATTGAAAAGATCTTTTAGGGATGTTTTTTTTATCGGCATCCTCGGTGCATTACCATGTTTTTTTCCCCGTTAAATATAAGTATATTATTTTGAAACCTAAATTCCTCTGCCTGAAAGTTATTATGTTTGTATATTAACTGCGATAGGCTCGGACTCGAGGAAAGAAAAACAATTTCTCGTCACTGCGTTCACATTGGACCACGATTATTTTTGTACAGGCATTACTCATATTTTTCTTTCACCTCCTCTTTTAATGACGCTATTTAAAAGTAACCCTATATATTCATATTTCATCATAAGTAACGAGTATTGAATTCGAAAGTAACGGATAGTTACAAGTACTGAAAAGTACCTGAATCCAACATCACCAGTAGTGGTGTTGCAAATGTTACGAAAGTATTCGTTACTCGATAAAATCCGAAGTAACGATTACTGGTTTCAAATAATCCTTACTTTTTCAAATAAACATTTTCAATATATATAACTTTTGGAATACATTCTTGTCTGAAATATGGTATTTGCGTAGGTCGATTTCAAAAAGTTTTGTTTGAACTTATTGTATTGATGCAATGTAAAATAAATTTTGTGCTATGTACTACATTCTACATTTATTTCTGTGACTTAATATCGGACTCCGGGATTTTTATGGTTTTATGATAGAATATCTGGCCTATCGTAAATAAAATGGGGACTCCTTTAAAACTACTTTAGGCTTTGGCATTTTACTTTTAATTTTAAGTTGGAATGTTTTGTGTGATACTTTTAACGAATTTTATTTATTTAACGTAATATATATTAAAATTAGTATATAAGTGACATTTTGTATGTACCATATTCCCGGACCGCACATTTGAACGAGTACTCGGTAACGAATAAAAAGTAAGGGATATTGAATTCGAAAGTAACGAATAGTTACAAGTACTGAAAAGCAACCGAATCCAATATCACTAATCACTAGGAGTCAATGCTAGAGTAAAATCGTTTTCGGAAGACACCAAGCTGCATGAGAAGATCCCAGAACATGAATGTTAATCACTTCAAAAGCATGGGTTGACTAGCGGCTGCATTAGCACATATATTTAAAAGTCAAACTTTGTACTCGATATTTTGTGAGATATGTACATTATGCAGCAGACATTTCAAAATATTATATTTATTATATTAATTTACTACGAAATTTAATTTCATACAACAGTATTTAATTTATTATATTTTGGTTAAATTTCTGAAATAGGCTTACTAAAAAAGAAACAAACATTTTAGATACAAATTTAATTTCGTTACAACTTTTACATATATTTATAACAGTCTTAATGATATTGTCGATACAAACGTATGTAATTTACGTACATCATAAAGTTGTTTGCCTAATTCTTGAAAACGAGTTTATAAATCCGTTGTTCATATTTACTTACATAATTTCAATTATGATAACATTACAAATATTGTCAATGCACAATGAAAATGAGTTTGCTACAATAAAATTAACCTTCATCGGATGAAAGATCAAATATATCTCCTCTCAATCACCATCAAAATTTATAATAAAATCCTAGCAATATTCGTTCATTACATGTTCTTTTCTAATATATTCATTTTCGCCGACAATAAAATTTCCTCCTTTTTCCATCACATATCCTTCGCGAATAATACAGCATATAGTTGCTCTTGAAATACCAATTGTCTCCGCAACAGTGTCCAAAATTATCCCTAGAAACAACATGATTTTGTTGTTCAATAATTCTTTGAAATATACGACTAAAAATAATATATATATACAGGGCGAGTCAACTACGCGGGTAAGGCCGATTGTGCCTTTACGAGTAAAGATATTTCGAAGCGGTTTTTTTCTTGTGGTAGCTGTTCATTAGGGGCACATTTTAAAAATATTTTGTATTATACAGAGTGTTCCATAACTTGGTGGCTAACCATAGTTATAGTTTTTTAAATGGAACACCCTATATATTATTGCATTTTTGAATTCCCCGTATAATTTTTAGTCAAAAAGTTATAAGATAGTATAGGCCTAAAGTGTAAAGTTTTTGACTTATTCCCATTTTTCTGAAAAATTCAATGTTTGTATAAAATTATATTTCTCGAAAACGACGTATTAGATGGACAAAATTTTTTGCAGTTTTGTTTACAATAAGAGGTCCTCATAGAAGCATGTTTTACTTTTTTACAGTTACTAACTGCATGTGCAGGAAACTGGTTTAAAATTAGATGACACGTTTTTGTATAAAAGTCATTTTTTTTAATGGAACAGCCTGTATATCAGTTCATTTTTGAATTGTTTATTAAATTTCATGTCAGAAACATGTAAAACGTTAATACTTTAAAGGTGACTATTACAGAGTTATTGTCGTTTTTTTATATGCTTTTGTTAGTTTTTGCAAAAAAGTCAATTTTTTAAAATGGAACACCCTGTATATTATTTCATTTTTGAATTTATTATTAAATTTCACATCAAAAACATGTAATACGTTAATACTTTAAAAGTGACTATTACTGAGCTATTGTCTCTTTCTGATATAATTTTGTGAATTTTGAGGTGTTAATTAATATAGTATAGTATTGACAAAATTGTATCAAAAAGAGAAAATAGCTCAGTAATAGTCACTTTTAAAGTATCAACGTCTTAAATGTTTTTGATGTAAAATTTAATAAGAAATTCAAAAATGAAATAATATACGTGTTCCATTTGAAAAAATTGACGTTTTTGCAAAACTAACAAAAGCATATCAAAAAACGACAATAACTCTGTAATAGTCAATTTTAAAGTATTAACGTCTTACATGTTTCTGACATAAAATTTAATAAACAATTCAAAAATCAACTGAAATACATTTAAAAAAATTGACTTTTATACAAAAACGTGTCATCTAATTTTAAACGAGTTTCCTGCACATGCAGTCAGTAACTGTAAAAAAATAAAACATGCTTCTATTAGGACCTCTTATTATAAACAAAACTGCAAACATTTTGTTCATCTAAACATTGAATTTTTCAGAAAAATGGGAATAAGTCAAAAACTTTACACTTTAGGCCTATACTATCTTATAACTTTTTGATTAAAAATTATACGGGGAATTCAAAAGTGCAATAATATATAGGGTGTTCCATTTAAAAAACTATAACTATGGTTAGCCACCAAGTTATGGAACACTCTGTATAATACAAAATATTTTTAAAATGTGCCCCTAATGAACAGCTACCACAAGAAAAAATTCGCTTCGAAATATCTTTACTCGTAAAGGCACAATCGGCCTTACCCGCGTAGTTGACTCACCCTGTATATGAAAGATTAATGCAATTATATTCAAAAGAAATATTAGAGTAAATTCATTTTCACCGTTTTACTTGTTTGATGAACGTTATTCCTATAAAAATACAATGTTTAATTTAAAACAAACGTGAATTTGCAACAGGTAGATACTAAATATTGTAATACTTACATAGATAAAAACTTATAGTCCAAATATTTTTGAAAAGAACTGATATTCTATGAAATACACTAATAAATGCTACGTATAACATCCAAAGCACACGTTCAGCACAGCACAGACTAACTGACAAATTTTATGGTCAGTTGTTTTCGCACTAACTCTACATGCTAGAACTATGTCTATTTCTCACGTTTGGGACCCAGTTTTCTTTCTATATTCGAAAATCTCGCTGATGTCTTCCGAAAGTAAGTTTACTCTACACACTTGTTTGGTGTAATAGCCGCATTTATAAATTCCAATCCTACCACAAAAAATATTATCCCGATTCTTTTATACATCCTATATTTGCTAATTGTACCGATCAATCAATTAATGATTGATTGTTAACTTCTTATGGAAAGCACAAAAAATATCAGTTGGGTAAGTATGATACACCTACACTGATATATTGGAGGCAAATAACAATGGTAAGGTACACGTTTTTAGAGTCAATTTGTATTTCCTTCGAATACCAATAGCTAATTAATTTTCAATTAACGCAAAAACTAATATTCATTAAATATTATAAGAACCATAACAAATTTGTTGCATATTGTTAGTACACTTACTTTCTCGAGAATGTTTAAGGTTCTACATGATTTCAAAATATTACGTAGGATATTATTATTCTTGGTAGTAAAGAAATTCATTTCCTTGCTAGCATACTCCAACTGCATACTATAAATCTAAAGATTTTTTTAATTGCCCGCTAACGTTATCTGAAGTAGTACTGAAAGATCTCGTTTCTCTGCATGTGACATTTTCATTTTTCTGTTTCTACACTCAGAGAACGCGAGCCTGCGATACGTATAGCCGTTCATGTATTAAATCACGACCGAATAGGCGTCTATAACAATTTCTCTCCTATCTCTTACTCTTAATTGCTTTATGTTAATACAAACCTCTATAAACATTTATTTTAAGATAGTGTTTAATTGAAAAGAGATCACTTTCCGGCCGATGAAAGTTAGGATATGGGAATACTTTGCAAGTATTTAATGGTCGTGAAATGTTCTGGTAATGTATCAATTCATTCTTTCTATATTATTGTCTACGGTAATAAATTACTGAACTAGGTGTGTTAACTTCGTTGTCTACATTATTGGTCCGTGGATTGAAATAGGATAGAAAATTAATTACAGAAAGTCAATATAGTTATTATGTATTATTCACTCATGCAAAGATGGTTTTTAAAAATAAGTAAGCACTGCAAATTAGAAAAACTTATATGTGGCAATGAAATAATTGATTTATGGAAATACTTAGCAATTTATGCGGATTTAATACCAGTTTCAAGGCAGGACGGCAAACTTTGTTTACATGAACAAAGTTGTTAATACTTGGCTAATAACGACGGTTTATTAAATGTAAATTTTTCGTCAAGTTTTACTATCTTACCGCCAATAATTAAAGTTAAACCAATGAACTGTTTTAAATGTATATGCACATATTATAAAAAATCAAAATATCTGTATTATTTACTATTTAAGTGTTTATTCAGATACCGGAAACTGTTATTAGTAGCTGCTGATGAGATGAAATCAACAGCCGTCTAATTGACTCGGGATAACGTAATAATGAAATGAAACGCTTTACGTATAAGAATTGCAATCTAGGCCACATTGGATTAATCAAACATAATAAATTAAGCTCAGAACTAGAACTAAATATTTAAAAAAGGCAGGATTTTCGACTACAATATTCGAATCCATAAAATGCAGTACGTCCTTTTTGAATTAGTCCCATCTCGATAACCAATTTCTTCTTGAAGCGTATTACATTACTAGTTACAAGACTAACAAAACAATATATTATTGTTTTGTTAGTCTTAATTGAATTCATTTTGTACTAGTAACATAAAGTTACAATGCTATCGAAGCAGCATCAGCAATGAGGGGCAGTTGTAAATGTTTAAAATTCATATTTGTCATTTATCTTCTTCAAATTGATTCATATACAAGCACGTTACATATTTATATAATAAGATTCCAAGATTTGTTATTTCTATGTCTAATATCTGTAATGTAATCCACTATTTCCTTACAATGTGTACAAAATCAGTCTGCATATTTGGAGTTGAACTGAAGTACTTCTCCAAATATTTTTCCATTTCCTTCAATCTGCTGGAAATTCCACGTTTCTCTTTTGAGCAGCTTTCCTTATTTCCTCCATCAATATTTTTTTGCGTATTCATCTTGTTGTGCTTTTGCTAGGTTTTGATTGCTTTGTTTTGTTTGACAATTCTGTCCACTACCAACCTCCTATATGGCTACACTAATGCAATTGTCCTTCTATTTTTTGTTTGACATACTTTACAATTAAATGTTCTCTAATAGTTGAGCTATTAATCCTGTCTCTCCTTGTTTCAGTGCCGGACTTTTGCGGGAACCATCATTTCTGTTGATGTTATTGTTTCTGTCTATCTTTTTGTCATCTCTAGGTTTCTGATCCACATGTAGTAGCTGGTGAAACGATCCATTTAAAAATAGATATTCTCACATCCCTAGGAATGTCATACTTGCCCAAGAAGCTGTTTTTGTGGACCTGTACATCCTTTCTCCTTTTCCTATTCTTCTCTTTACTTTCTCTTTTGTTGTTCCATATTATAAAATTATTGATCCCAAATATTAAAATTTTTCTAATTTCTCGATTGCATTCCCTGCTAAATATATCATGTCTGGTTTGTTGGATCAGAGTACCATGATTTTCGTTTTTTTCTATACTAATGTTCATGTTTATTTTTCTCAGCGATTATTTCGTAAATTTCGAGGCTGCTATTCAACGTATTTTTATTTTTAGCTGTTAACAACTGCGTATCACACTTCAATTAATGCAACTTCCAGTAACCGATCTCGTAAAGTGTTGCTTTCTTCTTTGCTTCCTTTACTGCTTCGTCTAATATTTCACTAAATAATAACGGGCTCAGCATACATTCCTGCCTGACTCTAGCTGTTATCTTGAATTTTGTTGATGCTTCTTTTCTGATTTTCTTAATTTTATATAGTTGGTTGTTTCTTTGTATAGGCTATGAATTCCGTTTATTATTATTTGGTAGTTTCTTTTTTTCTAAGAATACTTCGTGTATTCTCTCATTCGATTTTATCGAAAAGATTTGGGAGGCTTGGAAAATTGTACTTTTTTTTCACATTTTATGACTTTGTGTGATGCTTGTCCTAAAATTCTTGTCACAGAAGTGAAGCACAGCTGTAAGGCAGTTTGAAAAAATAATGCACCATGTTTTATTGGATATAAAGCTATTTATAGTTTCACTGAATAGCAGGGACTTCTGTACCCCCACATTTTCTAGTTTCAGAAAGCTTCATATTACATGTAATATTTTCTTTCTCAATAAAAACAACTACTATAGGCCAAGCAAATTATCCCACATTATTCACATCACTCAGAAATATACTCACATAATGCATAAGAGCTTTTTGTTGCAAATTTAACTTCGCTGATGTTACCACCAACTTGTGTCAAAAAAACAAAATGAAGCTGTGTGTTAATGATATTTTCAAGGTGTGACAAATCGTTCTTATTTAACTACTCTCTGGACTTAATAATGATAGCATGACAAACCAACATTAAAGATCTGGGTGTGTTATTTGATTCCCGCTTGGACTTCACTACCCACATACAATCTGTTTGTCCTTTTGCTTCACGCACAAGAGGCTTTTTAACAAGGTCATGTAGAGTCTTTGCTAATCTCGCAATTTTTGCCACCTTTTATTATATATTGGTTCGTCAAAAATTGGAATAGGTATCAATCATATACTACCCATGCTATGTGTAGCAGCAAATAGTTTTGGAAAGAGTGCAGAACAGATTCTTAAACAACCTATCATACAAAATACAAATGAGCGGCGTTTACCCTCGCTTGGTGCTGATTATGATTCACTCTTAAATACAGACAATTTCATGAGGTTCACTTCAAGAAGGAAGATGGCTAGCACAATTGACTCGCCCTACCCTCTGTTTGCCGTAGACTCATACGTGTTAGTTGCTAGAGCAAGAAGGAATATTATGGCTACAGAAGAGCACATGAGCAGAAAGACAAATACTTTCTCTTACCCCTTCTGCATATAATTATTTCCCTGCCGCCATGCTTTTCTAGAACTCCTACCATTTAAAGTTATTGGTAACTATACCAGTGCACTACTGATCTAACTTGTCGAGGTGTCTAATGTGTGTCTTTTAATATTATGATCTGATATGTGTTTTGCCTAAATATTTAGCTCTAGCCCTTTTTGTGCTAATATGTTTTGTTATTGGTTAAACTCTGATATTTTTATTTTGCACTGTACTGTAATAACTCTTTTTTTCCCTATAAATGGATTATCTCTGTTGGACAATAAAGTTCATTAATATCATTGTTTTTATTACTATTATTATTACTGGCATAGCTTGAATTTTATATACACAAGGTTTAAGGTGTTTTTGAAGAATAACGTGACGTGTTTCAACTAATAACTAAACTTCTTGTAAATTAAAGTTATTTTTCCGTTCTTCTGTCCACGTTATACGATATTTGACAATAAAAACCCAAATCTGGGTAGCCAGCTGGTCATACGTGATTCCAAGATTAGGGAATTACTGAATAAAACACTTGTGTAATACTTTATTCTAACATTATAATGAATATCCTATTTATAATAATAAATTATGACAGATTAATTTTTTATATTTTATTCCAGATTTATGCTAATATCATAGGTTACTCTAAATAAAAATTTACGTATACTTGAATTTACATACATAATATTAGAAGAACAATTTTACTATAGACTAAAACACTCGTAGGTACTATTAAATACTGAACAATTCGAGGTAAGCAATTGCTTCTGCTATGAATATAAAATAAAAGATATTTAAATATATTTATTTTGAAAGAAATTTGTTACCGATGAACAACAACCACATGATGACCTAAAAGTTTATATTTAAAAATCACAAAGCGTTAAATTTAGACACTATAATACGTTTAAATTGCTTTTATAAAATAAGTAATTGTAAATTGCACACCGTAAAATAAATATAGAAATGTTTTATCTGTCTAGTACCTATTATTAAGTTAAAAATCAATAGAGAAGCACTTCCTGGAAAATAGAAATGCAAATTCATTGCGGTACACTTATCTAAACTAAGCAAATGTTAACTTTAGAACTTATAGTTCACGAATATCTTTTTCATCATATACCATAGCGCTCAACTTTCACTCAACGCAAAAAGTCATTTCAACACGCGGTAAACGAAATAAATACGAACTGTACATAAAAAGTGCGTGGATTTACACAATATTGCTTTCATTATTCCAAAACATTATGCAAAAATGGAAGAATTTTTAGTGGCTTGCGAAATTCGGAAAGTAATAAGAGCGGTGCGAACTTTCTATCAAAATAATAATCATTACCATTAATAATAAACTATTGTCTGAAGAGATGCGAATTTTGTTTGACTATCAAAAAATACTTTAATTAAGTGGAAATTAAAGGTAAAAAAAAAGTATTACATCGCGTAATTAATTCGTTTCACGAGCAACTTCAAATACATGAGACAATAAGAAAGTAAAATTAACATCTTCATTTATATTTTTTTTTGATAATTAATTAGCCGGCGCGTGTGTGTAAACTCGTAAAACGTGTAACTGATATAATTCCGGACTTTCACAGTGCGTTCGTTTTATTCTTTCAATTATTTACGGATAGCGGTGATGATATTGTATGCACAAGTTACATTCATTGAATTCATGTAATGACCGGTCCGATAAGGTGCCACAAAGGTATGCCGAATTGATAAATAGGAAACTTATGTGGTAAATTTATATATTCATATAGAGACTGAAATGGTATAAACACGTTTAAAAAGTAGGTACATGCTTAAATACATCGTGACAACTTAAGGAATGAAAAGGACGCTGTTTAGCCTTCTTTGTTATAACACCAAAAAATCAATGTAAATGTTGGTATGTTACGAAAGAGTTTTTATTATTCGATGATTACGCAAAACATGCAGTCATATTTTTTTTATTTCTGCCTTCGGTATGTATAAGCACTTATTAAATTACTCATGAAAAAGAAAATTAAAGTAAGATCCAAATAAAAAATGTTCGAATGTTATATCCCCTATTACTTTTACCTTTAATTAACATCAGTTCACAACTTCGTAGTGTTACGAAACCGATCTTATCATATATGAATGTACAATACATACTAGAGCTGACTAGGTTTTATTTAACCACAAAGATATATTGGTATTATCTTTTAGTACCCGTCGCAGTGGTTGTTGAGACTCTTTATGGTGTGCGGCTCAACTATGATCCTTAACTTATGACGTAGTCAAGACCATGTTCCTACTTCTAGAAGGAAAAATTCAATTTTCAACTGACAGTTATGAGAGATGAAGGATCCGATCTCAGAAAAAGTACCTACTAACGCGTAATAATCTTTGACTCAGAAGCTTGACACCAGGGCGATCCCTACTTCTGTGGCCAGTTTGGTTGGCAAACTTTCAAATTCTATATTATAAGCAAGCTTTGTCTTACAGTACTACAGTACAGTACTTACGGGCTTTTACATGGCATTTTTGATGCAAATAGTTATAATGCATATGTCATCATAAAAAATGCAAGAAAAGCTAGCTCGGGCATTGAAAATTTAAAGTTTGTACTCTGAAAGCAACTTCAACAATTCGTTCTCATGTTGGCATAGCAAATTCCCACATCTAACGACTTCTAACGATCAGAGTAAAAGTCTTGTCATACAAGTTTGATAGATATGCCGTTTGCACATTTAACCAATAGCTCAATGTTTTTTTAAAGACTACTAAATGTACTTTTCCCTATGAACAAGATTAATTTACATTTTAAACTCCACATGTCACTAAATAAAGTTTTAAGCTTTCTTTGCCTCAGATAATTTACACTTTTAATTTCTACTCTGATATTCAATCACGCTATTAAATAAATCATTTGAAACTATGTCTTTCAAAATAGTGTTTCAGTTGTTCAAATCTTCAATGTTTCCTCGTCAAATGTTCTTGTAGTTCTTTTAGAAATTTACATTAGATACGTATATGTGATTAGCTTGATGCAGAATTATATATTCAAATCCGAGCAAGTATAGAGACTAATCAGATCAATTAAAGCTAAAATAAAGCCTAACTTGGCGCTGGGACAACTCGGCGCCACTGCGAAATTTATAGACGATTTAATACAGACCGCTTTAAACACATAATAAATCGACTATTCACATTCAAAATGTATTTATATACAGCCAAATTACCCTTGCGGGTTAGTTTCTCTTTGTATTTTGAAGTAACCACATCAAAATGGATGTTCCGGTTTGCCGGAAATGCTCTTTAATTAAGTAATTTTAGTTTTGGAAACTATATTATTATTATACTATTATTATTATTATTTTATTTCAATGTTGGAAAGGACAAGATATAATATTTAAAAAATAATGGCTAGAGAATTTGAAAACAGGAGAATCTAATGTAACATGCAATGAATTAAAAAATCGATAAAAAAGTTGAAATGAATACATTTATGGAAGAGTATTTTGAAAATTCGAGTTGTCTCGTCGCCCAGTTGTCTCGCGTCAAGTCGGCCGCGCCAAATCGGCCGCGCCTAGTTGTCCAAGACACCGATGCAGCGTGCCAATCAGATATATGTCTCTTACCAATTTCTTACACCACCACTCTACCTCCAAGCACTGAGGGCAATATCTAATCAATAGTGGTATGGCAGTGCCTCTAAGAGTAAAAACGCAGGTCCCAGAACACAGAGAAATAAAACGGCAACGAAAAAACTGATGAACTCGCCAGGAGAGGAACATAAATCAAATTTTTAGGCCCAGAACCGGTTCCGGGAGTACCAAAAATCATGGCTCAAGGGTACATCAAAGTTTGGGTTCATAAAGAACATTGGCATTACTGGGCAATAGCGTCCAAGAAAAATCATGGTAAGTAATGTACTAGGCAACTATGCATCAAAAATGCTGAAGAAAATATGGGCAGGGATCGGTTGCGAACAATACCTAGTCTTGTAACGGATTATGCACCCGTAAAAATACATCGGAATGATATGGTCCTGTATAATGGAAACTCTAACTGCAGGCACTGCAATAAGAATCCATAAACCAATCCTCTTTGGGCAACCGAACGTAGATCCAGATATTCTGATATAAAAGAAATCGAGTGGCTATCATAGACGTTGCACAATATGCCTTATTAACTGCAGTGCAAGTTGGGGACTTGAGTTGGACAAACCCGGGGAGAAATAAAACATAATTATATTATATTAGACGGTTGCATTATACAATCCCGACTTGAGTAGCGAGTATATTGGAGCAATTTGAGAGCAATCACGAACTAGGGCAATTTATTCGAAAATGAAAAAAATCGTTATAATTGCTATTTTTTGTATTAGCTCTTTGAAATAATAATTAGAATAATTATAATTATGATTATAATTATTATTATTATTATTATTATTATTATTATTATTATTATTATTCAATGAAATGCAACAGCAAAATATGTACATAATTATTATTAAAATGTCTCGTTTCAATTTGGCGTGTGGGCGGTCCAAAAAAAAACACCTAGCTTCAGTTAAAAGGTGGAAACGATATCTACCTATATACCCATGCAGAAAATATTTGTTCTTATTTGCTTTTCAGTGGGCAATACTAGTATCATTTCATTTTAAATACATACTAGTAAAACTTTTGAAACCACATTCCATAGCTAGTAATAGCAGACCCTAAGTATAGAAATTTCCTATTATTTTTATATGTAATAACTCAAGTTTACTTATTATTTAATAATTGATCTATTATCTATTTTTATGCGCCAATAACGCATGACATCTAGGACACAAAGGTAATAACATTTATTTTATATTTCATACATATTATCAAGCGCCAAGTTTCTTCAGCAAAATTCTAGAATAATCAATTCACGAAATTAAGTAATTTATGAAGAAATACAAGAAATGACTACAATCATTACAAAATTACAACACAGACAAATATTAGTAAACACACACAAAGATCATTTTATAGTTAATTTATAATTTATTGTCAAAACTAAGTATGTTTTTTAATTATTACTATCAATTGAGTATCTGGACAATAAAGATTATTAACTAGAAAAACTGATAATATGAATATAACTGTCAATAAAGCTTTCTCAAACTAAGATACTGAGAGAATGAATACGTTTTATGCAATTTAAGATATCGCGAGAGCACTATTGGTAGATACGTCTTCAATTAAAATCTTACATAATGCACCATCAATCTAAATGTCAACTAGGTGCATGTTTGCGTTTAACTTCCGCAAAGTGTAAAACATCTAACTTTCATTTCATGACAATACCTCAATTCGCATGTAAATACTTATCAATTTTTGTGTGCTCTATCAATACTGTATCTTCGCTGAAGAGCAGGTAGAGTTTATATTTTATAATTAGGAACACAAGAAATAATAAAACTATAAAATAACGTAAGGCATTCAAATCCGACATGTGAAATAATTAACAATAAAAATGTTGCAGAAAGTTTTATTTGCGACACTTATTATATTAATTATAACATCTTTTTTTTTTATAACTGGCACACTTCACTATACAGGGTGTTTAAAAAAGATGCGGCAATATTAAAGGGGTTGATTGTCCAGGTCATTTTATACAAAAAAGTTTATAATAAACAAGGTCCGCAAACGCTTCGTTACCGATCTACAGCGTGTTGAAGTTTAATTAAAAGAAACAGTAAAAATTAGATTTCTCCAAGACGGCATTAAAGATCATAATGAAATTTTAGGCGTGTTATTTTTCAAGAAAAAAATAGGACGCCGCTGATTTCTCTAAAAATAAAAATATGTTTCTATTCTTTGTTCAATTGTGAAGAAAAAAGCTCTCTTAACTTTTTATCGTACGACGTAACGTTTTTTAGTAAAAAAAAAAACACATTTTAGTGCATTTACATTTATCATGCTTACAAAAATATTTTTAAACAGTCCTGTTTTATTCACTGACATATTGAATGACATATGATTAATAATTTTGTATGTGTCGAATTTGTTGAATTTCCTTATCATGAATCGCTATACAAATGCAGAGATGACCGACATACACTACATTTATGGACTTTCTGATGGAAATGCATTAGAAGCTAGGCGGTTGTATACTGAAAGATTTCCTGGCCGTATTGCTCCTGATAGAAAAACTTTCGAAAGTATTCATCGGCGTCTTTATGAAACAGGCACATTAAGACGAAATGGAGGAGCAGGAAGGCCAAGGACAGCAAGAACGGTAGAGCTGGAAGAGGATGTGCTAGGCATGATTGAAGAAGATCGAGGTACTTCTGCTCGAAAAATTGCTGACGCTTTGGATGTAAGTAATGGAACTATTTGGCACATTCTGAAGGAAAATTTGTTGTACCCATTCCATATACAACGCGTTCAAGCATTACTTCCTGCTGATTTTCCTCCTCGCATTGCATTCTGTCAATGGCTTTTGCAGAAAATGGTTCAAATCCCTCAATTCCTGATGTTGATACTGTTCACCGATGAAGCGAATTTTTCAAGAAATCCAATACGCAATTTCCATAATAACCATCTATTGAAAATCGTTTTCAACATCAGTTTTCTTTGAACGTTTGGCTTGGGATTGTGGGTGACTGCCTAATTGGACCGGTATTTTTACCAAGGAGACTAACCGGAGAGGTGTATCGCAACTTTTTGGAAAACACGCTCCCTGGATTTCTGGAGGACGTACCATTAGGAATTAGAGATGCAATGTGGTATATGCACGATGGCGCACCAGCCCACTTTAGTCAAATAACTCGTGATATCTTAACACAAGCATACGGAAATTGCTGGATTGGCCGAGGTGGATCACACTTATGGCCTGCACGATCCCCGGACTTAAATCCCCTGGATTTTTTCCTGTGGGGCCATTTGAAGTCATTGGTGTACGCTACTCCATTGGAAAACGTAGAAGACTTAAGAAATCGAATCATTGCTGGGTGCAACTCAATTGAAACCGTTCCTGTTGTTTTTGAGAGAGTTCGCCAGTCGATGAGGAGAAGATTGGATTCTTGCATCCGAGCTCGAAGTGGTCACTTTGCACAGTTATTGTAATTTTTGCTTGCTAAAATTGTTGGTATGGTAAAATATTTGTTTTTGCCCTTAAATAAAACCCTTGTTATTTAAAAAAAAAATTCTGTAATAAATGTACATGCACTAAAATGTGTTTTTTTACTAAAAAACGGTACGTCGTATGATAGAAAGTTAAGAGAGCTTTTTTCTTCACAATTAAACAAAGAATAGAAACATATTTTTATTTTTAGAGAAATCAGCGGCGTCCTATTTTTTTCTTGAAAAATAACACGCCTTAAATTTCATTATGATCTTTAATGCCGTCTTGGAGAAATCTAATTTTTTCTGTTTCTTTTGATTAAACTTCAACACGCTGTAGATCGGTAACGAAGCGTTTGCGGACCTTATTTATTATAAACTTTTTTGTATAAAATAACCTGGACAATCAACCCCTTTAATATTGCCGCATCTTTTTTAAACACCCTGTATATAAATATTTTAAAAAATTGAAAATCTTCTTGGTAGTAGTGGCATACAATGAAATAAAAGTAATAACAATATGACAACTGGTTGTCAATTAGAAAACAATGACAAATATAAAATGTAAATCAAAATGTATAAATGAAAATGTAATCAAATAAGCATAGGACAGTCGGAATTACTTATATAGTCACATCAAAAGGCTTGGCTCTACCACAAACTGTTCAGTCAATGCAATTATACAAATAACAACAACGCAACTATGTAATGAAAAATTAAGAGTAGAACTGTTGATATTATAACAAATAGAATGTAAAATCAGTCATGTATCTAATTGACAACCAGTTTTCATATTGTTAATACTTTTATTTCATTGTATGCCACTACTACCAAGAAGATTTTCAATTTTTCAATACATTTGCATATTTGGCAAAGAATTGTAATATATTTTATAAATATTTTATTATTTCTTTAATACTAAAAATATTTTCACAATTATGTCATTTCATTTCATCCACAACTGTTTATTAGTGTTTCTGTCACTTATGCAAGTTTACATTCAACATAATAATATACCCAATATAAACTACTTTCCTATACTGGGCGCCCTTCCTCTAAGAATAAGAGATCGTATTTGAGAGAAACTTTGGGGGAAATTAACGAAAACCGTGCAAACAATGCAACTGCCTTACATCGCTGGCATTGCTGAAGATACAATTTAGAGCTGTGGTTTTCAAAACCTGACCTATCTGCTTAACTGTCCTGACCTAGCCCACAGTACCGTGAATAAATTCACAATATACACAGATATATATGAAATCTATTCAACTAATTATAGAATTATCTTGATGTATTGAAGTGTATTTAAGTATTAACTGTGACGAGTTTTCACAATTCTTTATCCAAAAGGCTCTCGGCTATGATTAATGACTTGTCACCTGATAGAAGACGAAGACAGCGTAAAGCAAAACGGGGAGAACATTTTTGCGACTTGTTACAAGTTGATACGTAAAAGGAAAATGTAAAATCAAGTATCAGAATCGAAGAGAATAATGACTGTGATGAACTAACTAGAGAAGAAGTAGTAGAAATAATTATGAATCTCGAAGAGATAAGAGCCCGCGAAATAAGGGTATAACTGAATCTAAGGTATGAATGTCAGAAAATTGGGCAAGTACTGCTATAATCCTCATTCTAAAAATGCTGATGAGATGGATTGTAATAACTATACTGATATGTCCATATTAGACGTAGCCTATTGACACTTACCAAAAGAAAAATAGAAAAGGTGGCTGAATGACAACAAGAAAAATATCGGGTTAGTTTCAGAAATGACCTGCTACGAATAAAACACTGCAGTAGTAAGTATGCTATTTACCGACTTCAAAACGGCATACAATTCAATGAAAAGAGGTAAAATAATGGAATAGAATGGAAATGGATAGAAGACTTCGAAGTCCCACAGTAGATAGCAAGATACTTAGTGTGATGCTGACAAATACAACAGGTAATGTGAGAGTCCAAGGTCAAACAATTGAAAATTTCAATTTCAGAATAGGACTGAGACAAGAAAATCCTCTCCCCAGTTTGTTGTTTGATATGTTTCTAGAAAAAATAATAAGAGATGCAAACCTGAATATGGTAGATGACATAATGTATAAGAGACATCAAGCCTATGATATGAGCGACTGACGTTGCCATCATAGCTAGAAACACAAAAGAACTACAAGCAATAACAAATAAAATAGTAGAAGATGCGTTCAAAATGGACTTGGAAGTGAACCAAGAGAAAAGCAAAATAATGAGAGTAAAAGAAACTCGACTCAGCACCACCACTGTAAAAGAAACTACTTCCCAGAGCATAATAAGATTTGAAAGGGTTAACAAATATATTAGGTGCCAGAATTTCTTGTAAATCAGAGGAGGATAAACAAATAGATGCAAGAATAATAGAAGCAAATTAAAGGGTTAGAATTGTGAACTATCTATTGAAAATAAAGCACCTATCCAGAAAGGCAAAATTTCGACTCTAACAACTGCAACATATTGCTGCAAAACCTTGATACTGAATAAAGGAACACAGATAGCTTGATCAGATGGAAAAGGAAAATATAAGAAGAATGTTAGAACTTTAGAAGGAAAAAAAATATTTGATAGCTGTGAGAGAAGAACACACAGAAAAGTCTATGAATTTTATACGAAACCAACAATTAATATGTATATACAGTACACAGAGCCAGTACTGATCGCTGGGAGGAGTCCTCGCTGCGTGACTTATAGGTCAGTGTGAGACAGAGAAAGTATTCGGAAAAAAGAAATGATAACATTTGTTCATCATGGCATACATTAGCCGGACGAAGGGGCAAATACAGATAAGATTTGTAATATACTGAAAAGAGATACATATATAGGAAACATATTGCACTTCGATGTGTAACGCTTGACAATTTTTCCAGACTGCTCGTGCTTATCCTAATATTATAAGAATTAACTGCGCATCTTCTGGGAGGGGCATTTGACCGGTCAGCTCTCAATCTGTGAGCTGTACTACATTAGCTGGCAGACACTGAAAGGATGGCAGAGCATCGAATATTGAAAGGAATAGTAAATACTTAATTACAAGAGAAAGTCCAGAAGGTTCTCCGATGTGCTTGATGGCTTGATTGCTTTTCTTTGATTCGAGACATTATGTAAACTTTATCTTTAAATATCTCTTTGTATTTTCGATATTAATAGAATATGTCCAATTTTTTTTTAAGTTTTCTATACATATCATACGGGAATAGGTTCAATTGTGATCTCATCACTATTACTGCGCCCAATTTCGAATTATTACAGTTCTGTCTGACGATTCCTAATCATAAGGTAGACTTGATATGCTATTCTTTGTATAGTCGTTGTACATGTATTTTATGTACAAACAATCTCCCGATACACTATCTATATATAACACTAAAAGCAGTTTCAGTGGAAACGTTTTCAAGAAGATTACATGGCATTACAGGCATACTAATAGGTGATCATGTTGTAAATATGAACAAAATATATTATTTCATAATTATGGTGGAAAGGTGTCGAATATACTACTATTCTTGCAAGAAAAGAAGGGAAGAAATGAGTTCTATGCATATACTGAATAATTTGCTTCTTGTACGTTTTTAACAGCCGGTTCCCAAAGACAAGTTCTTTTTACTCCAAGGCAAGGCTCACCGTGTTTCGTAACATTTAATAGTCCCAGTTGTAATACAGTTCGTGTCAGAGCGTCATCATAATTTGCAAATGCATACGTAGTACTTCTATTCTGTTACCAATTCAAATAAAGAAAAGCTAAAAATACGTTCGTATACTACTCGAAAATGTAGATTACTAAAAAAAGTTGATTTTGGTATGTCATATATGTATTAGTATTTTAGTGGGTCGTTAAACTAGTTGCATTTGCTTATACTTACTATTTGCGGAAAAGAATAATTAGTGTATCTAATTTAAGAGTATATGCGTATTAATTATATTTTTAATCGCATACTTATAAGGCACAATATATACGTGTCATTCTCTTTGTGACAAATTCGTAATCCTTACAGCATTAATTATATATAATTAATATGCATATGCGGATGATATATAAAACTACAACGTATCATCTAAATCACATTCTAACATGCAAATCTATTAATTATTCAGAATACGCAAATCTATTGGATCATGTTATACATACATACGTACATACTTATACCGAAGACGAACACGAACAATTTGCGAAAATATTCTTAATAGAACCCATCTGGAGTCATGTAATTCCGATGAAATGACTGTTTTTACTTTATCATGTGCAGAACTACTATGACTACAAACATTTTCGACTTCGATACTTTTGCAGATGTCCTCTGGTTATAAAAAGTCTACTGAAAACGAAAAAGTGGTTTTTACAAATATGTCTTTTCATGTGTTTCTATTTAAGTGACCATGGTACGGACCGAACGGTTAAAGGTCTCAATGCCGAGTCCTATATTTAGAAGTATAAGTAGTTGCTAACTCATCGTCGTAAAGAAAGGCAGTAGTGCGCTTCGCAAAAACGATCGTCTGATTTCTATAAAAATAATGTGTTACGAACTCTATGTACCTTACCAGGGGAAGGTACATAGAGCACCTTAGCCCGACGAGCATAGCTCAACGCCGCTATTCCCGTCGCGGTGAAGGGATGGTTCGAACATATCCCTTAGAACGATGATTGAAAAGGCGCCAGCTCTCATTTTCTTCACTGACGAGCTCTCTGATGGTATTCTCACCGGAAAAGAAGGTTAAGAAATTAATAAGAGTGTTTAAATAAAAGAAAGATTGATAACAACAAGAAGCATCATTTAAATTGAAAGTAGTAGGTTTTAAAGTCGTCTCAGCTCACAGTTAAGAACTATTTGAAACAAGTTAACAAAATGAAACGTAAAAATACTACGCTTACATCCCAGTACTTAAATTAAATTAGTACCCAATTGAGGTACGAAAGCTTTCGTGCTCAACAGTTATTACCTAATACCAATCTGCAGAGTGCTCAAACGAACAATTCAAAAATCAGTAGCTATACTAAGAAATACTATGGTACCATATATGTAAAAGTTCTAACTGTATATTTTACCAAAAAAAAACACAAGAAAACACTTGAGGCTCTGACCTCAATCAAAACAGGTTGGCATGTAATATTTACTCCATTGAATTATAAAGTAAGCATTATTCAATACATTTACGGGCAGCAATCTTTGAATCCGAAATTAAATGCAATGTAAATCAAATAAGAAATGTTAAACCTCCACAGAATAACAACACTGATTTAAAATATAAAGTATAATGTGGTGCTCGTAGTTAATTAAAACTACCATACATTTTCTGAAAATTAGAAAAAAAATAAATCCCATTACAAAATAAATATTAATTTTCCGTTATGTAATCAATAATAATCCCAACATGCAAATTAATGAAAATAGGTTGCCTATGTGAACACTAATCAAACTACAGTAATCTAGTTTTACATAACCTTTGATCAACTTAGCAGGAAACAAACAGCAGAAATCTTTCCAAAAAACCTGTTAAGGTGATGCAAAACGGATACAAAATAATCGCCCAAGTGATCAAGCACGAAACTTCCAAGTATATTCGATAATTATCACAGGTCGTAATGGTAATAAAGACAGCAAATAAGAGCACCAAATTCAACGTCTAGATATTTTGCAATTCTCAAATCCAACACAAATATATATCTGAAATCCTTCTTTTCCAATTTTTATGGTATGGTATAGTCAGAGATTAGCGTTTAATCAAGATCTTTGCATCAAAACAGCATGCGTATTAGTTGTTAAGTTAAAATAAGGAAAAAACAAAAGATATGAAGATAAAGAAATGGACAATATTTTAAAATTAATTTAAAATAATTAGAAACAAAAGCCGACATTAAAACAAACCTCTAGAGCAAATATCGATTTTAATTCAGGGATCTATCATATATCTATAACTGAGAAGAAAGATCAACTAAAGTGTGTCACCAGAAGAGGGCGCGATTAATTCAAGAAGTAAATAAATAAATAAAATTAGTGATACAGAATTCCAACTCAAAATTAGTATTCTAAGTATATCAAATATAATGGACTTACACGTCTATAAAAATTAACATACATGGACTTCCAAAAATAAAAGGACTAGAAATAACGGTCTAAAAATAATTAATTATAGTGTGAAATGTAACATAGTTTACTTCAGCGGCAAAATCAAATTTTTGCAATATAAATCGTCAACTATTTACTTATTTTAGACAAATTTCTAAGTAATACTAAAGTACAGAAGTGAATTTGAGAAAAACTTAATAATAATATAGGAGGTGGTGTAAATAACCATTGTAAATTTTGTCATATATAAGCGATCACAATTAAGCTTTGTCAATACAATACAAAAAAGTACGGTCATGAGCAACCAGTGGATAAGGTTACAATGTCAGTCGGGCTGTAAGAGAAAATCGTATTATTTAGTGCGATTGCAACGTCATTTAAAATAAACTAAATGTCACACTTTTTATTTCCAACAGTAAATATTTACATAACAGGCATGAATGGAGATGTTTGTTTAACTTCCGCCGCTGGTATTTTGTTTATATCAATCTATACATGTCTGAGATGGATCCTGTTTTTAAAAATTTTGTATATAGTACATATTAATTAAAACAAATTTGTTACCATCAAGCAGAAATTTCCATTAGATTTTTTAAATTCGAATAAATATAATTTAACTATAAGACCAAAATTTAAAACTTTATATTTCTTCACCAATCAATATAGTCTGTATTTTCTAATATTTATTTATTACAAACTCTACAACTATAATTAAAACAAAGATAAATAAGATTTTTTTTTCAAGTTAATATACAATATTAAAACTGGTCTAAGAGCAACCATCAATTTCAGCCTGACATATCTTAACCAACACAAATTGATAATCTAAAATGCACCCAAAGGCGTCTTTTAGGTAATTCTATTCTATCACTGCACACTAAACTAAACTAGCTGTAACCCTATTCTGCCTTCTGTTTAGGTTATGGACATCGAGGAGACTGATTGCTTCGATATTAGTATGTTCATGTAATCTTGCCTCTTGTTTAATAATAAGAAATCAAGTGGGGAAAAATCTTTATTATTATTATTATCGCCTACGCAGAAAATAAAACAGTGTGTAACAACTTTATAATTAGTTGTTTTTTTCAATATTTTAACTATCCAGATATTGACTCAAAGCACTTTTCTTTGAAATATCATTTTAGATTATTTTTAAATCATTTGTCCTACCCTTGTACACATAGAAATCTAATTATTTTTAAAACTATCTCATATTATAATCTATGAGAAGTGGGCGGTTGAAGGCTGAGAAAGAGCGATATAACAAAGAACATAGTATATTTATTTAACAAATTTAAATAATGAAATTAATTTTTGGTCTTGGAAAAGTGACTAGCTGCAAATTAAGTTTAGAATTGAATTTGTAATGTTTCTTATATTATATTTGGACATATTATTAGCCACTAGTACATGTTTTTGTTTTACGTGTACTGTGTATATTTTTATCTAAATTATACAGTTACTTCTTTCGGATGAACTTCGCCATTCTCGAGAACAGAGCAGCTTTCAAGTAATTTTAAAAAGTATATTGGTGTTGGGGCGAAAGATCCGCTCAGATGCAAGCTAGTGGTGGAGGATAATCCCATAGAACAGGTGATGCAATTCAGACATCTGGGCATAGACATGTCAAGTACCCACGACCCAGTTAAAGGCCTGAGGAGCCAAATTAACAAAGCATCCGCACTATCAGGATGCCTACGAGATATAGTCTGGTCAAACCCGTACATGCAAAAAGATAGCAAAATTAGAATCTACAAGACTTGCGTCAGACCGATTATGACGTACGGTATAAGTCCGCGAAGACACCAACAAGACGAAACACATGTTAGGGTCGCCGAAATGAAAACACTGAGAAAAATAGCGGGGAAGACAAGAAGAGACAGGGTGAGACACTCGGATATCAGGGAACAATGCGAGATACAAGACATTGCGAGATGGGGAAGACAGCGTAAGAGGCAGTGGTACAGCCATGCAGTCGCGCACCGAAATGGTACGTACGTGGCGTGGAAGTGGCGTGGTGACAACGGGGCATGTGGCAAATTTTTAACTAGTGAAATCCGTTGCCACAGCGCCATATCGATGCGCGCTGTCGCATCTGATTTCACTCGTTTAAAAATTGCCACATGCCATGTTGTCACCACGCCACTTCCACGCCATCGCCACACCACTTTGGTGCGCGCCTCGACTAAGACGGATGGACGAGAATAGACTTCGGAAGATAGTCCTAGAGAACAACCCGCCCGACTACAAACCTATCGGAAGGCCACCTAAGAGATGGAGAGATAGCTCAGGAAAAGACGCAGGGGCAACTTCAGAATTAACAGATCGACAGATCTCTAAGTAGTAGAAGAAGAAGTGTTTAGGCTGTTTACACAATGCAGTCCAAATAATTTTCTTTGTCATAGCAAATCTGAATATATTCAGATGAGTGTCACTCTAAATTAATGCAACGGGGAGGTATAGAAGACTTTTAAGGAAGATGGAATAGACAGACAGACAGCATGCCACGCCGTATTTTTATGAAGTCCCTAACAATTTAACAAAAATATCGAAAAACGACTTCAGTGATAAGTTACACATAAATACAGGAAACGCGTATATTATGTTATTGGTCGGAAAAAATCGTCCAGGATGCAGTACTATTTAATTATTAGAATGCTTTTCACCAATTTTATGTTCAATGTGATTTTGGTCTCCAGTAATCATTTTGATAGGTTGACACTAAACGATGATTCGGAATACTAAATTCGACCTTGTGTTAAGTACTATATATTGTAGTGATCGCCATTTACAAGAAACTGACGTCGATGTGCTTGAAAATACTTTAACAATTGCAAGATATTAACATATACCCCTTCTCCAAAAATTTCCTGTGCAAGTTTTCTCGGTTTCAGGTTATGTAAAAATACTATAGCTCGCTTTTGAAGTAGGAAGTTTCTCAAAATTCTTACAAGTATTAGACTTGCCGAAATCCAGTTTTTCGAGAATATACATTTAACATGAATTTACTAAGAGTATAAAAAAGCTATCAAATAGCTTTGTATAAAAAAATACCGTCAAAATTTGGACCGAATGTAACAATTTTACTATTATCGAAAAACAATTTCTCAATGAAAATATTACGCATAATAAGCATTACATACAGATTTATTAAAGTATAAAAGTATTTGTACCTTAGCTTCGAAAAACTTGTATAAAGATTAGGCCAGCGAATAAGTAGTCGGTATGGTGTCAACATCTCACTTTTATATTTAATTTCGATGTTTCGATTTTATTCGGGTCAGTTTCACGATATGATAATGTTTTAATGATTTTATTACGAGTCTGTATAAGTTTCACATCAAACTAAACATAGAAGATGATTCAGGGAACAAGTCTTGGAAATTAACACGTCGAAAGCAATCAATTATCTTGTTTGATTTTAGCGACAAACAGATAAAACTTTATTGTGGTACATTGCATGAGTAACATTCTTAGCAAAGCAAGCACAAATGTTCATCTTTTTTTTTAATTTTTAATGCATGTTTTGTAAGGTGCATAAGTATGTATATTAAAAGAATATTTTTCTCCTGCGTAATAAAAAGCAAAACACTATTCCATTCCATATTTTCGACTAGACAACGTATAGATAGGATGTAAGACAATTTAATGCTCGAAATCAACCTTTAAAATATAATAAGAGGAGCAGCCTTGCAAAACTTGTTTTGTCAGTTATTGTAAAATTGCAATAGAAGCAGTTAATTACTCCTCAGAAACGGTTAAAATGAAAAAAACATATTAATACATTAAAAAATATAAATTTAATAGTAAATGTTGGAAAAAACTGTTTGTCTTTTATTGACAAAACGGTTCTTGATTGTCTCTCACTGAGCATTTTTTTGCTTTGAAAACCATGATTGTCTACAACAAAATATACAAAATCAATATAAAAATTATGTTAGTGTTTTTATTTTTTCACGCAGTATATTTATACGAAAAGAAAAAAAAAGAAAAAAAACCTTTTCGTATATGAATAAATGTATTTTTTTTCTTTTTTTTTTTCTTTTCGTATATATACTGCGTGATTTAATAGTGTGAGAACGCTTACTCTCCAAGAATTACTGTTACATTGTATTTTTATTTTTTATTGATAAACGACAACCATCTTAGATCAGGATCATTCATCCAGTTGTCACGATTCATTGAGATGAGTAGAGTATGCGAGTTATCCATATACTTCTTTGCTTTTTAATTGTACCTATATTCTAATGGCAGTATGAGTAGGTCAATCTGTTCCATGCGTTTTCGAGATTTTATAAAGTCTCAATTTGTTTCACTATGTCATCATTGCGGTAGAGGACTTCAATTTTCATAACGAGCTTGTTATTGATATCGCTATGTCATCTTAATACCTTTTCCACTTATTATGTCTACGGGGAGTAAGAATTGTTCCTTAAGGGTACTCGCTAGTGGATCTGTCAACAATGGCAAAATAGCAGATTTTAGAATCCAGATATTTTTGTTGATTTTAAAGATGGAGAAAACCTTTCAACGTCAACTTATGAAGAATTTAGTAATCTACCCTGCTGAAGAATCAAATTTAGAAAAAAATTATCGGATTACAGAAAACTAATTAATATGTCAAAATATTAAAAACCAGTTTTCTCAAAAATCCTTCGGAGGAGATTTGTTTGCTTGGGTTCACGTTATAAATTGAATAGAAAGCTACCCGGCTGTGCACTTATTTGTCGTTCAACTATTCTTTACTTTGTTTAAAATGAATATAAAATAAATTAAAATTAGGCAACCCACATTACAATGAATTGTTATTCTGCTATAAATATTTCCCGCAGTTACAAATGTGTAAATAGTTGGTCATAAATGAATTTTTATTCGCTTAGATATTGAGTTATTATTTCAAATATTTATTATATGTTCCCTATGTGTAAAAGTACTCGGACATCCTTGGCTTATTAAATTATGTGCTATGCAACCAATATTACATTTTCCATTCACTAGCGAGGACCCTTAATGGGAAATATCATTTTATTGTGTTCGGGGCAAACTCATGAAGCCAATTAATAAAAAAAAACGAAATTTTCTATTTCAGCTGGAAGTTCCGTTGACTGTAAAAATTTAAAAAAACAGAGTATGTTTCAACAGCGCCTCTTCCCTCTTGGTGTTCCTTCCAATAATAAAAAGTTGGCGAAAGACGGTCAATGTCAATGCAAAGAAAAATAAGGAGAAAATTGTTGAGTGTAGAAAGTTTTCCTGAATTGAGACTTTGGGAAATATCTGCACCTGCTGCAGTTCAAAACCAAATAATGCAGTTTTTGGAGGCATTTATTTCATTAGCTTGTAGTATTGAGTGACACTTTTGTCAGCTATTCGGCTTCTTCTTACGCACGGTGGCGGGGCTCGCAAAACCAATATCAGAATGACGACTAAATCATGCTAATGCACAAAAAAAATTATAAATTCTAAAGAAATACCTTATATTTTCTTACATATCCTCAAAGTCATGAATATCATATCACACTGTAATCCTTAATAATATATATATTACACAAATTGAAATTTTATATGCACATTGAA
This sequence comes from Amphimallon solstitiale, assembly GCA_963170755.1. NCBI lineage: Eukaryota > Metazoa > Arthropoda > Insecta > Coleoptera > Scarabaeidae > Amphimallon > Amphimallon solstitiale. The sequence continues at coordinate 200,270,588 of OY720675.1, forward strand.
AATAAATTTGATGCAACATGACTATTGGGTGTCTTCTGTATATTCTTTAAGCGGTACAAGTGTATGATCTTTTCTAAAACTACATCACCTTCTATTTATTTTCAAGTTTCTAATTGCTCGATTTCTCGGAGTAGAGTTCTTTAAAATTTCGTCCCCACCGCTTTATATAGTTGCTGTTACAATTACAATTCCCACATTCCCATATTTTTAATAGAATGCTGTCATGATAAATGGGTTAGAATATGCACACACAGACCAATACATATAAATTATATTTCAATATCGTAAGCCAAGGAAATGTAGTGGAAATTATTAACGGAAATATATTTGAATACTCATTTTCTAACACATACTATTTCATGTGCTTTTAATGAATAAACTTTACTACTGTAAAATGCTTCTTAGTATTAAACTTCTCTCTGTGGTATACCTTCAGATTGAAGAATCAAGAATTTGAAATTAAAGAAAATAGGCAAGATATAAACAATAGAAATTTATAAACGTACTGGATTGATACAAAGAGATAAAATAAAATGAGGTCTTGAGACTGAATCATCTTATACACGAACTATTTGCTAATGGGCCGCGAAGTTGATCTTATAAAGCCTAAGGCATGCATACGTGCAGCTACAAGATACGATACTCGAATCGCGCTGCCATCAAGAAACATGACTCCTAATCTACTCCTGCTACTAAGAGTGTGTCTCCATGTCAAAAGAGTTGTACTTTATAATATACGCAGTGTTCTTAGTACACAAGCCTGGTAATTCGACTGCGAATCAACTTGTAGGAATAGATCGTTTGGTATATCAGATCTTCGAATTTCTGAAATATTAATTTATAATATGTTGCAAATAATACCAATATAACATGCAGACTGTAAATAAATGAATGGACGAAAGTGTAGGTTTTATTTTAGTGTATTTTAATTACATTAGTAAGAAACTAGCAAAGAAATAAATTAAAAGAAAATTTCTATTAAAATCCGTTTCAACCTATCTAACCACGAATGCTTATTTATATCGACAGTATAAGAAAATAAACTAGATAAACAATAAGGTATTAAATAACATATTGTTGTGGTTTAAATGAGGTTAAAAATATACAGAGTACCTACGTATTCAAAATTTGCACAACAATGTATAAATATAGTACATACATAATAATTATAAAAATTAAACTAAATTTCTAAATTAAATTAAGATTAAAGAAATACAATTTTAAAGACTCATTATACTTTTAATTAACATCATTTATGTCACAGCAATATGTCATAACAAAAATATATGAGAATAATTTAATAATAAATTATCAAGTTTAATAATAATAAAGTATATATTTAATTTTAAATACAGAAAGTATTGTCTTTTTAAAAGGAATACCGTGGAACTTGTGCTACGAATCAGGAATTATTAATCTACCGATTCTAACACACGATTCTTCCTGGTACTAATTATAATGTTTTTCGATTCACGCTGGCAGTGATTTCAATCAGCAATCGTGAGAGGAACCCGAGCTCACACTGCACTGCAGTAAATAGGGACGGGAAAATCCAAATGAGTGATTTACTTGTAGCACCTTTAAATAAATACAAATCACTATAAGTACAAATCTTTCTCTTTCTGTTTCAGGCATAACAGCAATTTATTGTTTGCAATTCCACTTTCTTACTTTTTTATAATAATCAACACATTGGGATAAATTAATATTTGCATGGTGTGACTCATACTGTTTGACATTTCTTCAGAAGTCTCCGGAAATATATTTTACGGTTTAATGCACCAAATTTCTCTTTTCGAAGTAACGCTCTGCTTGTCCAAAGCAGAGTTTTAAAAAATAAATTTTAGTCGAAAATTGTACGCTGATTATATTAGTATCGCTAAAATAAAGTGCATTTAAAAGGATATTTAATGAAAGTATCGATTTTGTTCACCTACCAACACAATTGTCATTGAAATGAAATTAATTTCTAAAACAATATTTGAAAAACTGTATTTTATATTATACCGGGTGACCCAAGTTTTACTGCCACCGTCAAAATGGAGCTTATTTATAAAGAAAAAGAATCAAATTTTGTATAAAGTTAGATTGAAATGTACACTACATACTTAAAAAGAAAATGCAAAATGTTTAAAATGTGTTAGTGGCAGCCAAAAAACAAACCATTAACAAACTTTTTTTTTATTATTATGATGCATATATTTTTTGAATCCTAATCAAATTTAGCTTAGTTTTCCGTGAATGGAGTGGAAATCATTTAAATTCCATTTAGTATTTAAAACCTGTCTGCACTAATCGACAGAGTAAAATTAGAAAGACGATTTTTTACGGCTTTTTATTAACCAACATTCTCGACTAAATGGTCAAGATCTTTGGGGGAAACACTGGCACCCGCTACTACTACTACTCCAGCGAGCTACGCCCTAGGACACAAGCCGCTCTTGGGCTGGGCCTAAATTTAACTCAAACTAGAAACTTTGTCAATCGTCTCAATGTTTAAAAATATTAAATACAAATATCTTGTTAATAATTTTTTTTTTAGATATAACAATATCTGAAGTGTAACTATTGATACAGTCACTTACGAAATATAAAAAATATAATTTTATAAACAAGGGTTATTTTGCCGCTGGTTATAAAACTTGGGTTGCGAATGAAGTCAGCTTGGCTCCTAGGGCGTGGCTCGTAGGAGTTGTAGTGGGGCTTATCTCCCACAAAGATCATGAGACCGTTTCGTCAAGAATGTTTGTTAATAAAATGCTTCAAATCACCAAACTGTACTGTCTCCATTAGTGCAGGCAGGTTGTAATTATAAATGGAATTTACATGCTTACCAGGGAAGTTCAAATTTAAGGAAAACTAAGCTAAACATGCTTTAAAAAAATGCATTAATGAAGAAAAAGTCAATTTCAAAAATGAAATAATCTTTTGTTTTTTTTTTTAGCTACCACTGGCACATTTTCAATATTTTGCAGTTTGATTATTAAGTATCTCATGTACAATTCAATCTAACTTTACACAAAAAATGTTTTTTTTATAAATAAGATCCATTTTGGCGGTGGCCGTAAAACTTGGGTTACCCGGTACAATAAATAAATCGTTTACTAATAACGGGGGGAAAATCATGGTCATTATTTCAATAAATTTACTATATTAAGTAATGTGCCATTGATTATCATTTTATTTAATATTACTGTATCTGTACCAACATGCCCAATCTCTATACATTTGATAATACTGTAAGTAGAAATTATGTTTGTATTACAGTCATATATGATATATGTAATATTAAAAAATAGAAGGAAATAGAAATTTGTATTCGACTAATTTAATGTGATATATTGAACACTGTTAGCTGGAGCCAAATAAATAAGAATACCTGTAATAATAAAACATTTTAAATTAAAAAGAACATCGATGAAAGTGGAAGAAGTTTTAATTTTTATCTAATAATGGGTGGAGACTGTAGCTAAAAATCTGAAATAAGAATGCAAAACGAAAAATCCCTTACCATAAAAAATATATAAAAAACCTGTATACGTATTTCAGCAACTAAGTTGCCATCTTCAGTAAAAATCTGAATAGATAGTCTTAAATTAGTTAAAACTATAAATAATTTTAGAGAATTAGATAGTTACGAAAGTATTTATATACATAGAAATAGATGTAAGTTAATGAATTCTGACAATGGACTGATACCCGAGTCCAGTTTGTACGGATTATTGTAATTTTGGGTAATTAGTCTGTCACGCTTTACGGTCCCGTTAGATTTAGGTAGTATATAGGGATGTCGTTTGTTAAGAAATCAGTGTTATCCAATTGGTGATTTGGTGAAGAGCATATCTTCTAAGGTTACACCTTAGCCAAATATACCACGTTTAACACTCTTTTTTGTTTTATACAGATTTCTACTAAAGATGAAAACTTAGTTCCCAAAATACGTATATAGGTTTTGTGGTAAAGGATTTTTCCTTTTGCATTTATATATTTTAATTTTTAATTGCATAAAAATCAGATCAAACAACATATTAAATTAATTACTGTGACTTACATATATACCTTTATACGTAAAACGTATATGCATATATGCATGTGTTTGAGATACACACATACATTAAGTGCTATTGTCGACAATCGAACGCACAGACACCGGTGTTTCGACCTATGAGGTCTCATCAGTGTGCGTGGAGATTCTCGACAATAGCTTCAAGACTTAAATCGCTGCTTATGTCATTTTAGCGTGTTAAATGCAGTGAGAGTATCACAGCGACATCTAACACCCAAAATATGACACAGAACAAAGCGATGGCTTCTGACGGCATGTTCTGCTATACAGAGGCCTGTATGTTAATAGTGTATCTCATGTAATAGAGCCTTAGGTGGCGTCACCGATCAAAACGAAAATGAAAAGTGTGAACACATGGATGTTAAAACTAACATCAAGCAGTAAATAATTACTGTGACTTACATATATACCTTTATACGTAAAACGTATATGCATATATGCATGTGTTTGAGATACACACATACATTAAGTGCTATTGTCGACAATCGAACGCACAGACACCGGTGTTTCGACCTATGAGGTCTCATCAGTGTGCGTGGAGATTCCCGACAATAGCTTCAAGACTTAAATTGCTGCTTATGTCATTTTAGCGTGTTAAATGCAGTGAGAGTATCACAGCGACATCTAACACCCAAAAGATGACACAGAACAAAGCGATGGCTTCTGCGTCATCTTTTGGGTGTTAGATGTCGCTGTGATACTCTCACTGCATTTAACACGCTAAAATGACATAAGCAGCAATTTAAGTCTTGAAGCTATTGTCGGGAATCTCCACGCACACTGATGAGACCTCATAGGTCGAAACACCGGTGTCTGTGCGTTCGATTGTCGACAATAGCACTTAATGTATGTGTGTATCTCAAACACATGCATATATGCATATACGTTTTACGTATAAAGGTATATATGTAAGTCACAGTAATTATTTACTGCTTGATGTTAGTTTTAACATCCATGTGTTCACACTTTTCATTTTCATATTAAATTAAGTCTTGTATGAATAATTTATATGTTGAAGTCGAAATAATAAATCTTTAAAAAATCAATTTTTTTTGTTTTTACTTTAACTAAATAAGAATACCTCTTAGGGCTATCTATTCAGTACTGCTAGTATTAAGTATATAGTAGAGAACTTAAAGCACATTGGAAAGCATTCTGGAACATACTGGTTTCTTGCTGATGTTGATATTGAAAAAAGTGTACGGAATACATATTTTAAAATAAAATTCTATATATCTAGATAGCTTCACTGTAGCAAATTATGCCTTTGGCCATAGTGAGGCAATTTGCATTAGAAACGCTAGAAGATTTTAGATCTGACAAGGAGCTTATCCACAGATATGTAAACGTGTGTGGGTGATACCCTATAGAAAAAAAAGTGTCGAATTAATAATAAACTCCTTACTGTGCTGCCGTGGAAAGTAAAAGCCAAAATATTCGTAGAGTAGCAGCAGAAAACCTTTATGCTTTAAAGATAAGCTCCTTAATCGATATTTCTTATTATTGATTACGCAATTTTTCCATATTCTATACCAATAATCTAGGGTTGTTGCAAATAAGTATCTGCAGATCAAGCTTACTATATATCAGCCATGTTCACCATAAGTTTCAAACCGTAATGGATCTGACTGCGTATGCCTTCAATACCTGTTACTTCCTATTATTATATAATATAGTATTCAGTATTACAGTATTGCTAAAGCACAACCTGAAGACGTTTTCTCTAATTCAATAAAGCAATTATGTTATTTTGTTATACTTTTTGTAGTTGCACGTTTGACTATTATTTTCGTATACGCATTGTAAAAAAGTATTGTTGTTTCGAAGACGAGTTTATCAAATGTCCACGTTTTGAAGTTTCCTGATCTGATTAATTATCCAAGAAACTGGGTACAGGTAGTACCTACTTCATTGAAAAAATTATTTTTTTACAACTGATAAAATTACAAAAATTTCTAAAGGATACAAAAGTACTAAAAAGTGAATTTGAAGGAATTTTTATGAAATTCCTACCGGAAGTAGATTTTTTACTCGTATCGATAAACAGTCTTTGCGAATATCTCGAAAGGAATGCTTTCTATGGAAAAAAGTATTGTTGTTTCGAAGACGAGTTTATCAAATGTCCACGTTTTGAAGTTTTCTGATCCGATTAATTATCCAAGAAAATGGGTACAGGTAGTTTACTTCATTGAAAAAATAAATTTTTTACAACTAATAAGATTACAAAAATTTCTAGAGGATACAAAAATACTAAAAAGTGAATTTGAAGAAATCTTTATGAAATTCCAACCGGAAGTAGGTTTTTCACTCTTGTAGATAAACAGTCTTTGCGAATATCTCGAAAGAGATGCTTTCTACACAGATGTATTGAGAGTGTGAAAAAATTAAAAGCTTGATATTGAATAATTTTTGGAATATATAAATAAAATTTGGCCAGGAAGTAATGCTTTTACTGATAGCAGTTTTTTTTTGCAAATACACATTCTATCCAGACAGAAAAGCCAAAAGAGTTAGAACTGAATTTGGAACAATCATACTGTATAAAGAAAATTTTAAAATTGGAACAGGAAGCGACAAGAACAACAACCTTTATAAAATAGGAGTTTTTTGCAAATATGTCACAAATTGTCCAATCTATACGGACTAAAATTAACAGTACATGAGCGTCTATATTTGGAATGCATTAAATTCAAAATTCAGACCAAAACTAACACTTTTACTCACAGGTTTATTAAAAAGATAGAAGTATTTAAGACTTAATTTGGCACGTACGCATAGGGAAAATACCTTTTTTCTTTTAACCTGTCCTGGACTGGTAATTTTTGGGCAATAAGTTACTAAGTTATTAATAATAATAATAATCTCTGTTGCCCAACAGATATCTCCATTTACAGGACAAAAGTGCATAGGAAGTATAACCAGCCTATGTTGAACTTAATTCTAAAAACCAATCTAGTCACCACAGAAAAAAAAATTAAGAAAGAAGTAAAGTAATGTAAACTTAACTAAGAGCAGATGAATTTAACAATTCCGCAGCGTTGTATGGTGTATATAAATATTAAAGCATTTGGCATTGAATATATAATACACATTATATGTAGGTGATCTATGCATTATATTGGTATATATTACTATTGTTGTTGTTATTATATAAATAATATCTAACAGAATATTATAATGTGTAAATTGTAGATCATTAGACTAAAACTAAACCCAACATTTTTACAAAATATTACTCCTAAATTACTTTTCTAAAACACCAGGTGGAAAAAAATTCAAATTAGGAAGAGATCGTTTGATATATGTCATAAATTTATATGATATGCCACCATAATTGATAATACTTCATATTTCTAGTGACTAAAATTAGCATTTGGTAGTTGCTATACAAATGGAAAAACACGTATGACCAATAGGACTAATAAAATTTTATATGATTAAAGAAGCGGGTGTTTGCATTTTCGTCACCGTCCTGAAAAGTAGACGTCAATTACACATGCATTTTCGTCATGTGTAATTAACCACCGACCATTTTCTTATCTTATTAAGTAGGTACTTAGCAACTGAAAATGAAACGAAACAATTTATATAAAACAAGGTTGTTTATTCAAATATATATACATAGGTACATAGCTATATAAAAAATATGTAATACATCATTTTATGTCAAATAACAATGATATGAGAGACATTTAACTAGATGTAACCTGCTTATTTCATTGTTTTGGTATTGTGTAAGCATAGACTCAATAAATTGCTGCCTTTTTTTAACTTTACGATTGTGAATTTTTGAAGGCATTTGCAAACTTTGTGTTTTAGTATAGGTATCTTATTTAAAATTTCTTCAATTTTTCTATAAAAACAAATAAATTTGGATGATCCTTGTATAACGACTCGGAAGGATTCACACGCATTTTTTGTTCGAGTTAAGGTAGCTGAATGCTCTGCCCAGATTGAAGGCGGAAAAAGTGATTCGTGAGAGATATACGTATCAACCAAATAATCAGCATATTTAACTAGTCGGTCGTCTTGTGGCATATTTAGTATTAAATCAAAGGCAAAGCATTCACCTACCTCTTCTGGACGTAGGTACATAAGCGAAAAAATTTGTTTCATCCAGCATCCAATTTCGCTTGAGTCAACTTTGTATTCAGTTATCAACCCATAGCTTTGAATTTTACGATACCAAGATTGCGCTAAATGGAATCGGCATCCAATTATTCTGACGTTAGACCAAACATCTGTTACGGCAAGGTGTATCGCTTTTCCAAAATCGACCACTATTTCTGTTATATTTAGTTCTATATTTTTCTTTGTGCATGCACTTATAATTAATCTAAACAATTGCCTATAAGTAGTAGCAGTCTTATCAGGCAGTAAACAAAACAGAATGGGTATGTAGTGACCATTTGCATACCCGTGAATGGTAAAAAACTGACAAAAGTACTTTGTACAATAGTCAAACGTTCCATCGAGATAAATTCGTGAGACTTTGCCAAGTGTGCGTACATTTGTTTCACACGAAAAAATTACAATATTGTCCCTTTCACTGTTCACAAAAACAATATTTTCACTTTTGTTTGTCACTACATTGATATTCGCGAGGATTTTGTGCACTTCACTAATGTTTCTTGGTAAAGCGGGGCGTATCCTTCTTCGGGCATTGTACATAGCATGCCTTATATACTCTACGTTCGTTGTTGTTAAGCTTGCTGGTAGAAATTCTTGCGTCTCCTGTCTAAGTATTTTTGCTTGTTTTTCAGCAAGGTCCTCCATCGCTTTCCTTTTGCACGAGTTAGATAAAATTTGTCGGTTCAATTTTGCTATATTTGCCTCATGACAATGAACTCCACTGCACTTCGTTACTACAATATTCTCTGTCGAACCAAGGGTGTGAGCTGTTGCTTTGCACTGTTGATTGATACACTTCCAAAACTTTTCGTTAGTGGACTTAATAACTTTATTAAAATTAAATTTAAAATCTTTAATAACCAACATTTGTTTGCCACGATTACTTAAAATCACTTTAGCTTCCATCACTGCAAAAATCTCAATACTTACTCAAAGAAATGATACTGTACTACTAACTACATAATATCTTTGCTCTGTAGGTAAATACGTACATTAGATACCCCCATTCTCTCAATTACCTTAATAACCCTATTACACTAGTCACCTTATATTTATAGTTCTAAGTTCTAATACATCGATAATATTAGCCGACCCTATATTGAAAAGTATATCCTCACCATATTGCTTTTATTAAATTACCGTAATTAAGCACTTTGGTGACGAAAATGCATGTGTCATAAATACCCCAACTATTGCGCACGGTTTATCTACCTTGTCGGTGACGAAAATGCATGTATCCAAAGGTGCAAAACAATGTTAAACTCAAAGCAATGAGTTTAAATAGTCAAACATAAATGAAAGATGAGGGATCGTCTTGAGGCTGAGTTAAAGTCGCTATGTAATATGTATTACAAGTACAGTTTATTATGTCCTTATGTTAGTGATTGTTTACTAGGTAATATTGTTGAAACTGCTAACATTTCAATGAAGTATGTGTTGATGTTTATTATTAAACCTCATATCTTTATTGATCGATTCGTAACTGTGAACTGGGGGTCGACTACTACTCACTCGATCAGAAGCACGAGTCATAAACGTGGACTGCGACTGTTAAACTGTACCAAACAACATGAGGACTAAGTTATCGGCGAGAAGGTTATGCTTACTATTGTTTCGGAGGGCTAAAGAATTTCCTGGTCAATTACGTGGAGAAAGGAAAACAGCCAATATAAATATATACAAGACATTAATAAGACAAACAATGACATACGTCCTACAAGCCGCAACAACAAAGCGGACACTACTAGGTCCAAGAATAACTAGCAATAGAGAAAGACGACTAGAGAAATAAATCTAATTAAAAAAATGAAGACCATTAACGCATTGGACTCGACTATGGACAAAAGAATAAGGTAAATACAGAAAAATGCGGCTAGATGAAATAGATGAGGAAGCAAGAAACTTTGGGAGTGGAAAACTGAAAACTGCTATGTAAGAACAGAGAAATGTGGAGAAGAATATCATACGAAGCACGAATTCTCGTAAACTTATGAAAATTGTGAAAGAAAAATAAGCCACTTCATTAAATATATTCATAAATGTCGCGGCGTTAGCCATATCTTAAAATTACACTTCTTGATGATGATGATATGAGAGATTTATACGTTTAAGTTGTTAACTTTTGTCTTTGTACATGATGCGTATATAGATTTCTGTGCATTAGCGTGGTAAATGTGACTTTTTAGTGTATTTTGTGTGCAATTAGAAAATATGAATAATTGTGAAACATTTATATATTTCTTGGTACAATATAAAATGCCACGAAATATAAAAATTTAAAATGTTTTTTCACAGACTGTAAGTTCCATAATTGACAAGTTTTAAATAGCATTCCCTGTATTTATAAAGTAGTACGTAGCATAACTAGCCAAATCAAATTTGCGTGAGAAGCAACTAAATGCATTATATCAGCAGGTTATTAATTATTCAAACACGTACAGGTATTTCGATAATCAATGCATGGGAATAAGTGTATTTTAATATTTAAATTAGAACAGTATCCGATTAAAGTTATATGCTAAAGTAATCAAAGTGATTGATATTCATTTAGAAACATAAGTACCTGACACATTTAGTTTTGCCATAATTCTACCTGAAAACTATATATACACAGCATTACATCTGGACGCGTAGGTAGTTGTATAAATTATAAGTACTCATAATTTCTTTGGAATCTAATGAGGTAAGAGCTCAGAAATATGGAGGATAGTAATTTAGTTTTTATTATACCCTGCCATAAAACTGACTTGTGTGTAAAGTTTTTATAAAAATGTATTACTTAGCTGACAGCAGTTGTGGTTATGGTTTTAAGATTTATAATAGCGCATTTAAAAAAACTGTTTATCATGCCAGCGGTTTTCTCATAACGTCCTCGTGTCATGTATTCAAGGTTAATAAAATGCAAAGATTCGTTCTTAAAAATAATTGTTTATGGTAAATTATGTACTCACAGAAAACGCCACGGCAGGACCTTATACAATGTATTACATTTTGGATTCATGGTCTTACCTGAAAAAAAAAGTACAAGTCATAAAACATGTCTAATTATTCAAATGTACGCAGTTATTAATTCAAAATAATTAATACATTTATTGATACAAATGTAATACACATTTTCTTGTGGATTCTGGGAAATCTATTTACACTAATAACTGGTAGGTATGTATTATATTTTAGATATATAATTATTTTTAGATTTCTTTAAAGACATGTATACAATATTGCACAACGGGGAATCCTTAATCAAAATACTGGATGACGTTGGAGTTGTGATGAATGCAAATTAATACATCACATGCATCTACACAAATGACGGAATAATATTCACAAATAAGGTAAGTAAATACAGTAGTAAGTAAGGTAAAGTACTACTAACGTAATCTTTAATATACCTACCATATTTTCATATACAGTTCTTTGCAATATGTTACGTGTATTGTACTCTATTTTTTCTAAAATCTTATTACTAAATTATAAAAATCAGAAAAATCAAATCGGTTCTGTTTCTGTTGTTTCTATAGTGACTCTCAACAAACGCTTACAACAATAAAACTTCATCACTTTTTGCAATACTCCCTGGTTCTTTCTTCGAGCTAATAACGGTGGGATAAATATGATTGGTTTTGCAGAAAATAGTGATGTAGAAGACTATATTCCATCGAACACAAGTGCAGCTGCAATGCTGCGATGGAATATTTACTTCTAAGCAAATCTAAAGACAAATATCAGAAAGCGTACTCAGTTTTTGAGGATTGGTGCAATTCTAAAAAAGTCATACTAGTTACGGAAGAAGTTCTCCTCGTTTATTTCGCCGAAAAAAGTAATAATTATAAATGCTCTACGTTGTGGTGCATTTTCTCCAAGTTAAAATCCACCTTATTTTTGATAAGAACGTTGATATTAAAAAGTTTTCCAAGTTAGTTGCATAAAGAGAAAATCCGCTGGGTATCAAGTAAAAAATCAAAGATATTTTCGCCATCAGAATTTCATAGAGAAGCTACCGGTGCAGATTTCCTGTTGATGAAAGTAAAAATTATTTTATTTTCATAAATAAGTAGAAATATAAAAAACTCAGGCTGTATAGGTGATGATCAGCGGCAAAGTCAACACATCAAATATTTAGTAAAAGCACACAAAATTATGAAGAACTATATGTTATTCGAATGCTTTTGCTATTCTAAATGCGTGTTCGCTTTTAGAAATATGAAAAATGTTGTCTCTTTATGGTAACGAACCATGCTTATCATTATGTTCCAATTCTAAAGTAAGTCGATGCACTGGGTCTACCAATGGTTCCAGAGAGCTCAATGTCATCGCTTTTACAGGAAAAATAATTAAAATCATTTTGAGGATGTCAGTGCCTTCGTTAATTATGCATACTTAATTAAAACTCTAGATTCTAAAATATAAATTCCTGTCACAAGATGTTTCTTTGTAGCATGAAAATGTTCCAATGTAGAAATTGAATCTCGAAAAGCTGCTGTTGCTGATTGACAGATTTGTTTGTTTCAGAATCTCGGTAAACTTCCTACTATAACAAGGTTTAGTAACAGGATGGTTAACTTATAGTAGCTGTTTGAGAACTATTTTACGATGCTATTCCAACACGAATTATTACTGCTGTTGCAGTCTTATTTTCACGATTACTTGGGGAGTATAAAAAGGCTTTTCTCATCAACCTCTTGAATACTACTATATCGTAGAAATTGACTATTTTAATTTGTGAAGGAAGAAGGCTAATGTTTACAATTTTCTTCCTGATTTTCTTAAATATTGACTTACATATGTGATTCTTATATTTTTAATATCATTATGGTTTTCTATAATATATTTCATGTTGCATAATTTTATTTTATAAATCGTTTAAAGCAAAGGATACTTTAGCGATACTGCCATTCGGGAGTCTTTTGTGCCTGAACTGGGGCAATGACATTTTGCCTCCATTTACATAAGATTTTAGTAATTTAACTATATATAGGAAATGCATGTTAAAATAAAACTCGATTCAATTATAAATTTGGTATTCAATAAACGCAAATAACAGGAAATCCAAAGAAAGTACTTTTCTCTTTACATCATTTCCTGCTCTAAGATATATATTTAGTTTACCAGAGTACATTTCTGAATGGCGAACAGTAAATTTAGTAATTTCGAACAGAAAATAAAATCAAAACTGAAAATGAAATAGAACGTAAAAAATACAGAAGTATGTTTGCAGCAAAACAGGATATAACTTGCATTATATTTTTTAGAGTTTTCAAATTTCGCGTGTGATTTAAGTTGGCTAGGGAAACAATCGAATAGGATACAGGTAGGCTAATTCACTTTTATTGCAAAATTACAAACGATGTGTTCAAGCGGAAGATTGATCAAAGAATAGATGTAGAAGCATCTACTGATAAAATTATATTAATATTCATTAATTTTGCATGGAAATTTAAGCAAATACACTTCGATATGTTATTATATTTCATTGTTTCCCGTATAAATAGACATCGTTATAAGAAGAGATGGTCATAGTAGAAAAAAACACGTGTCTGTGCGTTGGTTGCTGTAATGCCGACTCTAGGGAAGATGTGCGTCCATTTAATGCATGCATACAGGGTGTAACAGTGGGAACGCCGTGGTCTCTGGTAGTCAAATGGTAACAATTTTGAAAAAGTTACATACTGGAATATATGTAGGTGGATTAGATCTACAATTTAAAAATAATAGGCAATATACAGGGTGTTTCAAAACTTAGCAATGTACCAAAGTTATGTTTTTCTTAATGGAACACCCTGTATTTTATGTCATTTTTGAGTTGTACACTGAAATCTAGATAGATTAAGGTTTTCTATGTCTAATTTTTGTAGTTTAGGAGATATTTCAAGTTTTTTGAAAATGCAATGTTGCACGAAAAGTTTAGTATTTCGAAAATGACTTAATTCAGAAAAGTGTAACGAATAGCGTAAATGGTAGATCCTTTGGCTGATTGAATGCCATATTCAAAGTTGTCGAGTATTCTACAGGTCGTTCATGTACCGAGAGCAAACTTTATGAACTTCTTTCGTGCATAACTTTATTATTTTAAATGGAACACCCTGTATGTATTTATGTTATCAGATAGAATATTTTATTGTCTAAAAACCAGTATCAGGAATCCCTATGACTATTTTTACTAGTTTTTAAGTTATTTGTGTTTTTTAGATAATTTAAGTGAACTAAATTTGTTTTTTGTAAGTGAACACCCAGTATATCTTTACATCGATGGGTATAAATATTATTATTCGAAGAAGTTGATTTTATATTGTCACAATTTACATGAAAACATAAATTACAAGTAATAAAAATAAACTAAACAAAACAGCAGTAAATATTTTTGTATTTGGATTAAGAAAAAAGGATTTCGTATAAAATAAACGAAAAAACATAACAACAAAATAAACGAAAAAGTGCTAGCGTTCAACATAATTGCCATTTTCTTCAATACAGAAAATAACCCTCTGTGCAAATGCTGTTCTAACGTTCCTCAGCATATCCGGTGTTACTGAACTGAAGGCGTCTCTGATTCTCGTTTTCATATCCTCTGCTGTAGTGGGCAAGATATTGTAAACGATCTCTTTTACATACCCCCATAGGAAAAAGTCCATACATGTTAAGTCCGGAGACCTTGGTGGCCAATTGCACGGACCATCTCTTCCGATCCACCTATTAGGAAATTTCCTGTGAAGGTAGTTTTTAACGGACCGTTTAAAATGGGCAGGAGCGCCGTCTAATTGAAGCCACATCCGGTTTCTAATATTCAAGGGAATATTTTCCAAGAGGGTCCAAAAGTCCCTTTTTAAGAACCTTAGAAATTCGTCTCCGTTTAGGTGCCCATTGAAGAAGTATGGTCCAATTACATAATCGCCTATAATGCCTCCAAACACGTTCAAACTCCAGCGATGCTGCCGATCCAAGGTACGAAAAAGATGGTGATTTTCGGTATCATAATAATGAAAATTGTGACGGTTTACTAATCCATTATTATGAAAAGTGGATTCATCGGTAAATAAAACGTAATTAAAAAAATCATTATGTTCTGCGTTTCTATCAAGAGCCCACAAGCAAAAATCAATTCGCCATTCATAATCCATTGCGTATAAATTTTGATGGTATTGTAAGTGATAGGGATGGTATTTGTGTTTTCTTAGTATCCTAGATACGCTCATATGAGTTATATCTAATTCCTTGGCAATCTGTCGTGTGCTTTTATGCGGTTCTTCAGTGACTGTTGCCAATACCACGAATTCATTTTCTACGTCTACAGTTGTTGTTCGCCTTTTGTATGCAACACTCCCTGTAGCACGGAATCTACCCACTTCTGCGAATACACCCGAGATGCAAGGAAGCAATTTTCCTGACACTCACCAATAACTAAAATCATATCAGTTCTTTCTTGCAACGAGTATGCCTTCATGATGTTAACAGAGTACCCGTCAAATTGACAGTTTCTCTATGAGGATCCAACCTCCTAGATTAAATAATAACAATTTCCGTAAGTTATCTAAAAAACGCAAATAACTTAAAAACTAGTAAAGATAGTCATAGGGATTCCTGATACTGGTTTTTATACAATAAAATGTTCTATCTGATAACATAAATACATACAGGGTGTTCCATTTAAAATAATAAAGTTATGCACGAAAGAAGTTCACAAAGTTTGCTCTCGGTACATGAACGACCTGTAGAATACTCGGCAACTTTGAATATGGCATTCAATCAGCCAAAGGATCTGCCATTTACGCTATTCGTTCCACTTCTCTGAATTAAGTCATTTTCGAGATACTAAACTTTTCGTGCAACATTGCATTTTCAAAAAACTTGAAATAAAGTTGATCTAGATTTCAGTGTACAACTCAAAAATGACATAAAATACAGGGTGTTCCATTAAGAAAAACATAACTTTGGTACATTGCTAAGTTTTGAAACACCCTGTATATTGCCTATTATTTTTAAATTGTAGATCTAATCCACCTATATATATTCCAGTATGTAACTTTTTCAAAATTGTTACCATTTGACTACCAGAGACCACGGCGTTCCCACTGTTACACCCTGTATATGAATTTGTCATTCGTATATGTATGTATATGGTTTCAAATACATCAGGATAGATGGAATAAACCTGTTTTATACTGCCGCTTATTTCTGCAAAAGTAGGAATTTTATACTGATTACAAATAATAAGTGAATTTCTGACATAATTTACTTGGACTAAAATTCAATGGGTAACTTCATTTCAATTTCTTATGTTATATATACATGTACGGTATGCTATTGTTAATAATCGTGAATTTGCATTAATTTGGAAAGAATGACTGATAAAAAGTAAATATGATGAAATTGTAGGTGTTAACTTTCATTCATATTTATCACTTGCTTTGACGTTGAAATTTATTATTTAAATAGTTATATTTTCTCAATAAATTTCTGAATTACCCAGCATCATAATTTCGACTATGTTTCAAGGTTCGTTTGTTTATAAATGTGAGGTATTAGAAATAATATGCACTATTTCAAGAATTATTTTGTTAAGTGGAGGTATTTTCCCGTTTTCCTCATTTAACTCTGTGAAAGAAGTATACTAGTTTTCAACTGCAGGCGAGTTTGTATATCTTCTACATGTGGAAAAATTCATTAGATAGAAAAAAATCGTATAAATGTTTACCAAGAATATAACTGCTGCATAACATTCAATCAATGTAAATAATTTCGATTAACTACTGATAAACTGTGTGTTATTGCAATACTGGAGCTTGGAACTTAGTTAAGTAACTAATTGTTAGATAGCATGTCACTATGACCGAGCTTTAGAAATTTCTAGGGAACCCGAAGAAATGAAAAGTTTGAAATATTTTAACAATGATTTCATTTGCCAATTTATTTTTAACTTTCGTCCCCTTACACTGGAAGTTAATCATTGTTCAATTTGTACAAAACTTCAGCTTATATCTGAGAAAGTTTGAACGAACTTCTTCCCTGAATTGAAAAAATAAGTTTACAATTGAAAAAATTATATTCATGTGTTTCTTCGCAAAAAAAAATTGAAAAAGCAAACTTGGACCTAGTAATACATTATAACTAAAATAATATTGTCAAACTATTTTATTTACATCGTCCATGTAAATTGACTATTGTTCTTTAAGAAATAATTAGTTTATAACTATATACGAACAATTCACGAACGATTCCATTGACTACAAATAAAGAAAATAACTTCGTAATGTAAGTTTGCAGCCCGGCACATGGTAACTAATGGCGATCCACGAAGATTAGTCCTCGAAAGAAGCAACAGAAGCGTGGAGGAGGAACGGGAGCAAATCCTGGGAATGAAGAAGCTTATGAAAGATATGAGATGTGTGCAATCTCTCATACCATTATTATATCTTCCATATAAAGCGCGCACCATAAATCACTCGGCGATCTCGCAATGGCTGATGTTTATACGTTTGCAGTAACCTCAGGATAGACCCACGCTTCCTTGAAAAGCAAGTACTGCAGAAATCATCGATGCACTCTCTCAATGGTTAGCTGTAAATATATATATATTGAGGGGACCGGACTTGTCACGCATATTTCTGTTAACTGACAACAAAACTGAAATATAAAGTTTTCAGGAGCAGTGAATTTTTAAAAAGTTAGAACAGCGCGTAACGAAACCCAAAGTCATTGAGGCTGAACTGCAAATGTAATGTATATGGCTAGAAAAGCTTAAATTGGTATAAAAAAAAACCGAGATCCTTTATGCTGTCCACCCGCCTGAGTTGGTTGTTTTCAATAGAATACGTAAATGGTATATTGTTATTTTTGCGAGAGTAAGTATAGCAGCATTTGTTTATATTTAGTTTTAAATTGCAATTGGAACGCCACGTAGATATAAGATTCAAGTTCCCTTGAAGATGAAATACATCATTCCAGATTTGTATAGAGCAAATAGATCTTTAAATCATCCGCATATGCGAGTACATTATAATACATGTTAATGATTGAAGCAAATCGTTGGTATATAGAATAAACAATAGAGGCCCTAAATTAGTGCCCTGTGGCACCCCAGATGAGGGATGAAACTCATATGACATGAATCCATTGTAAAAGATATAGTTATGTCTATTTGTCAAATATGAATCTAGTAGTTTGAGCAGTGACGTCTAACTGGCCATTAGCATCCAGTTCATGAGAAAAAAGTGCAATAGAGTTGTGTCTGTTATTTTGTTTGATAAAAGTTTAATTAATATCTCGAATGTGATAAAGTTTAGGTACTTATAGCGAATGTAATACAATATCACTGTAGTCGTTTAGGCTCTCTGTTCATAATAATGTCACTCAAACAAAAGTTGAAAATATCTTCTTTAAGATCATATTGAAAAACCTTCATATTAAAATTGACATCATATGTTATCTGCATTCCTATATAAATCGAATGGCGGTTGGCCGTGACATAACCTAAAATTATGACGCTTATAACCGAATCATTTTGTCATAGTGCTGCCCATAGCGTACGAAATGTATAAAAAGCATAACCTGGGTAGTAATCTTACTCTGACACAACTCCAATTGAAAATAATAATACTGTTTAAATAACAATTGTTAATATTAATATAAAAATAACTTGTGCACATGGTGTATAATTATTCAGCAATCACATCTGAAACTTAACAACAGTTATGAATATTATTGATATATCCATAGCCATAAAATTGGAAACAGATCTGCGATCACCTAGACTTGCAAAAAAATGACAGACATACCTATGCTATTCTTTCCGGTGAACTTTTATGTTACCGCCATAACGGAATACTTAAAATGTATATAATTTCAATAAATTTAAAGAAATTGGAAATTTGGTATACCCGCGTAGTGTCAAAATATGAAAAACAATTTAATTATGTGTATAAATAACACTTTTGCAAATCATATAATGACTGGAAATCTTTTCTTTGCATGTAAAATTTACTGGGAAAATCCAAAGCTATACCCACTACTACTTTCCTATATGTAATATAAGGAATTATTGCGATGAGAAAAATTTTCGAACTCGAGATTCTTCCAGATTCTGTGTGAAGTCCCGTGATAGTAAAGGGCTACATAATTTTAGAAAGTACAATGGAATTCCATCTGATCCTGGAAAGGAAGAGTTTTTTTTATAAACTAAGCTTACTAAACACCAGGTCTGCATTAATATGAATACGATTTAATGAGTGGATGCTACCATAATAGCTGTAGCGAAAATGTGACTGAATATGGGGTTGTTTATAGGTAGATTGAAAATAATCAGCAAACATGTTCCAAATGGACTCAGGATCATTTGCAGATACATCACCGTAGAACATGCGTTTCGGTATGCCCTGATCGGTCTTTAATGCGTTCATAAAATTCCAGACTATTTTTGTGTTTTAGTGTATCTTACTTTCAGTGAAAGATAAGAATTTTTGTAGCCTCTATTAATGCTTAGTTTTGATTCGGCTCTTAATTTCAAATATTTGTCATGAGCATATGAAAGCTAGGTTCCTTCGAAATGTTTTGTTAGCTTTATTTTTTAGTCTAATAACACACTTAGTGTCTTTGGTAAACCAAGGCGAAAACTTACTAGATTCTACGCAATACTTAGGTGCAAACAATTCCATAGTGTTGTCCAGAATGTAGTAAAATTCGGTTAACGCCTAATCAAAGTTAGTATTATTTGACAAAATGAAACTCCAGTCAAACCTGTCAAGATATTCATTAACTTTATCATAATATGCTTTTTTGAAGTTATATTTATATTTATAATGATCATCTTAAGAGCTGATTAGATTTTCAGTGAAATTAGTAGACCGGAAGGAGTAAATTCTAGAAAAGTATGTTGCTTGATTCTTAAGAGAAATAGGCTTACAAAAAGCATATGCAAAATAAACTTTTCTGATGAAAAATAAATTGAAACTGAGTAAGTTCTAATAATTCTTTTTACAACATTTTAAATATACATATATACATGTACGAGGTAGGCGCCATAAATTCTCGGCCTGATATATAAAAAGAGAAACTTGGAACAATATAAGAATTTTTATTTTTCATTGTAATCTCCCCTAACTTCTATATATTTATTACAACGATTAATTAATAATTCCATACCCTTGTAAAATTAATCTGAAGTTATTCCGTCAAAATGTTCTATAACAGCTGTTTGCAATTCACTGTCGTCCTTAAAACTACGTCCCCTAAGATACTTTTTTAAATTAGGAAACAAAAAAAAAGCACAAGGAGCCATATCCGGTCTAAACGGTGGATGTTCAAATTCTTGAAAGCCGCATTCGCGGATGGCAGCTTGTGAAATGGCGGCAGTATGGACGGGAGCATTGTCGTGCAATAATCGCACACCTTTTGTCAATTTTCCACGACGTTTTGCACGAATATTGTCCCTTAACTTATGCAAAAAAGACGCATAATATGTGCCGTTCACACTTGTATTGCGCTCTTTAAAGTCAATTGGCAAAATGCCCTCACAATCCCAGAATATTGTGGCCATCACCTTTTTCATTCATTGACTTTCGCCTTTCTGGGAAGAGGTTCATCTGGTCTCCGCCATTCCATGGACTCCCTTTTCAATAGAGGATCATAAAACAAAACCATTGTCTCATCTCCTGTGACAATGGACTTCAAAATCGGTTTTGGGTCGCCTCCACACATGTTTAAAAACGACTGCGCACCTTCGACTCGACCCTCACGTTGGAGAGCAGAAAGAAGTCGCGGTATCCATCTAGCACTAATTTTATTCATACCCAAATGGTCATGGAGAATTCGGCGAACACTTGTTTCGGAAATGTAAACGCCTCAACAAATTGAAATTTGTTGAGGCGTTATCACTTCAATTGGTCGACCCGACCGATCAGAATTTTCCAGGAATTCTTGTCCCAAACGGAAACATTTTGCCCACTTTTTTACAGTTGAGTACGAAAGAGATGAATCACCGTAAACACCGTCTAAACGTTGTTTAATGTGATAAGGTGTATGCCCTTCTTTTGTTAAAAATTTAATGACCGCGCGGTGCTCAAATTTCGTTATTCAGACATTTTCGTGCGCTAGTCACGATGGCTGGCTGGTTACTTAAAACTGCTAGGCTTCGAACCGTCATATTTATAGTGTACACCT
Source organism: Amphimallon solstitiale (assembly GCA_963170755.1). Classification (NCBI taxonomy): domain Eukaryota; kingdom Metazoa; phylum Arthropoda; class Insecta; order Coleoptera; family Scarabaeidae; genus Amphimallon; species Amphimallon solstitiale. The sequence continues at coordinate 200,291,937 of OY720675.1, forward strand.
CGTGTATGTGCATGCATGACGTGACGGAGCTTGAACACGTTGGAACCTGTATAAGCCTGTCAGGCCGAGAATTTATGGCGCTTACCTCGTACATTACACAAAGGTGCATTGAAAATGCATTGAACTTATGTTAAAACACAAACGCAAATATTTCATGTATTCGGTAACCTATTGCTTTCAAAGCACTTCAAAGGTGCTTTCTAGTTTGAACCTCCATTCATATTGCGTGGCAAAATCTAAAACTTATCGTAGAATCACTAGGCGGCCATGACAATCAATTTCGATGTCACGTTATAACTTCAGCACTTCAGAATTTTTTGAATATGAGATGATAGGATTTCTAAAACTGTATTTAAACTTCTTTACTAACTTGATAGATATTTACATGGTACCACACTTTTGCTCATCACTGTATATATGTATATATTTTATTCTCCATACATAATCACACATTACATAAATTTCCTTATGTGCTACTTCCATGTTAAAGCTCATTGTCTTAACGTAAAATTTATGTTGTGCCAATTTCCAACGAACATAATTGTACATCGTCATATAGGAAGAACAAACCGGCAACCGTCTTTGTTTGACTGCCTATGTAATCAACTTTCATTTTCACTACACAGACTGGTTCACTAGGACACGATTTTTCTACAACGGAACGCACTGCTTCTCTATACATATACAATGAAAGTGATCTCTCATGTTTAATTACTATTATTTTGCCTAAATAGTATGGGTATGTATTTACACTTACACTACGAATTAAAGAGAATCCTCAACTTTCTTAGGATATACAAGGTGAGGATCTTAACATACAACATAAGTGGAAAGAAAAAGTGTCTTATGTAATGTTTACAAAGCTCTTTTGGGTTCATCTAATAATGAGATATACTGTTGCGTATAGATTTAATGTAAACTACTGACCAGATGCTTATTACCTCATGACTATTTATTATTTATTTTTAGAGAGAAACAAGTTTTCTCTAACTGCAAGCATTAAGTTAAACGATTAATAATAATGTAAATCTTTATTTACATACACCTGCCTTTCAATAATATTGGCGGTAAAAGAAATCTATGGAAGAACTTTTAATAACGGAAATATTACAGATGACTTTCATTAACCAATGCATTAAGATATAATTTATGTAAAACGTTTTCTGACAATGTAAGATTTTTATTTTCCCAAAATTTGATTAAGCTTGTACCAGCTTCAGAGTATATTTTAAAATTAAAGTGAGAAAATTATAGCAACTTTAAAGTACGTATCGAAATTACGTTTGAATGTTTCAAGCTCTAACATTTCCAAATTCTTTAATCATTGGTGAGATTAAGTAGCAAGATGCGGTTATGCTTTTAAAATATGCAGGAAATATATCTGAATGTGTAACATAGATGGGCCACGATACTGTTCACACCAAGGCCAACTGTATCTGATATAGCTGCGCGATATAAGGCCGTCACATAACTGCGATTTACATTGATGATTTTGATGCTTGTAACCTCAAAATATTGATCCTTATGTGGCGCCATCTAGTAGTACCCAAAAGAAATATTTGCTGATTTTTTATTGAATTAAACTTTAAAATAACACTTTAAACATTAATTTTACTATGGCTAATTAATATTAATAATTTTAAAATAATTATAAAAGTGTTGCTGATAATAAAGTTGTTGGGTAGTGTCAAGAATTACAATTTTACTTACGTTTCTAATTTTTTATAACAATTCAAAGAGAAACACTAATTAGGGTTCAATTACGTTGTAAAGTGTTTGTTTAAAGTAATCCCCGCTGTATTGGAAGATTTTGAGTTTTACTATTCCACATCGCAATATTCAGCCACTTCTTCAGGCATCGGTAGTATAATTTGCACCTCCTTTAGGCCTAACATGTGGTCTACAGAATCGCAACTAAATGATCTTGTTAAGACAAAATAACTTTGTTGAACAGTATACTCAAATATTACAATAAACTGATATACATGGATATACACTTATTAAAAGAAATATAGTATATTTCCAAATGACACTGGTTACAAAGGTAATATTCAGTAAACTCTTTTTTTTTCTGTGTATTTCGGTACATATTTGAAGTATTTTGGCACTATTACAATTTGCTAATTTAGTTACTTACAGTGATGCACTCTTTGGTGCTGCCTATACCAAATCCGTTAGTATTTCTACTCACACATTTCAAGACAGACGAAAATTTGCTTATAACACTAATCAGTTTCTTGTTGGCACTTCTCAACCTTACGATGATAACAAGGAGCAGCATTATTAGTAATAATTAGAGCATTTTAAAATTACTATAGCATCTTTATTTATTCAACAGGTGCAAGTCTAATTACAGAACAAAAATTGACAATGTTCAAATATTCATAATAAATCCCCTTGTATTCTTTTTAAAATTGTTCTAAAGCAGCCCTTAAATACCTTCAGACTTAATGTTAATATTAATGATCAAATAACGTCTGCATCACTTCAGCCCGGCAATTTTTCCATTAACATTTTATACTTCTACAAATATTAAGATATAAATTTAATCTAAAAATGCAAAAAATTATAGCTATTTACCAAGAATTTTCCTTATACTACATTTCGAATAGTCTATGCTCATTTTCCGAAGTACCTTGCGAATTAGTTGTCTTCTATCGCAGACTATTTTGGTAAGAAGTAAATGACCCAGAACAGCCATGTCTTTTTCCGTGAGAAAACTGGATATATAGTTTTCTATTGGTACTCGACGTAACTTCCAAGATATATTATAATATAAATGTAGCACACATTGCATGAAACGACTGAATATGTGTAGTATTAGAATAATTTAAATAGAGAAGAATATGGAATAGACAAAATAAATGTCCTATCAGTCAAATGTCAATAACAGTAGATTTGATATAATTCAATCATATCGCATATTTTTATCACGTGATTTTAAAAGTACTCAGCGATTACCAAGCATTTTATTGTGCTTTGGATAGATGGCGCCACATAAGGACCAATATTTTGAGGTTATAAGAATCAGAAAAATCTCGTTATGTGACGGCCTTACATCGTGCAACGATATTAGATACAGTTGGCCTTGGTTCACACACGTCCATTTTCAGCAAATTCAGTGAGCTTCGTTTTATATATTTAGAAAGGCTAATTGAGTGAGGCATGCGGTGAAAACGTTATGATGTTAAAAATGAGCATTCGTAAATAATTTGAGAAGTTTCAAAATTTTACCTGTAACCTACAAGAGCCATTTCAGGACTGTCACAAATAATAATATTCATACACCTTTTGACATATTGCAGTGATCTTGAGTTGGGTTGTAAATTATAAATAAATATAATCAAGATCACTTCAAGATTTTATTTAAATTAATTTTTATTTCATTTATTTTTATCATAATGTGTATGTAAATATTCACTATATCAATAATTTGCCAAAATTTTATTTTTATTTAAGTAAAACAATAAAAGAATCTTAGTATAAATTTTATAAAGTCATAATATTAAAAGACGCATTAAATGTTACGTGAAAAGGAACGAGCAAGTGTTTCCCGCACGGAGGTCGACCGTATGGCCGGCGAAAAACAACATTATTCCCCAGATGCATGGATGAGTCATAAACGTGTAGACAAATTTATATTCACATCTTTGTTTACCTTTTTCAAGGATTGTTAATGCGCTGTTTCCCCAAGTGACCGATAAGAGCAGCACCGTCGATATACAATTTTGGAGGTGGTATCGGTATATGCCGAAAGTTGCCGTACGTTTTTATAAAGAAAATTAGGCATAAAAGAGCTGACGGATAAAATTTCCGGGATAGCTTGGTGCAAACCGCTATCTTTAAATAGTCTTAAAGTAGGTGACAAACCACTTCCTCCTCTTTTTAAAAAGGATTACTCTTAAATCCGGACTTAGAATAATTTTTGAGATTTTCGACACTTATAAAATTTTTAACAAGATTCAACACTTGTAATATTTTTATTTTAACATGCAACGTGTATTACATTGAGATTTCTAGTTATACTTGAATAATTATTTATGTATGAGATAATTTTATTTATGAATTCGGTTTTTGAATTTATTTAATTTCATTTTATTTTCTTTTTCTAGAGTGTTTTGTTTTGCATGTAGGGGTACTATGCCATACATTATGACAAAACTTTCTAGTAATTGTAATGACAACTTTGGATAGCATAATCATTTCATTTTCGTATAATTTACTTTTCTTTTAAATTTATTTATCCTACAAAAGGGATTTGAAATTAATAATTTTGTTTTATGTGTATATAGGATATATATAAGTGAACCAGTTTTTAAAAATTTATTATGGATGAGTTTGAAACCATGTACGAAGAGTTAAGGTGATTAGATAATATTTGTTATAAATGTGTGTATAGTGGTGTACCAAATTCTTTGTTTGTGGTGGTGTTTTTGTATTGGAATTTCACGAGAAGGTAAAAGTTTATTTTAATGTATATATTATTTTTTCTTATATGTGTATCAAGTATATTTTTGTTGTATTTGGGTGTTCAATGTTAACGTGTTGAATAATACATCAGGAATGTGTGAAATGAATTATGTCGTTATTTAATTCATAGCATGGAGTCCTGGTGAATTTGAAAGACACGAATTGGTCTTGGTGGTACTGCGTTTGGGAGCGAGAAAAGGCACCAGGCAGAACTAATCAGGGCTGAGTTAATCTATTGAATACGCAAAGACATTATTTTATTTCATTTTATTTATATAAAATTTATTTATATATGTATATATTCCTTAAGGAGTGAGCACATTGTGATGTATGTTCGGGTTGTGTCCGACGAGTTGAAAAGACATACTCGTAGGGTGGAACTTTGGGATACTCATCTGTGTGAATTTGCTATCTGATGGTACTGTGTTGGGAGCGAGAAAAGGCGCCGGACAGGACTAATTAGGGCAAAGCCATATCCTTAATGTTTATATTTTGTTCGCAAATAGTAGATCGCGTAAATTTTTGGTTATTTATATTCCAGTACAATTCATCATGTGTAATTTATTTTATTTTTGATTGTTTACATGTATCTATGACAAATATAATTCATAATAATCACGTTCACATTTTTCTTTAGACATAAGCTTTTCACGACATTATGACTTCATTTATTTTTATTTCTTATAATATTTTATTGATTATGATGTATCAATTTGAATAATGATTGAATTATTGATTCTTTGTATGTAAATATTTGTATATTTAAATTTTTGAATTCGTTTAAATTTATTTTTAATAAATTAGATGTTAAGATTTATTTGGCATTTTATTTTCTTTACCTGACCTGGAGATAATTAAAGAGCAGGAGAATCGTTTGGAGAATCTACTTATATTTTCTGCCCCTGAGAGAATTATTTATTTTAAACTGAGCTAGTTGTATGTAAAAGTTTTGCTTAACCTACTTTTCAGCAGAAAATTCATCGTATCTTAGTCTAGCATAAGGCCTAGCACTAAGATGCGTGCTCGACTCTCAATTACACATTGATTAAATAAATTAAATTTATTTCATTTATATATAAATTTGCAAGAGTCACAGCAATATGTCATAACTACCTTTTGAAGTTAACAATAGCAATGCTTGCCTACCATACAGAATAACCAAGTATAAATACCTGGCTATTCTGTGTGGTAGTCAATAAAATATAGGTATAGGTAGTATCTAATTCATCTATTTATACTCGCAATACAACAGCCTTCATGTAATAATATTTCACTATAGCGGAAGTTGTATATCCTAAAACATTAATAATTAGTTTAATTTTATTTTTATGAAATTGCTCCGATCGACGAGAATTTGTAGTGGTATTGAATCGTTGTCTCTAGTTCCAACCCGATGCAAACCACGATTGCGCGCGTGGAGAGAAGGAGAAGAAATTTTCTGAGTAAATGTTGACACGTGATGCAGCCATGCATAGCGCTTTCTTTTTGTTGGCCTTGACGATATATGAGTCATGGATACTATTTTTAAATCTCGAAATAGAACACCAGTCATGGCAATGGAATCACACCGGTTCATCACCACCGAAGACATTACGGTCTCTGCTTGCAAAAGTTATGGTGGTAATGTTTTGAAACAGCGAGAGGGTCATCCTCAGGTATTGTAATCCATTTAGATACCATTTGGCACAACCATTAGCGCTAGAATGTACCAACATGTTTTGGAAACAAATTGCATCGGTGTTTTTGCATTAGGAAAATGCCCCTCCTCACCGGGAATTCCTAATGTAGCAATTTCTTGAGTATAAACACCTTGCGGTAATTTATTATGCACCGTAATCAGTGATTACGATACATAAGAAGCTACCTCAAAGTTTGGTGATTATTAATCAATAAACTTCGATCTTAGCCACATCTGGTTTTGCCGATCATCAAAGACACTTTTCGTCGCTTCTTATTTTCCAAATGAACTGCCTTTTCTTCAGCAATGTTCCATTAAACAAATCACAGTGGTAAATACGTGTTCTCATCAGACATGGAACCATGGGGATTACAGGACTGGCAAAAGGTCGATTTTGAGAAAAAGGAAATTTTACTTAATTAAATAATCAAACTATAAAAAATATAGTATTTTATATGAAAACAATTATAATATGATTTGGAGAATGTTGCATTTTGATACAATTTTTTGTGTACTGCATTAAAACATTTAAAATACGCCAAGCCTTTTATCCATCAGCACGTAGCTATAAGTTCATATTTTTCGTATATGATCACTACAATCTCTATTATTACCCAGCCCATCCCAACCCTACAAATTTCAACTTCTGCTTTTAGCTATTTTCTGGGAAAATAATAATGACATTAAAAAAGACATATATTATGGACAAAGTTCATAATATACGTCTTGCATCAGTATATATAATGTTACAGTAATTCATTTCAGGGGATGCAGAGGGAACTTTTGCCGTGAATATGAGCGCTTGATCCACTGTGCAACGTTGTGAAAAATGTGTACATCCGAGATTTCGTCGAAAAGTAACAGAAGTTTCTGAACCAAGCACTTTTTCAGAAAAAAACGTACATTTACGGACAAATAAAAGTGGGACAATCTAATGTGCTAGAATTTTGAAAAACGAACGTCAATAAATGATGTCAAAAAATGCTTAAGTTATTGTCAAAAAACACAAGCAAGACGCAAATGGACTAACAATAGTTTATTCAAAATCACATTGTCTCTTAAGTATTTTATTTTGTTAATATTTAGTCAATGTACCATTTCGATTTATAACATCTGCTTCTCTTCGCGGCATATAATAGAAGTAAATAAACTTAAACAGTATTGGTGCGAATTATCATCCTATGCTTTATTAATTGTTTCCAGTAAGTCTTGCATATTTTGTGGTTAAACATTTCTTTTTTGAATTATACGAGCCAATAGTTTATTTAGCCATTTTGCATCAGAATAATTATTCTTGCCTTATCAACAATATTAACGTGTGACATCTTTACGAAAAAATGTATCGTTGACAAATTGATGACATTTATGAAACTTCGACTACTATGATTCCGTAAATTTTTAAAAGCTAGCAATAACAACTAACATAAAGCAAAACTTTATGTAAGAGTTGTCCCACTTTTTTCTGTCCGTAACTGTACCATGTATAAAATGAAAAAAATATATAAAATGATCATATTGTGTAGAACACATACCAAGCCATCTCTTCTCGACTTGGTAATAATTCTCATTTTACAATAATATTATCAGTCACTATCAGAGTTGAAGTGTCACGTTTTTATGCAAAATGCTAGATAAATAGATAGAATATGCATATGGATGCAAGAGGAGTACAGCAGTCGAAGCAGAAATCTCGTGCTTTCTCATGTTTTGTTAACATTATCTGTATACAGATCAATAAAGATAGTCATATGCAATTCATATGAAATTAACAATAAATAAAGGAAGTAATGACAGTGTTTAAATTACAATGATTCATGTAGTATTCCGAGTTTTTAGTAATTACTAAGGTCAGTTACCGTCTTTCGTCCGATTGCATATTCCGACGGTGTTCACCAATTTATATAATTTATTACTCATACATTATGTTTTGTGTTGTTGATACTCTATTATAAGTATTTATTTGTGTTATTATCATATCTGTACTACTGTGATTTTGACTATGAGTCTAAATATTATTACAAAGTGTATAACTAAAATAATATACAATGTTGAAACTAGTTATGGAATAATATTTTTGTAAAACGCTAAAACAGGTCAACTTTCATTTTAAATTGCGCGAGTTTAAAATAACTGCACCTATTAAGGTGGCTACACACATGCAACAAAACATCGTACCGAACTCCGTCGCGCAACATTTCTAGTTGCGCGACGAAGTTGCGGTGTGATGAAGTTTTGAGGTGCAATAGAACATCGTCGCGCAACATCAACGCGAACATAATGCCGTCCCATCCTCCCATAATCAGCCAGACCCATCCAGACATGCGAACATGTGGCGTACCGTTTCTTTGATGCGACGGCAGAAAACCGACAAATGATGGGACGCCGTTATGTTGCGATGTTGCGCTGTTGCATTGTTGCGTGGTTGCGTCCGCACTTGAGACGCGACGGAGTTCGGTACGATGTTTTGTTGCATGTGTATAGCCACCTTTGAGACGTCACCTTCCTTAGACCTGTGACGTCGTACGCATTCTTTTTTAATGGAATGCTATATTTTTATACCTTTTCAATGAACTTAGACTAATCAGTTTAAAATTACTATTTTTCCTGTATTCTACTATCGTCAGGTGCTATCTATTTTATCACACAGTTTTTTAGTGTTGACTTTTTCTTTTTAGTATTTCATTTTTTTTTAATAAAGATATAATGTAGGATTTACTACAAAAGCTGCTAAGAGTACTATCCAAAACTAAAACAAAAATTGTTGGAATACATTAAAAAAATAGTGTGACGTCATAGTTCAAAAATTGATAACGCCATGAACAAATGTAACAACTCACAATAAGTATTATGATAAATAAAAATTGACCTCTTTCAGCGTTTTCGACAAATGTCATTAGTTTGGAAGTTACTGAATTTATACCATAAGTAGTTTTCACACTGTATACTAAATAAATAAATCTATTAATATTAAATTCATTTATTTTGAATTAATAGAATTCAATGGATTTTTAAGACCTGTCAGGAAATAGTTGAAGTGTTTAATGACTCCAGAAGAATTTTTATGTACACTTTACCCTATATTTTATTTGCGCTGAATTATTGTAAATTGAGAATAAGGCCTTTATAAATCCATAATATAAATAAATACATAGCCAGTACATTGCTTCACCTATCTCTCTATTATTAATTAAATGGTATATTTCATTATCTCAGTATTTCTATTACTGCGAGGTGTGTAAATTAAATAATAAGACTGGCAACGTAGCGTTCTATCTGGTAACAATAGAGACGCAGTGCATGGAAGGGCGGCAGATGAATATGTGATATGTCTAGGGTAGGAGTTTGAACTCGATAAAGTCATTTGGTTCTCCGTAACGATTTTTGTCTTCAAACAGTTTTTCCTAGTGTGTTCTAAAAATACAATACATCAATTTCGAGTAAAGGTATGGTATCAGATATTGCTTCAAAATTCGGTGCAGTGCCACAGAAACTTCAGCACGCCTACATGTTTTGTTTAGGACTAAGGTTTTCGGTGGTTTAAGGCATTTTTAAGAGAAGGGAGTCGACTGAAACACGCAGGGAAATGCCTTCATCTTCGAGAACCAATGAAAGTGTCGGAAAAATCCAACTTCTTGTCCAAACATATTGTCGTTTGGCAATCAAAATGATTGGCTTAGAGTTAAATTTAACTAACACTACCATTCATTAGATTTTAATCAGTGAATAGGAGATGAGAAAGCTCTGCGCGAAATAGAAAAAACTTTTCGGAAGACCAAAAGGACGTCAGGAGAAAAATGGTTTGAATTTTTGAAATCGAGTGAAAATGATCCCCACTTTCTGAAAGGTGCCATTTCTAGTGACGAATCTTGGGTGTTTGAGTACGGCCAGGTAATTAAGCGCTAGGGCATGGAACCTCGCAAGTCGAATATTAAATGCATGCTGATTTGCTTTTACGTTAGCCAAGGAATCGTTCATAAAGAGATTGTGCCTCAAGGCTATACGGTCAAATTTTGAAAATAGATCATGCGTGTGAGACCAAACATTCAGAACAACTGGGTGTTGCATCGCCAGAATATGCCTTCTCACACGGTAATTTCAATAAACGAGTTTTTGCCCACTAAAAACATTCCTATGGCTCATCAGCCTCCTTAGTGAAAAATTACCTCGAGAGACGTCCTTTTGGGAGACTCGAAAACAGTCAAACGGCGGTAACCGGTCAGTTGACGGCTATTCCAGTATTCAGCACTGCTATGAGGATTGAAAGAACCATGTCCAATGCTGTGGCTTCCCCAGGAGTTTGCTTGAGGGAAATAATAATGAATTGTAGTTCTATTGGAATGATAAAAAATCAGAAAAATCTGTTTCATTACTTAATTTACACATCTCTTGCTGGTTTTACATTTTATTTTTATAATAGGTAAACCTAGCTTACCTATAATGTTTACGTTTTACAAGTTTGCACCCCTTACGATTTCAAATTATTGTTAAATTTTACATCAGAATCCCGTAAGTGCAGTTTAAAGGATTTTCTAGCGGTGATTTTAGAAAATTATCGATATAAACTAATCATCTTTAACATAATATGAACTCGAAATTATAGGTTATTAATGCTATATTAGCATATTGGCAGTGTTATAGTTGCACGCAGCATGTGCATACGATTATAAAGTGTTGTTCATTTTGTAAATTAAATATTCCAAGTTGCAGATTTAATAACACAAACATTTATAAATCGCAATGTGTGAGTTAATTACAAGACATCCATTATTAGGTTATGAAAATTTTTAAAATATATCAAATTATGTATATTCCTAAGTTTTGAAATAGTATAGGAATTTCCCCAGCAGTCGTAAACAACTTCAGCTGCTTTGTTGAATATAATAAATTATGAAACAAATAAGACTTAATTTACTTGACAAGAAAAAATAGTGTAAAATTTACACATATCCTTGCATTTCATATCAGGAAATATTAAAGTAGTATTTTACAATTATTCCAAATACCTACAACACACACCATTTAGCTAAGAAACAAAAAAAACTTTCTTAATTCGAAACACTATAGGCAATAATTATTCTAATATTTACATACGAAACATGTACGTGTTCAAAAATAAACTGTTATAGTATAGTAAGCTTTTGAACATTAAAAATAAACTCTGCAACAAGTCACACTTCAGCAAACCAACGAACTTCCGCAGAGAAAGTTTTGTCTATGGTTAATATCACGGCTTTTAGTTAAACTATTTTAAACATACTTACTCTAATAAATAAAAAAATAAAATAAATATATACATTTTATTATTATCCAAAAAGAAATTCGTTATTAAGGAGATTAGGAAAATAGTTGGGTTTTTCGTTTTATTAAAAACAAACTTCATTTGTAACTTAGATAAACAAGTACTTAATTGAAAGAATATAAATAATTTATTAATGCATACTAAAAACTATGCTGTAAGAATAAAATGAAAATAGGACCGGTCAATAAAGTCTTATAACACTTTTTAATTACGTATATAGTAAAACAATTTCTAACTACGTACGGCAAGAAATAAATAATACCTCCGTTCAGATAAATTAAACGCAATAATATTAAAGCAGCGGGATTCTGGTTATTAGTAAATATGATTGGTAGAATTTTGACAATCGACTTTACTTTCACTACTAACATGATTTATATGTCCAGAGGATAAAGGAAATACCGCAGGATTAATAAGAGAAATATACGCCTGCAAGTCGCACATTACCCAAAGAAAGAAAAGAATGAAGACTCATAGAAAATATTTCTTATAATATTTAATTGGCTAAACAATAAACTCATTAGTGTATAGAATACGAAAAATATCTAACGAGCCGGAAAGTTGCCGTGTTGTGCAACACTTATCGCATTGATGCGTTTTAATCTTCAGTGTGTCAGGAAAATTATAAAATTTACTTTCCCTTTGGAATCTATTTATATCGTAACTATTTACCCACAATATTATGATGGTAGCCTCATTATAACAAATATACAATCAATTAATGTTTGTATGTTAGTGTTTATTAGATCAATATTAGACGGAGGCACAGCTACTATTTCTGTTTTCCAAATTTAAAATCATTTTTCCACGGAAACGGCATTTTGTAGGTAGTTATTATGATTGCAGATGCCCACCTTTTGTAGTCCTCTCATAATGAAAAAGTGCTTTTGCAATCATGTCTCTATCTCTCTGTGTGCAAGTAGGATAGCAACCAAAATGTTACAGCTCGCAATACGAAATTTTATTTTTAAGAGTGTAAACATCATGTCAAGTTGTCATCAATAAAAATCGAAAAACGTGTTGTAGACATACAGCAAATCGCCTGGAATTAAGACAAAAAGAGTTGTAAATAACTGTCCCCCATATTATAAAGTATTAGACATTAAGAAAGAAATTACTTGCAAAAGCTAACGGATAACAACAAAGCTGACTAATCCCTTTGGAGGGCCACCAGAAACGTTAACCAATCTGACATGCATAGTCCACAAATTGAAACTGAAACTAAAAGCAGAAGCAATTGCCAACCACCTAGAATAAACCTTCTAGCCCAATGAAAGCAACCTTGAACATGACGTGGTGGAAAATGAACTAGAAGAGCACAAGATTAACCTGCGCTAGTTGCCTAGAAAGAAGTTACTGAAGAAATTAAAAATAACATAAACTTGAAGAAGGCTCCAGGTTATGATCTCATCTCATAACTGGGGAATATTCAATAAATTGCGAAGGAAGTCAATATTCAAGCTGACTAACCCGATAAATGCGATAGTTTGTCCCGGACGCCTGGAAAATGGCTAAGGTGATAATGATCGCCAAACCGAGAAAACATTCTAATGACTTCTCCTTGTACAGGTCCCATATATTCTCTTCCAGTCATTTCAAAACTCTTCGAAGAACAATTATTGAAGAAACTAAAACCAATAACTGAGGGCAAAACCAAATTTCATAAACATAATTCGACTTTAAAAACAAATACTCGACTAATATACATAATAGAAAAAGCCTGCGACCAAAACAAATATTGTCAAATATTTTCCTAGACGTGGCCGGTTTTTTGAAAAAAATTGGCACCTGGGGCAAGTGCAACATTTTCCAAATACTTTGCCAAAATCTTATTCAGACATACTAGAATTTAGAGTTAAGCAAAAGGAAGAAAATTCTGACACCAAAGAAATAAAAGCGGTGGTCCCTCAGGGCAGTGTCTTGGGCACGATTTTTTACTTTCCATACACCAACGATATCTCTCAGACAAATCAATTGCCACCTTTGCCGATGATACGGCTATTAGAGCCAACGGGAGTAACATGAATGAAGCATACTTCAAATTTCAGAAAACATGTGATAGAGTACATGAATGTATTCCAACTAAAAATTCTGATAGAAATAAACAACAATATTGCCCTTTTCCGGCAAAGCAATTGCCATGGCAAAAGCACATCCGAAGAAAACGGAACAAGGTAGAATAGAAATATAGAAAAACATATTGACTGATCGCGAAAGAATTGCAATTGTCAATTTTTAATAAGCAACTATTGTATAAGCAAATACTGAAACCCATCTGGACATATGAAATTAGGAATACTCTCCAGAAAGTGATCATTAATTGCTGCAATATTATGCAGCGTGGGGGGAAAGTTTCATAAAATTTTCAGTTTTATATTCTTCTGCTCAAACGCGTTCTATTTACCTTTAAGTAATTGTCTGGTAAATGTACTATCGGAGTCAGTGCTTAAGATTACATCTAAGAAAATATCCATTCTCGTAGCAGTACTAATTAATTGGGACAAACCAAGAGATTCTAGCATATTCAACATGCACTTTTTACAGTGTTATTACCACGAGAAAGTAAATTTATATTAACGTCTCCAAGAAAACAAAGACGTTGTACTCCATAGATATGTTGGTCAACTTTTAGCCAAAATATGAGGAGGTCCATGGATTACACCCACAGTAGTGATAGTCGATTTAAAAAGTATATGTAATAAAGATGAAAATTAAAAGAGCATGTTAACCAGTTAATACTTAAATAATAATAATAATAATAATACTCGGTGCATCCCCAGCAGCTTCTGACCAATTGCAGGTGGCTATGAGTCACTACTACGTCAACGCCTGTGGTACTGTACCGGGAAAACAATATTTGCATTTGTTATTGAGCGGCAAACATTTTTATATTGGGCAAGGTCGAATAATAACATAGATATTTCTAAAAACCACAAAGAAAACAATTTATGCTAATCTAAATTTACACTTCAACTCGCGAAATATGACGTAATAATTAATATTTGTAGGGTTTTTACGAGGGGGAAACCGCTGACTCAAAAGCGTACACCATAATCCCACCATATGTAAATAATCCCACATAATCCAATATAATTCCACACAATCCTAAATAATTCCTAATAATTCCAAATAATTCCAAATAATTCCAAATAATTCCAAATAATCCCATGTAATCCCAATAATCCCAAATAATCCCTAATTATTTCTTTATATGTTCCACGAGTTCTGAGGATTTTGTGCGCGGTTTAAAGGTAAATTAATGTTGAATCGAAGGTTGAATATACATAACACGAGAAAGATTTGTTTTATTTACACACTACTTAAGGAAAACATATAAACACAGCAAAAGTAAAATTCATAACTTAAATATTCGTGAAAAATAAAAAAAAAACCAAATTAAACAATAATAATTAGTCTTTAACACAGAATTTAATTTCAGATTTAATATTATCATATTTCTTATAAATTTCGGCGTATGTGATTTCATCTAAATGAAAAGGTTCCATTTCGGTGGCAAATTTAACAGGGCCGTAAAAAATATATTTGAGATCAACCGTAGCAACGTGTTGTTTAATTTTGGCGAGATTAACATTTTATTTTGCTTCCTTCCACGTGTTAAAAAATTAATTTTAAAAATTGTATCATTGATAATTTTAATAGTTTGACCTACATAACACCGTTCATCATAAAAAGCAGCGTAAAATTTATTACACTCAATTACACTTAATAATGACCACTGAGTGATGGGTCTGTGATGGGATTTATTTTCCCTGTCTCGATTTTCTACATCATCAGAAGATTTCCATTTCGAGCATGAGGCTTCTGGTTCACCTGGTTCCTTTTCTTCAAAAGAATTATCACTAACAATCGAGCTAGCAGTAGGACTTTCAATATTGTTAGGATGTTCTTGTTGTTTGATATCATTATTGAATGAAGGGACAATGAGAGTATTGCTTATTATAGTTATTGCTTTGCAGGCTTTCCCAACATTTTTTGCCTTATCATCTTCTGAATTTTGTAGTTCTATCGAAGTATTCGCTTCAGAGCAAGAAACCTGATTAAAAAACCACTTTATATCTTTGTTCTCACTTTTTACTTTCTTATACGTAGTATAAGGAAGTATTGTGATGATGAAAATTTTCGACCTCGAGATTTTTGCAGATGTCCACGTTTTGAAGTCCCCTGATACTGAAAAAGTGGTTTTTAAAAAATGTCTCTCTCTCTCTCTCTCTCTCTCTCTCTCTCTCTCTCTCTCTCTCTCTCTCTCTCTCTCTCTCTCTCTCTCTCTCTCTCTCTCTCTCTCTCTCTCTCTCTCTCTCTCTCTCTCTCTCTCTCTCTCTCTCTCTGTATGTCTGTGTGTCTCTGTGTGTGTGTGTGACCACGATAGCGGTCAAACCGCTGTAGATATCAATTCCAAATTTTGTATTTACGTGTATAATCTCCCTCTTGAGATCTGATTAGTTTTTCAGTAAAATCGGTAAACCGGAAGTAGCAGTTTACTTCAGCGAAAAAATCGGATTTTGCCAATATTTCGTCAACTACTAAGTTTATACAACTTTATAAAGAATTCATATGTACTTAAAATTAAAATTGAGAATAATTTTATTTAAAAAGTTTTTCGAAATTCCTACCGGAAGTAGGTCTTTTACTCTTATCGAAAATCAGTTTTTTGGGAATATTTCGCAAGTCATGCTTTTCAGACAAGTACGTTACGGGTATAAAAGTATTTAAAACATAATTTTCAATATCTTTTGTATAAAAAAAATTTCAAAATTCTGACCGGAAGTGCCACTTTTACTCTTATCGAATAACGATTTTCTGCAAATATGTCGTAAGAAAAGAAAAATATCTTTCGACAATATTCACACCGAGTTTGTTCAAAAATTCGCATAAAATTAAGAATCAGGGGTCAGATAATATGGAGTACGATTGACATATAAGAAAATTGTTCGGATAATCTGGGTTCTACTGTACATATACTATACTATAGATTAACTGAGGTCTCGGCCGATATCTTCGCTAACCTAATTCTAGTGCACCAATTTGTTGCAAGGGATTTATCTTGCGTTTTAGATTTTTATAGAACGTTTCTTTTGAAATGGCTGGAAATTATAGTAATTAATCTTCTGTGAACTCGTATAAGTTTGAAATTTTCTGATTTTTTTGAAAATATTCCAAAATACGATTCATATTCCTCCTTGGGAATTAATGTTAGTACTGTCTCGGCGGCCATAAATTTCTCCATCTCCAAGATGTCATTATCTGTGATTTGAGCAAGTAATTGTGCGTTAGTAAATCAATTGATCCTTAAAAGATTTTTTATGCAGACAGGCACGGAAATATTTAGCTATTTTCAACTTCGGTGAAGCACTCAGCCTCTGTTTGTGAAACTTACATCTAAAGAAAAACAACGGGCGCTTACAAATTACAATTACTCTCTTGGTAAAGGACTTGGTAATAGATTTCAAGTGAGGATCATACCTTGATTTCAGCTGTAAAAATAATCCGCAAGATTATCTGTGCAATAATTCAGTGGCAGCAAAAATAAACAGCATAACATCCTAGAATATCACATCACACCGCATTACACTGACTTGTATAAATATGCCGAGTGGAAGGCGCATGCGTTCAAATCTCGGTTCAAACCGGTTCAAACTAGCGTACGATCAGCAATTTCCCGCAAAATATCGTATGGTCAAGTAATGAGTCGTAAGGCGTCATTCGTGGAAGTGAAAAGCTACCAAAGGAACTTTATGTTAAAATTCAATTTGATTTTTACTACTGTGATTGAACTATGGACAAGACGTTTAATTTGAAGGGATGATTCGATTACTTAAAGTATTGTTGATTATACAGGACAATAGATACAAAAACATTATTTCTGATGACCGTAGAATCCGTCATAATTCTACCAAGTAACCCCGCATAATCCCACATAATTCCAAATAATTCCCTGTAATCCGATATAATTCCAAATAATCCCATGTAATCCGATATTATCCCAAATAATTCCACATAATTCCAATAATCCCAAATAATTCCTGGAATTATTACGGGGTGTACACCATAATCCCTCAGCGGTTTTCCCCTCGGGTTTTTATTAGACGCATCATACATCGCCTGTAGATATTATTAAATAATGCATTTCATGTTAGAGGCATAAACTTAATATTTCGCTTTTTCAATGAAAACCATAGTGGGACATGACTTAGTTCTAGAGAGCGTTTATAATATTTGTACAAGTTGTTTAATACATATAAAAACTATTAAGATTTGTTTAAGAAAAATAACATATATATATAAGCGACATGCAAGTTATATGAAGGACATGGGAAAAAAAGAAGGACTGTCACTTTTTTCTTTATTTTGAGATAATTGCATTTCTTTGATTAGCAACTTAGTTATATTGAAGTGTGGTACATTGGAACTGTAAAAAAATTAATTCAAGTCAGAAAACGTATAAATTTTATTAATATTAATAATGAAAAGGGTTTTATTTTCCAATTCAAATAAAAAAGAAATTAAATGCATTCCAACTACGAAACAAAAGCGAACAAAACAAGGTATGTCCATTTATTTTTTAATGGTGTGGTAATTCCGTATAGTATAGTTGAGCAGCAGGGCCACAAAATTTCTTGAGTAGCATTAAATGCTTGTATTTATCGGTCTTGATAGGTATTAAACCTAGAAGAGTAGCTAGTTTTAATAAATCACAGACAATTAGATTTCCTTACCATTGTATGCTTGAAGTGGGAGTTCAAATTCACCCTCTTCAAGTACTATTGTTGATGTAGTTTTCTTTCCTGAAGGTACAATTGGGCTTTTTGACCAAGTAGCGTGAAAAGCTGATCTGTGTTTCATTAGTCTAGAATGTTCTCGACTGCATTCAATTTCTTTAATTTGTTGGGTAGGAAATGGGCATTTCTTCACATATTTGCCTGCTAGAAATACATCCCACTGTTTTACAATATTTTGCGTAACACTAATGACATCAAAGGGCGATGGCCTTGTTCGAGCTGATTGGAAAACGTCAATTCAATCGCGTGGAAGTTCCATTTTTGACTTTAACTGCACTAACCCCATATTTTTATCACATTCCAAGTAAGAGTGGCCCCTCTCAGGGAATGTTATCTTTATGGAATCCAGTAATTGCGCTGTATGTACTATATAATGCATAAAACAAAACATTACAAAATTTTTGTTTTGACCCCCAGCAGAGTCGCAGAAAATATGCAAATGCTTGCAATTTTCATCTAAATAGTTAACAATAAAGTGAGACAGGAACGAAACCACTTCGTTTGCTCCTTTTTTTGCTATTGTCTGAGGGTAAGTGTAGAATATTGATTGTGCCGTTGCAAGAACATGAATATTGAAGGAGAGCATCGATGGTTGACGGAGATAATACACATCATTCATAGTTACTTGAGGCAACGAAATATTCTTCTGGTAATCTAATGCTATTGCAACGTATTCTGATGATTTTCGGGCCTTCTTGCGAGCAAATTTTTTACGATCGTAAAATGCTTGAGTTTTTCGTTTGTGTTTGAGTGTTGTTAATTCCCGGATTTTTACAGCGTCGTTTCCAACACTTAAACATTGTAATTCAGCAGTAAATTCGTCACACTTGGAGCATGTATCTGTTCTGGGATACCCAAATGATAGGTTAAATTTAGTATTAAAAATTAACTTATATGTGTCATAAGAAACCCTAACATGAGGACATTGTTCCTTAAACATATTGTACATCTTTGTGATGTTTAAATCTTCAGCTCAAGCTAACCCTTGGATATTCCGTGTATGGACTTAAATGCCTTGTAACATACAGGAATTTCTATTACAACATCTTCGCGTTTCACTCTTACTTTATAGGAAAATGCTGCAGTATGAAATTTAGCTTCTTCTTCGGTTTGTCGGGATCTCCTACGTTGAACTGGAATAATGGTAATCAGTCCACAAAGATACGCGTTTTGTTCGTCGTTTGTGCTTAAGTTATTAAATTTCTGCAATACACTTTTTCTTTCCTCATTATTAATAGCTTCGTGACATTTTAATCTAGTGCAGTTGCACGGTGGTTCCTGCTCATGGGATTGTAGTCTCATTTTCTTCATGACATCACTCATTCTCCCCATTTTCTTCCGCTTCTTGGTGGTATTATCTTTCTGCTCAGATAAATCACTATCACGGCCCGATGGAGCCATTTTAACACTGATAGGAAACTTCTCAAATCAACAAACTAGCAGCTGATCTTGATACAACTTTAACTGCGATTACAGGGAGCATTAATTTAGAAAGACGGTAATACATAATATAATGGACATTGGCAGTTATTTTCCCTTACGTCGTGGACATTCCTTGGTTTTAACCCACACCTTATAACTTAGTACGCAGTTTTCTATGGACGATTCAGGTTTTATCCGCATGACACTTAATCCAGCGAATAGTAACCGTATTTTCTGCTAGATGGCGCAAGAATGTCACTTTCTTAAAAATTGGGATATTCCCTGTTTTTTCCCCGTACCCTTCATATCATAACACATTCACTAAATACTAAGTTAGATAGTTTTTCTATGTATATACTTAGAAGCAGCAAACGTCTGCAATTTAGCTCACGATAGAAAGAAACTCTACTGTAAAATTGTAAATATGAGCACTAAATTATAACAATCTACAGTGTTATTAACTGCCTTGTTGAATGAAAGCAAACTAATTCCTAAGTGCTGTTAATATCAGTCAGATTATGCAGTCTACAGTTTATATGTATGTCATCTAAGCTCTTGTACATTTGTAGTTATTAATCAGTTTGTAGAATTGCTTTCATGATAGAGCATAGCCCATGTTAATCTAGAATAAATGTATTTTGCAAAGGTGTAAGGATTAAACCACTCGGTTAAATTATACTGACAAAGAATGAAAATTATATACGTATTTTATTGTGTTAAAATTAAAATATGTGACTCCAATCTTTTTCTACTACTAGAACTATTCACCAACATCCAATTTACGGCTCAAACTTTCCGTTCAGTAAACTGTAGATATGTTGTTGTCTATAATTTTGTTAAAAATAAATGCGCAGGAGTTTTTTTCTGATATCGACGGCGGATATTAGAACCACACAATTTTCCCTAAATTGATAGTTTAGGAAACAAGTTGTGGTACTCACGAGAAGTTGGCACCAAAAAATTGGTTTTGTTTATAACTTTGTAACAAATTAATACGCCGCTGTTTTTCCTCCAACTTCACGCTCCTAAAGCAAGGAACAATTTTCTACAGAAGCTGGTTATAATTAAGAAGCTGGTGAAAATACTAGAATACAGCCAACATTAAATTTGGATAACTGGATTTAAATTGATTTTAAATTTAATTACTTATTTAATTTCAGAGACGACTGAGTTGATGTTTAGACTTTATTTGGCACTGTAATCATGTTTCTTTCAGCAGTTTTTCACTACATCGTAACACCAAATACGACTGCACTGCTGTGAAGAGCAAGATGACCGCAGATTCGGCCCATTTTTTAATAAAAACTAGCACTATTTTCATAGCCTAGTTACATTTTATGTACCTTTAAATTCATCCAAATATATGAATATAATAATATAATATTGCGTTTATTGATATAAAAAGAAAACGGAAACGTATGACCTGAGAAAGCCTAGTAGACGCTAGTAACACTATATGATCACCATGTATTTCATTTATAGATATAGCTGTCGGTTCTTGGTGAAACATAATTTATATATACTTTAAGGTAGATAAAATTAAAAAACACTTGATTTCGTTTCACTTAATTTATTAGCATATCTCTAACAATATTGCTTCGGTATGTTCTACCATTCTCAAAGAACTGAATTTGTGTGTCTATTTTTTGAACTTATATATTACTTGAGGGTGTGTTTACTGTACCTACTTTGACCATTTTATTACTGTGTCTACTCGTATTATCGGTGCGTTTATGTATTCTGTCTGTGTGTTGGTTATGTGTAATTTTTTATGTATAGTTTTTTTAATTTCTAGTATTTCCAAATAATTAAATTTTTTGCTTTTGTAAGCATTATGTAGTAATTTACAACTATCTATATCGGGAAAGTGGAGTTTCTCAATGCAATGTTCTGAGAATCCTGTGTTTTTTGTTCCTTGGATTATTGCTTTTTTGTGTTCATTTAGTCTTGTTTTTATGTTTCTTCCACTTTGTCCGATATAGATAGCAATAATCCAAGGAACAAAAAACACAGGATTCTCAGAACGTTGCATTGAGAAACTCCACTTTCCCGATATAGATAGTTGTAAATTACTACATAATGCTAACAAAAGCAAAAATCTTAATTATTTAGATATACTAAAAATTAAAAAAGCTATACATAAAAAATTACACTTAACCAACACACAGACAGAATACATAAACACGCCGATAATAGACACAGTAATAAAATGGTCAAAGTAGGTACAGTAAACACACCCTCAAGTAATATATAAGTTCAAAAAATAGACAAACAAATTTAGCTCTTTGAGAATGGTAGAACATACCGAAACAATATTGTTAGAGATATTCTATTAAATTAAGTGAAACGAAATCAAGTGTTTTTTAATTTTATCTACCTTAAACCATATATTTTAAAGCAAAAGTATTGGAGCAGTTTACACCTATGACTTCTGATGGCATTGCTACAATGCTGATTAATGCATTATTAAAGAGCACCACAAATCAAAGACCGCGAAAGACGTCAATCAAAGGAAATTAACACAATTCCAATTGTAAAGTATAGAAATAAAAATGGTGGAGAATGCAATAAATTTTTTGCGGTTAAAATAAAAAAAATCGTGATATGATCGAATAATTCCTGTATAATTTTATAAAACGATTTAAATCCAGAACCATAAATAAACATTATAAAATGCTTGATCTCTTATCTTTACCAAGATCAATTCATAATAATAAATTATTAATTCAAATGTTCATCTAAGTACATATATTTTATGCACACGCTGTTGATATGGCACAAGCTATTATAAATTGTTTTCATGAGTTATTAGAAATTAAAAATAATTATTAATTACAGCAGAAAGAAAAGAGTCAAACGTGAAGTGAATCCCACCTACTTATGCATATCTCATCGAAACAATTCGATCAAAAAAAAGTAGTTATCCCTGAACAATAGACGGTTATTTATTGTACATAACCAGTTTTACTGGACAGAGAATAGCAAATCTTCTGTGTATTAGATTCCATTCGCCAATCCGGCGCTTTTCCTACAACTAACACTCGTACTGAATCCATTAGAATAGGTATATATGATATGTATATTAAAATATTATTCTTATATTATAAACCTAGATATTGAAAATGTATCATCTATGTGATTTCTAAATTGCTAATCCATAGTAATAAATGAAATAATATATCATATTTCTATAGGATTTTCTTGTAATAAAGGATTTTCCTTGTTTCTTAGGAAAGAACTTGTTTGTCTCCTGTATACATAATTTGTGGAACGCACAGAAAACAAATAACAGAATCCATAGGATCAGTTGAATCCAAGTGATTACATTAAAATCTTAAATCTAAAATACTATTTTTAAATGTTACACTTCAAATAGAAAGACAGCAAGGTCAGAGGATGTATGTGCATACTCAAGAAATAGTACCCGCGATAACCAGCCAATTGTTACTAATTATTAATTCAGTATTCTTTATACTTGACAGTGACACAGTACCTAGCATCTATATACATTTCTGTTGTATATAGTATATAAAAATAAACTGAAAAGCGTTGAGTCCGAGGTCACTATATATGTTGGTATAGTTTCTATACAGAGAGAATAGTTTTATTTATCCATTTTTATGCTTTCTTCTTTTACTAACCCCATTTTATTGTATTTTTATCTTGAGAATAAGATATCGTAAGTAATAGTATATCAGAAGAAGTAATTACATAAATTAAATTTGATAATTGAGAATCTAGTACAATTAAAATATTGGTACTAATTGAAAAACTATATATCAGCATGGTGTGAAATTATAGTTGAGCTACATAGGAAATATATAAATTTGGTATGGAGGAGTGTGGGGTAGGTTGCTACATTTCTGACAATTAATTTTTTCTTCGAATTTATTAACTCAGAGGAAATCTAATAATTTGGGCATAAGAGTATATTTAACTCAAAGTATTAAACTATATTTACCTCTAATAATAATAAACAATAAAATTATACGATTTTTTTTTACAAAACAATACAGACTGTTTCAATGTGCCCTGCAGCGGGGCAAGTTGTTACACTATGTCGAGTAAGTTGTTACATACATAAAAGTTACAGACGAGGAGCAAAACAACAATCAATTCTCTGATGTACAGTTTATACATACTACGTAAAAGTCATCGTCGCCACCACGTCGCGTGTGCCCATCTAGTACACCTGGTCCAATTTTTGTTTTTACTTTGAAAAATCACTATCAAACAGATAATGCAAATTTCAATATCTTCTCACTCATTAGACTCGTCAGAACGTTTTCTTTGTTTTTTTTTAATCCTTTCCTTTTTGCCCTTGCTGTTATTTCCACTTAGATTTTTATAAGAGGGCAGTTGCCCTATATCTTACTCCTTCGATTTTTCCTTCAGAAATGTGTATGCAAATTACAGATCTACATTTTGGGCAGTTAACTGTTTGTTTCCCTGTAGAAGCCTTCAGGACAAGTTTTTACTGTAGTGTTGTAATACTTGTCGACAGATCCGTGGAAAATCCAGCAATACAAGTTGATGGTTGAGGAGATTGTGTTGAATATCGAATTGTTAATAGAAGAACCAGTTGCAGGAAGACCCCATATGGTTCAGCAATTATGTTTGAGTGATTTGTTTCACCATTGTATTCTCTGTTTGTAACTAAGTAAAATATCCATTTTGAGTGTTAAAAGGTGTAGCAGTGAATGGCATATCTTCCCTCAGTACGATTGGAATACCTGAGTGTTAGTCATCCGGCCTCACTATTGAAAGATCTCTTGAGCAGACCGTGTACTCTTCTGTCTGGCTTGAAGATGATGGAAGATGTGAGGAAGAAAACTCAAAAATACCACACTATCATCTGTACAATAACTAAGTACTAAAATTGACAGATGAGATTCAAGGTTGTCTAGAATAAGTAAAACAGGTTTATTTTCAGCGCATCGTGTAAATTTGGAGAAATGTTGAATGAATAATGAATTTTTTTTTATCCATCCATAGGTGCAGGCTGCTCCAATACAACCAGGACTTACATTGGCAGTTATAAATGTACAGATTTTTTTCGAAGAAATATAATTGTTACCAACTGAGATGGGTGCTAAAGCCATGGTTACTAATATACGCCTTTCTCATGAAGTAATAGCACCAACTTGCTTTACACATTTATTTAGAATAATTTTATATGGTTTTTGGACTGTTGTCAGTTCTCAGTCTCATCGACATTATGCACATCATTCGCTTGAAATTTGTACTTATACTAAACGGCACCAACATTGTCGAGAAATAAATTAACATTTGCACGTTTGAATTGTGCAAATCTTGAAAGCTTTGTAGAAACTTGGAGGCAAGCAGATAAATTTTGGTGTCGTTTCATGAAAGTCGTCATTTTTCCAAGTTTCGGGTATTTTATTCTTGTTGGCAACAACTAAATCATAAACCAACTTCCATAAGCCTGATGTAGTTAGTCCATAACACTTCTTTGAACAATATTCTACTTATTTAACCAACTCCTGCTCTTGTTGCAGAGTAAACACATTTTGAACTGTTTAGCATATCCAAGGAAGACTATCTGGATCCAACTGCAATATATTTACTTAGCAATAAAACGTCATATCAGTTTACTGAAATGCTCTAAGTGACATCTCCCCTCGAGTAAATTTTCACTTATATGTTCTTACTGTATTTTACATTCTATAAGAATAATAAGAAAAAAATTTAATCACTAGACATTGTAGATTTTAAAGTATGGGGAAGGTTGTCACATGTAACGCCTTACCCCCACGTGGAATTGATAGGTTAGGCTTCAGTTTTAGCAAATCCGTTAGTCTTACATCAAACATATTCCACATAATTATTAGCAACTAACAAACATTTAAGAGAATACAGTCACTTTGATCAGATGACCTATAGTTTCGTTGGTAGAACAAGATTTAAAACTTATAAATGAAACATCCTCAGTCTTCAGAACGCGAAAGTGCCCCTTACATGGCCTAAGGACTACCCAAATAGCCGAGGCTTTACGTACCCCCTCCCCTACACCTGAAGAAAAATAAACATTTTTCCTAAACATTTTTATAAATAAAAATTGCCAAACCCTGAAGCCAGTGTACAACCATTAGACCAAAACTGCTAATATTTATATATACAGCGTGAGTCATCTAAGCGGGTAAGGCCGATTAGGCCTTTATGAGTAAAGATATTTCGAAGCGGTTTTTTCCTTGTGATAGCTGCTCATTAGGAGCACATTTTAAAAATATTTTATATTATACAGAGTGTTCCATAACTTGGTGGCTAACCATAGTTCTAGTTTTTTAAATGGAACACCCTATATATTTTTGCATTTTTGTATTCCTCGTATAATTTTTAGTCAAAAAGTAATAAGATAGTATAGGCCTAAAGTGTAAAGATTTTGACTTATTCCCATTTTTCTTTAAAATTTAATGTTTGTATAAAATTATATTTCTCGAAAACGACGTATTAGATGGACAAAATTTTTTGCAATATTGTTTACAATAAGAGGTCCTAATAGAAGCATGTTTTATTTTTTTACAGTTAACTAACTGCATGTGCAGGAAACTGGATTAAAATTAGATAACACGTTTTTGTATAAAAGTCAATTTTTTTAAATCAGTTATCAGTATATCAGTTCATTTTTGAATTGTTTATTAAATTTCGTGTCAAAAACATGTAAGACGTTAATACAGTAAAAGTGACTATTACAGAGTTATTGTCGTTTTTTGATATGCTTTTGTTAGTTTTTGCAAAAAAGTCAATTTTTTCAAATGAAACACCCTGTATATTATTTCATTTTTGAATTTCTTATTAAATTTCACATCAAAAACATCTGACTTGACTTTTTTGCAAAAACTAACAAAAGCATATCAAAAAACGACAATAACTCTGTAATAGTCACTTTTAAAGTATTAACGTTTTACATGTTTCTGACATGAAATTTAGTAAACAATTCAAAAATGAACTGATATACAGGGTGTTCCATTTAAAAAAATTGACTTTTATACAAAAACGTGTCATCTAATTTTAATCTAGTTTCCTGCACATGCAGCTACTAACTGTAAAAAAATAAGACATGCTTCTATTAGGACCTCTTATTGTAAACAATACTGCAAAAAATTTTGTCCGTCTAATACGTCGTTTTCCGGAAATATAATTTTATACAAACATTGAATTTTTCAGAAAAATGGAAATAAGTCAAAAACCTTACACTTTAGGCCTATACTATTTTATAACTTTTTGACTAAAAATTATACGGGGAATTGAAAAATGCAATAATATATAGGATGTTCCATTTAAAAAACTATAACTATGGTTAGCCACCAAGTTATGGAACACTCTGTATAATACAAAATATTTTCAAAATGTGCCCCTAATGAACAGCTACCACAAGAAAAAAACCGCTTCGAAATATCTTTACTAGGCACAATCGGCCTTACCCGCGTAGTTGACTCACCCTGTATATATTACAAGTCCGCAATTACGCGACAGTAACAGTAACATAACAAATGAAGGCCATAGAAACAGAAAACGTGTTTAGACTATACATTTTAAATAGGGCGCCTTTGTGTCTTTTCTTTTTTATACTCCAAGCTTACCATAATACTATAAATAGTGGTGAAGATCACACAGCTTCTTATGTTATGTCAGTATCCATAATAAAATAAGTAAAGCGAAGTAATTTTAGTAATTTTCTACCTACTAGAATTCTATATGTAATAGTATAATGATGTAATTAAAAGTATGACATACCAGAAATAGTAGATAATCTGAGATTCACAATTTAAAAATATTTTCATTTCTACAGAGTGTGTGAGAACGACAAACCAAAACAATCTTGTATTTTCTTTTACACTGAAGTCTATTATTACAATTTATGACACCCTAAATTCAGAGTATGATACGTGATGCCTAAGAACATGAGCTAAGATATTAAAATTAAATTCTCGCAATGGAATGATATATTCAGATAGACCTTTCATGATTAATTGTTAGTTATAATTTATTATAAAAGCTATGAGAGCAACAATAAACACAAGAAATGTATTGGGAAGATAGGAAAGAATTGCAATAATTTCAATAAAATATTACGAAATGAAAAACTCGTTTTCTGTATTATTAATTTTTCGCTTTTTTTGAAGAGGCGTTACTTCTGCCAAAGTAACAAAGCAAATGAAAATATCCTGATAATAAATTGATGAAATTATTCAGTATTAGTAGCAGTTCCTTTTCGAAAACCTAAATGTATCATAATGCATTATCATACCTACAGATATAGACAATTTACATTCTGTATTCTAATTAGTTGGTCTAAGTAGTTACATAAAAGGAGTGCAGTTAATTAAGCTATACTTAAGAAAAAAGTCATTAATAAATATGAGGCAAATTATAATAGAACAAGAGATTTATTATGTTTTTTTTAAATCATATTTATGCACTTTTGCAAATGAGTAAATTCTTAAATATGCAAGTTTATAGCAAAATGAGTTTCTTGGTTCAATTCCCTTTCTGTTTTAAAATTAGTGATACTAACTTTACAAGAACGTATTATATATTTCATAATTTCATTCGTAAATAATAGTAATCAAATTAGAGATGATCAGTATTCGTTCAGAAACATTAATGGATCTCTGAATTCTGTATTTTGTTGTTTGGAAAGTTAGTCTGTTATGTGTTCTTTTGCTGTTAAAAAAAATTAGAAGTAAATTTTTTGTTAGTATTAAAATTATCCTTAACAACAAGAGTATTATAGTATTATAAACAAAAAATATTTGGAACTACCTGTAACTTTCTTCCATCAAAAATTCCTATCGTAAGGAGTGATATACGAAGATCACATAAATATCAAATTGTTATAAAGGCTGCATACATTACATTACATTACACAAGGGCTCTTCAAATTGTATTGTTTTACAGTTATTTGGATGAATGTAGGTATGTACCTCTACAAATACCCGTATGCGTATATATACCATGCTTGCCGGCGACCTGCGGATACAGCGTACTATAAAATAAAACGACGACACCGAGAGTTTGTATGAGTTAGTACGAGAAAGCAATATACAAACTGCTTTTTGGTCGAGTGTAGTGTTGGAAAAGAGGGGATTCGAGTACATTTACGCTGAGGCTAGACGGGCCAGACTGACTCTCGTTTAATCAGGGCAACACGGATAGATAGCAGCTGTACTGCAGTTTGTATATTGCTTTCTCGTACTAACTCATACAAACTCTCGGTGTCGTCGTTTTATCTTATAGTAAGCTGTATCCGCAGGTCGCCGGCAAGCACGTGGTATATCATATATACACAGCTAATTTCTATACTATCAAACGCATAGTAGTTTGCGCGGCATCTTGCGATCATTTCCGGAAATAATCAACAGCAAGATTATTATTTATTTTCATGTTCTGCTTCCATTATGTGTGGTTTTAATAATTATCAGATGATGGTCTTTATGTAACTATACAAAA
This sequence comes from Amphimallon solstitiale, assembly GCA_963170755.1. Taxonomy (NCBI): domain Eukaryota; kingdom Metazoa; phylum Arthropoda; class Insecta; order Coleoptera; family Scarabaeidae; genus Amphimallon; species Amphimallon solstitiale. The sequence continues at coordinate 200,321,077 of OY720675.1, forward strand.
AAAAATATCAATGCAATGCAGATATTAGTTAAAGAACTTCCTTTTACAATAATAATATTAACAAACAAGTACAGTATTTTTAGAATAAATATTTTAAAATAAAGTTATTAATCTATTAACAGGTTGCTTATGAAAAATAGATAGAATGTTAGAAAGAGAACAACAAAATTCTACGCTAAGTATAACATGCAATAATAATTATCAAATAAAATAAATTTGATAATGTATTACTAACACATTAACGTTTACAAAAAGGCTTTATTTAAAGACCTCATTGTAACTTTTTCAAAAGTTGTCCAATGCTGTGCCGTTTTACTTGCTAGATATAATAAGTAGCTGCTTCCCCCATATACATATATATCATTTGGTAAAAGAAACTCTCGTTAGGGAAGAAGAAATATGGTAACAGGAAAAAACCCAATAACGTATAAACAGCAAATACGATCAACCAAAAACCTACAAAGCATGAACAAAACACTAAACAGCAATTGAACACATATGTGGTCAGATGTCAACAACCATCCAAACTCAATAAAATCTGTTATGGTTACCTATGGAGAGTTTTTACCAACACTATTCATTTGCGTGTCACCCGCTTAGTTAAATAGGATACATTTGAAATTGGGAGACAGTTCAGGCTGGGGTTACGAATATTTCTCAATATATGTATTTCAATATAAATACAAAATATCATAAATGCAATTTAAAAAAATAAATCAAATAAGGGAAAAGATAAGTGATTCTAAGTATTATTGAGAAATCTATTAGAAGAGTTAGTTTCATATAAAAAAAATTAAATTTCATAATTTCAAAAGTGTTTTATGAAGTATAAATGTGTTGTGTTGTGAGGAAATTTGTATTCTTCTTACACCTATTTTACAACAGAACATATGTAGGTATATCAATTTGGGAAATAATTACTCTAATAGTATTCCATAAGGAATTCAAAACAATGCCAAGTAATATTTGCTCCATTAATAACATTGTTTTAATGAATAATTGTGACCATATAAATTCAATTTTCAATAGAAAGTATGGTGTTCAAATGCCAACAGGAAGCATGCTACTATATAAATTATGATATGCCTCAGAAAATACGATATTTCTAAAGTAATATTAACCACATTTTTAAAGATATAATAAACACTTATGATGTTTTTATTTACATCCAATTGCGGTATTCACACCATTTTTAAATAAAACCGAAAAAATCCTTTAAATATCAAGGTCGAAATAGAATTTAAAATGAATTTATAACTCAGTTGAATAATTACAAGTGCGAAAAGTAGCATCATTTATCATATCTTCTGACAGCTCTCCCAATATTACAATTTATAATTGCGATATAATTTTATAAATGAATAGGAATTCACTGCCGTCTGTTTATACAATTCATCGTCCGTAAATTAGAAAAGGCTAGTGTACACAGTTCGCTAAAAACTGAATGTGCTTTTCAAGATCACTAATAAAAAGTTAAAATGTTATTGTTACTTCACTCATATTGAACTCCTCTTAAGGATAAAATGTTTAGTAGCGCATGTACGAGTTCGTAATATAGTTTCTTTAAATGAAAGTTGAAACTTGAAAGCATAATGAGTATATAAGGTTTATGTTATAACGTGTAGTTTCAAACTTTGCGTTGACTTCCTAGTCTTCTTTGTTTAAAGATAACATGCACTGACTTCCGTAATAGTTCGACTAGGAAAAAGCTCGTACATTTCATGTATGTTGTGAATATTTTTGATATTTTGTGACATACAGAGTTGAAAATGATTGCAACATAATATTTTCATACCATAATTTCTAAAGTCTTTGTGGTACTTCCTGTCCGATAACATTTTTTTTTTAGCTGTTTTCACTCTTAACTAGTGTAGTGTGTCAATGGTAATGCTGTTCCAAAATGTACAAGTTTAAGTAAAATATTTATTATCCCTGCACACCTCAAAAGAGAATCAATCACAATACAAACCAGCAAAATTATTTTGCAGCTGTGAAAAATTGCCCTGTATCCAATATAGTATAAGAAATATGTAGATGCTAAAAGCACATAAATTGTATAATTGGATGATATTGTAAAGTGTTATACAATATCATCCAAATCAAGTGCCCACCATTGGTAACTATATTACCACTTGTAAATGTTAATAATATTAAAATATTAAGATGGATATGAAAACAATACACGTATTAGGACAAGCGATAAATCGAAGAATTGGACATACATCTACCTCGTAGGCTTTAGAAAATAATGATAACTAAAATGTTGTGAAATATGAGTTCTTTCTATTATTATTTTTTTTTGCTTATAAGTTTTGATTTTTGATTTGTTATTGATTTCAAGAAGAAAATTGTGACAAAATAAGCTGTTGAAGTATTACTTTTTATTTTGCAGGAAACTCTCTTCGTAAGCAAGTAAATCTTGAGCTGAATTATTCGCATTCAACCACACTAGTAATATTTTCCAAGAGTCTACCAAAAATTTAGAGACAATGTAAGTCTTTTGCCAAAACAAGGATATAAAAGAATTTCACAATGAACGAGGGTCGTTATGGATAGTAAAAATATGGTATATTTCCACATGGATCAATGTAAAACTGACTCTTGGAAGTTGGTATTCTCTTCAATAACCCTCTACTGTTGACAAATATGTATATGTGCATATAGGTAGAGTTGTGAAATCTATTCCAACAAGTTAACAACGTATTCCACTAAATACCAAAACAGAAACCTCGATTTATTTATCGTTTGCGTAGGACATATTCTAGACACAGTATTATACGAATTAATGTGAACACAAAAAATACTTTAAAGAAATCATTTAATGGTTACAAACAACAAAAACAAAAAGGAAAATTTACATGCTTTTTAATAGGAAATATATCCTCCTGTAACTTTTATAAAGTTTCCAACCTGTTTTGGTATTGAGTCAACAATTATTTTAGAGTTTTCTGATATTTGTTGGGCTGGGAACCATATCTGGTTTATAGCCCCAGTTAGTTTTATTTTTCTTGTAGGCAGTATAGTTTTTAGAATAGCCCACAGATTTTCAGTGATTTAGATCGGGTGAGTTTCCCGGTCATTCAAGGCATGGATTTGTTCAATATGAGCTACGGTAAGTTTTTCTTGTAACTTTTTCTAATAATAATAATAGTCCAGCTCACATAATTTTTTGCCCAAATATATCTTTTTTTCATCATGGTAGCCGTCAATAATTGTTTTTTTCTAAAGCCTAACTATTTTTCTTCCATCTTCGATAAGTCTTTTTGCTACGGTGAAGTTGTGAATAATAACTCCAGAGGCTGCTAGGTCTTGCTGAAGATTTTAGCTAGTTTTTCTAGGATCTAGTTTACTCTCACTTTCAGCTGTTCTGGTTGTCCTCCTCTTCCTTCCTCATTTTTCTTTTCTATTTACCTCAATCTCCATCCTTTGTTTTAAAATGTTGTTTAAAACTCTCCTGAGCTCACATCATACACTTTGAGTCATTGATATGTGCTCACTCAAGTAACAATCTTTGTACGCCCTTTGGGAGAAATATCCATCTTCAAAAATGAGGGAAACAAGAACTTGAACAGTCTGGATGCAGCCTTAGGAAAACACAGTAAAGTCTTACTAAACTATCAACACGTCTGTAACTAGTAATACGTTGTTACTCCCTAAATATCAGAAAAGTAAAACAATATATCTGCTACTTTTGACGTAAACATGTTGCCAACTTTGAAAACATGTAAAAGTGTAAAAATGATTTCATGTTCACATTAATTCGCACAATACTGTACATATGAGCAAAATATAAACAATTCAGAAAACAGTGAATACAAGGAATAATGTATATTCCTCTAAGTATATTCCTATAATTATAAGATTTTCCATTTTTATTGTGAATACCTTGCTCAAAATTTGCTCAGTGGAATTAAACTGTTAATAATGTATCTTCAACGGTCATGTTACGTACATATCAGATATGGATAAGATCCGTCATTAAAATGAACTTGTCTAGAAGATCTTACAGATTTCCATTGCGAACGAAGAACATGCGATCACCCTGTGATATTTCTTGATCTGTATAATTATTATAATTATTTTTATAACTAACACGGAACAAGTCAGCATTGTATTATGAATATTCCGCTATTGGTTGTTCATTTCCGTTTCAGTTTGTTGTTGTTTTTTTCCATTTACGTACTTATTAAAAGTAATTTTTAATTTCTGGTCATACAGCAATAATTACAATCTAACAATTTATAAAATCGCGTTAACAGACAATACCGGGAATTATTAACAGGAAACTTGTCATTATAAACATCCTTATGTGATTCTGTACACTTGAATATTTTCTTTACCTTTGACATTAGTAAATAAGCGTTTTCGCAATAAATAGACAGCAGACAATGCTAAAGTAAAGATATAGTCCAAACGAGACGAACTTTTACTCAACGAAGCAAATATATGGAGTACATAATGCATGTGTGCGTGAAATATATATAAGTAGAATTTACATCGCCGGAAGAGATACGAACAAGTTAGTAAGCGAAAGTTCCAAATTTACACGACATACCGGTCCAGTTTTGGTATTCACCAAAACATATTACAGCTCTCTTTCACTGCTCGCGTAAAAAAACTTTTACTTTTTATTAACGACGATAGCTGGGCTGCGTCATTTAAAAATTTCTCGCGGTATCAACATATTTCGTACACTTGATCGTTAACATTTCTATTGCATAATACTGGTTATAGATATTCCGATTTGACTCAGTTTTTGTTCCCCCGTAATGACACTAGCCTACTTTAGTGATTTCATTTCATATTATTTGTTATGAAAAGTAAAATAATGAGACTATATCCATAGTTTAGTTGCATACTAATTTATGATAAAACCATAATAATAATAGTAATTACAATAACAATAATGAAGAAAATTAGAAATAAATTATAATAGAAACATTAATAGTTATTTGTGTAGAAAGGCAGTTAAAGTGACACTTTTCATCACGAATGTGGATATTAACCCAGGCGAAAGCCGAGACAAATAACCACTATGAGTGATGAAAAATAACTTTACTGCCTAATTGCATCTTAAATTTGATCTGAAATCGTTCGTAATAAGGCAAAACACATCTTTATTAAACTTCTGAACGTTAATTGTGAGGATGCAATTATTACCACGTTCCGCTGTCAACTGTCAACTAGTGACAACTTATGCAAGCTAACATACACCAACATCGTACAATAATGATTTACTTTACCGCCGATTTTTTTTTTAGTTATTTATGTACCAAGTCAGTAAAGTGATCCTTTATCGAACAAGTCTGTTTTTTTGAGCCAAGCGAGCGAGGCGAATAAAAGACGAGTTCGATAAAGGCACTTTATTTTATCGCCAACCGCAAAAATTCGTAATTTAAGAAATAAAGATATAATGACTTATGACATTTTATGACAGTGACAAACGATTTATGTTTAATGTGATACAATCATATCTGTGTTGACAGTTATTAGCACAGGTAATAAATATTATTCCATCGAAGTGTCATTATTATTCAACAGTATTTAGTAATGCATGGCATTACTTGATAGAAATCGCGTATTTAATACATATATTACTTAATAGTTGTGGATAAAGTATTTTATCGCCAACCGTCATTAAAGTGATGCGTTACCATAGCATTTGACGGAGGTAAAGAAACATTTTATCGTACTGTACAATAAATAACTATTATGGGCAACCGTCAATAAAGCGATGCATTACCATAGCGTTTTACGGAAGTAAGCAAACACTTTATCGTACTGTAAAATAAAGTGCTTTACCTGCCGCTAATATCTGTCAACGTAGCCATAATTGATGACTTTAAACACAAATCTTTTGTCGCTGTCACAAAATGTCATAAGTCATTGTATCTTTATTCTTTAAATTACAAATTTTTGCGGTTGATGATAAAATTTTATATGCACCACGTCAGCAAAGTGCCTTTATCAAACTCGTGTTACTCGCCTCGCTCGCTTTGCTCGCTTGACTCATAAATAGACTCGTTCGATAAAGGATCACTTTACTGACTTGGTACATAAATAAATATTATTTTACAGTACGATATAGTGTTTGTTTACCTCCGTAAAACGCATAATACGTAATGCACCGCTTGATTGACGGTTGGCGATAAAAGTACTTAATGATTATAGTGAAATTTTCCAACGAATACCAGGTATGTAATTGTATAAGGCAATTCTTTAATTTTAATGTTTTAATATATACTAATTTATATGATTTCTATAATAAAATGTGTAATATCATAATTTGAGATAGAGCGCCTCAGATTCATGACAATAGTAATGTGAATTTCTATTGGTCGCAAGTAATTATCGCCTTTGCTTGATACGCCGACGCCATGTTCGTTCTAACTATGTCTACATTATTTTAAGTATTATAGATATTTTGTTCTGGAGTATTTGTTGTTTTTTAATTGTTATTTACGTTACTGTTTATTACAAAACGTTTTACAGTAAGTTTTAATAATTTTTAATAGGTTTATAACCATTACGTGCGCGTGGACATATGTATTTTAGTAATAAAAATATTTTCATACTATTGAAAAAATCTCTTTTAGGGAATTTGCTTTAATAAATAATCGGATTACCGCTTTTTATTATCATTTAATATGGTTGATTGCTATGCATTTGATTTCTTGAATCAATTACCCAAAGGATTTTATTTTAAATAAAATGGCTAAATATCCTAAAAGAAGGGAGATTTACACTGAGTTAGCAGATGTAAATATCAAATATACACTGTGTCGAAATCCAGATATATAAAAAATTCGGTGTGAGCAGCACACAATTTCCTCATATGTATATATGTGCGTTCTGAAATATTCATACAAAAGTTGTTTCAAATTCAGTTGTGAATATTTTTATCTTCTTAATAAAATAAACCTGAGAGTAAAAGTGTTACGTCCGCTCCAAATATTGAATTTTTTTATAAGAAAATGAATTGAAATTTTCCTCCAAGAACTTTTATACTCTTTAAAAATATGTACAGGATGCGTAATTTGCTAGTTATTAGCAAAAAACTGCTATTTGATACAAAGTACAAGTGGTACTTGATATTATATTGTAATATTTTATTTCAATATATCTGTAAAGAAAGAGTAATTTGCCAGATATTCACAAAAAACTGTTTTTCGATAGGAGTAAAACAACTACTTCTGGTATAAGTTTCGAAAAACTTGTAAAATTGATCCACTTCACTTTTGAGTACTGTTGCATTCTTTGCACTGTTAAAGAGTTTGTCTAAACTTAGGAGCTGAGAATATATTGGCTTTTTTCACATAAGCAGACTACTACTTCCAGTTTAGCGATTTGTTTGTAAATCTAATCAGATCTTTAGAGGTTCATTATAATCTTAATGATAGCTTTAGCAGTTCGTTTCGCTCTTTATCATTATTACTAACAGAGCGGGGGGGGGGGGGGAGAAAAAGATGGTAATTTTTCAAAAAGCGCTATATGATATCCCGTATATATTTTATAGTTTATTTTATTGAAAGTTTTAATACAGCAAAAAAAATATTCTTTGTGAACATACTTTTTTCTTACCCTTTTGAGTATTTTTCTGTTTCTTTTATATGCCTGATTATAATCAAATATTTTTAAATTGTGAATCTCTAAAATTGATTTATTTAAAATGGATTGATATGTGCAACAACCAAAAAAAAATTTATATGCTAAATTCATATTCGGGGGAAATTATATTATGCATGCCTTTATCATTCTTTTTGTTATGAATTATTGTGTTGATATGACTAAATATATATGAAAGAGTTTACTGGTATTTGTTTAATCGAATACTAAAACAAGTAATAAATATTACCAATATTATTTTTCAGAATGTATACCTGTCGTACAGGTATATATTATCGTATAGATATTTCATCCAAAACCAAAATAATAATTATGTATATTCAAAACAGAATAACTAATATAGCATATATAGCAGTAAAAGAAGCAGGAGAACCAGATTCGGAAGTATACAGGGTGTCCCAGAAATAAAAAGAGGGAGTAGCAGAAATCGGAAGCAAGATTGTGTAAAAATGTACCCTCAAAATAGCAAGTCTTTATTCATGCGCAAACGGCAGAAAAAAAATAATAAAGAATTCAATTGGCCTTACGCCGACCCTGGACTAAATATCCACCTGCTTCACTTTCACAATCGGTCCTTTTCAGGACCACCATATTACTTGTGTTAAAAAAAAAGGAGGAGGAATAGATACTTCATAATAAATATCAAACCATTAATTACTTTAATTTTACACCTGCTAGAAAAAAATGATTACATTCTTGATATTTACTACGATTTATTGAATATTCTAAAATAATAATAATCAGCTGTTTCCGACTACAAACACATTAAAAAGCAACAACCTTGCTATTTTAAAAATAAAAACAATCTTTTATTGTCTGCAATAAAGTGCGTCGCCCATCTGGGTCAACAACCGACTACATAGCTGCGTTATGTAGACGCATCGGGCAAAAAATGTTTTATATGAATGAGTACGATTTAACGTTTTTTTCCCGTTTTATACAAATAAAAGCGTATTTTTCTAGGAATGCGTGTTCGTTTCTATTTACAAATGAGCATTCTTACGTGTATTTATAAACATACATTCTATGCCAAGTCCGTAATGTGATTTTTTTATCTAAAAAACAACATAGAAAATTAAATTTTTAATTTCTTCGTTATTGCGGTATATTTGGGCCTGTTTCTGTTCGGACTTTACATACCTGCTACTCCGTCTTTTTATTTCTGGGACAGCCTGTATTACGAAGGTAAAATTAAGACTATTGAATATTTTCCAATAATTCCCAGAAACTGAGAACACTCTTCTAAGAATTTTATTTATTTATCTGCAGTGTAGGTTAAGCTAATAAAAGGTTATAAGAATATTCTGTTGACTTTAATGCCTAATCAGAGGAGCAAATTTCTTCTTGAGGAATATTTTTAAAAACTAATTTAAGTACATTTGATTTGTTTATACGAAAACGGTTTAAACAGTAAAATAAAATAATTCATTTACTTTCCTTTTGCAAATTTTGAATTTGAAAATCAATTATTTTGCAATTTTCTAAACGTTTTATTGAACCATTAACGAAGAAATTATTGATTACTAGAAGGAACATTTTTATTGCAGTCTAAAACTTGCTTTTGGTCACTGATTATGTTTTCTGGTACTAGTTCACATACAATGCTTCTAGGTTGTTAAATAATGAATATATACTTAATAAATGTTATGAGTTGTAGTAATATTTATTATAATAATTTATTATTTATAAAATAAGGATAGTTAGAAAATCACAACATATAAGTTACCAATATATTAAAAATCTAAACGCAGTTTTTTTGTTATATATTTATTTAATTTCATTTTATTTCTCAACTTCTTCATTGATTTAAATGTGCCGAAGAAACATTTTTAAATATTGTAAAAATTAGTCTATGACTATACTAGCATCATAGCTCTATGTACATCTATATCTGCTTTGAACATATTGTTTTATTTGTACTATTTAAAAATCCTGTACAATTCACTTTTAATTAAACTAACATCATTGAAATACATTGACGTTCAAGTTTCTGGAATTAGACATTTTAAGTGCGTAAAATTGCAGAATAAAAATAGACACAAGTAGGTATGTATCTGTCAGTCTCAACAATAATGGCGTGCCTTCTTTCGTCACGTGTTAGTATTGTTTCCACCTGTTTACCTCTTCCTCTGAGCTATCGTTTTCACAACAAAACACAGTATACGACTTTTTATTCTGAGATGTAAATTATTGAAGTCTAGCTGCAAGCAATCTAAAAACTATTCCTCTCTCAATATATATGAAATTAGTTTGACTAGAAATTCTTTATTAATTGCCCATTGTTGCCACTATTTAGAATTAGAGAAGGTCAAGTCTACACTCGCCTTTTGAGTGTATACATCAAATTGAAACTCATAATTTATTAATAGAAACAAACATTTCATACTGCTTGAATGAGAAACCCGATTTTACTCTTGTATATCAAAAACATCTTTTTAGTTTGATACAAATTAGGAATTTGATTATTTAATATTTTATATATAAGTAGATATTTGGATGTGAATTAGTCAATTAGTGATCTTCATCAAGGCCCTCACACACATTCTAGAATTCCCCTGAGGAAAAACTGTGCAGTCCTGGCATTCGGAGTTTTTGTAGTAGAAAACCACGCAAACTTGGTGGACTGTTCAGGTGGCCTGATGAAAATGAAAAAAACGATTCTGAATAACTGTGTGGCCCCGAACTGTACAGGCACTACCGAAGCGCGTGGGGCGTTGCTCAGTTCAGTTTGGTTGAGGCCGCCGTTTTCTCAATTTGTGCCGCAAATTTATAGAAGATGTTATAAAAATTTACAATTCGAGACCATAACTTTGGCAGGTAAAAATAAAGTCTACCATAATAGAGCAAGAAAGAAGCTGTCTGTGGGCACGCCCTCAGATAATCTGTATAACGCACTTTGTAAATAGTGTAGTAATACTAAAGTTGTAAACTTAAGATTTCCGTAGCTTCTGTCACTTGCTAGAAATCTTAATGTCGCTGAAAGCTTCTCGTGAGGTGAAATAGCTCTTCCCATTAGCGTATCTTGTTTGTAATGAGTGATGTAATCAGTGTCAGCAGGTTTAAATACGTTGCTTCGTCAATTCGCACGTTTATGTGAGAAAATTATCCACTTGTCTGTAACCACTCTTTGGTTCACATTTTTCTGCAAAACTTTCTTTTGCGATTTCTATTTTTACCAATTTACATAATAATATTAATGCCAATACAAAAACGACAAGGGCAAAACTATTCTTCTTCGCGTCCTTTGCCAACCTCCGAACTTAAAGGCATTCCGGCGAGTCTGAGGCGGTTCATTGAGGCTTTCTCTAAAGCCGGGACTGCAGAGTTTTTCATCAGAGAATTTCCAGAACTAACCTTCAGATAAGGGGGAAGAGTTACTTTTCAAATATTATTTTTTAAATCTTAATTTGAGTCTATAACTATCAGACAGTAAGAGGACGTTCATTAATTTCATTTTAAATGTTTTTTAAGATTAATGCTTATTAAAAAAAGCATTAATCATTAACCTTGAAACTTACAGTTTTAGAAAGAAATAGAATCTACCTGATCCTGATAGAGATTTTGAATCCGCAGGTATACATGCATAAAATGGTTACTTTACATGCAATCAATAGAAACAGATGTATTTAGCAATATATTTTCTGAAGAAACATGTAAATGAAATTTCTGTCAGCTAAAATTCAACTCTTTAGGAATACCTCGCCGAGGCAAAAAGTAAATTCTAATACTTACATTGCATAATATATGTTTGTGTTGTATTATGGTTATAAATCTAAAATACTTCAAAATTTATAAGAACCTAGTCCGTTATGTGGAGTATTGCAAATCACGTCTTGATCACGCCACTCTTTATAATTCCATTCAAGTATATATAATTCATTTCTAATTTTCAAGTGTGCTTAATGTCCGATATTTCTAATAGTGACCTTCTGATTTTTTTTTCTTTCTAAAGTATCGAACAATAATTTAATACATCGTGAATATTTTGCAATTACACACAAAACCTACCAATAATAAAGCTGTATCGTGTTTGCTTTGAAATTTAAAACGCTGTCGTCAAGTGTATATGGAAATTGCTATGTAATTAAATAATTTAGTTACTATTTATAAAAGCTTGCGTTTTCGTAGTATTTAAATTAGTACGTCTCGTTTGTGAGGTTAAACTTTTCTGGACAATATCAGTTTAGAAATGAGTGATAAATATATGAAATTTAGATTATTTACTTCAATTCCATGTAGTAAATAATAGTCAAATTGTCTGGTGGCAAGATTATAAACACTACAAAATTCACGTTTGAGTTTTACAACTTATATAGACCGATACTTCATGTAATGAGCATTCATGGTTGGGATAAAACTATGTTTTTTATACAACTATATACGATGCTTATATACATAGGTCGCTTCTTCCAAAGCAACGTTAAATTTAGACAGTGCCGTAGTATTATTTTTGCATTGTGTGCATGATCAGTCCTGGAATATCAAACATATACGTTGATCATAAGACGTTGCTTCTTAACAATGCCATGTAAATGCTAACGGCATTAATTGTGACTCGAAAAAATCGCTACTTCTGCAGACTAATTAGCAGATGCTTTATGATTTTTCGAATTACGGAATATTTCATACATACAAGTGTGAAATTTGTATATACATATATGATAAATTATAAAATTGCCATTGCAAAACGTACTACATGCTGAGAAGACCCTAGCTTAAAACGCGTGCATGTCTCTCTAAAACAATGGTAATACATTTTCAAAAGAGTGACTTTCACGTCTTGTTAAAATATATTTCCTCTCGCTGTGTATTACTTCAGAGTACGAAAAAAAACTAAATTTTTGGAATTTTACGTACTACATCAAATCATACAAAGACTTACGGAAATAATAATAATAATAATAATAATAATAACACTTTATTGCCAAATGATGTCGACATTGTCAATTTAAACTAAAACTAAAAAACAAAGAGTAAAATACGCGAACCTATATATATAAAATAATCCCCATGGAAAAGAAAAAAACAGCAACAAATACGTAAGATTATCATTATAAAACTATACGCCATTGGTGAAAGGCAGTGACATTATTTTCCTTAGGCAATATCAATGATACTATATGTAGTAAGTGCATTAAATATCACTGAATTATTTTCAAGTGAATTTTGAAACACTCTGTAAGCATGTATATATTATTTAGTATATTATTAAATTATCCTTTCTGTTTCGTTGTAAAATCATCATATGGATATTCAGTATTAATATAATAATAATTTTAGCATATTAATTAAATTAATAGTGTTTGGAGTACCTAAATTTCCTACCTATGTGGCTATGTGTATATGTAGTTACATTAATTATACTGGCATCATTTAGTTAGAACGTTTAATGACATTTATGTAATGTATTTTTTCTAGTCTCCTAATAATAATTTGACAGTATAAATGGTCCGTATTCAAGTAATCAATTAAAAATGACTGAAGGCAGGCATAAATAATATTTATTGATCGTACATGCGTGACATTTTGGATGTAGGTGTTTCACAACGTGGAACAGTGTGTGCTGTGTGGCGGGAAAGCCAAACATCGAGACCCGCACGCTGAGAGACCGGTTCCACTTTGTAAGACTATGAACTAACACTTTCTCTCTTGCCTTCTTCCGGGATTGGGACATACTGTTCCGTCTCTTTTTACCTTTACGTTACAATTTGCACTTCATTAACTAATTTTGAGATAGAGAAAGTAACAGCTCAACTTTGGTATTAAAAAAATAGTTGACGGTGTTTCTGTGTGTCCCCATTTGCTTCTTACCTATTCTTGTAAAGTAATGACTTTTTGACCGTTTTGGTTTTTTCTATATCGTGTTTTTATCGCCCAACAAGTCGAAAAAGAATCTTATGGTTACGATTTCGAACGGTGGTATTAAGAAACAAGAGATTTTTTTATGGTATATAATGAAAATTACTATCTTACGTAAATAACTTCCTACATAAAATAGTTGTGTAAATTGATTTTCTACTTGATGTGGCAAGAAATATGCGCACAGATATTTTAAATTTTTAATTTGCTCTAATCTCTAGAACACAAAGGACACAAGTGGTTTGATTTACTATAAATAATGATTTATGCTGTAATATATATTGACTAGAATGACGGAAGTATGGCAGTTTGACCAAAAATTCAATGAACCTTACAGTTCGATTGAAATATTAAATCTAAACTATCCAAATTATTCTAAAAATTTTAAGTTGTGCGAGTAAAGTAGCCGTGTAGTTCTAAGAAAAAACATGAACCAGAAAAACGCTAAAGAAATAAGTATGTAAGAAAGAAGATTTCTAGGGCAATGATGACAGCAAGTGACGACACAATATTTACTGTCAAGTTGATGTGACATTTCGATGTTTAGTGAACAAATTTGGTTGACATTCAAAAAGTATTGTTGATTTTATGTAGCCGTAACTAACTAATACACATAGAAGAAAGAAGCGTAAGAATATTCATCAAAGGATGATTAGTGTGTATGGAGAATACGCGCCGTCATATTTGATGCTAAAATTGTGATTCAAACAATTTCAATGGGACAGTGAATTAATTGAAGATTACGCAATGTGCGGAATGCCTGTTGAAGCAAGAACCAACGGAAACGTCAGAACAGCTGAGGTTTTGATATTAGCATACCAAGGAATTTTTCAATAATTGCCGATGAACTTATTCAACCAGAAATTTGCAAACTAACATAAGGCAAATATGGCTCTATGACTGTGATCAAAATATTTAGTTTCTTTATGATAAAAAGTTCGCAAGGCTCGTAAAATCAACAAATTTTGAGGCCATCTTATTAGAAAGACTTGTAAAAATGTCATCATCATGCTTAAGCCATTTTATCTATGAGATTTTATATAACATTAAGAGCTTTCATATCCTTTCAGTGACTAATTACTCCTCGTATTCTTTCTCACCGCTTCATTTGCGTCCTTACTACTCCATCTTCTCGACTTCATCTGTTATCTGTTCCTCGATCTGGTTCTGCTTCCAAGTCGTATGGAATTCATTATATTATATTTCCACTTGTTGCTTTTCCTCTCTCAGTATGTCCTGTTCTCTCTAAATCATTTCTATGGGTCTCTTTTTCTAGGATCTCCTTTCTGTTTTTGTTGCCTTCTCCTTCCTAGTGTTATTATTCTCACCACTTTTCTCTCCATCGTTTTCAAATCGCCTGCTTCAGTTTTCTTTATTGTTATTGTTTCTAACGGTTTTAACTGCAAAAGTCACGTCTACTTCGAAATCTTTCTTTGCTTTTTTCTTGACAGTCAAAAGCTACTATCTTGCACTTTGCACTAAACCTGAAATTTCTACCTTCTTCTCAAGCTAAATATTGTTGTATTTTAAAACATAAGCAGAATACAAAGCCATCAAAAGAAAAACAATCAAAAGACTGCAAAATTTAAGTAGCAGAGCTCCATAATATGCTTTTGTACAAGAAGTGAATAATTATTTATTAATTACAATATATATGTACTAGCAAGCAATTTATGATTCATAAAGTGTAAAACAATTACTGAAAACTAGCAGAAAATTACTCAGGAGTAAAGAGTTACACACCCAGCCTAAAAGACTATGAATCATAATATTCCAAACGAAAACAGTAGGAAGATGAAGGAAACGCTTTTGAAACACATATAAAAGATGAGCAGAAGCTAAGAAAGACACGATGACGTTAACCAAAGGCGGAGATTTTGAAAATCATGAAATCCTAAATAAGGACAGGGAGATGGGGACAGTAGATACTTTTTTCTTTTATTTAATATTGTAAAACGTATTGTAAACAAATCGACTGTGTTTGAATGTACATATGTATATTCATCATAAACTAAGCTCAATACAAACAAGTACTTATCAAATATAAATTGCTATGGGTGATTCCTCTCTTAAACTGAAAATACTGATACTGTGTTCAAATAAGGAACTCAACACATAAACAAACACTTTAAAGGTACTCAGTTATATAGGACAGTATAACCAGCTGAAAAAATGAGGTGTGGCCACCACACGACTTTCTTATACGTATGAGCGTTTGAAACTATACAATTTTAAGATTTTTTTATACAAAACTTATTCAAAATCCTATTCTAAGTACTTTCATTCTCTTAATAAATCGCTATAGAATGCATACTTTGCAAGATATTATCAAGAAAGTGCTACTCGCTAAGAGTAAAAGTGCTACTTCCGGTCCGAATTTTGAAATTTCACATATACAAAAAATATTGAAAATCCAGTTCTAAATACTTTTGTATTCTTGATAAATATATATAGAATGCATAATTTACGACATATTTGCAAAAAATCGCTATTCGATAAGAGTAAAAGTGGTACTTCCGGTCTGAATTTTGAAATTTTTTTTTATACAAAAGATATTGAAAATTATGTTCTAAATACTTTTATACTCGGAACATACTTCTCTAAAAAGCATGACTTGCGAGATATTTGCAAAAAACTGATTTTCGATAAGAGTAAAAGACCTACTTCCGGTTGGAATTTCGAAAAACTTTTTTAAGACAATTTGTCTCAAACTTAATTTTAAGTACATATGAATTCTTTATAAATTTGTTTAAACTTAGTAGTTGACGAATAATTGGCGAAATTCGATTTTTTCACTGAAGTAAACTACTACTTCCGGTCTGCCGATTTTACTGAAAATCTAATCAGATCTCAAGAGGGAGATTATATTTGTAAATATAAAATTTGGAATTGATACCTATAGCGGTTTGAGCGCTATCGTGGTCACACACATACACACACACACACACACACACACACACACACACACACACACACACACACACACACACACACACACACACACAGAGAGAGAGAGAGAGAGAGAGAGAGACACACACACACACAGAGACATACACACACAGACACACAGACATTTTTTAAAAACCACTTTTTCGGTATCAGGGGACATCAAAACGTGGACATCTGCAAAAATCTCGAGGTCGAAAATTTTCATCATCACAATACTTCCTTATACTACGTATAAGAAAGTAAAAAGCATTAAAGAGGCTGCTACAATCATTTAAAGATAGATTAATTTATATATGTATATATATTTACATTTAGTTATCTATTTCACTAATTACAAGAAAATATATTCTTGAGGCCAATGAAAGTAATTCCTTCAAGGATATTTGTCAAACTCAAATCATTTGTATTCAGTATTGTAACGTCAGACAAAGCAGTAAGTGAATATAAGTTTGATCTAAAGCTTGATGCTATGTTTTAAATGTACAATTATGAACATGGAATTACGCCAACTAATCAATCAAATTTCTCTATAATACATTTACTATTAGAAAAAACCGTATAAGAAACTATTAACATTCATGTCTACTGACGATAAAGTAACAATTATAATTATAAATTATTATTCCACAATCTACATACATTAATATGACTATAAATTGCTCTGTCAGTACATACTTATTTCCTGTAGTATTTTTTCAGACAACGCCTTATATATGGAAATATATATCTTCGTTGAATGTGCAGGTAGATAAAATAATAATAAAACAACTAATTTTATATATATTTAATTCAATTCGTTTTGCCAGGTATGCGCTTTTAGAGTTCAAATGTTGAAAGAGCATATAATATTACAATTTATGTGTATGTATATATTTTAATTTTTCTACTTAATTAAGCAAATGATATATTTACAACTTCATTATATTTAATAATTTTACTATAGAATGAATTTTCAAATGCGTCTTCATTACGATGTATTAAATTAAATGTCAAAGCTTGGAAAACATTAAAGGCAAATTTGATTTTAAATTAACTACTCGTATGTAGATTGTGTTAATACTACTACTCAACAATGCATTTTAAAATATTGGATATTTGTAACGGGTTTAATGGGCAGAATATATTTCATAACTTTCACAATATTTTACATTCAACACTCTAATATATGGATGCTTAATCGTATGCTTGATTATACTTTATTATCGCACTACAGTACATATATAGAGTGCATGCATCATCACAAACAATATTCAAATTTAAATATGACGTATGTTTGTAGAGTAATTTCAAATTAGTGTTCGTAATGTCATTTTTATTTTGAATTTAAGATTTATTATTTTTGATAATATTATTTCAAAATATTCCGACATTTGCCTGCAAAATTAAACTAAATTTACTGCATATTTCAAGCAAATGCCCGCTTATTATCACTATAATATTCACAAACTATGCCACCAAGTTTTTCTCACATGTTTTACCAATACATTTCTTGTACCGCAGTAAGCAATTTCGGAACTCCACGAGCTGTCACCTTATTTATTTTTAAATCTTCGTACAAATACAGTAGCTTTCGATATCCCTAATTCATCGACAACCATTGAAGAGCTTATTCTTCGATGCGCTAAAACCAAAACGTCAATTTTCTTGATGTTGGTTTGTTGATTTTTACTTCAACAGGCCTTCCACGTTTTGGGTTATCTTCAAATGATTCCCTACCCCTCCGAAATTCTTTGGATCAAAATTTTATCGAAAAATATTACAGCATATCTTCTTCCCCGTGCATATGAATCATCCTCTGGTGAATATTATTGAGTACTAGTAGTTTTTAGTAACCAGCCAATCAACGTGACTAGCGCACGAAAATGTCTGAAGTAACGAAAATTGAGTATTGCGCGTTCATTAAATTTTTAATAAAAGAAGGGCATACACCTTATCACACATTTGAAAGTGAAGGAATTAGCAGTGATAACAAACATTTCCGAAACAAGTGTTCGCTGAATTCTCCATGACCATTTGAGTATGAATAAAATTAGTGCTAGATGGGTATCGCGACTTATTTCTGCTCACCAACGTGAACGTCGAGTCGAATGTGCGCAGGAGTTTTTAAACATGTGTAGAGACGACCCAAAACCGATTTTGGAGTCTATTGTCACAAGGGATGAAACAATGGTTCAGTTTTACGATACTCTATCGAAAAAGCAGTCCATGGAATGACGGCGACCTGATGAACCTCGTTCCAGAAAGGCGAAAGTCGTTCAATCTACGAAAAAGGCCACAATATTCGGGGATTGTGAGGGCATTTTGCTAATTGACTTTAAAGAGCGCAATACAAGTGTGAACGGCACATATTATGCGTCTTTATTGCATAAATTAAGGGACAGTATACGTGCAAAACGTCGTGGAAAATTGACAAAAGGTGTGCGATTATTGCACGACAATGCTCCCATCCATACTGCCGCCATTTCACAAGCTGCCATCCGCGAATGCGGTTTTCAAGAATTGGAACATTCACCGTATAGTCCGGATATGGCTCCTTGTGATTTTTTTTGTTTTCTAATTTAAGAAAAGATCTTAAGGGACGTAATTTTAAGGACGATAGTGAGTTGCAAGCAGCTGTTATAGTACATTTTGACGGAAAAATTTCAGATTATTTTTACAAGGGTATTGAATTATTAATTAATCGTTGTAATAAATGTATAGAAGTCAGGGGAGATTACAGTAAAAAATAAAAGTTCTTATATTGTTCGAAGGTTCTTTTTTGTATATCAGGCCGAGAATTTATGGCGCCTACCTCGTATATTAGTCTCCAAACTATAAAAAGTAATTTGTTTGTTTATATTGCGCCTTTGCGACACTCAAATAATCGGTATAGCAAAATTCGAAGGTAAATAACAAATAAAAAGTAAATCATATTTTGAGCAAACCGCTTCGAAGTACAAACGCATCCTTTAGGAAGATCCTTGTACTGTATTAAGATCTTTCAGTCTTTAAATTTGTGCGGTTTGCACATAAAGGAGGAGCTCTGTCCATTATTAAAGTAAATATCGTTATTTATTGCACTTCATACAAAATAATGATTCTATTATAAATAAGAAAACCATTATGGTTGAATATTTAGATTCACGCTATACGGATAAAGCTGAAAGCACATTGAATAGAAATGAAAGCGAAAGCGAACGCTTCCTGTATTAAAGAAACTAATGAAACATCCAATTGGTTTATACAGTTAAACAAAAATGTTACTTGATTTACTTATAAGAGTTAAGAACAAACGAATGATTGTTCGCTTGAGGATATCTAACTGTACGAAGAATACATATTATAAGTGATTGATTCAAAGAGTCATTGAATACATTAATCAGGCGCAGTAATCAATTACATGCACACAACTGATATTACGAAAAAATGTCGGGAAATTTACCTTTAACAATGAGTATCTATTTTTTATACTGCATGTATATATGAGCACGATTTATTATTAGTGAAAGTACACAACAAATAAAAAAAGAAATTTAAAACAAATAATCTCATTTTAAATGTCAATGTAATTATATACCTATTATATGCATATAGATAACTCGGCAGTTTTCACTATTTTGTATTATATTCTATATGTTTTAACCGTTTTTTTTTGCAGGCGGGATACTTCGAGCGAACACCTTGATTTTGTTCAAGGTTAGAAATTTAACCCTGAAACTTCAAATTACATTCTACATTTCAGCCGCTAGTATTTCACGAAATCATAGTCCGAGCGTGAATAGCGAATATCGATGGATAAATGGATATTTTGAAATGTACGTTCCGTATTATAGAAAACACACTTCGTCTTATGTAATAATGATAAACTTATAATAATGGTTAATACCTTGATTCACATGAATTAAAAATTAATAAACAGACTGAAATTAATATTGATTAGGTATTTGATTTATGACTTCTTCAATGTATGTGTTACGAATTTATTTTTGAATATTAAAAGCATATTTTATCAATATTAATATTGTTATACTTTAATAAAATAAAACCATTTTGAATTTTATCAATGGCCGATATACCAAAGTGCACACTGAATTACGATAAATAATTAATACCTAACTTGAGTTGCAGTACAAAACTTTAACCTTAAGACTCCTGAGTGGGCTACTCCACAAATTAAAAAAACATGTATAACTGTTCTAAGTTGCATGCTTCTTCGGTTGTCGTTGATATCTCTTTGGTTTTTGTGTGGAAAGAGCGTGGTAGTCTCTGCGTCTACTGCAGACGTTTTACCACTTCCAAAGAGACATCTCAAAGGTTCTTGCTACTGCAAGCTTAAAAATCCAACACAAGAAGCCAATAACACAGCACCGCAGCATTGTTAAAGGCAGCTTTTTAATAAACGAAACATTTTTTTAAGCATTTGGGGAAATGATTTTAAAATGAAATGATAAAGTGTTTATTTAAAAGGAGAATTTATTTAGAACTCCTTCTAGATGTAGTAAATATAATAAGCCCTAAAAATACAAAAAGGCTTCGAGAGTATTAGTTTGTCTAGAGCTACTGTTGTTTAACGAATGGAAACGATGGTTAATAATATCAAAAAAAAAAATTAAAGAAAAGATTACTAGATTGAAAGCATTTTAATTTGCTTTGGATAACAGCACCGATGCCTTGGATCCAGAACAACTTGCAATATTTGTTTTTAAAATGCCAAATGGGCACTATAAAACCAATAGGTATATATACTTTACTGCACTGAAAAGTGCTCTGAAACTTTAATATAAATTTGAGGAACATTGCGGCGCAAAGAGGTATTGTTATATAACTTTATTGAGTGTTACCAGTTACAAGTAGTGATACTATATAACTTCTGGTGACGCTCATTAGTACAAGTGACGATAACCTCTTAAAGTAAGAACCACCACTCTTAAATAACTTCCAAGTTCCAGCTAACGGGCAAAACGCGTATCATAACCTCAAACAATATTTCGTGCCGTGCTCGAGTTATCTGTGCATATTTTTCGTTTTTGAAAATGCCCTTTAAAATAATACAAACGGACACTATAAAACCTATATGTAAATTTATTCCGCTGACAACTGCTCTGAAACTTTTGTGTAAATTTGAGGAACATTACGGCGCAAAGGTATTGTTATATAACTTTATTGAGTGTTAAGAGTTACCAGTAGTGATACTATATAACTTATGGTGACGCTCATTACTTTAACTGACTATAATCTCTTAAAGTAGGATCCACCAAAATTATATATCTTCCAAGTTCCATCTAACGCGGCAACACGCGTATCATAACCTCAAACAATATTCCGTGCCGTGCTCGAATTATCTGTGTATAGTTTTTGTTTTTGATAATTTACTGTTTTTTCAACATAATCACCATTGAAAACAACTGATTTGTTGGTTATGTCATCATGTCTCTTAGGCTGTACATTCGATACAGATGGTACAGAATGTAACATTCGGATCAAATTTCGTTGCACATTTTGGCGAAAAGTACTACTGAATTTAATTTTTTGCCAATATACTTTTTCCATTTTGCGTAATTAAACACCAAAGCAGATGTACGTCTCTACTCTATTAAACCCGTGTCCAAGACCTACTATATAGTAACAAAGCGTTTCTCTACGATACTAATGGTTTCATATGTATTTGTAAAGGGAACCGTGGTTACCAACTTTAAAATTACATATGGATTGAAATTTTATTGGAGTGTTTTGGAAGAGCAATAATTTCCGGATGTTATTTCTTTCTTTTATTTCTATGGGGACAGTAAGTTCTATTTTTATCACAGTCAACAACTAACTGTATGTCAACTTGTTGGTAATAAAACTCCCTAGAACATAGTATTCGCTTATCTGTGAATATAGTTAGAAGAAGTGTAGTTTATGGTAAATAAAGAATGTTAACACAGCCTCAAATTTGTTATTACTTTTATTAATAAGTACTGCAGTAATTAGTCTCTGCTCTTCAGAGCTGAACACTATTGGTTTTAAAAATTGGTAATTGCAACTATTATAAAAACTCATTATATACCTAACCTATAGCAACAGTTACTATAAGTGATATAAGATAGCTCTTCGGCCTTTTAGTGATTGTATATCCCCCTATAAAACTTCATAACGTATTAATAACCTTATAAACCTCCAATATAAACTCGCAAACTGAATAAAATCATTATAAAAACTAGCAGTTACTTAAGGTTATGGAAATTGTTTGTTGGGTGGATACGAGTATGTATTTTATTCTTTACCTGGTACCATTTATTTTAGATCAAATGTTTTTAAAGAAAGGTTATCAAAAGAAACGGTACGTTCATGATTGACTGGGTAAAGTTTGAGATTCTAACGCACAAAAAATAGTATTCTATAATTCGCCGATTGACTATCATTAGCTAAATAAAATCACATCACACATATAATGATAAAAACATCAGGAGGTGTTTCCTAGTAGGTAGTACTTTAATTTTGACACCCCGTATATTATGGATAATAATTCCCGTTCTGACGAGGAATAATTTTGCTCATAATCTTTTAGAATTCTTGATAGGAAGCATATGGGTATTTCTTCCCCATTTTTTATTTGTAGGAGCTCTGCGGCTACAGCATTGCTAGAAGCATCGCATCTTAGTATGAATTCTTCATTGAAGTCTGGTAAATTTATGATTAATGCCTTGTAGAAATTTTCTTTTATGTCGATAAATGCCTTTTCCCTTTCAGGAGTCCATTTGAATTTTACTCCTTTCTTGATCATTTTGTATAACGTGTGTGTTTAGTCGGATATTCTTGGAATAAAATGTTTATAATAGTTTATCATTCCTAGAAATCCTCTAAGCATTTTAATATTTTTTGGTTTGGGATATTTTCGTATCGCCTCAAGTTTTTCCTCTTCTATTGAGATCGTTTTGCCATCAATTATGTATCCCAGATAATTCACTTTATTTTTATAGAATTCGCATTTCTCGAGGTTTATTTTTAAACCATTTTCTGCTAATGTATTCAGAACTTTCTCTACTGATTCTTTGTGACTTTCTATGTCTACTTTACTTCACGATAGGAATTTGGAAGCAACACACTTATTTTATAAAATCAATAGCAGAGTTTTATTGTTTTTACTTACAGTACAGAATATATGTATTACGTCATAGTAAATGCAAATACTAATTGAAAACGTGCTTAGTTATAAGCCTAATATTTACCACACTAACCACAAGTAAATATTATAAAAAATATTTTCTTGTTATTATTGTTATTTCCTAAAAAAGAATATGAGCTTTAAAATCAAATAGACAGAGAAGCAACTGAGAAGTTTTAGGCGAACAACATCCGTCTGTGCGATTGAATTGAACACCAATGAACAAATAAGTTAACACTATACGCCAGAGAAGTATTAAATTCACGGCCTAAAGCTAAATGTGAATGTTATAATGAGATCCAACACACCTCACATTGTCAGTTTCAACTAGAAAAGAGAATAGGCGGTGAAGGTCAAACATAGGTTTGCAAACTAATTGTCCGTCATAGTATTCTATTGGTCCAGCTGGGAAATTAAAATCATCTTTTATGTGCACTTCCATTGTAACAAAATTACTTAGTAATTGAAATTAGCACAAAGGAATGGGTGAGTGTTATTACTTCGCCTTTTACACCGTTGAGTAAAATTGAATGGGAAAATTTAAGGGACAAAATGTGATTTTTTTCAATCGTTAAGTTGGCGGTATTATCATTACAAGATTGGTATTTATTGTTATGCAAATTACACCTTAATTAAGTAATTAATTTTCTGAAATGAATCATTTAAAACGTACAATACGTAAATGCAGAATAACACATGCACTTGGAAATATCATGAGAAAATTTATCAAGAAATATTTGATTTTAGAAATTTTGTTTTCCAATATAATTTTAGAATTTTGCTACCACATATAAACTTAAAACAGTATCAGTAATATCAGAGAGAATCAGAATCTAAAAAGAATAATATATTGTACTTTAACAACAAACAATTTTTACGAAGTTTATGATGAAGCTTAGATTCATTTACAGCAATTAAATAAATACCGATGAGGAGAGGCCATCTTCTACCATACACGTGAATTATAAATGTATGCACATACTTATGAGAGAAAATATGTTCATTAAAATAAAACTCACATTATAAAATATTAAATTTTGATTGTTATGCGATATGGATTGAATAAGATAAGATACATATACGAAACCTAGTAGACGCAAATTAATAACCGTTTTATAATAAATATATATTATAAGAAAAATATTATAAATTAAATTGCTTTAAATTAAATGTTCCAACAGTAAATTTAAAATGTGTCACAAGGAAATATCTGACTAGGTATAGTAAAGTCCAAGAACTTATTACAAAATTGTATGTAGTATGTAATACTAATATAAAACTGGGTTGGATACTACTTTAAGGATATGGTAACTGATTGTTGTCTGAGAAATTTAAAAGAAGGATTTTCAATTTATTTCTTGTTTGGACAGAATGTTAATGTAAGATTTATTATATTAAGTTACATGAAATAAGAAAAATATGGTATAGTTTTAGTTTTCAATAGCAGATAGTCAATTAACTACAAATTTAGTAAAATGAACGATAAAACTATTTATAGTTATATTTAACTTGTAAAATATACAAATATACAGCGAAATGCTATTTTAAATTACATTACATCGGAAAAATAATTAATTATTGCAGATTTTAATACAATATTAGCATGTTATTAAGGTATGTTGGATAGGTTAACAACAGATATATGACTTTAACAAGTTCTGGCCGAGATATAAATTACATTTTATATTAAGCAAATTTGAAGCAATTGACAGAAATCAAATATATATATTACACGACGTTGTATACCTATTCCAATGCGGCTTCAACAAATACTTTGTTGAGTAAACCCAGTAGCGAATTTAAATAACACTAATAATATAATTTTTAACATCATAAGCAGGGAAAGCAATTTGACCATAATATTATTTTTAGAAACAGTAGCCTATCAAACATTCAAAACAAACATCAACAATAAGAATGATTGCAGTAGTTTCTGTAACATTTATTCGGCTTTAATTCCTCACATTACACACCGAATTAAAGCTGATTTTTTTTTAATACGCTGTAAAGCCAAAATATAGAAATTCTTGCGTTAATTGCATGTTCACTGGATACGGCTCTGTCATGTTATTTTAAAAAGGATTTCAAACGTATTTACTTTTTATGTACAAAACAGTATTGCAATATTTTTTAAAAAATAAATAAAAACAAACAATTTCGTTTATATAACCACTTAGCATTTACACACGAATTTTCATTTCATACTTTTGGGGATTTAGTATTTTAATATGTAACATTTTCATTTATTTATATTTATATACCTGGTTTTAAATGTGCTCTTTTTTTTAACTATTTGAAAATAATGATAATGTCGGTTTTCATTTCATTACATTTAATTACATAATCCATAATTCTGCCTAGAGCAGAAAACCCTTCAATACAATATATATGTAAAACTTCACCAACTTAGCCAGCATAAGGAGGCTGTTCACAAAAAATATGACAACAAAAATAAAGAAAAGAATAACAATAATAATAATAATAATAATAACATATCTTTATTGCCCAACAGATTTTTTACGTCTAATTACAGGACAAGAAAAAAAATGCAATGAATCGATAACTACACAATATAAAATCAAATAAAATAATTAAAAAAAAATTACACATATACACACATACATAACTCAATAATATGCACAAGAATTAAGAAAGAGAAAAAAAAGAAAATGAAAAAAAAAACAAGCCATTGCAACGTATAAGTAACCCTGCTAATTAATTAATTAATTAATTAATTGCGATAGTGGTGAAAAATTAATATCGAGGTCATCCCCACAAGTGGCATTGCAACGACTACAACCTATATAGAGCGGCGATGCAAGTAAAATATTTGTTCTGGCCGTTGAAAAAT